>CM064876.1:23452118-24652118 GCA_032719365.1 Prinsepia uniflora
CATGGCTCCCACGTGTAGTGCCTTTGGGTGGCTCGTGAGGGCACGTGGACCCTCATTTCGAGGCACGATCAACATAAGTATTAAGTATTCGATATAATGAACATTTTGGGATTGGTTTCGAGTCGATCGGACATCATTTCGATATAGTTCGGGATGTCCGAAAGTTTAGGATCGAGTTTAAATACGTTTAAAAATCTGAGAAAATTACAGGGATTTAATGGAAGGTTATTGGACATGTTAATGACCTTAGAATGTGATTTGGACAAGTTTCGGAGTTCCGGTGATGGTGGAGTAGCCGGGAAAGGCGTATTGCATGTGTATCGAGGCGACAACAATGATGGTCTGTGAGTGGACTTTGCTTTCTAAATTATAATTGCATACATAACTGTTTTATATTGTTTTCTATATATGCTTTCTATGCTTATGATTATGGTATTTATGATTTACATAATTGCACATATTTCGATGTGATTTACGTAATTGCACGTATTTCGAGAATATGGTTTATGCTATGTTTTGATGATGATTTTGATGGATGATTTTATACTGTTTATACATATTGTGTTTTTTTAATGATTTGAAGATGTGATATTGGGTTTGAATGTGAGGAATTCGGGCATGAGACCTATTTCGATAACATATGATTTCGAATTTCGGTTTTAATATGATTTCTGGATTTGAATTCTGGTTTCAAAATGATTATTTCGGATATAAATTTGGAAATGGATTTTTGGATTTGATACACTAGTTTTGAATTGGATTTGCTGGGTCCGGATTTGGGTTTAAAGACGCGGTGATTGATTGTGACGGGGAGAGGCCCCTATATGTGATTTGAGTTTAAAGACTCGTGAGTTTAAAGACTCGGTTATTGATTTCCCCCGAGGCCTGTTATTGAGTTTAAATACTCGTTGATTACCCGGGAAAGCATGATTGAGTTTAAAGACTCGATTGATATTGAGTTTAAAGACTCATTGATATGAGATCCAGCAGATTCGATTGATTGATGGAAATGTGTTTCGAATTTATGTGATATCATGATGGTTTTCATATGGTTTTCAGATGTTTTGGGCAATGGCCCAGATGATTGGATTTACGGTTTTACACGTGATTTGGATCTTAGATTTTTGGGCTGAGTTCCCAGACTTTGTTTTGATTTATGGTTTTGGGCTGAAGCCCAGTGATTTGAGAAAGGAAAATAATTTGGGTTTTCATAAATGGTTTTTATTACATTGGAAATGAAATGGTTTTCGAATGCATGCATTGGTTTTACGTGAAGGGCATAAATGTCTTTTCTTGTAAAATGTTTTATAAACTTATTTATTTTTGTCCACTCACATTCTTTTCTGGGTTTTTTCGATGCCCTTCAGGTTGATGCGAATGCGGGCTGTTGGTGAGACTAAGACATCACACACGATCCACGGTGGTTTCTGCGCACTCTGGAAAGCCGGAAGTTGTTTTTAGACCGTTGACCTGGGATCCCTTGTCTGGTCTGCGTGTCACATGCAGGTTAGACGGGTGTCTGGCTTTCATGTCGCACGTGGGTTAGACGGGAGCATGACACATCCCTTAATCCAAGGGGGATTGGGGATTAGGCCGTGTCATAATAATTATTATATACATAATATAATAAAGATCAAGAGGTCAAAGAAATCAAACACTAAGGGGCACATAGGGCAAAGAGGACAAAAAAAGACAATGTTATTTTTAATTGCTTAAAAGAATTCTTAATAACTCATTCATTTTTTTTATTGAGATATAAAAAGGTAAATGTGGAATTTATTACTTACAAATTCTGTTTATGGACTTTTGAATAAAAAAAATTTGAAGTAAGGTCTTATTTTGTTTAATATACAAGTATTAAAGGTTTTAAACAAAAGTAAAAGTCTTTGAGTTGAACTAATTTTATTTTGATAATGAATTGACCCAATTTCTTAAGTGTTTTCTACCATTGTTTTTACATTTTAATATCCTAGACATTAACCTTTAATAACAATGTCTCAAATTAAATTTTCATAAAAGATCGATGAGATCGATACTCGATGAATATAATCTCTAACTGTCAAACATCAATTTAACTTCTCAGATTATATCCAAACTATATAATCCAATGTGTCATCTTGAATGAATGCAAAGAAGAAAAGGGGTCAAATAATGTCATGTTTGTGTGGAGCTTACTAAGACCACATAATCCGGTCTAATAAAGCCAAACTAAACATGTAATATGTGTAAGAGGTAAATGAAAGCTAAAGTAGAATATGTATTTGTCCTCCGAGTCCAAGTGTTCTTTACAGGCAAGAAAGTTGCATTATGCTCTCCTGCAAAGGCTTCTCTTCCTTGAAATAAAAACCACTTTCAGAATCATTTTGTTGCAAACTCGGCCAACAATGGAACTTTCACTCACTGCATGGTCGCATATATATTCTGGACAAACATTTTTCCACCACTAAAGCATTAAGCATGAACCTCCTTTAATTATAATTAAATATACTCTCATCTTCATTCTTTAATTAGTTAACTAATCAATATGCTTTTGTGGATAATATAAGATATTGATCAGCTGCCTCACTGCCCACTGCCCACTGCCCACTGCCCACTGCCCACTGCTCATGCCATTGATAATTGAAATAGAAATAGTACTATAGCTATAGGCTTCAGGGACAAAAGATATCTTAGCCTTAAGGCTATTAGTATCCAAATACTAATTAACAGTACAGTAAAGACAAATTAATTGCAGAATTTATGGAACAAATGGAGCCCATAGCCTATAATATAAGAGGTTTGTAGTTTAAGTAATTAAAGAGAATTCACATATTCAATTTTCTTATTTTGTCATCATTCGTTTATTGCATGAGTAATAATGTACAATAAAAGGGTCTTTGTTAAATTCAAAAACAAATATAATAAAGGATTGATGTATATAATTTATGCATTATGTGACGTGAGGAACAAAGAACCAATCCAAATAATTATTAACATACATTTTTCTTTATAATCGTAATCGAACCAATGCCTTCAACTAAACTCTAAATTCTGATTATAAAATTAATTATAAAATTACTTTAAATTATGAATAGAAAACTAATTATAAAGTTACGATAATCATTCAAATATTGAAAAATATAAGAAATATTTGTAAGTTTAACGGGAATATTGAAGTCAAAACCAAAGGATGAAAAGTGAAGATTGGTGTAGGGAGCGAGGGGACTATAGCAGTGTGTGGCACATTGACATTGACACTAGGGGTGAGCACGAATAAGTTAAAAATACTTACCAATCCGTTTTAAATCGTTATTTATCTAACAGTTTAAGTTTGATCGGATAAAAGTCATACGATTTGAAAATCCAAACCGCTCCGTTAGTAACAGTTTGTATTTGGATTTTCATTTTGAAAATCCGTTAAATTCAAACCGAACCATTAAGGAATATATTAATTTTTAAATCTATTATTAATACAAAATAAAAATAATAAAAATAAAATGATACCTAGATATATTCATATAAGTATATGTATACCCATATAAGAGTATAATAAAAGATTATTAAATAGTAATATTTGTTTGATAAATTTTAATATAATGATAATGTTTGCAATCTAATCCTTAATATACAAAATTTCGAGCATTGATTTTTTTTTTCTTCATATCCTTGATTTTTGTATTCCTAAAAGGTTTCAAACCGTTTCGATCCAAACCAAACTGTTACTAACGGTTGAATTGAAACAGTTTTATTTCTAATTTTAAAAAATCTAAACCGTATCGAATAATTAAAATTTTAACGGTTTGAATTTGAATATTATTAATACCCGTATTGAATCGCACCGTGCCTACCCTTAATTGCGACCAAGTTGATCGCAGGGAAGCAGATATAAAAGTCCTGGAGCAAAAGACGGTGTCCAATTAGAAGGAAAAGACGGTGGAGGGCCGGGGGAGGGCCTGGAGGCAAAAGTCTATCACTGTCACTGTCAATTAAAAACCTGTTGCTATCTTCAATTCTTCATGCAGAGAAGATAGAAACTACAAAGTAGTAACCCTATATATTCTCTTAAATTTCCTGAACCATTTCGACCAACGGTTCAATAAATAAGAATTATAAGTGTGTTCAAAATATCAATGTTAT
Organism: Prinsepia uniflora; assembly: GCA_032719365.1. NCBI lineage: Eukaryota > Viridiplantae > Streptophyta > Magnoliopsida > Rosales > Rosaceae > Prinsepia > Prinsepia uniflora. The sequence continues at coordinate 23,456,235 of CM064876.1, forward strand.
ATTTATACCAGTATTAATGTTTTAAAATGAGGACGTGTATAAGCGAGACACGTTATTAATTTATTAAAGCAAGAGTGAATCTTGAGGTGCTAATAAGAGAAACAAATTTATTGGCATGCTTTGAACTGTATTGGTTGTGGGTTGAAAACGGGGAGTAAATTATGTCTCATATACTCAAGGATGAAAATATCGATATCGACGGATATATCGCTCGCCGAATTTACGGATATCTCGCCCTAAATATCGATATCGTTTACAATCAACAAAAATGACGGAAATTCGGTCTAAAAATTGGAAATTTGGAATGAAACTTTGGGAAAAACTTAAGTACCCAATGATAGTTATATAGGACTAATAAAAACTATAAAATGACTTTGATATAATAATTATATGATTAATTATATGATACAATAAGGTTCTGATGATGACTAATAATATAAAATTTAAACATAAACATAAGTTGAAGTGAATTATTATAATTGAATGTTAATATAATTAAAAATATAACAATAAGTATAAAAAAAATTCAATGGAAGAAAAATTATAAAATGAGTAAATATATTTAAAATTGAAAAAAAAATGATGAAAAAATAGAGTTAATCTTTGTTCAAAAATTGAAAAGAATTGATATATTTAAAATTGAAAAAAAAATGACAAAGAAAGTTAAAAAATTGGAAAAAAAAACGAAAAAAAGAAGGGAAAAAACGAAAAAAGAAAAACAGCAATTGCTTTGGAGGGGGTCGAACCCAGGACCTCACCTCCTGAGGGCAAAACCCACACCAACTCAGCTGACCAAATTTAATTAAAATCATAGTCACCGTATAATATATAAAGGATAACAACGCAACTCTTAACAGTCATCCCCTTCCTCCCGCGGGTCTGCGATTCGGGTCTTTGCGACCCGACTGGAAATCACTTGTTTTACGTCCGATTTTTATGAACTTTGGTCATATCTCAATCGTTTTCATCAAATAATGAGATCTGTGAGTTTAAAACAAAACGAAATGTCGAAATTTCGCGAAATTTTTTCCCCCCGCCGTATGTGCCGCCGGCCAATTTTAACGAAATTTCGGTCGATATTTCGCCGATATTGGCGACATTTTCATCCCTACATATACTCATTACTACGCATCATTGTACGTCTTGAATCGACTTACGATTCATACATAAGCATTTAGTAAAATTTGCTAAAATTATTGTAGTCTGAGTTAGGCGTACATCTTTTATATGCTTTTAAAAATACTAATTCATCCACTCATATTATACAAAAGGACGACATAAGTGAGTGGTTACATTGTTCATGGTACACAGATTGGATCACTGGGTTACCGAATGATCCCAAAGGACCCCCTATCTATTGCAAGAAAGAAGAAACTGAACCGAGTCAAACCCAGATTCTGATATTCACCGGCTCCTAATTCTTTTTTTTTTAATCAAACATATAAGAATTTTATTGATAAATAAACATTACAAAGCAATGAAAGCTCACAAATAAAAAATACTTAGGGGGATGTATTCAATTAGGATTTTAATAGATTATAATCACGTGATTTTAATGTAATGGATTTTAGAATGATTTGCAATTATAAGATTTTACTTATGATTTTAATAGATTGTAATTACATGAATAAATAACCAAATGATAAATGTAATAACAATAACGTCATGTAACAGCTAGACATGGCTTAAGGAAAACATAAGCTATTCAAGACGTAATAAATATTTGTTGGAGTTTCATCTACTTATATGACCTATGTCAGGACCGGCCCCGAATCCCCCGGGATTAACGTGAGACCCGCCTGATCCCGTCTGACACCACGTATCAGACTAGGGAAAATTCCATCTCTGCCCTCGTCGGGGCTATCAGGTGCATCAGGATTGTAGGAGGAGGGGAGTGATGTCTCGTCTCTGCTACAGCCCGCATCCGCGATCAACCTGAAGGGCATGAAAACACGAAAACTGTGAGTGGACAAAAACAATCATTTTAATAAAAACATTTCCATCAAAGAAGATTTATGCCCTTCAATAAAAACATACGCATGCATTCCAAAAACCGTTTAGTAAAACATTCATAAAATCAATCAATTCATCAAACACATTTTTGAAATCATTCAAGGGTTCATGCCCAGTTCCCATAAACCGTAATGAACCATAAATCCATTTGGGTCCTCGACCCGAAATCACAATCTAAAACATGGAATACATAACTCAAATCAATAGGGACTCAGCCCAAATCACATCACGTACGGGGTCTCCGCCCCCAAATCATTTCTAAAACATCGAATGCGGGGTCTCCGCCCCCAAATCACTTTCTAAGTCATAAAACATAGGGTCTCCGCCCTCAAATCTCGTATACAGGGTCGCAGCCCCAAATCATTTTGTAATCATAAAACATAGGGTCTCTGCCCTCAAATCACTTTATAAAATCTCATACGTACCGTCATACGTATAACCCATCCTAGGCACTTCCGGAGAAGATGCCAACTCGGGGCACACAGCTCCTAGGGAACACATCCCCGATATATTCACGATATCAATCATCTTTATCTAGTGTGCACACTACTCGGGGTCTCACTACTAGTCTTCTCCCAGGAATCTCCATCTGGGAGGCTCAATCACTGGATCTAGTCCAAGCTCTCTCTCTGGATCTAGTCCACACATCTCTCCGGAATCTGGTCCGGGACCACATCATAATAAGTAACCACCACTCCTGGAACGGGATTCCTATGGGGATACCCACTCTGGTCTGTGGATCGTGACTCGCCAGGTCGACGCTAGAGGAGACCATATAAATCCTATGGAGGGTTCATTCATATCTTTTCAAACACTTTCTTTCTTTCTCAAATACATTTCTCAACTGGGTCTTATACCCGATTCATCTCAACAGGATTCCTCGAATCCGATTCAAATACATTTCCCAGGCCTCGACCTAAATCCACAGTTCAACAGGGTCTCATGCCCGAATATTCATTTCATAAATCAAACTGGGACTCAAGCCCGATTTCACAATCAACAGGGCCCTAAGCTCGAACCATGACGCAATAGGACCTCACGTCCGGTTTCACAACCAACGGGGCCTTAAGCCCGAAATCTCAACTAAATGGGTCTCAGGCCCGATATCATCAATCAACAGGGCATCAAGCCCGATAGTACCACTAACTGGGCTTCAAACCCGAATCGTAAATCAAATGGACCCTCGGTCCGATCGTATAGCTCAAATGGACCCTAGGTCCAATTCCTCGTCAAATCAAATGGACTCCAAGTCTGAGAGTTGGTAAATCAAATGGGGCTCGTGCCCGATTTCATATTTCTAAATCCGAAATCTATTTCTTAAACCCTCGTTGAAAACCTAGAACGTATATGCATCGTATAAAACCGTAAATCTCGAAATACGTGCAAATACGTAAATCCTAGGCCACCACAAACAAATGCACTCATGGCATCACAAAACATATATTAAAACAATTATAAAACATGTATGCATGCATCAATTTCGAAAGAAGGGTCCACTCACAGACCGTCCGAAGCCGCGCCTCGATACGCGTGCCATAATCGTCTCATGGGTCAAACGTCGCCTCCGGGATTCCCGAACCTGTCCAAATTATTTGGAGGGTTACTAACTACCTAAATAACCCCTCACTAAAGTCTCGTAATTTTTCGGAATTTCTAACTATTTTTAAACTCGAACCTAAACCTTCGGACGTCCCGAACTATATCGAAACGATGTCCGATTGACACGAAACCAGTCCCAAAATGTTCGTTACATCGAATAGATGATTTCGTATATTGAACACATACCCAAAAACCCTAGCACGCGCCGTCACGCGCCCCTGGAAGTTACCTGCGCGTGGGCCCACGCGCTGGCACTGTAGATCATCTTCAACCTCTCGACGCCGGTCCGGTCCAACCCCTGCAACTGGACCGGCGTAACAGGTCCAGGCCCCTACAACCTGTATTTTTCGTCTGTTTTCCTCCAATCCAATCCCTAAATTCCTATTTTTGTGTGTCCTTTCTATTCCAATTAACGAAACACATCAAAACACACAAAATCACACAGTTCAAGTTTGAACCTCACGGTTCAAACTTCTCCTTTTCTTCCCACGGCTTCCCAGCCGTCCACCACCACCAAAACCTCACTAACCACCCCCTAGCAACCTAAATAACCCATCCTAATCATCCAAAACAGTCCATAATGACAAAATCGAAAAAAAAAATGGAAAATGGGCAAACCGAGCTACCTCTCGGCTTTGTCTCCTCTAGCCGCCGTCCACGGCGGTTCTGGCCATCCAGCCGCCTCCATCTGGTCCTCTTCTCCCTCTCTGCCTCTCAGTCATGGTCCTAAGGTCATGGGTTTGGATTTGGGGTGGATATGGAGATCGGGTTTTGGGTTGGAGGAAATGGGAATGCACGGTGTAAAATGGAAGGGATGATATGCATGTATGTGTGAGATTGGCCAGTGGATGGGTGACACTTGTCACTCATCCATTGGCTGTCTAAAAAGATGGGCCCACTAGAGACAAAACTGCACTTTTTGTCTCGTAAAACGTGTCGCCGTGAATAGTATCTTGGAACTTCCGTGAACCGTAACTTCGCCGTCGAACGTCCGAATTCGACGTGCCGCCTGTCTACGGATTCGTATCGTCGTGATCTACGTAACGGTCTTCGGCCCTCGGCCATCTGACAACCCGGTCAAAAAGTCAACTTTTGACCTCCTATTCACCCAAATTACCAAAATGCCCTTGGGCTTCCAAACGTCATAATTTCCTCCTCGGACGTCGGGATCTAGCGTGCCACCTGTCTATGAACTCATGACATCACGAACTATGTCCCGGTCATCGGTCAAAATCCGTTTGACCACCTGAACAAAAAGTCAACGATTCGCCCATTCCAAGGGCAAAATCGTCTTTTCGCCCGAACATCCGCTAATTCTCGTCTAATCTCCGATTAGTCTCGCTAATCCGTAATTAATCCTTAATTAATCCCGTTAATTAGGGATGGGTCGTCACAACCTAGATAGCATCTCTCCACATAGTTGAAGCTATGCTAGCTCTCTATGTGTTAGCATCCTCTCTTTGTTGGTCTTGGGTTTGATAAATCTGTTCAAAATTGTTCTCTTCATCAACTGGTATTGATGAAGATTCATCAGTTGGCTCCATAGGAAATTCATCAGAACGACACTCCTTGCGAAGAAAGTTATGTAACGCTACACATGTCAACACTAGCTCTGCTTGTGTTTTAAATAAAAATGGAGGAGAAGACTTAAAAATTTTGAATCGCAATTTAAAAATACCAAATATCCTCTCGATCACATTCCTTAAGGACGCATGGCATAAGCATGTTCAACAATCCTTAAAACCTAGCATACAACATCTCCATTTTTAGTAATTATAAGCAAAGGCTTTACCACACTAAGCTAGTATTTTATCGATCATTTATTTAGAAATTACAAACATGATACACTCCAAAACTGTCATTTGGTCAATAGTTCAATACAATAGAAGTTCTAATTAAATAGTAAATATAGACAGAAAGCAACAAAGTGCTAATTTAAGAGGAAAACATAATTTCGGAAAGCATAAGCATGCAGTAATTATTGGCAATTGGCAAATATTGGCAAATTTCGGAAGGCAACAGAGTGCTAATTGGAAAATTCATAATTCAAACATAAAGGCATAAGCATGCAGTAATTATTGACTTGGGAAGCTGAGAATGGGTGTTGTCCTATTTACAATTTAAGGTTCTGACTTGTGGGTAAAAAAATATTGATCTATTTATGAGTGTATGAGGAAGCAGATGGTCTTGTCAATGGTGGAATAAAGTGACGATGGATCGATCAACAGAGCGAATTTAATATTGCTGGTTTAAATCAAAGCGCGTTGCATATTAATCAAAGCTGCATATTTATGAGTGCATATTGTTGCATATTAATCTTAGATTGATTAATATGAGCATATTAATCTTAGATCGATTAATTGGAGCATATTAATTAGAATCAAAGCGTGCTACATACGTTAGAATCATACTAAAAGGACGACAAATTGGAGCATATTAATTAGAATCAAAGCGCACTGCATAATGCATATTAATCAAAGCTGCATATTTATGAATGCATATTGCTGATGGTATCCGTTAGCAATATGCAATATGACTACTCTTTTTACTTGCCGCATATTGCAAACATACTTTCCATCTCATAGTATGACTCCCCTAAAAGGACGACAAATTGGCAACGCACAGAATTTGCATAACACCATCGGATTGCATAGGTGATAAGTATGAATGCTTCCTCAAGCAACAAGAAAAACAAAAAGCAAAGAGAAATAGAGGAGTTACCTAGAAAGCACGGTGAGTAGGAACCTTGAGAATCAGATGGGAAACAGACTTAAGAATCAGATGTAGGGGGTGTAATTTTTTATGGGATTTGGTATTTATATCATCCACTGAAAAATCTCACAAAATACATTATTTAATAAAATACCTCAAAATCGGTAAGTTTTTGAATACCACCGTATTATTTCTAATATTTTGAAAGTCCTAATTGAATACCATCAGACTTGCATTGATGATTTTAAAATCCTAATTGAATACAGATTTTTATTGATTACTTAAAAATCATAATTGAATACCACTTGACTTTATGGCTCCAAAAAATCTATTAAAATCCTAATTGAATACACCCCCTTAGATGAGATATAAGCATACACACAAAAACACCAGATGCATGTGCAGAAAAATCCAATAACATGAAAATAAACGTAGTCCAAAAACAACTCTAAATCTAAAAAATGAAAAGTCTTCATCATCCAACTTCCTGTCATCAGCTGTCCTCGAAGTCACCACGAACCTACAAACATAGTACCACCCAAAGCAAGAAAGGTGAAGGTGAAATCGAGAAAAAATCACCGGAAAATGAGGATAAGTGAGTCACCCACATAATAAGCGCTCTCATAATTCATTCGACGAGTGCAAAAAACACTTTAAAAACACCGCAGTGCCAAGATAGCCACTGAGATAAGAGATGGATTTTGGTGGAGAACTGTTCAAGATCCAACAATGTCAATAACATCATATGAGGAAAGAGGAAAGATTTGGGGCATGGTAGAAATAAATTGAAATTGAGATGAAAATGCATATATAAGACAACTCCGGAATTCTCTAAGAAAAGAGAAGGAAAAACCTCCACATAGGGAGGAGTCGGAGGAGCACCACAATGGATAGCAGATGACATAGCAAAAAAAACAAACGGAAAATAAACAAACAAAGAAAAAGGAGAGAAAAAGAAGGAAACAAAAAGGGGAGGGGAAGGAAGGAGATGGAGGGGGAAGAAAGAGATGAAGGGGCTGCTTAAAAAAACAGAGGAAAAACAAATATGAAAGGGGCAGAGAAAAAGAGGGAAGCTGAAAGAGAAGGAGAGAGGAGTGGAAGGAAGGAGTTCGAGGGAAAAGAGATGGGAGGGGCTGCCGCCGTCCCCCAAAGAGAGTGGTAGCTGGGTTTGAAAAAATTGGATCTGTGTTTTCTTTTTTTTCCTAAGAGAGAGGGCAGAGAGAAATTGGTAAGAGATAGAAGTACTATTAACACAATGTTTACAAGTCCTGTATGTACATGTCAAATTAAATTCAGTTTTGAAACGAAAAGCTAGCAATTAAAATGAAAGTAGAAGGAAGTTTGATTTCGAAAATTGAAGTTTCCACAGTGAAAAAATCAACCCTCTTTTGTGACATGTGACATGTCGATACTCAATAATGACAATGATATTGTTGAGTTCATTCTCGAGATAGATTGATTATTGTTGACCAGATCATGAAGTTTCAGCACCAATTGGCCAGACGGAAGCTCTTTATTATTGGCCACGTTTCTGAATTCTTCTTCGAAAATAAATTTGGGTGGCGTGTCTGTCAAGCTCCCTATCTGCACACTCTGAATTCTGCACAAAGCCCTGACCGGCCCCCTGACAAAGCTTGCACATTACTTACCCGCAAACCATGCCACTACACCAGAAGCGCCGGATTACTGATTTTTTACTAGTCGGTGAGTTCAAATTTTCAAAGTCCTTACTAGTGGTTATGAGGTCAAATTTTATGTTTGAAAAAGTCAGTATATTTTGAGTTGTGGTAAAAATATGAAGTAGTGGGCCCCTGGCCGGTTGGAAGAGTTTCAGGTGTTAAACATTAATTAAGAATTGAGAGAAGACTCAGGACTCGGGACTCAGGACTCAGGACTCAGGAGTGAGGAGAATAGTCATACACCGTACAGTGTAGTACGGAGTAGTGCTGGTATGTACGGACTTGAAACACCAAGTAGATGCACCATAGTATGTGCTCATAAAGTATAGGGTTGTCCATGAACCGTTACTATTAGGGGTGGCAATGGGTCGTGTCGTGTTAGATTCGTATCCTATTATGAATTTTGTTTTATCCATTTATACCCAATCTGAATCCGACCCGTTTAATAATCGCGTTATGATTGTCTAACCTGAACCCGGCCTATTAATAACCCTGTGTAACCCGTTTAACTCGTTTAATAAACAGGTCATACTCAAAACTCAATTAACCTATGACCCGTTTAACTCGTTTAACATGTTTAACCTATTTAAATTATAAGATTTAAAAGATATTTAGGTAGGTGAATGGGTAGATATATAGGTTAGTAATGACACGTTTATTAAATATGTCAATATATAAGCCAATATACGGATTAACCTGTTAACCCGAAATCTACCCATTTATTAAATGGGTTAACATGTCATTATACGGGTGAACGGGTTGACCCGAAACTCATCCGTTTAATAAACGGGTCATAACGAGTTGACCCGAAAATGACCCGAAATTTTAATCGTACGGGTTGATCCGGATAAATTTCGTGTGGGTTTCGAGTCGTGTCAAAAATTGTCACCCTTACTCACCACGACCCTCCACATATTCGTAATTCAGACGCATGTAAGATTTGGGAACAAAAATTCGATGGTCCAAAGCGGTAGTTGTAACGACCCGTCCCGAATTCCGGGATTAGGTTAGTGATTAATCTTGATTAGTGAGGTTGATCGGTGGTTAGTAGGTCGAAATGGACAAATTGTGCAAAATGACCGTTTTGCCCCTGGTTGTGGGCAAAATGTTGATTTTTTAACCGGGCGGTCAAATGGACTTTGACCGATGACCGTGACGTAGTTCGGGATGTCACGAGTTCATAGACAGGTGGCACGTTCGATTCCGACATTCGTGGAGAAAGTTATAATGTTCGGAAGATGAGGGGTATTTTGGTAATTTGGTCAATTGGGGTCAAAGGTTGACTTTTTGACCGGGAGGTCCGATGGACGAGGGCCAAGGACCGTTACGTAGGTATCGTCGATACGAATCCAAAGACAGGCGGCATGCCGAAATCGGAGATTCGACGACGAAGTTATGGTCAAGGGAAGGAATTCGAATAACCGAACGAACCGAGAGTTTGATTAAAATAATATTAAAATAGGTGAACAGTGATCGGTGAATCTGAACCCTTGGATGAGTGCCACGTGTCACTCATCCCCCACACTCCCTAAAATCTAGATCCTTGTTGGCCATTGGATTATTTAATCCATTTCCTCTCCTTAAATCCTCACCATCCATTTTAAACCTCAAATCAAATCTGGGCCCTTGATCTCATCTCTTTCTTTCCTTCATCTACTGATCACACTCATCTCTCTCACTCTGTTCTTTCTCCCACCCGAAACACATACGCACACAACCCACATGAACCACCTCACCAATCTCTTCCGTGTTGATGTGTGTGAGTGACCAACTGCTCGGTGAGGGCTGAGGAACGACGGGAGACGACGGGAGAAGGCAGTGGACACGGCGGAAAGGAAAAACAGAGAGGTCCGAAAACTCAAAAATTGGAAAATCAATGTGGACTGGTTTTGATCGTGTTTGAGGGGTGAAAGGAGTTCCTGCGATCAGTCTGGGCGTTGTGGTGGCCACGGTGGTGACCACGGCGGCGAGGTAAGCCCCAAACCCGTGAGCTTGTTTTTGGGTACAAACATGGTAGGATGGGTTTTAACGTATTACAATCGATTTAGTGACCAGATGATGATCTAGGGGTTGAGACAAGCCTTTGGGGATCGTTTTCGAAAGGAATGATGGCCGGGATCGGGTAGGCACGACGGTTGCAGGTGGCCAGTCTGCACACCTCCACGAACAGGTAGTGAAACGTGTTGGTTTCTCAGTTTTTAAATCACGGATCAACTGGAATTGATGAGACGATCTTGTAGGAACAAACAGAATTGAAAATGATTGAGGAATAACTGAGAACCAGTCGGGTTGGGCCGTGGGTCACGGTGACCCGTTTATCAGACAACCGGGTCAGAACGATACACTGTAGGAGACGCGTGGGTTTCACGCGCAGCCACTCACGGCGGCGCGTGGGCACGAATCTCGAGGTGAGGTCAACATGACTTCTGTCCTATTTAATGTAACGAACATTTTGGAATTGGTTTCGTGTCGATCGGACACCGTCTCGATATTGTTCGGGATGTCCGAAGGTTTTAAATCAAGTTTAAAAATAGTTAAAAATTCGGGAAAATTACGGGACTTTAATAGGAGGTTAATGATGAGGTTATTAACCCTCTAATATAATTTGGACAGGATTGGGAGTCCCGGTGATAGTGGTGTGGCCCGGGAAGGCCTAAGGCACGCGTATCGAGGCACACGGTTAAACTGTCTGTGAGTGGACTTTGGTTTTATAAATTCTATGCATGCCTAACTGTTTTATATGGATTATGATTGTGATTTTATGATGTTGATTTGGTTATTGGTAAATTGTACGGTTCCACGTATTTCGAGGTGATTTACGTGCTTACACGTAAATCGAGGTTTTCCGGTTTTACATAGATTTTCCATATTTATGACTTGGATATAATATGATGAAATGGTTTTGAAATTGGAAATATAAACTCGGGTTTGAGGCCCACTTGTTTTGGAAATTTCGGACTTGGAGTCCAATTGAGTACGTAATCGGGCCGGGGGCCCAGTTGGTTAATGAAATCGGGCCAGGGGCCCAGTTGATATGAAATCGGGCTGAGACCCATTTGAGTTATGTTATCGGGCCAAGGGCCCAGTTGATTTACGAATTCGGGTCGTGGGCCCAGTTGGTTTATAAGTCCGGCTGTGGGCCCAGTTGGTTTATAAATCGGGTCGTGGGCCCAGTGGTTCATAAAGTCGGGCATGAGGCCCAGTTGGATTAAAATTGTGATTTCGGGTCAGGAGCCCTATATTTAATAAATGTGATTTCGGGTCAGGGACCCTAAATGGAAAAGTGTTGTTTTATGGAAATTCGGGCAGGGCCCATTGTGATGTTGTGAAATGAATTCATAATACTGTTTTCCATATACCATCTTGATATGAGGATATATGATGGTCTCCTCCAGATGTCTGGGACACTGGGGAAGTCACGGTGCATTGTCTGCGAGGGGTCATTGTACGGAGTTACCGGACCGTATAGTGACTCAGGAGCAGGATTGCTATAATTGACGTCTGGGACGTCAGACATCAGGGATGTCAGATATATGGACCCGAAGAGACCCCGGGCAGCACGCGTAGCTTATTAAACCGTGAGATATGACGTCTGGGACGTCTAGCGTCTGGGATGCTAAGCATCTGGGATGCTGGAGATGGTAATTGTAAAATACGAATTAATGAAATGGCTTTTCGAATGGATTTGTGATTATATGATTTTAATGGATTTATGTTCATTTATGGTTTTGGGTGGTGACCCACATGGTTGTTTATGTATGGTTGTGGTATTCCACTGTTTTGGGCTGAGTTCCCACACTTGGTGTTAAATTAATGATTTTTGGGCTAAGGCCCTAATGGCTCGGTTGAGCAGACGTTTTGGTAACTGGTTTTCATGGCATGCATACGTTTTTATTGGAGGGCATAAATGTCTTATAAATGTATTTGATGAACTTATTGGTTTTTGTCCACTCATAGCTTTTGGTTTTAATGCCCTTCAGGTTGATTACGGATACGACTGCAGCAGAGACTGGGACATTGCACACCTCCTTCATCGATCCTTGCGCACTCTGGATGTCCCGTTTGGGCAGTGACTCTTGGCTATCCCTTGTCTAACACCCCTTGTTGGACGGGAGCAGGGCACATTCCATGGTAATCCCGGGTGGATTGGGATGGGTCCTTTCAACTTGGTATCAGAGCACGGTTGCTCTAATTGTGCGCGCAGGTCGAGGGTGTGATGTCTCATTGGGCTGCAATTCGTTATCAACCTGATTGATAGTTTTGGGATTTAATCGCGGATAGAGTGTGATTGGCCCGACACGTCGTGCGTTAACGTGTTTGGACCCAAGTGGGGTTGATTGTAATGAACTGGTAATGTGGGACCGTCGGTTCGGTCATATAATATTTGATTGTTGTGCTGCTAGGTGCCGCTAGGTTCGGGGAACCTCATTTGAGTAATGGTCTAAAATGTGAACCCTAGTGGTGGTTACTAGTGTAAGGGATGTTGGTTCGTCGAAGTTGACCAATGACCTTAGTGGTGGAACCCATATTGAGTTGATGGTAGGACCGGATTTGACGTCTATACGATGTCTGGACCGCGGGGTCGGTCAGGTTGTGAGTTTTCTATTACGGAGAGCTGTTGTGTTCGATGGAACCATAGGGTGTAATTGTGGGTAATTGTGGAATCCTAGTATATGATGGATTCAAAAGGTAAACCTTAATAATGACTAGTGGATGAGAACTTGTGCTGCGACGAGCGGCTGAGGTCATGGATGACCATGTGGATGACTCTAGTGAGTCTAGGCAGAACTATGGGATCCGATCTACGGATACGGTTCTGAGATAAATTATGTGATCCCGTGTTGGATCGGATATTAGTGTGATGTATGGATGCGGATCTCGATAGCAATGACAGTTAGTCGGTAGTCATATGGAGATGACTGGCTATCGAGGGTATTTAGTGTGATTACAATACTTGGGGATCAAGGGACGTTCAGGGAACGTTCATTATCCTGATGTGGGATGTCAAAATGGTGGTACCCATAGTTGTGAGGTACGTGATCGTCGTTCGGTATGAGCGGAGATCCAAGAGGTACGTGATCGTCGTTCGGTATGAACGGAGATCTAGAGTTGTCATATTGCACACGGTGTGCAAGTATGAATGTTTGTATGTTGATACTTTTGTGTCGACGCTAGTATGGATGCCTGTGTTCTGATACTAGTGTTGTGGCTAGTGTGTGGGTGCTGGTACTAGCGCTGGTGCTAGTGTCGGTAATGGTGTTGACGATGAGCCACGAGTTGGGGCGTGACTCCGTCATGATGAACATATGTTCGGTCTTTGAGATTTGGTAGTGGTTGAGTGATGGATTGGATGGGATCCAACAGAGATTGTAATGTGTTGGGATAAGTCCCAATAGTGGTGAGATAACCAGTAATGGGTGAATAGAAAGGTATGTTTGAGACTTGAGTAATCTTGGGATGACGTCCCCTACGTCATGAGAATTAGTGGATTTGGGGAGTTGTTGGCAACTCCAAAATTTGTGTGATTTTATGTTTTTAAATATCCCCAAAAAGTACATGGAAATGATTACAACTGGAAAAGACAAGGAAAACCATTAGTGGTATAGATGTGGGATTTTATAATTGAGAACTTAGAAAACTGAGTGTTGAACCTGAAAAGGTTGGGATATGCCAATGAAACAATAACGGATTGATTGCGGACACGTGGTTGTCCAAGTGAGTTGAGGAGGTAGGAAGTCTAGTGGTTAGACTTGACATCTCGTTGGGAGCATGTCTGTTTCCAACATGGTTGGAACCTTAGTTTCGAGGAGAGTATGATTGGGGAACGAGAGTGGTGCTCGTTTTTTATGGTAGGTATTCCGAAGTCATTGGGATTGACTTCTTATTTTCTGCCTTGGCAGACATTGACCGTAGTTACCAGTACGTTGAGCGTGTATTGGTTGGTGAGCCCATGTGTGTTGTGGGGTCATCAGGGGGAGTTGCGTATTCAAATTAGGTAATCGGGATTTCTCATTTTCTGCTTGGTGGCAGACGATGTTGGGTCACTTGGCGTGGTGAGTGCAGTGAGTCTTGTTGCATCCACATAGGATGAGGATTGGCGTCATTGTGTTGGATCATCCTTGGTTTTTCCTAGGTGGAATGAAAAGGATTGATACAAGGTAATCAGAGAGAATCCGCAGTCTCGACGTGTCTCGTCGTTGGCTGATTAGTTTAGTTGTGGGAGTTGGTTGTCGATCGGTTTGACGACTTAGGATTGTGACGTTATAGTCAGGGACACAGTGTCTATCTGGGTCATGATCTTGATGATCCAGATAGGGGGAGAGTATATCACTCTTACTTTGGTATGTGATGTCGTAAATGACGGGATTGAACTTCTTTTCGAAGTGGGGCCCGTACGGTATTCTACTTGAGTGAGTCGGTTTCCAACATGATCGGATTTTGTCAACCTTAGACGTGTGGAGGTTGGATTGGCTTCCCTATGAAGTCAATCAAGTGTATTGAGCAGGTAACCGATAGGTTTGGTTTTGGGTGAGTCTTAGTAAATGTGAACGAGATTTCGGGATTTGGAATCGAATTTCTGGGTGACGATTCAGGATTCGATTTTGGAACTTGAAAGTATATTTCTGGATTTGGGTACGGAATGGTTATTCCAAATGCTAGCTTACGGAATAATGATTTCGGATTCGGATTTGTAAATGAATTAAAAATATGATGTCTGGGTTTGGATTCGGGATTTCTTACGAAATTGCGAATTCGGATTCGGAATTGGAACTAGATGATGGGTGGAATTTCGATTTGTCTCATGCTGGATTGGGCAAATGGTACTCCATTATTGGAACGTGTTTGGCTATGACCTAGGTGGTTGTAGTCTGGTCAATAGATAGATGTGTGTACTTCGTACAGGGTTCGAGGTACGATACCTTGCCGACTTGTAGGGTCTGGTAATGGTATACGGGTTATACCCGAGGTATGTCGGTGAACGTGTTGGTAGTCGGATTGGTTCCGATACCATGGGATTAGTCGTGGACCGGACATTACTATGCAATGGGTCATGGTATTTCCGATGAGTCTAATTACACACAGGTCGTGTGAAATGTCGGTAAGTGTATTTGTGAGTCGAGTACGTTGGTGGCTTGTGTAGCCACGAGTAAATTGAGTGTCAGTTTTCGACTGACAACTACCAAGTAGTGACAGACTGTCGAGTTGTTGTGTCAACGAAAGGGTAGATTGGACAAGCGGTGTCAATTCGAAACATGTAGTTTCAGTCATTCGACGGGTCGAATGTAGTCATTGCATTATGAGTAATAGTGTTACGTTCGGGTGCAGACAAGTTTTGTCTGATTAGTTGGTGTACGGGTGTACACGTGTTACGAATTTGATTCTACTTTCCACGGGGTGTTTGTGGAATCAGGGTAGTCGAGTTTCGAGAATGAAACTAATTAAGGAGGGAAGAACGTTGAGTTTAGATCGGTTGGAATTTCGAGGACGAAATTAATTAAGAAGGGAAGATTGTAACGACCCGTCCCGAATTCCGGGATTAGATTAGTGATTAATCTTGATTAGGTTGATCGGTGGTTAGTAGGTCGAAATCGGACAAATTGTGCAAAATGACCGTTTTGCCCCTGGTTGTGGGCAAAATGTTGACTTTTTGACCGGGCGGTCAAATGGACTTTGACCGATGACCGTGACGTAGTTCGGGATGTCACGAGTTCATAGACAGGTGGCACGTTCGATTCCGACATTCGTGGAGAAAGTTATGATGTTCGAAAGATGAGGGGTATTTTGGTAATTTGGTCAATTGGGGTCAAATGTTGACTTTTTGACCGGGAGGTCCGATGGACGAGGGCCAAGGACTGTTACGTAGGTATCGTCGATACGAATCCAATGACAGGCGGCATGCCGAAATGGGAGATTCGACGACGAAGTTATGGTCAAGGGAAGGAATTCGAATAACCGAACGAACCGAGAGTTTGATTAAAATAATATTAAAATAGGTGAACGGTGATCGGTGAATCTGAACCCTTGGATGAGTGCCAAGTGTCACTCATCCCCCACACTCCCTAAAATCTGGATCCTTGTTGGCCATTGGATTATTTAATCCATTTCCGCTCCTTAAATCCTCACCATCCATTTTAAACCTCAGATCAAATCTGGGCCCTTGATCTCATCTCTTTCTTTCCTTCATCTACTGATCACACTCATCTCTCTCACTCTGTTCTTTCTCCCACCCGAAACACATACGCACACAACCCACATGAACCACCTCACCAATCTCTTCCGTGTTGATGTGTGTGAGTGACCAACTGCTCGGTGAGGGCTGAGGAACGACGGGAGACGACGGGAGAAGGCTGTGGACACGGCGGAAAGGAAAAACAGAGAGGTCCGAAAACTCAAAAATTGGAAAATCAATGTGGACTGGTTTTGATCGTGTTTGAGGGGTGAAAGGAGTTCCTGCGATCAGTCTGGGCGTTGTGGTGGCCACGGTGGTGACCACGGCGGCGAGGTAAGCCCCAAACCCGTGAGCTTTTTTTCGGGTACAAACATGGTAGGATGGGTTTTAACGTATTACAATCGATTTAGTGACCAGATGATGATCTAGGGGTTGAGACAAGCCTTTGGGGATCGTTTTCGAAAGGAATGATGGCCGGGATCGGGTAGGCACGACGGTTGCAGGTGGCCAGTCTGCACACCTCCACGAACAGGTAGTGAAACGTGTTGGTTTCTCAGTTTTTAAATCACGGATCAACTGGAATTGATGAGACGATCTTGTAGGAACAAACAGAATTGAAAATGATTGAGGAATAACTGAGAACCAGTCGGGTTGGGTCGTGGGTCACGGTGACCCGTTTATCAGACAACCGGGTCAGAACGATACACTGTAGCAGACGCGTGGGTTTCACGCGCAGTCACTCACGGCGGCGCGTGACGGCGCGTGGGCACGAATCTCGAGGTGAGGTCAACATGACTTCTGTCCTATTTAATGTAACGAACATTTTGGAATTGGTTTCGTGTCGATCGGACACCGTCTCGATATTGTTCGGGATGTCCGAAGGTTTTAAATCAAGTTTAAAAATAGTTAAAAATTCGGGAAAATTACGGGACTTTAATAGGAGGTTAATGATGAGGTTATTAACCCTCTAATGTAATTTGGACAGGATTGGGAGTCCCGGTGATAGTGGTGTGGCCCTGGAAGGCCTAAGGCACGCGTATCGAGGCACACGGTTAAACTGTCTGTGAGTGGAATTTGGTTTTATAAATTCTATGCATGCCTAACTGTTTTATATGGATTATGATTGTGATTGTATGATGTTGATTTGGTTATTGGTAAATTGTACGGTTTCACGTATTTCGAGGCGATTTACGTGCTTGCACGTAAATCGAGGTTTTTCGGTTTTACATCAATTTTCCATATTTATGACTTGGATATAATATGATGAAATGGTTTTGAAATTGGAAATATAAACTCGGGCTTGAGGCCCACTTGTTTTGGAAATTTCGGATTTGGAGTCCAATTGAGAACGTAATCGGGTCGGGGGCCCAGTTGGTTAATGAAATCGAACCAGGGGCCCAGTTGATATGAAATCGGGCTGAGACCCATTTGAGTTATGTTATCGGGCCAAGGGCCCAGTTGATTTACGAATTCGGATCGTGGGCCCAGTTGGTTTATAAGTCGGGCTGTGTGCCCAGTTGGTTTATAAATCGGGTCGTGGGCCCAGTGGTTCATAAAGTCGGGCATGAGGCCCAGTTGGATTAAAATTGTGATTTGGGGTCAGAGATCCTATATTTAATAAATGTGATTTCGGGTCAGGGACCCTAAATGGAAAAGTGTTGTTTTATGGAAATTCGGGCAGGGCCCATTGTGATTTTGTGAAATGAATTAATAAAACTGTTTTCCATATACCATCTTGATATGAGGATATATGATGGTCTCTTCCAGATGTCTGGGACACTGGGGAAGTCACGGTGCATTGTCTGCGAGGGGTCATTGTACGGAGTTACCGGACCGTATAGTGACTTAGGAGCAGGATTGCTATAATTGACGTCTGGGACGTCAGAAATCAGGGATGTCAGATATATGGACCCGGAGAGACCCCGGGCAGCACGAGTAGCTTATTAAACCGTGAAATATGACGTCTAGGACGTCTAGCGTCTGGGACGCTAAGCATCTGGGACGCTAAGCATCTGGGATGCTGGAGATGGTAATGGTAAAATACGAATTAATGAAATGGCTTTTCGGATGGATTTGTGATTATATGATTTTAATGGATTTATGTTCATTTATGGTTTTGGGTGGTGACCCACATGGTTGTTTATGTATGGTTGTGGTATTCCACTGTTTTGGGCTGAGTTCCCACACTTGGTGTTAAATTAATGATTTTTGGGCTAAGGCCCTAATGGCTCGGTTGAGCAGACGTTTTGGTAACTGGTTTTCGTGGCATGTATACGTTTTTATTGGAGGGCATAAATGTCTTATAAATGTATTTGATGAACTTATTGGTTTTTGTCCACTCACAGCTTTTGGTTTTAATACCCTTCAGGTTGATTACGGATGCGACTGCAGCAGAGACTGAGACATTGCACACCTCCTCCATCGATCCTTGCGCACTCTGGATGTCCCGTTTGGGCAGTGACTCTTGGCTATCCCTTGTCTAACACCCCTTGTTGGACGGGAGCAGGGCACATTCCCTGGTAATCCCGGGTGGATTGGGATGGGTCCTGTCAGTAGTTCACTGCTTTTTTTTATTTTTATTTTTTATATAAATATATTCAGGAATGAGGATTATATCTCAATTCCTCTTGATAATAGTTAAATTAGAGATTTTGTTTTACCCATTAAATAGAAATATCATTATATATGATATAATTATTTGCATTCTTGTATCAAGGCAAATGGCTTACCAGCAACGGGTGCGAAGTGTTTTAAATTTTCAGTTGTCTCTCTTTTATAATGCTATTTGGACTCTTTAAATTGGCCATATTTAGTGACCATGTTGATGTGGCAATCAATAATTGGTATTATTTTAATAAATGAAATTATTCTATATTTATATTAGACCATTCATTCATTGCCACATCTGACAGGACCCGTCCCAATCCCACTGGTACCACCCAGGGACGTGCCCCGCTCCCGTCTGACAACGACTCCAAACTTATCAAAATTACCCTTAAATAAAAACTAAATACTCAAATAGATAAATAACGTGCAACAACATTGTTCAGAGTGATAGCTGTCAGACAAGGGATAGGAAAATAACAAAATGTGAGCACAATAGTCAGAGTACATTATTTGGTGCTCAACCTACCCACAAGGGGTTGTACAGGTGCACATCGAATAAACTAAGCCTCTTCCTCCTCCTCCGGATCCTCCTCTAGTTCCTTGTCACGGCCTAGAGGGGTCAGTAAAACATTTAAAGAGTGAGTGGGCAAAAAATAAACAGTTTATAAATCAATTTCATAATAAAGTAAATCATAAGGTTTTACCCCTCCGCTTTCCAAACCTTGCATGCATTAAAAACACAATATCATAATAAATCATAATCACACAATCATAATCATAATCGAAAGGAGAAACTAACATATTAGTTGTTAGGACCCACCTCGGTTTCACCCTGAAAACCGAGGTCAATCATGCTCCCGTCTGGCATCCCGATACACAACTAAAGTAAACTCACGCAAACCACCAAACTACACAGTCAGATGCAGGAGAAACTTTAAACATCCCGAAGTCAAAGTTTTACAGAGTATAGTACTAAATACAAAAGAAAGAAAACCGATAAACTAGATACACACACAACGGAAAATCTAAAGTACTCCGAGGTCACTCTCGAATATTCTATGCCTTAGACGTTGCCTCGACGCCGAAATCCCGCGCTAGCTCCACGACCTGGAGGGCAATTTAAAAACAGAAGGTGTGAGTGGACCATAAAGAATAAAAGTTTCCAAAAACCATTTTATAATAAAACAGGGTTTTGGCCCTCCGTTTTAAAAGCGCACATGCATAACCCAATTACCAAAAACAGTTAGAACCCACATGAATATCGTCATAAAACATTAGGAGAATCATCATAAAAAAAAAACATTTATAGGAACCATGTCATAACATCATAAAATCCATGTCATAAAACATAACTCACAATCAATCATTATCCGATCAAACCTGCTGGATCTATCCGAGTCATTAAACTCCCGAGTCTTTAAACTCAACAGGCCTACGGGGGAAATATCAATATATCTGAATCTTTAAACTTCCGAGTCTTTAAACTCAATCCGGGCCCGTCCCCGTGAAATCAATATCCAGGTCTTTAAACTCAATAACGAGATCTAGAAAATCCAATCAAAACCGTTTGAAAACCATTTCTCAATCCACATCCAAACCCGAATCCGAAATCACTGGCCCGAATCCATTCAGGCATCCAGAACCGTCATTCCGAACCCAAATCCGGAAATCCACTTTTCAACTTTAAAACCAAATTCCGCTTTTCGAAATCCGATTCTAAAACCGAAAATCTTGATCCTCAAAATCATGTTTTAAAATCCATTTATAATCATTGAAAATCGCCTATCATTTGAAAACCCCAAGTCATGGCATTAAAATCGTAAACAGAGTATTTCTCGTAAAACGTGCAATGATGTAAAACCAACACCACATATTCAACAATCATGGAATCACAAGTAAAACCATAAAACAAGTAATTAAAAGTAGTTATGCATGTTCAAGTTAAGAGAAAGGGTCCACGCACAGTACCAAGCCCTCAGTCGCGTCCCGGACGTCCCGTACGTTCCTCAGCTTCCTCGGGAAATCCCGATCCTGTCAACAATCCCCCAAGAACGTTACTAACACATCTACGAGGGTCCACCTAATTTTCCCCAAAAATCCCCGGGTCCTAAACGTATTTAACCGGAACCCTAAACCTTTAACCTCGTAGAACTAATCTCAACCAACGTCCAAACAACCCGAAACCAAGTCCAATAGATTCATCATAACACCTAGACCAACAACCATGTTGACCGTTTTCCCAACCGCCGTCGCACGCACCCCCACGCGCTGCCCAAAGTGGCTGCGCGTGGCCCTCACGCGCCTGCTACAGGAACACTGTTCATCGTCGTCTACCTCGGGTCGACCGGTTCGACTGTACTGAACCGGCGTTCCCGGTTCTCTACCGTCCCGTCTCCGTTTTCCTTCCTTTATTCACCATCTTCATCGTCCATTCCTAAAGAACCTGTTCCCCTACATCAAACACTTCGACACAGTCTCCTACTCGTCGTCTCAAGCTCGAAATAAAAACAACCCGAAACCCCTGTTTCGGTTCCCGACCACCCAAGTCCTCCCCTGTCACGTCTTCGATACTAGAAGGTTCCTAAGGACCTAAGTAGTCGACTAGGACCAACTAGAACCCTCGACTCAGTGCCTAAGCCCACGACTTTCGATTTGAAATAAAACGGAAAAACAGAGGAAATAGAAATTACCTCTCCTGCCGCTCACCGCCGTGGGCTCCGTCGAGTCCCCCGGTGTCCACAACTCCTCATATCCTCCTCCGTCCTCTGAACGCCACCACCAGTCTCAATTGACCAGGCACGACAGCACACCACCCAAACTCCCTCTCTGTTTTCCTGGGAACCTCACACCTTACACACACCAACACTCGACTTCTCAACTCGTCTCACCAACTTCCTTGCACTCTCCAGCTTCCCCTGATCACACTCACACACTCAAGCTCTCACACTCTCACCCAGAACTCGATCAATTCCCTCTCAGACCTCACTCTGTTTTCTCTCGAACACGACCACACACACCCATTTAATTCGAACACACACACACACACACACACACACACACACACACACACACACACACACACCGTGCACTCCCTAGAACCCACTACACACACTGCACGTGTCACCATCCCCTCAGCCCTCTTCACAAATATCCCAATCTCACTGTACAATTGGCCTTATCTGATTGGCCCAAATCCCAAGACACAGAAAAACCAAAATGCCCCTCACTTATGACGTAAATTACGATAATGCCACTACCTTTCTAGACCCGTAACTTACACATCCTATGTCCGATGAATACGTGCCGCCTGCCGTTGAACTCAAGACGACGAGATCTACCTAACTATCCTAGGTCAACGTGTCATAATGCGGTCGTACGAAAAGTCAACTCTTCCCCCTATTTTACCCAAATTACGGTAATGCCCTCAACCTTCCGAACATCATAACTTCCTCCTCGGATGTCGGAATCGAGCGTGCTACCTGTCTACGGATTCGCGACGTCCCAAGCTATGTCACAGTCATCAGTCAAAGTCCATTTGACCGCCCAAACTCAAACTCAACATTTTGCCCAACCTAGGGGCAAAATCGTCATTCTACGCTACCGGACCTATCGTAATCGACAAACCACCAATTAAGCTCACTAATCTCCTCTTAAACACGGTCTTAAACCTAATTCCCGGGACGGGTCGTTACATTAGTGCACTATAAAACCCAACCCAAATGATGTCACGGTTCTAAGGCTACGCGTTGCCACTCAGGGTCTCACACCCAAGACTCTCTAGGTACATCAGTGCCCGGTATCCCGGTCACTGCCCGAGGTATACGAAAATGCCTTCCTGAGAGCAAGCAACCCAACGAGGGTCAACTCCACTCAGTCAGGGCCCCGTGACTACTCCAGGGTCCACCCGGACCAACGACCCTCCCTAGAGGAGACAAGATAGACAGGTAGGAAAGTACAGTACAATAACAATATAGTTTACCCTATGTCCCCCCGGACATCCCAGAACACAATCCACATATAATCCAGATGGGTCTCATGCCCAAAACATTATAATGAGAGATATAAACAGTTCATATAGTACTCATCTAAATCATAAGTGGAAATAGTAAAACAGTTTACGCATGCAAGCCTTTTATAAATCAAACAGCCCACTCACACTCGGTCCTCGCTGCTCAACGACCGCTAAAACCTGTATTAACATCTCTAAGAGTCACTAAAGGACCCTACTACTCTAATACTAAGACCCTAGAACAGATCCGTCTCGAATACGCAACCCAGGCACTATTCCCGAGGCTTTAAACCTCATTTTGACTATCTTAACGATCTCCGATCGACACGAAACCACCACCATTGGATCCGTATCGTCGAAACCTTGAAAATGGTACTGATCCCACCAAAACTACTGTTCACACACGCCTGGTCAACGCGTGGGTCAACGTTGTTACAGTGATGCTGACGTTAGTATGACGTCACTGCTAACATCAGCATGACGTCATCACTGACACTTGTCAGGTGACATGTGGCATGCTCTGGTTGGCCCCTGATCTGACAATCTCTGACAGGATGACGTCAGCATGATGATGTCATCACTGCTACAGTATCGGATCAGCCCGTTTACTGGAATCGGGTCGCCGTTGACCCGCGACTTAACCCGTTTCCACAGTCTGTTTCCAGCCACCATTTTTCGACGAGGTTCGATCCTAATGAGTTGTCTCAGTCTGTTCTACCGTTCCATAACCTCAAAACTAGAAGAAAAACGATAGAATCTTACCTGGGCTTCGATGAAGTTCACGGCCAAACTCCAGTTGTCTTCTTCGGCTATCCTCTCCGTCTCAATTGTCCAAACCGGTCCCTATGAACTCGTCACTGACCCTAGAGTATATCCCAAACCAAGTATTCGAAACCTAAATGTTAAAATGGGTTGTTTCAAAACAGGGAAGGTAAATGGGTTTCTCGGGTTTTGGGAGTTACCTCCATCGTGTCGCCGTCGTGGCCTTCGTCGTCTGTTCAGTTGTGTTTTTAGGGTCCTCAATACGTCATCTGGAGCTCCATTCAAGTCGAGAGGGTGAGGAGGCGTGGTTTTGCTTCCTGGATCCGATTCCTCTTTGTTTCGGGTCTGGGGCTTTTCGGGTCTGTTCAGGCCGGGAGGAAGGGAGATGAGGGTCGGTGGTGCACGGGGAAGCTGAAGGTGATGATGGTGGTGCCGAGGACGACCGTCTGGTGGTGTGAGAATGGCTGGTTCGATCGTTTGGGTTGACAGAAAATGGAAGGGTTCGGTTTGCACAGTGTAAGAAATGTGTGTGTTTTTTGTGTTTTCCCAGAGAGAGATGATCGTGCAGGGATAGAGAAAAAGCAGAAGAAAATGAAGGGTTTGGATCAGTTTGGGCAGAGAGATCAAGGGCTAGGGTTAATTGAAAGGAAATAAAAGATATAAAATTGGACCTATGGGTGTAGACCCAACATTATTGGAATAGTTGTCACTTGGATGAGTGACACTTGTCACTCATCCACTGGATCAGTTTGAATTTAGGGTTTGCACGGATTCCCATAATTAATTAATATTTTAATAGTTTGCTCTCGGTTAGTAAATTCTGCTAAAATGCTTCTGTGACCATAACTTTCTCATACGAACTCCGATTTCGGCGTGTCGCATGTCTACGGATTCGTGACGTCCCGATCTACGTCATAGTCATGGGTCAAAGTCTAAATTATTTTCCGGGTCAAAAGTTAAAGGTTTCCCCCCTTAGGGGCAAAATAGTCATTTTACATCAAAATATTAATAATCTCGGTTTGGGTCGTTACAACATCAACATGATCACTAAATGTGGTCAATTTAGAGGGTCCAAATAGCATTACCCTTTCATATATGACACGAAAAAAAAATCTACTATCCACCGAAATTTAGTGGCGCAATCAGGCCATGAATTATAATCACTAACTCATTAATTAAGTTGGGATGGGGATGGTTAAAGAACCATAGAAATTAACTAGACTTAAATTAATATATATATATAAGGGGGAAAGAGATGAGCATGATCATAGCTAATTTTCTATTCGATTAAATAAAATAAAAATTAGAAAATACTACGAGTTATTCTCACACCCAAATAGTACGAGAAATTAATCCCCATTGAAATTGCAGCTTGCCTAGGAGGGCCCAAAGAGAAAACTAAATCAGGAAAGTTGGGAAATATGAAGAGATCCGAAAACTTAGACAGTTTACCCGTGTTTTTTATTTTTTGGGCTCGGTTGATTAGGGAGATTGGATTTTTGTAAATAACTCATCAAATGTAATGTATTTTCAATTTAAAAATAGATGCATGTACATCATACTAAGGTTAGAGAAAGTAGACGTAGAAGAAACATTATCCAATCAACTCCCTACAAAATTGTCTAATTCAGTCAAATTATACTCTCCAAATTTAAGCAATAAATATAAGGAAATGAGCGAGCTAGGGAGAAAAATATAATGAAGGGTTGGAGCACAAACGTGGAATATAACTGAAGAAAGAAATAAAAAAACAGATTTAAAAGACGATTTAGACCGAGCAAAAGGTGAGGATATACTCATACAATAGGAGGGATGGGTTTAGGGGTGGGGGTACGTGTTGAATTGGTTAGTACACAGAGCAGTGAGCCGAGTCCACAGCGAGCACACGAGGAATTTGTTCCAACTTGTAAGCAAACTTGTAAGCAATGGGGAGAGCACACAAGGACTGATTCTCTACAGCGCAGCAAATATAGCATGCAGGAACCTCACCTCACGTGCAATCCCTAAATCTTGTCAGTCTCTATTCATATATTCTACTTATTTCACAGGTGAATAGAGAATAGGAGTTCATTTTACTTTCTACCACTACATTTTCATTACAGCCTCATCCTTCCCTCCATTTCCACCAAACCCCATTCATTTTACGACTAAATCATAAATACCTCTACACTAAACTTTCCTATACATCACACTTATTTACATGTTCTGTTTATTTCTGAAGTACCGATTAATAATTTCAAATATACTTAATAATCACGCACGAGTATTATAAAATATTTCACCTTGAAGTACGAAAAAAAACTCGAACTATGATATAAAATATTTCATAATAAACTAATTAGGTCGACTAAGAAAATTGGGACGGCCATGGAAGCAAATTTAACACCTCTAGTAAAAAGTAAAAATTACTCATGGTTTGCTATTTTTATATCATGCTCTTGATGAGTGAGTCTTAGCTCAAGTTTTGAAGTTGCTCCTCTTATTTTCTGAAACAAATTTTCTTCATCCAAGTAATTTAAAAGGGAAACTAAGAGCATATCTAATGGGAGAGGGGTTAAAGGCAAGTTTTAGCCCCTCCAATAACGCTATTCATCATATTTTGCCCAAGTCTGTTTTTTGTGTTTCTAATGGGGAGGGAGGCAAGGGGTAAGAATTCAAATTTTTTTATGAATTGATTTGAACTTCATTAAAATATATATTTTAAGTTAGACTTTCAACTACCAAATATGTGAGTTAAGCCATATTCTACATTAAAACATATATTACCAAATAAAAAATTAGAGATTTTGAAACACTATAAAATAAAAGAAACACTATATATTATACTAAAATAAAACAAACACTACAAAATAAAATAAACACTATAAAATAAAATAAACACTAAAATAAAAATAAAATAGAGATTTTGAAACACCATAAAATAAAAGAAACACTATATATTATGCTAGAATAAAAAAAACACTATAAAATTAAAAAAAACTATATATCATAATAAAATAATTAAAAAGATTATAAAATAAAAGAAACACTGTATATTATACTAAAATAAGTTTAATAATTTGAAGGTTAAACAAAAAAAAATTGAAACACTCTAAACACAGCGTTTTGTTCCTCAGTAAATATAGGTCTCCATCTCTATTTGCTTCTTCGTGAATCATCGCGAGTTCGCGATAGAAATTGAGAGTAGGTCGCGAACAGTGATGGGAAACGGAGAGGCTGAGATGTGGAGAGGTTAGATCAATCGGTGAGGCCTAGAGAGATCAACCTTGAGGCTGGAGAAGAACAGTGAGCCCGAGAAAGAGCAGTCGAGAAGGTTGGAGAAGAACAAAGATCGTGAGTCCGAGAGAGATCGATCAATATTGCCTGTGATTCGAAGATGGCCGACGCTGTGAGAGTTTCAATTGAAGAGGAAGGGAGATAGAGACTGGAGCAAGCACTACACTCTTCGTAGGGCACGGTGAGTGAATTTTGATTTTCCCTAATTTGCCAAAATTTGCCCAAATTGTAAAGTTAATTTGTTGTTGATTTATGTTCATCCGTGAATCAATACTTGAATTGTTTGATTGAGCTTTCCTATTTTATCAATAGAACACATGAAAATCGAGGATATCGACAGAAGTTGATTGATATCTCCGAAACCGATCAATTTCCGTCGATATCCTCGACATTCATGAGAAAATATCCTTCCCCCCTTCTTATTTTCATCAATGAGAACAAAGAAGTAGATTGAGAAAATTGAAGACAAAAACAGAGTAGGAGAGATGAGATGGTGAAAATAGAGGAAAGAATGACGAGGAGGAGATGCAGAGAATGACGAGGAGGCTACAGCCTTTTTGTTGGTGGGATAGCAGCCTTGTTCGGGTTGTCAAGGGGGCCAAAATAGCCCAAGGACTTGCTTTTATCTGAGCAAAAATTCACCGACTAGAAGTTGAAATGCAGAGGCTAATGGCTATATGGAGCCTTGCCTGGGCAAGAAATGTAGCGCTAGACGTGCTCTAACAAAAAAAAAAGTGTGTTTGTAAAATATATTCCATAGAAGAAAATAGCTATCCACTAGGAGCCAATTTATGATTTATTCAAAAGTACAACTACAATGGGTGGAGAGAAATTAAATATATGTTTCATTAGCCCTTAATTCTTATTTATTTCCTGTTTATGAATAATAATTAAATATATGCATGTATGAAATTACTATTTAATAATATAAGAATATATATTTAAGAAAATAGATGAGATATGCACTATAATTCATACAATATAAAATAAAATTTGTATTAAAAATACCAGACTCTTTAGTCTTTACCATGTGAAGTTATTAGAGCGAATCCTACTTATTATTTTGTAATGAAAAGAAATAAAAGCAAAAGGATTTTTGGCAGAGTCTATAAAAGGCAAAGGGATGGTCGATCGTGACAAACTGAGTAGGGGCCTTACTTCTTTAATTAACCCCTCTCTCTACTCTCACATCCCGTACTGTCTAATCCAATCCCCATTCCCATTCCAATACCATTCTCCTTTCATTTCATTTCCACTGCAAGCATTTCCCCCCCCAGAAACGGAATTCCATTCCCTTTCCCGGAAAATCAATGACACGTATGGAATCGTCGTCCTGGGAATTCGACGACGTCAAAGCAGAGAAAGCCAGCGCCATGCGCAAGTTCAACCGCCTCCGGAGTATCTCCAAGCTCTTCCGCTTCGCCGAAATCGCCGCCGGTCTCCTCCTCCTCTCCTGGGCATTGACACGTGTCCCCTTCGCACTCACCATCTCTCGCGACTACTTCTGCTTCCTCTCCGCCGTCGTTTCCAGCCCTCAATTCGTCTTCCTTATCTGCAACGTCATCATCGCCTCTCTCCTCCTCAAATCCCGCCATGTCACAGCTTCCGATCGCAACCGCAACGACGCCGTCGAGGCCAAACTCTACCAGGAGTTTACAAAAAACAGCGGCGGCGACGGTAAAAATATTCAGCTGGAAAATGACTCCGTTCAGTCTGTGAACGAGGACGTTGTGTACCAGGACAAACAGATCATCTCCGAGGTGAGCTCGGCCTGTCCTAAACTGGATACTGACTCGGAGTCCTGCTGGGGTTCGGGTGCGGACTCGGAGTTTTCGAAGGTTATTCGGAGGACGATGTCGGAGAAGTTCGAGAAAGAGCGCGCACCGGCGAAGCTGCGTAGGTTGAAGACAGAGATTTGCCGGAAAATGGTGGGCTCCGGTGGGGAGTGTACGCCGGAGAAGTTGGCACCTGCGGACAATATGAGCAACGAAGAGTTTCAGCGAACCGTTGAAGCTTTCATAGAGAAGCAGTTGAGGTTTCGGCACCAGGAGTCTCTGGCCGTTGTTCTTCAAAATCAGAGCTAATAAACAATTAAGAAAAAAAAAAAACCAGGAAGATCAAGAAGAAGAAGAAGGGGAGAAAATCAAATGTGGGTTCACTCGATGTAAGCCACGGCTCCCTAAGTTATTATGTACAGTTATTTCCGGTATAATTTGAGATATTTTAAAAATAATTTTGTCAAATTTTTAATTAGTTTTAAGGGTATGTTTGGAAGTTATTTGAAATAATTAGAAGCATTTAATCATTTTAGCATTCGGAAATTATAGACATTGAACATTGGACTTAAAATTCAGAATAAATAAGTATGTAACTAAAGTTGCAGTGACTCTACGTACTATACGCATATTAACTTTTCATTAACAAAATAAGTGCTTCCTAGGAAAGCACTTAAAATAGTTCTAATATAAAAAAATATATATATTTCTTGCAAAAGGGTAGGTAGGTGCTTCTTCAAAAAGCACGTAATTTGATGACCTAGCTAAAAGCTCTCGTACACATAAAGGAAATTTGTTGATAAGCGCTCGCGGGAATATTATTGGAGTAACTAATAATTGGTTTGGAAATATGAACACAGATTATATATATATATATATGCTCCAATATGCCTGCACTGTACAGCAAGCGGAGACTACATATATGCATGAGGAATAAAAGAAAAATAGAACGAGTATTATATTATTTTTATAATTTTTGTTCAGTTATGTATAATCAAATCGAATGGTGGAATTGCATGTCGAGGAATGGAATTGAATTCCAAGTTCCATAAAGAAAGTACATATGCGTGTAAATATGCTTTGTGTTACCTTTTCAATATTGATGTATTTTACTAATAAAGAAGAGGCCACTCTGTTTGAAATTCATTTTTTTCTTCTTCTTCTAATATTGTGAAATATATGCTCTTGATCATTTGGGATATAATTGTGGATGAACATGTAAAGAGATCAAGTTTTATATTTGACTTGGATATTGTTGATGCAGAAATCGTCCGGCTCTGTGAAGTTCCTTCTCGATCCCTACACACAAGAATGAAAATCAAACGGGGTTAAGATTGAATCCCGGGGGGTGGTTCAACCAAAAACGCTCCGATGCTTAAGTTAGTTTTCTGAGAGAATAAGCCGACAGAGTGTTTGAAGGAGTTTTTCATTACCTTTAGAGGTGAGATGAAACCTTCTATTTATAGTGAAACCTTGAGAGTCACTGGAGCGTCTGATTGGTTGAAGGAGAAAGTATTAAATAAGTGATTGTACCGAGTGAAATCACTTATTTATTAATGAATAATTAATTCGCTGGGAAGTTATTTATTATTCGCATTGATCTAATTAATTAATATATTTATCTGGTAAATATATTGAATTAATGCGGAGATCGTTACGCGTCGACGTCAATTTCACCAAGGGTAATATTGGCATCATGGTAATTGTTGGCCACGTGACGGCTCCAGAATATTTCGGTAATTTATGGCTCCACAAATGCCCTCACTTCCCTTAGGAATTCGAGGAATTCTAAGGGATGTAGTCTCCTTGTGGTTCCAATAAATCACGTCTTAATATTTTGTATAGAAGTAGGACTCCTCTTTCTTAGATGTAGTTAGAGATTGATTTTGATCTTGTCCCAAAAAAGAATTCCCTGGGCTTTGTAGTCCTGCCTTGAGTTAGTTTTGCAAGCCCAATTAACTATTAAATTTTAGTTAGGGTTTATTTACTTTTCTTTATTTAAATGTGGGCATGTGACCCTTATTTTTAATAAAGAAAATCAAGCCCCAGTCGAGCTCTTCTGTTAAAGAGGATGAGCTGACATCATTAAATTGTTGTGGAGAAGAAACTTTGACCTCGATCTGTGAATGTAATTTTTTATTTTTTACTTCTTGTTCTTACTGCTCCTGATTTTTGTAGCTTGAAGATGACGAAGAGGAACAATGAACACGCTAGACACAAAGAAGTTTGCAGATGAGTGGATGCCAAAAAGTCAATGGGGCCAATCTTCAATTGCTATTGGCAGGCTGGAGGGGAGAGAGAGTCCATGAAGGACGGACATCGGCGGAGGATGCAGCTATTGTCGAAAGGGAGAGCGGCAGGTGCGCAGGGAGTGTCTAGTAGTAAGCCCCGCGAGAAGGAAACGTTGGCGGCTGTCTTGGGAGCGCACGCTGGGCTCGACTTTGATGCTTGGCACATGACAGGCTGCTCTTTCCGTCCCCTTTTTTTTTCTCGACTGTGCAAGACACAACCCTATGTAATTATATATATATTTTTTCCTTTTGTTTTGGACAGTCTTTTTTTTCCTCGTCCCCGCAGCAACTTTTGGCATTTTTTCCTCACTTAACAATTTGTGGGCTTTGATTTTTTTTTTCTTTTTGACGTTACTTTTCCACTGCTGTTGCTTTTAATCAGCTATCATTTGATAGCTAATGTAATATATATATATATATATAAATAAAATATATTTATATTTAATATATTTTAATATATATAAATGAATATATATATTTTTTTGTTTAGTTTCGATTTTTTATAGATTCTGAAAGTTGTGGGTGTCCGATTGCAACGATTCAAGCGGCGGTGCATTCTACTCATCGAGACGGTCATTTCAAGATGTATGAAGGCATACTTCTGGTGTAGTCTTGAAGACTTTATTTTGTGGAGTACCATCTGGTGGCATATCCGGGACTTGTTGGAGCTTCCGACTTCAAGAGATGATGGACTTGAAGCCAAGACGCTTCTCCAGTTGACATGCTTCTGATGCTTTGTGAAAAGAAGAGCTTGGCGCGTTGACGGACTCATCATCTTCAAGTGTGAACGGAGCCAACATCAATGCCTTCAACGGGGAGGTGCAGCAGAGTGCGACGCAAGGTGCGACGCGAGGTACAACGCGAGGTACAGCAGAGTGCAAGGCGCGAGGTGCAGCAGAGTGCGACGCGAGATGCGACGCGAGGTACAACAGAGTGCAAGGCGCGAGGTGCAGCAGTGTGCAAGGCGCGAGGTGCAGCAGTGTGCAAGGCGCGAGGTGCAGCAGTGTGCCAGGCGCGAGGTGCAGCAGTGTGCAAGGCGCGAGGTGCAGCAGTGTGCAAGGCGCGACGTGCAGCAGTGTGCAAGGCGCGACGTGCAGTAGTGTGCAAGGAGCGACGTGCAGCAGTGTGCAAGGCGCGACGTGCAGCAGTGTGCAAAGCGCGACGTGCAGCAGTGTGCAAGGCGCGAGGTGCAGCAGTGTGCAAGGCGCGAGGTGCAGCAGTGTGCCAGGCGCGAGGTGCAGCAGTGTGCAAGGCGCGAGATACAGCAAAGTGCAAGGCGCGTGGTGCAACAGTGTGCAAGGCGCGTGGTGCAGCAGTGTGCCAGGCGCGGGGTGCAGCGGGGTGGAGCGAAGTGCGAGGCGCGAGGTGCAGCAGTGTGCAAGGCGCGTGGTGCAGCAGTGTGCAAGGCGCGAGGTGCAGCAGAGTGTCAGGCGCGTGTTGCAGCAGTGTGCAAGGCGCGTGGTGCAGTAGTGTGCAAGGCGCGAGGTGCAGTAGCGTGCAAGGCGCGAAGTGTAGCAGGGTACAGCGGAGTGCAATGCGCGAGGTGCAGCAGTGTGCCAGGCGCGGGGTACAGCAGTGTGCCAGGCGCGGGGTGCAGCAGAGTGCAAGGCGCGAGGTGCAACAGTATACAAGGCGCGTGGTGCAGCAGTGTGCCAGGCGCGGGGTGCAGCGGGGTGCAGCGGGGTGCAGTGAAGTGCGAGGCGCGAGGTGCAGCAGTGTGCAAGGCGCGTGGTGCAGCAGTGTGCAAGGCGCGAGGTGCAGCAGAGTACAAGCAAGCTGCAGTAGAGTGCAAGGCGGGTGCGCTACAGCTGTGAGGCGAGGAGTGCTGCAAGTGTGAGGCGATGCATGGTGGAACTACAAGGCAAGAGGATGTGCTTCATCTTCGAAGTAAGGCTTCCCATGACGCGAGTCGAAGTGCATGTGGTGCCATGAAATAACTGAACCTTTCCAAGGAGTTGCATTGGATGATGGATGACCTTTCAGAAATTTGATCTTCAAGACCTTGTTGAGCTCAGAATGGGGTGTAGTAAGGCAGAACATAGGATGGAGGATCGATTATGCCCCATGCCAAGCTCGAGACGTCAGACATCATCGCCTAATTGAAGGAAGAGAGCCTGGGGGTGCCATCAATTCCAAGTAGGCGATGTTGAGGAGTTTGCCCCCATTGTTTGAAGAAGGTCGTGGACGATGTGTCACTGGAAGTCCACGATGAGATGATTGAGGCCTCCAAGGCTTGCTCATGGGTTGACAGAGAGACTCTAAGGTCGTGTCATTCCTGGTGATGAGCTTCATGATCCTTCTTGGCCCGTGGCTTGATCTTAGCATTGAATACATGTTTGTGCATTCAACTTGTGAATTGCCAACTTCTTTAATTTTCATTAATAATTAATAGAAGTCTTCCACTTTTTTTTTGAGTGTTTTGTGATTTTCGGAAGATTTGACCTTTGTGTAGTAAATTTGATCTTCTGACTTTGTTTTAGCTCTGAATTGAGTGACGTTGGTGGGGTTGGAAAGCTGAGTTCCATACCTTTTTACTGCCACCAAGCTCATTCCAAGACGATCCGAATTGAGCCTTGTAGGATTGGTTGAATCTTGTGCTCGTGCGCTGATTCATGTAGTTGACCTTCGTGTACAAAAAAGTTCGCTAGGAACTCATCATAACTCAGAATTGAGTGAGATCAATGGCGTTGGAAAGCTGACTTCCATAGCTTTCTAAATCCGTCTACTTTATGTCAGGGTGATCAGAATTCAGTGGTCTATGACTGAATGAATCTCGTACTCGTGCGCTGGTACGTGCAGTTGACCTTCGTGTACAAAAACGTTCGCTGGGAACTCGTCACAACTCGGAATTGAGTGAGGTCAACGGTGTTGGAAAGATGACTTCCGTATCTTTTTAGGGCCATTAAGTTCATGTCAGGGTGAGCAAAATTGAGCGAGCTATGATCGAATTAATTTCGATCCTGTGCACTGAAATGCAGAATTGGACTTCGCATGTTAAAACCTTTGCCCCTTGTTCGTCATGGCCTGGTGGTTGCCCCTCTTGGTGGGGTTGGAAGCTTTTTTTAGTAGCTTTCCGACTCCAACAAGTCAAGTTATTGGATGGTTCCATGTGTCTCACTGAGACGAGCCTTGAGCGCTTCGCATGACGAAGTCGTGGAGTGGTCCGCATGGTGAAGACTTCGAGTGCTTCATATGGCGAAGGCTTGGAGTGCCTCGCATAGTGTGGAGTGCTTCGCATGGCGAAGGCTTAGTGTGCTTCGCAGGACGAAGGCTTGGAGTGCTTCGCATGGCGAAGACTCGGGTGCTTTGCATGGCAAAAGCTTGGCGTGCTTCGTATCGCGAAGACTCGGGTGCTTTGCATGGCAAAGGCTTAAAGTGCTTCACTGGTGAAGACTCGGGGTGCTTTGCGGGGTGAAGGCTTGGAATGCTTCGCATGGCGAAGGCTTAGAGTGCTTCTCATGGAGAAGGCTTGGGTTCTTTGCGTGACAAAGGCTTGGAGTGCTTCGCGTGACGAAGGCTTAGAGTGCTTTGCGTGGCAAAGGCTTAGGGTGCTTCGCGTGACGAAGGCTCGGGTGCTTTGCCTGACAAAGGCTTGGAGTGCTTCGCGTGACGAAGGCTTAGAGTGCTTTGCGTGGCAAAGGCTTAGAGTGCTTCGTGTGACGAAGACTCGGGTGCTTTGCGTGGCAAAGGCTTAGAGTGCTTCGCATAACGAAGACTTAGAGTGCTTTGCGTGGCAAAGGCTTAGAGTGCTTAGTGTGACAAAGGCTCGGGTGCTTTGCGTGACAAAGGCTTGGAGTGCTTTGCATGGCAAAGGCTTGGGGTGCTTCACGGGGCGAAGGCTTGAAGTGCTTCGCGGGGCGAAGACTTAGAGTGCTTCACGGGGCGAAGGCTTAGAGTGCTTCGCAGGGCGAAGGCTTAGAGTGATTCGCGGGGCGAAGGCTTGGAGTGCTTCGCGTGGCGAAGGCTTGGAGTGCTTCACATGACGAAGGCTTAGAGTGGTTCGCATGGCGAAGACTTAGAGTGCTTCGTGGGGCGAAGGCTTGGAGTGCTTTACGTTGCGAAGGCTTGGAGTGCTTCGCATGGTAAAGACTTAGAGTGCTTTGCGGGGCGAAGGCTTAGAGCGCTTCGCGGGGCGAAGGCTTAGAGTGCTTCGCGTGACGAAGGCTTGGATGATAAGATAATTTCATTGGACGTTGAAACCAAATATCTTGAATCTTATTGAAAGATGTTATGAGAGAAAAGTAGGCATTGAGCCGAATTTTAATCACAAAATTTGTGCCTTCGATGATGACTTGGTCACTGATTCAGTTTTCTAGTTGTTCCCTGCAACTCGGACTCGTCAATGATGTTGTCCACACGGATCATCTTTTGTGTGGGTTCCTGGGGGTCTTTGTTTCCGAGACGATCCATTGCCTTCTTTCTGACGTACTCGGTGCAGTGTCCTTCCTTCAAGAGATCCTGAAGGTATCTTTCGAAAGTCTGGCAAGAGCTTATGTCGTGTCCATAACAATTGTGATAGGCACACCATTTTGTCTTGTCGGCCCTCTCCTGGTCACCTTTGACAGGAGCTGGTCTTTCAAACCACAGTTCTTCCTTTATCTGATTATATATTTGGAGTAAAGGTACCGAAAACTGTGTGTTTGGCTTCGCACCCACGAACGTGTTGGATGCCGGGTTCCATTTTCGCTTGTTGGCTTTCTAGACTGAGTTCCCGCGGTGGGCACCATCCTTTGGCTGCACAAACTCCTTTGCAGGATGTCCATCTTCCTCGACGTAGTTGGCGGCATGTGTGGCGTTCTTCTCGTCCTCCCAGCATGCATGTCGCTCTGCTAGGGACAGCATCCTGGTGAGACTTCAGGCGTTGCTCATGACGATGTCTCCGTAGAGTTGGCTCTCCCGCTGTAGGCCTTGCTTAAATGCCATGACTACAACGAGATCGCTGCAACCAACGATGCGGGACTTCTCTTCTCAAAACCTCCGGATGTATTGCCGCAAGGTTTCCTTAGACCTCCTTTGGATGGTGAAGAGGTGGTCATCCTTGACTTCGATGGTGCGAAGCTGCGAGTACTCCTTCACGAAGGCAAGGGCCAACTCTTCGAAGAAGGCGATTGATATCTGGGGGAGATGGTTGAACCATGTCGTCGCTTGACCTTGCAGTGAGGCTTGGAAAACTTTGCACATGAGTGCGTCGTTTTGCCTGTGGGGTACCATGACCCCCCGATAGTAATTGATATGCTTTACTAGATCAGAGGTTCCTTTGTACTGATTAAAGTTGGGAGTTGAAAACCATTGCGGGAACAGCTCTTCCTCAATGTCCCTCACGAATGGTGAAGATGATGACGTCTGAATTTGGAGCCAAAGGTCATCTTCCAAGTCTCCGTCTCGCTGAACTCCCTGCAGATGTCGATCTAGCATCCTTCGAACGTCCTCAACGTGCAAAGGTTCTTTGTGACGGGGGTTTCCTCGCCGAGTCAAATTGCGTCGACTCCCTCGAGTTTCTGCGGGCTTATCTCTCGAGCCTGCTGGCGAGTAAGTCTCGTCCTTCTCGCTGTGATCATCTGAGCGGGTGTGTGACGCACGTGAGACTGCTTGTTGCCGTCGGACATCGCATGGGTACTCGATGCGCGAAAGTGCCCCGGGGCGTCCTCTGAGTCGTTCTCGGGTTGATGGCCTCGGTTGATCTCGTCCTCTTACTCTAGAGGTGCAGCTTTCTTCCCCTGAGTCGCTCAGCGACGTGTCCCGAGACATTGTCTGGCAGCAGACATGTTCCTTGCCAGCGCGTTTCGGGATGTCCCTTGATGTCTTGCGAGGTTCAATGCCTTTTTCGGAGGTTCTGGAAGTCCCGATGTCCCCCAACAGCTGTTGTAAGAGCTCTGATTGGGTCCGAACTTGGTTGCTCAGCTGCTTGACCTGCTGTGTCAGTCCGAGTCGCGAAGGTGACCCCCTAAGTGCTTGCTCGTGACGAGTAACACGTCGGGGCGCACGTCGCGCGCCTTCAGACATATGTGAAGAGCCATGTCCCCCTTGTTCCTGGGTGTTGGCCTGCGGGTTGCGCAGGGCGTCCAAGTGTCTCCTTAGGTCCAAGTCGGCATGAAGCTGATTTGGGACTCTCAGAGATGCTTCTCCTGTCAGCAGACCGTCTGTTTGCTGAAAAAACGTTGCGCCTGTCCCCGTTGCAGGTGGGGGGTTCACGGTAGCAGCGGCCATGGGGAACGTTCCAAAACTGAACATAGGTGTCCAATCTGGCCTTCCGAACGGTAGGTGAATTGACGTGTGGCGTGGGTCGTGCAGGAGACGGGAAAGTGATTCCTCTGGAATCGTTGGGAGAGGTTCACTCACGGCAGCGATTGCAGCAGCAGTAGATGAGGCAGCCTCGGAGACTCGTGTGGATCGGCGTGTTCTGGCCATGTGATGAATGGTAAGTGTTGAGAGTGTGATGATTGAGTTTTTTTCGAGGAAAAACTAAAGAGCACGCTTTGAGTATTTCTCAAATCTCTCTCAATGAAAGCACCAGTTGTTGATGCAGAAATCGTCCGGCTCTGTGAAGTTCCTTCTTGATCCCTACACACAAGAATGAAAATCAAACGGGGTTAAGGTTGAATCCCGGGGGGGTGGTTCAACCAAAAACGCTCTGATGCTTAAGTCAGTTTTCTGAGAGAATAAGCCGACAGAGTGTTTGCAGGAGTTTTTCATTACCTTTAGAGGTGAGATGAAGCCTTCTATTTATAGTGAAATCTTGAGAGTCACCGGAGCGTCTGATTGGTTGAAGGATAAAGTATTAAATAAGTGATTGTACCGAGTGTAATCACTTATTTATTAATGAATAAATAATTCGCTGGGAAGTTATTTATTATTCGCATTGATCTGATTAATTAATATATTTATCTGGTAAATATATTGAATTAATGCGGAGATCGTTACGCGTCGACGTCAATTTCACCAAGGGTAATATTGGCATCATGGTAATTGTTGGCCACGTGGCGGCTCCAGAATATTTCGGTAATTTATGGCTCCACAGATATATCACACATTTTATAGGAAGAGGTTGCTAGATGAGAGTACTTTATCATAATATCGTGGTGTAGCTGGTCTATATCTTATAGATCAATAAATATTTTTTGGATATATTTAAAAAAAATAGAATATCAATATTGTTATTTATATGCATCAAATTAATTATACGAAATACATACATCAAGTTATTGTAATATTGTACAATAATTGCATCCTACCTAAATAATAGAATAATTCATATACATATATCAAAATCAAAATCCTTTTATCTCCTAATTAAATAATAATTTCAAGATTGTCCTCATTAAAAATCAACCATTTTGGAAGTCTTTTAGTCATTTTTATGTACTAATCTATTTGAGTGTATTGGCAACAAGGAAGATCTGTACAGTGAGTGACCCATCCATTTAATTTCTATGTATAAAATGCTAAATGATCTTCT
The DNA here is from genome assembly GCA_032719365.1 of Prinsepia uniflora. Classification (NCBI taxonomy): domain Eukaryota; kingdom Viridiplantae; phylum Streptophyta; class Magnoliopsida; order Rosales; family Rosaceae; genus Prinsepia; species Prinsepia uniflora. Next base: position 23,494,584 of record CM064876.1, read on the forward strand.
GTCTAGTTGATTTTTTATATAAATTAATGATCTTAAAATTATAATTTATGAGTTAAATAATTTCGATTATGATATATGTATATCAAATATTTATAAATTAAAAGAGTGATATATAAAGGTACTATATATCATGGCCCATAATTTATTTTTTAGTAGCTAGCTCTTCCAAATAAAAAAACAAGATGAAGGAAAACTCAAAAGTTAAAGTTAATTAAAGTGTGTGTTTTTAATACACGCATGTTAGAGGGAGATTATGTTAAAAAAAATATTAGACAACGATTTTATTCGATGAGATTTAAATCTAAAACTTGGAGAAATATATGACTAAGTTATAGTAACAAATTGGGGTGGTTAATTAAAGTTATATCCATGAATTCAGATTATGAAATCTTTCTTTTCAATCCACAAGTAATTAATTAAGAAACTTGAGTCTTGACAAGAAAGTAGAAACCCTCATTTTCAGAAAAGTTCCAACAGTGTTTGTTTCTAGTAGGTACGTATAATTCAAATTTCATGATTGATAATGTAATCATCACCCGCACCAAATCAAACTTTTTCAATGCCAACACTAAGTATTGTCCCATCCACAATTTTTGTGCCAAATTTTTGGGCAAATAAATCTTAATATTTTATTTCAAAAATTGATAAAAATTATAATTTATTTTTTTTAAAATCCATTTATTTTTACAAGTGAGTAGTGTTTTTATTCATATAGTATATTAGAGGTCTCAAATTTGATTTTCGCAAAAAAACAAAATTGATACTCTATCTTAATATCCTTACATAAAAAAGACTTCCCAAATTTTATTTTGGTGTTACAAAACAACTCGTATTCTTATTACTATTAAGTAACGAATCGATTTCTCCGGGGGATAAGCAGTACCAATCATCTTATAACTATAGGGGCAATAATTTTCCTAATCAAAAGTGTACTTTAAACTACCCCTTTTAAAGACCGAAAGTCACAATTACTTTTTGCATCAACAGATTTGATACTATCTCTATACCAAAAATTAGAAAATTATAATTATTTATGTTGATTATATGCAGGTTATATCAGTATTTGTGTGCCTTTTTAAAGACGCTCGAAACAAATCACAATTTGTTTTCTACCAAAAGAGAAGATATCGAAAACCCTAGCTATAGTTTCCTACAATTATTTCTTGTTGAAGACCTTCATATTATATCTGTTGAAATTTCGAAAGTTCATACTTGGTATGATTTATTTACTTTGTAGTTGTTATAATTGGCAGGATAAAAATTGAAATTGGTTATAAATAAATATATGATAGCTATAATTTTGAATGGAGGTTTATTGGTGCTTCTGTTTCTGTAGAACTTGAGTATTTTCTTCCTTGTTGGTTCTCTAAGAATTAGATTCTTAATTAATTTTACAATTTAAAAGAATCATAATAATGCAATCTAGCTCTGATTTGGACGCATGGGGCGTATGCATCTTAATTAACATTGTCCCCAAAGTAAATAAGGCATATTAATACAAACTGATAAGATTAGAATAATGCCTTGGTTCCCAAAAAATTATTTCATAATCCTGGTTTTTATTCTGTTTATCTGTAGATGATATCATGTTTTTGTACCTTAATAGCAAAACTTGTTGCGAAAATCTCTGTTTTGCTCAATTTTCTTTCATTTTGGACTCATTAACTTACATAATTGATTATCCATTAATTATTTGTTTAAAACTGGCATTTACATATAAATAAGAAGTCATTCTACCCCTGAGAATCAAATTAATATTTGACTAATGTTGATACTATATCAATTGATCCGACCAAAACTCGAAAGATCACTCGGACTAAACTCGGCTCACTATTAGGGCCCTCCACAACATGGAAGGCCACCTAGACCAGGCCCATCAAGAAGGCCCATGCCTAAAGCCCATTACTAGGTTCATCACCTAAACCTAGATATTTCCTATAAATAAGGAGTTCCTTTCCCCATTTGAAGGATTCTACTCTCTCTAGAAATGAGCTCTCCCTTTTCTCTACACTCTTACTCTTCCTCTAAAGCTCAAGGCATCTTGTATCATGTACAAACACTTATATCATTAATGAGAATAGACCAACACCGTGGATGTAGCTCGATTTGGGTTGTGTGAACCACATACATCTCGTGTTCCGTGTGTGTGTGATCTTCACGAACTAGTTGGTCCATTTTATGCATCAACAATTGAGGCCGTCTGTGGGAAGACGACTCAAATCCATGTCGGTCTCCTTTTCTTTTCTCTCCCGCTGGAATCTACATCAGTCAAGGGCATCGAGCATCCAATGCACCCGTCTTGGTCGATATGACACTCTTTCTGGTCTTCTTGGCCGTTTTCTGGCCTTCCTGACCTATTTCTGGTCGACCTGACACTTTTTTTTTTTATCTTCTTGACCCATTTCTAGTCGGCTTGACACTTTTTCTGGTCTTCCATACTCATTTTTGGTCAGCCTGACACTTTTTCTGGTCTTCCTGACCCTTTTCTAGTTTGCCTAACACTCTTTATGGTCATCATGGTCCCCATTATGGTCTTCCTGACCCTTTTCTGGTCTTCCTGGCCCCTTTTCTAGTCTTCCTAACCCTTTTTTAGTCAGCCTGATATTCTTTATGGTCTTCCTGACTCCCATTATGGTCTTCCTGACGCCTTTATAGTCTTCTTGGCCCATTTTCTGGTCTTCTTGACCCCTTTCTCATTGGCTTGAAACTTTTTATGGTCTTCTTGACACCTACTTGGTTTGATCAAATTTCCCTTAGTCTTCCTTCATCTTCACCAAGGCCAATCAGCCACATCATCGTGCGAGGTCCCGCCAACTTGGTCCGATCAAATTGCCCTTGGTCTTCCTTCATCTTCACCAAGGCTAATCGACCGCATGATCAAGCGAGGTCCCGTCTACTTGGTCCGATCAAATTACTCTAGCTCCAGACACCTTCTTGGTCGGCCTAGCACCTTCCTTGGTCGGTTAGACACCTCCTTGTTTGTCCAGACACTTCCTTGGTCAGCTGAAAATCTTCTTGGTCGGCCTAGCACCCTTTTTGGTTGGTCAGACACCTCCTTGTTCTACCAGACGCTTCTTTGGTCAGTCAGAAACCTTCTTGGTCGGCCTAGCATCCTTTTTGGTCGGTCTAACACCTCCTTGTTCGGCTAGATACTTCCTTACACGGCCAGACACCTTGTTGGTGCCCTAGCACCCTTTTTGGTCGCCCACACACATCCTTGTTTGGCTAGACATTTTCTTTGTAAAAATTCAGCCCAAATTCACGGGATTAATTAAGGTTAATTAAGACTAATTGAGGATTAATTGAGAAAAACCATGACTAATTCGGAATTTTCGGACAATCGGTGTATAACGACAAAGACCAAAGATCATTACGTAGATCGGGACGTTATGAGTCCGTAGACAGACGACGCGTCAAAATCGAACGACGGACGAAAAAGTTATGGTCATGCGAGTAAAATCGAATTATTTAAACATGAGGGATTTGATTTAATTGTCAAAATCGGATTGGTGGGGAAATTAATGTGGGGCCCTTGGATGTGTTTGGAATCTTATGTCGTATTTATGCCATGGTTGGGCAGTGCTAGACCCCACGAAGGGCTGGATTTGATGACTTCTCGAAGTCGAGACCTTTGAACAGTCAGGTTGGAGGTTGTTCTGCAGAGAGCAGTTGAGGTCGTGAACGACTCTAGTTGAGACTGTTGAGAGTTGGGTGACGTTCGAGGAACGTTCTTTTCTTGTGTGGTTTACCAGGGTTGTTGAGTTTGAAGGGAGGCTGAGTTCCTCCGATATGAGTAAGGGATTGTGACAGGACCCGTCCCGAATCCCCCGGGATTAACGTGGGACGTGCCTGCTCCCGTCTGACACGAAGTGTCAGACTAGGGATAATTCCGTCCTTAGCCCAACCGGGGCTATCAAAGAGCTTTAGGATCAGGAGGAGGAATATGATGTCTCGTCCCTGCTACAGCCCGCATCCGCGATCAATCTGAAGGGCATTCAAAACACGAAAGTTGTGAGTGGACAAAACAAAGATTTTATAAAAACATTTTCATGAAAAGACCTTTATGCCCTTCACTAAAAACATATGCATGCATTCGAAAACCATTTCTCAATAAAGAACACTGGGCCTTGGCCCAAAATCCAATCAAAGTACCTGAGAACTCAGCCCAATCCAACACCTATGAGTCCTAGCCCAAAACCAACACGCGTGGGTCTCAGTCCAACGCCATCTCAGTGAAAACTCATCCATATATACATATATATATATATATATATATAATCCATCCTAGACATCCTTGGATGTCAGCTCGGGGCACACAGCCCCTATGGAACAAATGCCCGATATATGTCACGATTCTATAAATATAAGTATGCATACTACTCGGGATCTCACTCCGAGTCTACTCCCAAGAATTCTCCATCTGGGAGGCTCTGTCTTCGGATCCAGTCCGAGCATCTCTCCAGATCTGGTCCGGAACCACATCATATCTCTCACTCCTAGAACGGGATCCATATGGGGATACCCATTTTGGTATGTGGATCGCGACTCTCCAGGTCGACAACTGGAGGAGACCAATCAATACGCTCGTAAGGAGGGTATATACATACTAGTATAGAAAACCATAAACGGACTCACGCCCGATAACCCAGTCAACTGGGCCTTTAGCCTGAACGTATAACTCAATGAGGCCTCTTGTTAGGACCTATCCCAATCCCCCTAGGATTAACGAGGGACGCTTATGATCCCGTCTGATACGGAGTGTCAGACCAGGGAAAATTTGAACCTTTAGCCCGAAGGCTTCTAGAGTACGCCAGGATCCGGAGGAGGTATGTGATGTCTCGGTCTCTACTACAGTTCGCACCGTATTCAACCTGAAGGGCATTGAAAACAGAAAGACTGTGAGTGGACAAAAAGCAATAGTTCATAAAACAGATTTTATAAAAGACCTTTATGCCCTTCACTAAAAAGCATGCATGCATAGTAAAACCAGTTATCAAACCACATATGTTTAAACAACCAAATCCATACGGGCTTCTGCCCAACACCATTTACGAAAATCTAGAACTAAGCAAACATATGTGGGATCTCAGCCCAAATCCATTTATCGATCATAAAAACATAATTTCGCAAAACCAAGAAATCATGTCTGTCAATATATATCATATAACCAATCCTGTCACGATATCTAGAGCTACGCGCGTACTACCCGGGGTCTCAAAGCCCAAGTCTCCCCAGGGTCCACCCAGGTCAATGTCCGTAGATCAATGACCCTCCCTGGGGGTTATAATCCATAGCTTTTATGAGAGTAAGGAACCCAACGTGGGTGACTCCACTCAGTCAGTGCTCCGTGACTACTCCGCGGTCCATCCAAGCCAACGACCCTCCCCGGAGGACACAATTCATATATAAAGGATGGTATACGAAAAACCATTTGAAAACATTCTCAAAACCTTTCAAGGGTTCATACCCGGTCCCCATAAACCGTCCTGAACCATAAAAACATTTCAAGGGTTCATGCCGGTCCCCATAAACCGTCATGAACCATAATTCCATTTATGGGTCCTTGACCCGAAATCACAATCTTAAAACATAACTGGGCTCTAGGCCCGAATCCACATACAAACTGGGCCTCCACCCTGAATCGTAAAACAACTAGGTCTCATGCCCGATTTCGTAAACCAAATGGGCCTCGTGCCCGATGTCGTAAACCAAATGGGCCTTGTGTCCGATATGTAAGTCAATTGGGCTCTGAGCCCGATTCTTAAACCAATTGGGCCTCGAGCTCGATAAGTAAATCAACTGGGACTTCGGCCCGATACCTTGTTAAATCAAATGGAATTTAGGTCCAAGATTTCGTAAATCAAATGGGTTTGGTGCCCGGTCCATATTTCGAATCCGAAATTGATTTAAGAACCCATTTGGCCTCAGGCCCAAGAACGTAGCTAAAAGGTACTTTGAGTCCGAGGGTTTCCAAAACAAATGGGTCTCGAACCCGAGTTTACTTTTCCAAATCCAAAACTCTTTCATGAAATCATTTCCAAAACTATAAGTATGGAAAATCAGTGTAAAATAAAAAACCTCGATTTACGTGCAAACAAGTAAATCGCCTCGAAATGCGTGAAACCATGTAAATCACAATCATCCAAATCATCATCATAGAATCATATCTATAAGCCATATAAAACATTTATACATGCATCACAGTTTAGAAATCACGGTCCACTCACAGATCATCCTAAGCGGTCGCCTCAATTTGCGTTCCGTAAGCCTCAACAGGCTAATTGTCATCACCGGGACCTCCAAACTTGTCCAAATCGTAATAGAGGGTTACTAACTACTTAAATAACCCCTCACTAAAGCCCCGTAATTTTCTATAATTTTTAACTATTTTTAAAGTTGATCCTAAACCTTCGGACGTCCCAAACTATATCGAAACGATGTCCGATTGACACAAAACCAGTCCCAAAATGTTCGTTACATCGAATAGAGTGTTTCACATGTTGAACCCTTCCCTAGAAGATGCTTCAAGCGCCCCCACGCGTCGTCCAAAGGGGTTACGCGTGAACCCACGTGCCAGTACTATTCACCTTCTTCTTCCTCCAACGAACCCTGTTCGCCTGGTTCGAACCGAACCGGACCAGTCTGAACCGGCACGACCAGTTCACTGTCCAATCTCCCTTATTTTCCATCCTTTCTTTCCCCTTTCAATTCCTAAACCTTCCTAACATCAAACCTAATCTTTCTTGCTATTAAAAACACAGAAAAACCCACTGAAATCATACCTTCCATGAACAAGTTGTGAGCTTGATCTTCAAGCTTGGTTTTTTAGCCCTCTAGGCATCCATTTCCATCCAAATCGATCTTCCTCAAGTCTCCTTTGTCCCTAGGTCTCATTAGAATCAAAAGGAGCTCTCAACATCAATTAAAACTCAACTTTCAAATTTCAAAATAGAAAACGGGCTCTCTGGTTTTTATTTGACTCACCCCCGCCGTGGGCCACCGTCCTCGCCACTCTCAGCCTCTCATCATTCCTCACACGACCGTATTGATGTAAGGTGATGGTGGTGGTGTGATGTGGTGTGTGTGTGTGTGTTCTAGGAAATGGAAAATGGAGGTGTTCGGGTTTGTGAGAAAACAGAGAGGATGGCTGGTGGTGATCAGGTGAAAGAGAGATGAGATGGACGTCCAGGATGAAGGGGAAGGGTGAAGATGAAGGGCAAGGATGAATGGTGGGTGAAAAAATATATATTTTATTCCAAGTGGACCAATCATCATTTAGATCCATAAAATGGGTTTTGGGCCAATGGGATGAGTGACACTTGTCACTCATCCATGGGTCCCACCTAAATATCAGACCAATCAGATAATGCCACCTCATCATTACCTCGTAATGCATGCATAGTGTAATCGAACTTCTGTGACCCATAACTTTACCGTTCGAAGTTCGATTTCGGCGTGCCGCCTGTCTATGGATTCATATTGACTCGATGAACTTCCGAACGTCATAACTTCTTCCTCGAATGTCGGAATCAGATATGCCACCTGTTTATGAACTCGTGACGTCCCGAAATACTTCACAGTCATCGGCTAAAGTTCATTTGATTGTCAGAACAAAAAGTCAACGTTTTGTCCATTCTAGGGACAAAATCGTCATTTCGAATTGTCCTTCCGAAAGTACCCCACTAATCACCGTTTAATCTCACTAATCCTTGATTAGTCACTAATCTAATCTTGAAATTCGGGACGGGTCGTTACACCTCTAGCTCGATTTCACAATAACTGGGCATTGAGCCCGAACTTGTAAATCAATGGGGCACTGAGCTCAGAACCTCAGGGTCAGTCACGATTCCCGATCGGAGTGATGCATACAACCATCAATCGAGGACCGCTCTCAATCTTGGCATGCCGCCATGAATAGATCACTGCCACGAACAACCTTATGACATGGTGCACACACCACCAATCGATCTCCTATACCGTCAGCACTCTGAAGTCGAGCCTCCTGTTGTTACTCGATAACGAAACGTGCATCGTGACCTCTCCGGAGGGAATGCAGCCCAATCTGGAGGCGAGCGTCACGTCGTCCGTCGCCGTGAACACAGCACCCGTCGCGACCACGGTTCTGAACCGTAGGTCTTCAATAGGGCCACATGCCCGAATCAAAACCAAATCCAAATAGGTCTTATGCCCTATTTTACCTTTTCAAAACCATTCCATTAAAACCGAAAGCATAAGCGCGTATAAGCACGTATAAAACTGAAAACCTCGAAGTGCGTGCCCATGCGTAAACACACAAAGAAAATACATTCATGGCATCACAAAACATATGTTAAAACACTTATAAAACATTTATGCATGCATCGATTTCAGAATGAAAGTCCACTCACAAACCGTCTGCATTGCCACCTCGATACGCGCGCCGTAAGCCTTCCCGGGTCAATCGTCGTCTCTGAGATTCCCAAACCTATCCAAATCACTTTAGAGGGTTACTAACTACTTAATTAACCCTTCACTAAAGCCCCCTAATTTTTTCGGATTTTTATCTATTTTTAAATGCGCTCTGAAACCTTCGGATAGCCCAAACTATATCGAGACGATGTCTGATCGACTCGAAACCAGTCCCAAAATGTTTGTTACATCGAATAGATGATATCACATGTTGGAAGTTTCCCCAAACTCCCCACCATGCTCCGCCTGAAGTGGCTGCGTGTGGAAGCCACGGACCTAGCTACAGTTGTCTTCAACCTCGGTTAGACAGGTCTGAACCGGCCAGTCCAGTTTTTCCTGCAACTTGGACCAGTGTGACCAGTTCTTCCTAATTCGATCATAGGAACCTAAATATGGAATCCAAGAAACCTAAAACCTCCTAAAATCCATGAACCCGATTTGTCCCTCACGGCTCAACGATTCCAAAAACTCCCCAGGGATTCCTCAGCCGTGAACCATCACCAAAAACATCCTAATATCTTCCTAGCAACCCATTAGACCTATTCTAATCATCTAAAACGGCCCATAACATTTAAAATTGAAAATGAAGGAAATCGGGCAAAAACTGATTACCTTGCACAGGGGTCCTCGCCATCCACAGCGGCGCTGCTCCTGGCCAGCCACCAACATCCTCCTGTCCTCACTTCATTCTCTAGGTCTCACAAGCTTGATCAGCTAGGGAAAGGATGGATGGGTTTGGATATTTGATCGGGTTTGGTCTGGTGGAAATGGTCGAACGCAAAGGAAGGGATGGATATGCATGAATTGTTTAGGCTGGACAATGGATGGGTCACACTTGTCACTCATCCATTGGACCTGTCCAAAAATCTGGGCCCCACTTGCTGCTAAATGGCTCCCATCTCGAAAAACGTGCAATAGTGCGTTTGAACTTCTGTGAACTGTAACTTCTCCGTCAAACGTCCGAACTCGACGTGCCGCCTGTCTATGGATTCATATCGTCCCGATCTACGTAACAATCCTCGACCCTCATCTATCGGACCTCCCGAGTTAAAAGTTAACTTTTTACCCTCGTCTAGGGGCAAAATCTTAATTTCGCCTCGATTAGCCCGGTTAATCCATCATTAATCCCTAATTAACCCTGATAATCCGGGACGGGTCGTTACAATCTTCCCCCTTCAAGAATTTTGTCCTCGAAATTCAAATTGACCCGATTCCACAACCAACCTATGGAATCCAATCGTGTTCCTCGGCTCGGTTACTCTCGTGTAATCGTACACATTGCTCACAAACGCCGCACTCGTCGGTACTAGCGGTCACCGGAGCCTCCAATGCTCTAACTTATCTCTCACTAGCTGTGTTCCGATTTTTGACTCTCAAGAGTCATCACGTCGGCTCATAAGTCTTACTCGAGACATTGTCATCGTTTCACCGATCTTGCCTGTCGCTTACTCCGACAGGTCAGTTATACTAGATTTTTATAGTATAACTTTCCGACGCGTTCTAACCTACCAGTTATCATCAAGTTGACTTTTCAATCGGATGGTTCTTTTCAGCCTAATGGTTGTTCTCATCTGACATCCAAAGTCAGCTTTTCAGTGTGACGACCTTTCTCATCTGATAACCGGAACTAATCTCCTATGCAGCGTCCGATTCGACAATTTTCCTCACTGCTCCCACAAATCTCGATCTCAACCTCTGTCATTGAAAAGGTTTCCACCGTAATTTATGATTCAGAGAAATACCATTCTCCTCTAATACCCCTTAAGTCCACGATCGTGATCGTGACTAGCCGGTAACACTCGACTCCACCGCGCTTTCGCTGCGCACTCTGATCTCAACTCGCTCTCGAATACCCGTATCGTATCTCGCATCTCTCAGCGACCTCTGCTGCCATCTAGCATCACCACGAGTCTCACTGTCGTACTACTCGTCCTGTTGACACACAATCGACGTCTCGCCCATCCTGAATGGGTACGGCATCCAATCGAACACTTTTCTCAACAGAAAACACACATGCACTAGGTGTTCGGTTCTTACACCCTCTTTGAACCCTTAGCTGTGATCTCCGTCCTCATCGATCCACACGAGGAAAGTTGAAGATGATGACATCAAAGTTCATCTTATGTCATCCTCCGGTACCCAACGCTATATGCTAAAGAGCAGAAAATAAGAAGTCTCCTTCACCGGTCTCTAAGTCGAGAGTAGTTGCAACCATATTAGAAGCATGTTCAACTGTTTCAATTCCTGAGCTAGAAGTCCTTAGCCGACTAAATGTATTCTATGATAATTACTGTAATGCTTAATCCTTCCCTTCAGGACTAAACACTTCCATAGATTCTCTTCGGCTTCTTCCAACTCCATTCACATCGACAACCTAGCTCGTATGGGATTAAGAACCTAACACCCATGATGTCCGTCCACAACGACTTAGGGTACCTGTCGACTCGAAACCAGTCCTAAAATGTTTGTTACATCGAATAGATAATTTCACATGTTGGATGTTTCCCCAAACTCCCCACCACGCACCGCCGGAAGTGGCTGCGCGTGGAAGCCACACACTTAGCTACAGTTGTCTTCAACCTCGGTCAGATCGGTCCGAACCGACCGGTCCGATTTTTCCTGTAACTTAGATCGGCGTGACCTGTCGAGCCTCATTCCTCCTTCAATTTTTGTCCTTTTTCATCCTAATCAATTTTAAACTTCCTAATTCGATCTTAGGAACCTAAATATGGAATCCAAGACACCTAAAACCTCCTAAAATTCATGAACCCGATTTGTCCCTCACAGTTCAACGATTCCAAAAACTCCCCAGGGCTTCCTCTGTAATGACCCGTCCCGAGAGCCGGGGTTAGTAACGTCATTATTAATGGATTAGTGAGCTTAATCGGTGATTAGTTGGTTACTTTCGGCTGTTTGGGTAGAATGACGATTTTGGCCCTAGTTTGGGTAAATTGCTGACTTTGAGTTCGGGCGGTCAAGTGGGCATTGACCGATGACCGTGACTTAGGTTGGGTCGTCACGAGTCCGTAGACAGGTGGCACGCCCGATTCCGACATCCAAGGAGGAAGTTATGATGTTTAGAAGGTTGAGGGCATTATCGTAATTTGGTTAAAATAGGGGGAAAGTTGACTTTTAGTACGATCGAGTTTTTACGCGTAGATCGAGGACTGTTAGGTAGGTCTTGACGTCCTAAGTACAACGACAGGCGGCACGCTTGATAGGTCCTGAAATAAGCATTATTTTATATTATTTTATACCCTTTATACTTGAATTTTAATATTAAAATAATAAATAAATAGATAAAATAATTTATTTTGTGTTATTTTTGTTTAAATAAATAAAGTTTGTAATTTGGAGTATTTTGGCGAAAGAATCGTCTCGATCGGAATTATAACGAAGAAATTATGGACGAATTTTCGTGAAATATTACTAAATTAACTAATTAATTAAATTAAAACTGTGCAGCCCAATTGAACCCAAGCTGCAGGCCAATAGAAAAAAGAAAAAGAAATAAAGCCCAGCCCGCAGCCCAGGCCCGCGGCCCGTCAGCCCAGCGGCCCAACTTCCGCGCAGCCCAGCAGCAGCCCGCCACCGAGCAACACTCCCCAGTCTCGGCGCGCGTGTGTCGATCGCCCTCTCACCTTTCCAGCAAGCGCCTGCCGACAGCCTCTGCGCCAGCTCAGTTCACGCCTGCCGGCCACCACCTCCCTTTCCAGCGCACGCCTGCCGACCCACTAAGGACCTTTCCAGCCAGCATCTACCGAATATTTCAGCCTTTTCCAGCCCCATTTGGCCGAATATTCCTTCCCTTTTCAGCTGTTTCTGATAGCCCATTTCCAGCAACATTTTTTTTTTTTTTTTTTTACATTTTTTCCCCACAAACACCACCCAATCTCATCATTTCACTTTTTAATATTTTTATTGTAACTTTTATTTTTTTTTATTTATTTTTTTTAGTGTAATTAGATTTTCCCCTATAAATAGGGGTTCAATTCTTGTATTTGGGAGTCCCCCATTAGCTCCATTTCTTCCATTTTGCTTAGTTTTTAGTTCTCTTCTTTTAGTTCTTTTGTTTCTCTCTTTTGAGAGACATTTTTGGGGACCATTTTAACTTCTTGTAGATTTTCTTGTTAATTAGTTTCCTTTTAATTCTTATTCTTAATTTATGTTATTTTTATTTTTCTTAATTTCATTTCTTCTTTACTTTGTTCTTTGTGATATTTCTTTGAGATCTCTTAAACACATTTTATGCTTTCCTTAAGAAATACCTAGGCCAAGTAATTCTAAGGCAATTCAAGAGTTTTAAGACCGAATTCCTCGTATTTCTTCTTCCATCTTCACAAGTTTCCTGCCGCTGTTCGGTGATTCTTGTGAAAATCCATACTTCTCTACTTAAATTCTTATTATTGTTATTGTTTTTACTTATAATTCAATATATGTGTTGGTATTTTCTTTCTAACATTTGTAAGTAAGAATGCAATCTCCATGTGTTTTACTTTTTGAGTTTCTTTTACTTCATATGTTTTAGTACTTAAACTTCAATTCGAAACTAAATGTTGATCCGCTGTTCGGGGCATTTAGAATAGAGTTGGAGAGATTTAATGTTTGATCGCTGTTCGGCGAATTAAATCACTTACTAAAGGTGGATCATATTGTAAGTAATAATCCGCTGTTCGGTGCATTTATAATATGAAAAATGTATGCACGTATTTGAGATGATTAAGGTATGATTTCGTGATTGGTTCAATATGAGCATGATGTTAGAGTGTTGGTAAAAATATGTGTTTGAAGAAAGTTCACTAGTACAAAGCTTAAAGTAGAAGTAAAATTAAGTATTTAATTATTTTTAGTTGTTTTCTTTATTTTATATTTACAACTCTTTTCAAAACTCCCCTTTTCAATTATTTATTATTTATTCTTTTATTCTTTTATTCTTTTTTATTCTTTATTCTTTTATTATTTTATTCTTTTATCCTTTTTATTCTTTATTCTTTTATTCTTTTATTCTTCTTTTCTACTTTTAGTTTATTATTCTTTGATTCTTTCATCTCTTTATTCTTTGATTCTTTAATACTTTTAGTTTATTATTCTTTAATTAATTAATTCTTTAATTCCTTTATTCTTTAATTCATTAATTCTTTAATTTGTTAATTCTTTTATTATTTAATTATTTAATTAATTAATTTATTCATTATTCATTACTCTTTCCCACTAACACATTATCAATGTTCCCTAATTTCCCCGGTTAAGAACGATCCCTATTTACCAATACTACATCTACACAAAAAGGGTTTAAATTGCACAACACTCAAATTACGTGTTTAATTTAATGCGTATTTTGGGCGTAGTCAACGCTGTCATCGGACGTCGGACGGTTTAGTTATGGATCTGAGAAGTTGAAGGGTAAAATGGTAATTTTGACTCACAAGGGGTATTTTGGTCTTTTGGTGCCTTGGGATTCGTGCAACCAGATTAAGACAAGTGTACAGGGGGATTGGATATTTTGGAATTGGGCCATGGGATGAAGGACACGTGGAAGTGACCTAGAGGTTTCTAGGTGGTTACAATGGACACGGGGTATAACTTGGTCGATTTCAAACCGTGCATTTTGGGTTTGAGAAACAGAAAATAGAGAGGTGAGGCGGTGAAGTTCTTGATCGATTCAGTGAGTGTGTGAGGTTTTTTGTGAATTGTGAGAGTGACAGAGGGAAAAAGAGAAGCTGGTGACTGGAGTTGGGAGTAGAATTGTGCAAAAAACAACGTGGGTGTGAGGTTCGATTTCTCTGGGAAACAGAGGGTTGTCGCAGGAATTGGTGGTGGTTGTGCCGTGTGTTGGTCCAATCCAGGCTGAGAGGAAGCTAAGACGGCTGAAGGAGACCCAGTGGACACCGTGGTGCACGGCGGTGCGAACGGCGGAAGACGAATCGACGGTAAGCTCAAATCCTCTGTTTTTCCTGTTTTACTTAATCCAAAAGTCGTGGCTTTTGGGAATGAGTCGAGGAATTTGGTGAGTGGTGTGAGACTCGGGAGGTTCCTAGGAGTCGTCTAAGGTGGTTTCCGTGACGGGGGAGTGTCTGGGTGGCCGGGAACCGAAATAGGGGTTTTGGGCTGTTTTGTTTCGAGGTTGAGGACAACGGGTTAGAGGCTAGGATTTCTAGACTTTAGGATTTGAAATGGTTGCTGGGGATTGGACGAAAATTTTGGGATTGGAATGGTTGAAAATGATGGAGGAATGGCAGAGAATCGGGTACGCTGGTTCAGACCGGTTCACCCTTTGATGACGACGATGAAAAGTGCACTGGTGCAGGCGCGTGAGGCCCACGCGCAGCCACTTTGGGCGGCGCGTGGGGGCGCCTACGGGGTTATCTGGGGAAGTGTCCAACTAGGATTTGAGTCTAATTGTTGTAACGAATCTTTTGAGATAGGTTTCGGGTTAATCGGACGTGGATTCGAGTTAGTTCTGTGGGATCGAAGGTCTAGGGTCCCGTTTAAAGTATGTTTAGAAGTTTGGAAAAATTATGGGATTTGAGTAGGACTTTTGTGAAGTAGTTAGTAACCTCGTTATGGGTTTGGACAGGTTCGGGAAAGCCGAAGATAGCCGAATGACTGGGAACGTCGTAAGTGCGCGCGTATCGAGGCGACATCGAATGGTCTGTGAGTCGACTTTGCTTTCTAACTCTTGATGTATGCATATATGTTTTAATATGTTTTCATACGTGATTCTATGATTTGATTTATGGTTGTGATGGTTTACGGTTTTACACGTTTTTCGAGGAAATGCTGGTATTTCACGATTTACGAGGTTTGATGGATATTGTGATTTAACCTGGTTTTCATGAATTGATTTCGGGAATTGAAATATGATTTGATTTCAAAGAAATTAAAAGGATTTTGGAAAAGGGTTTTCGTGCTTGAAGCCCAGTTCAGAAAAGTGGTTTTGAGGAACGTGATTTCAGTTTTGTGAATCGGATTTCCGGATGACGATTCGGGATTCGATTCGGGACTTGAAGTGGATTCCGGGTTTGGGTTCGGAATGATTATTCCAGATGCCAGCTTATGGAATGATGGTTGCGAACTCAGATCTGGAAAAGAGATGGATATGAGTTCTGGATTTGGATTCGGAATGACGGTTTTGGATGCCGGAAGGGCTTCGGACCAGTTGTTTCGGATTCGGGTTTGGAGATGGATTTAGAAGTGGTTTTCAAATGGTTTTGATTGGATTTACTGGATCTGGTTATTGGGTTTAAAGACCCGGATATGATTATGACGGAGGACGGGCCCAGATTGGGTTTAAAGACCCGGATTGAGTTTAAAGACTCGGATATATTGATTTTCCCCCGTAGGCCTGTTGAGTTTAAAGACTCGGGAGTTTAAAGACTCGGATTATTGAGGCCTGTTGAGTTTAAAGACTCGAGAGTTTAAAGACTCGAATAGATCCAGCAGGTTCGATGGATGAGAATGTGGTTTCAAAAATGTTTTGGATTTCACTGAGAAGTGATGATAATGGTTTTCTGAGGTTTGGGCAGTGGCCCGGATAAAACGGTTTTTCGATGGTTTTGGGCTGAGGCCCGGGATTTGAGAAAAAAGGAAAATGTGTTTGGTTTTCGTACATGGTTTGATGATATGAAATTGATATGCATGCATTGGTTTTGAAATGGAGGGTATAAATGTATGTGTTTTCTGTAACTGTTTTTTTTTTTTACTTATACTTTATTTTTGTCCACTCACAGTCTTTTCGGGTTTTCGATACCCTCCAGGTTGTTACTGCGCGGGCCGTCAGTCGAGAGGGATGGAGACATCGCACGCACAATCCACAGTAGACTCTGCACACTCGGGGAAGTTCGAAAGTTATTGAGATGGTCAGATCGAACTCCCTTGTCCGACTTACGTGTCACACGGAGGTTAGACGTCTGTTTGGCCCTTGTGACATGCGTAAGTTAGACGGCAGCGGGGTTTAGCTCTTAATCCCGGGGGATTAGGGGTGGGCCCTGACGTCCTCAGCCGTGAACCATCACCAAAACCACCGTAATACCTTCCTAACAATCCATTAGACCTATTCTAATCATCTAAAACGGCCCATAACGTTTAAAATTAAAAATGAAGGAAATCGGGAAAAACCGATTACCTTGCACAGGGGTCCTCGCCATCCACGGCGGCGCTGCTCCTGGCCGGCCACCAACATCCTCATGTCCTCACTTCATTCTCTGAGCCTCACAAGCATGATCAGCTGAGGAAAGGTTGGATGGGTTTGGATATTTGATCGGGTATGGTTTGGGGGAAATGGTCGAACACAAAGGAAGGGATGTATATGCATAAACTTTTTGGGCTGGGCAATGGATGGGTGACACTTTTCACTCATCCATTGGGCCTATCCAAAAAGCTGGGCCTTACTTGCTGCCGAATGGCGCCCGTCTCGAAAAACGTGCAATAGTGCGTTCGAACTTCTATGAACCGTAACTTCTCTGTCGAACGTCCGAATTCGACGTGCCGCCTGTCTATGGATTCGTATCGTCCCGATCTACATAACGGTCCTCGACCCTTGACTATCGGACCTCCCGGCTTAAAAGTCAACTTTGCCCTCGTCTTGGGGAAAAATCGTATTTTCACCCTGAACGTCCGTTAATCCTCGGCTAATTCCCAATTAGCCCAGCTAATCCATCATTAATCCCTAATTAATCCTGATAATTCAGGATGGGTCGTTATAGATTGATTATGTGCTCATCGTGTAGCCGACAAGCTCGAATAGTGAAGGGTTGCACGATGGGAATTGTGTCGAGATGACAGATATGATTGAGATGACTAAGTGGTGATTGGGAGGAATCCCAATGGAGAATAATTGGTTTTGGACGACCCAGAGACGTGATGGAAATTAGTCGATTTGGAGAGCTTGGACGAGAATTACCGTTTGCTCCGGGACTTAAGTCACAATTGGAGTTGTGGGTTTTCCTAAGGTACGGGATACCTGGTTTGGTGACAGGTTCCCTCATGGTGAGATAGGTTTCACAAGTGGTATACTCAGGAGTTGAGTCGAAGGTTGGATAGGAGAATCTGGTAGCTCAATTACTATCCATTTGGATGTGCATAAAAGGTATAATGAAGAATTAGGTAATGGCCAAACTTCGATTGTCCTTAAGTTGGGTCGATTTCAATCAGAATGAATGCACGTATATAAATGGTATAATACCAATAGGAGAAGTTATCCTTGAGTTGAGTTGGTTTCAATCGGACTGAATTCACGTTTTCTTCTGCTAATAACAATACTTCCTGAAAGTTCTTGGTGAACTTTAAGGTATGGAATTGTAAGGACTGAACTGATTCAAGGGCGGGATATGGCAGTGGAAGGGTTCAAAGAGGGTGTAGGACCTTTCTTCTAGATGGAGGTTTGGACCTCAAATGAGTGGTAAAGGTTGAGCTGAAGTTAGGATTTACTTGGAGATGGAAGAATCACGACAGAAGTTTTCAACAGATATTGGTTGGTGAATGAGACTTCTCATTTTCTGCTTTTGTGCTAGTGGCATGGTTGCAATTCCTCTTGGTGCCAGAATGTCAGGATAGGTAGTGGGTTAAATTTGAATGGGTTGAGGAGCAGAGGGTGCTTGGTGTTATCTGAAGTGGGTGAGTGTAATAGGATTGATGTTTACACTCACATATGATGAACTTTGATGTCATCATCTTGGATTACCCTAAGTGGACATTATGATGGGCTAAGTGAAGGAATACACAACCCATGAAGTAAGTGGTGACACGTTCTATAACTTACGAGCTTAGATGGAGATAATCGAGGAGATTGAGATGTTGTGGGTGAGTTGTTGGTCGAGTTGGTTTGAGCTCAAGTAGTTAAGAACAAAGAGAGAGTTGGGATTGGCGGTGGCCAATCAGTACGATAGGGTTTGGAGTTATAGTCAAAATACTCATCCATTTTGAATATTGGGTAGAGGTTACCCCATGGTAAATGAAGCAATACTTGGAGTAACAATCAGGAAATGATGAATAGCTGAAGTAGGAGGTGAACATGAGTGGTATCGCTCCAAAGGAAATGTTGGTGAACGAGGGCTAGTAACGGAAAAGTCGAGGATTGGTACGTCTTATAGGGTATGATTGGGATTGGACATTCTTCAGGTGTTGGTCAGGTGACTAAGAGACTCAGGAAGGACGATGAGTTGGAGCGTATGATCTGTTTAGAACATGATTGGACAGATAGGCTCCAGAATTGAACCGTGATTTGCTCCCAACCATGTTGCTGACGGGTTTGAGGGTGTTTGTACGTACTACGTAAGTTGTGTGAGAGCAACTCTTGAACAGACCTGAGTGGTGCCTGGTGGTGGTGTATGGTAGGCACCAGTTGAGCCATGTAGTGGACGAACTGGATCTACTACTACATCCGAGGTTGTTGTGGTGCATGGACTTGATCTGGGACTGTTGGGTTGCCTTGTGGGTGTGTGTTGGAGGGTTTAGTAAGTGTATGAGCTAGAGTTCAGAGCCGTGGATGGCCAGTGGCACCCTCGAGTGAATGGTGTTATCACTACTGGAGCAAGTATTTGATTGGGTCCAGGTTGTACAACCTGAGTGTTTCCACAAGTTGAGTGTAACGACCCGTCCTGAATTTCGGGATTAGTTTAGTGAGTAATTACGGATTAACGTAACTAATCGAGGATTCGTCATGAGATTTCAGAGGGACGGTGTAAAATGACGATTTTTCCCCCGGGTTTGAGCAGAAAGTTAACTTTTGATCACCCGAGTCAAATAGACTTTGACCGATGACCGTGACGAAGATCAGGCTGTCACGAGTCCGTAGACTTGTACAGATAGTTAGTGAGCATCGGGTATGATTTAGACAGGTTTGGAAGTGACACGCCCTACCCCCAATCCCCCGGGATTAAGGGATAAACCATGCTCCTGTCTAACTTACGTGCAAAATGAAGGCTAAACCGACGTCCAACCTCTATATAACACGTAAGTCGGATAAGGGATTCCCAAGCGGACCGTCCAGAAACTTCCGGACTTCACAGAGTGCGCAGAACCCACTATGGATCGCGTGTGTGATGTCTCCGTCTCTCTAACAACAGCCCGCACCGCATCAAACCTGGAGGGTATCGAAAAATACAAAAGACTGTGAGTGGACAAAAATAAAGGATAAGTTTAGAAAATAGTTTTCAGAAAGACATTTATACCCTCCATTTAAAAACCAATGCATGCATATAGAACGTGTTTCATAAAAACCATTTCATATCCAAGCTAAGAAAACCATCAAGGAAAATCAGAATCATTTCTTTTCCTCAAATCCGTAACTCGAATCCAGGGCCTCAACCCAAAATCATAAATTCTCATCAAAGTACGAGAACTCAGATCAAAATCCACAAAATCCAAATCATCCGGGCCACAGCCCCAAAACATCTGAAAACCACTGAAAACCCAAAGTAAAACATCAATCAATCAAGTTACTGGATCTCAAGTGTGTCGAGTTTTTAAACTCAAAAAACATGCTCATAATCAGGCCTTCCCGGGATATCAACGAGTCTTTAAACTCAAAACACAATCAACAGGCCTCGGGGGATATCACAATAACCGAGTCTTTAAACTCAAAACATATTAATCCAATGCCCTCCCCCGCCATCAATGAACCGAGTCTTTAAACTCAAAACCAGATTCAGCCATATCCGGGTCTTTAAACCCAAAACCAGTTTTCAACGAGTCTTTAAACCCAAAACTAAGTGAAAATCATAGAAAATTCATATCCGAATTCGCAATCATGATTCCGTAAGCTAGCATACCGAACCCAAATCCAGAAATTCACTTTTAAGTTCCAAAATCGAATCAGGAATCATATTTCAGAAATCCAATTCCAAAACCCAAAATCTCGTTTATCGAAATTCCTTTTATGAACAGGGATTCAAGCCCGAAATCACTTTCCCAAATCCATTATAAAATCATTAAAATCAAATCGTCAAAACCATGGTCAAATTACAACATAAATTGTAAGCTCGTATAACGTGCAAAGACGTAATTATCTCCACATACGTGCAAAATCGTAAATCATCAAGATCATATCATAAACATAGGAATCACATCAAAACCATGGTCAAATCGCAACATAAATTGTAAGCTCGTATAACGTGCAAAGAAGTAATTATCTCGACATACGTCTAAAACCGTAAATCATCAAGATCATATCATAAACATGGGAATCACATATAGAAAACATATAAAAACATTTATACATGCATAATAAGTTAGAAAGCAAAGTCCACTCACAGACCATTTGCGTCTCTGCCTCGATACACGTGCAATTACACTTTCTCAGCTAATCCACTATCACCGGCTTTCAGGAACCTGTCCAAATCCCATAAGAAGGTCACTATCTAGTTCATAATGCTTCTACTACAACCCCGTAATTTTTTCGAATTTTTAACTACTTTTAAACGAGCCCTAAAACCTTCGGACATCCCGAAACCTATCGAGACGCTGTCCGATTGACTCGAAACCAATCCCAAAATGCTCGTTACAACGAATACTTAAAAACGCTTGAGGATCGTGCCTCGAAAAGAGGGCCCACGGGCCCTCACACACTACTCAAACATCCAGCACGTGAAACCACACGCAGTTACTGTTCACTATCCCTGTCCTCAGGTGAACCGGGTTCGAACCGGTCTAGGACGACTCGATCAAGACTCAAACCGGCGTGGGTGGTTCTCCCATATTTCATTCCATTTTTGATCCGTTTCTAGTCCTAATTAATCCAATAATGTCGTCCTTTCAATTCTAATCGTTTCACATATTCAAACCTTGAAATTAAAGACAGATATATACCTCCCCACGTCGAATGATGAACCAGCCACATTCCATCTTTGGTTTTGGCCTCCATAGACTGTCTCTAGCCTTCCCTCCAAGCGTGATCGATTCCTGGTCACCTTTAGAACCTCACCTAATGAATCAATACGATCATCAACTAGTAAATCAAGCTTCACCATGTTTGATTGGAAAATCGACTTTCACGGCAAACACAACTTACCGTCCTTCTTAGACCTCGAAATCGAGTCCATTGAGCTCGTCTAATCTTCCATGACCTTACATAAACCACCAAAACAGTCAACTCATCTTAAAACCTGTCTACCTTTGTCGAATTCCAAAAATAGGGCACACGGACTCACCTTCGAGCTTTTTGCCACCGTACACGGCGGCCCTCCATGGCGGCACCATCTTCTTTCTCATCATCCATTCTCTCTTTTCTATTCACACACCACAGTCAAACGATGGAGCTCAAGGGAAATAGGTTTCACGATCACACTATGTTCTCTGTTATCTTTTTTTCAGCCGTTTAAAATCATTTCCACGATTACCTAATTTTAACCATTATAAGGGCGGTGGACAATGTTCTACAACCATCTAGAGAGGGACATGTGTCCAAATTTTGGTGGATTCCAGCTCCTAAGCAGCCAAGTGTCCCAATTGTTACTGGGCACAAAATCCAAGGCAGCAAAATGACCAAACTGCCCTTACATGACAAATTACCATTTTGCCCTTAGCATTCTTTGACCAAAACCCGAACCAGTCGACGTCCGATGATAGCGTGCCGCTTGTCGTTGTACTCAGGGACTCGCGACCTAGCTAACGGTCCTAGAAATGCATGATAAATCCATGTCATATAAAAAGTCAACAGATTGCCCCCTTTTTAACCATATAACCAAAATACCCTCGAACTTCCGAACATCATAACTTCTTCCTCGAATGTCGGAATCGGACGTGTCACCTGTCTATGAACTCGTGACGTCCCAAAATACATCACAGTAATTGTCCAAAGTCCATTTGACCGTTCGAAAGAAAAGTCAACTGTTCACCCATTCTAGGGGCAAAATCGTCATTTCGCACCGTCCGTCCGAAATCGACCAACTAATCACCGATGAATTCACTAATCCATCATTAACCACTAATCTAATCTCGAATTATGGGATGTGTCGTTACTAGGAAGGTCTGTGAGTGAACAGATAGTTAGTGACCGTATGGCATGCGTATCGAGGCGGATAGTTAGTGACCTTATGGCACGGATAGTTAGTGACCTTATGGCACGGATAGTTAATGACCTTATGGAAAGGATAGTTAGTGAAATTATGGCATGGATAGTTAGTGACCTTATGGCACAGATAGTTAGTGACCTTATGGCACGAATAGTTAGTGACCTTCGGGTAAGATAATTAGTGACCTTATGACATGCGTATCGATGCGATAGCTAGGACGGTCTGTGCGTGAACTTTTGTTTTTGAAATATGATGCATGCATAACTGTTTTATATGTTTTATATATGTGATTTCTATGATTATGATCGTGGTATTTATGATTTACATATTTGCACGTATTTCGAGGTTTATGCTTTTATACTGTGTTTTTCCGTGCTTAGGTTTTTTATGATTGTTTAATGGAATGGTTTGGATTTGGAAATATGGAAATCGGGCATGAGACCCATTTGATTTGGAAACTATCGGACTTGGAGTCCATTTAATTAAATGAGATATCTGGTTGGTCGCCCATTTGGTTTACATGATCGGGATGGAGGCCCAGTTAGTTATGATATCGAGCATGAGTCCCATTTGTGGTTTATAAATGTGACTTCGGGTTTGGAGACCCTAAAACGGATTTGGATTTGAGTACTTGGATTTTTGGATTTATGATGGTTCTATAGAAATTCCGGGCATGACCCTTTTGAAAAGTGTTGAAATGATTTTATAAAGTATTTTCCATATACCATCCTTATATGAGAATATCTGGATGGTCTCCTCCAGATGTCTAGGACACTAGGGAAGTCATGGCGCATTGCCTGCGAGGGGTCATTGAAAAGAGCAACCAGACCGTATAGTGACTTAGGAGCAGGATTGCTATGATTAGACGTCTGGGATGTCAGACATCTGGGATGTCAGAGATTGACCCGGAGAAACCCCGGGCAGCACGCGTTGCTTAGACCGTGATATGACGTCTGGGACGTCAAGCGTCTGGGATTCTAGGCATCTAGGATGCCAAGGATGAGTATTTGGTAAACATGATTTATTGGATTTATGAAATGGTGTTTTTGTGTTTGATAAATGGATTTGGGCAGTGGCCCAAATGGATTTGGATTTACGGATTTCGGTGTTGTATGGTTTTGGGATGAGTTTCCACACTTGGTTAATTTTTTGGTTTTGGGCTAAGGCCCTAATGATTTGAGGAAGGAAATGACTTTGGTTTTCTAAACGGTTTTTATTATATTTGAATTAACTAGTTTTCGTATGTATGCATAGTTTTTAAGTGAAGGGCATAAATGACTTTTATGAAATGAGTTTTATTAAATTATTTATTTTTGTCCATTCATAGCTTTTATGGTTTTAATGCCCTTCAGGTTGATAGCTGTTGGTTCAGGTTATCCCTTGTATGGCCTTCGTGTCACACGTGGGTTTGACGGGAGCATGGCACATCTTGCGTAATCCCGGGCGGATTGGGATGGGTCGTGTCATTGACTGAGTTAGTGATTAAAGTAACCACAAGTTAAGGAAGATTACATCGTAGTACATTCAGGGAGAGATGAGATACTGTAGTGGGACTCCGGTAAGAGTCAGTTTGATAACTCTCAGTGGGAGCAGAATGTCAGCTTGATGTCAGTTTGGTTGCCAACTGAGAAGGGTCGTCAGGTTGAAAGCTGAAAGATGTCAATTTGGTATGTCAAGTGGGTTTAGCAGGACAATCCTGAATTACTAGTTGAGTATGACGGTAAGTTGCCCTGTTAGCTTGGAAAGGTATCAGCGTAACAGCAGAATTGTCAGCGTGGTACCTGTGTAGGTGACTAGGATGTCGGACCTACCGGTGAGTTAGATTGTGGTCAACTTCACTCGATGTGGTTGAGTACAAACGAGTATCATGGATATTTGTGGGATGTTGGGTACAGAAAAGTGCTATGGTTGGTTAGTGGATGTGTACGTGGACTTGAGGGGACACTGAAAGTGAGGCAAGTTAGAATTCCCACAAGTTGGATATGGATTTGGGTTAGTTTGAATTTCGGGGACAAAATTCTCTAAGGGGGGAAGATTGTAACAATCCGTCCCAAATTCAAGGGATTAATTAAGGGTAATTAAGACTAATTGAGGATTAATTGAGAAAATCCATGACTAATTCGGAAATTTCGGACAATCGATGTAAAATGATGATTTGGCACTTGGGAATGGGCAAAAAGTTGACTTTTGACCCGGGTGGTCAAATCCACGAGGACCGGGGACCGTTATGTAAATCAGGATGTTACGAGTTCGTAGACAGACAGCACATCAAAATCGGACGTTAGACGAAAACGTTATGGTCACGGAAGTAAAATCGAATTATTTAAATATCTTGGGATTTGATTTAATTGTCAAAATCTGATTGGCGGGGAAATTAATTGGGCGCCCTTGGATGAGTAACAAGTGTCACTCATCCCATTGGTGGCTTTCCCTAAATGGTGGATCTGGTCCTAGGGTTTATCTTCATCATCTCTCTCTCCTATTCGATCATCTTCATCATTCCTTCATTTTTTTTCCTAACACAAACATATAACTAAACACACATACAAACACCATACCTTCATCTTCTATTTCTCCATTATCATCATCTTCATCTCTGGACGTGTGAGTGTGTGAGAGTGAACCAGAGAGTTTAGAAGGAGGCTGAGCAACCACGACCACGTCAAAAGTAAGTGGAAAACCCGAAACCGTAACACGTTTTGACCCATTTTTAGAACCTTGGTTTTTTACATCTGAAAATCAATTGGGTTGTTTGGGAAATGTTCTAGGGACTTAGACGAGCTCATGGGACTCGATTTCGAGGGAAGGAGAAGGCTGAGACGTCTGGAAACGGAGGAAGAACTTCATCCTCATTGTTCATCGATTTAAGGTGAGATTTTATTACGTTTTTCGTGTTTTCAATTAGATAGAACGATTGATGTGTTAATGACGAGTCCATAAGAAGAAACTAGAAAGAAAATGGTTTGGAAATGGTGAAATAGAAGATGGGTCAAGTCGTGGGTCTACGCGACTCGGTATAGTGTTCTGGGTCTGACCCGTCGCGAGGAGGAAGACGATAATGTCATCAACTTAGGTTGTCAGGCCAAGTGGCCTAGTCAGGAGTCGACACGTGTCACTATCAGTGGCCAATCAGGAT
Organism: Prinsepia uniflora; assembly: GCA_032719365.1. Lineage (NCBI taxonomy): Eukaryota > Viridiplantae > Streptophyta > Magnoliopsida > Rosales > Rosaceae > Prinsepia > Prinsepia uniflora. The sequence continues at coordinate 23,520,180 of CM064876.1, forward strand.
TGACATATTAGTGATGTGGACCAATCAGAATGTACCACGTGTGAGTGACATGTCAGTGACATGTACCAACAGGCTGCTGACATGTGGTACGTGGCAAGGTGACATCACTGCTGACGTTAGTATGATGTTAGCGTTGACCTAATCGTTGACTTTGACTAACTCGTGGGGGTGTGTGGTGCAAATCTCGAGATAGGACTAGTAGCATTTTAAAGGTTTCGACGATATGAATCCAATGGTGGTGCTTTCGAGTCGATTGGTGATCGTTTGATAGGTCAAATTGTGGTTTTTAGCCTAGAAAAGCATGTCCGGGACACGTTGACTTTTTCGGAAGTTTTGGGGGTTAATGATTATGACTGTTATCGATGGTTAGTGTCCTTTGAGTGTGATTTGGACAGATCTAGATGATCTGAAGATGTTGGATTAGCCGGAGAGGATTACGATGCAGCGTGTAGGCGCGCAGTAAGGACAGTCTGTGAGTGGACATTTGTTTTCTAAATATGATGCATGCATAACTGATTTATATATATGATTTGAAATGCCTTGAGTGTATATGATAGTGGTATTTGGTATTTACGTATTTGCACGTATTCCGAGATTTATGGTTTTATATTGGGTTTATGTTTTTAATAGTTTGATTAATGAAATGATTTCAGATTTAGAAATATGGAATCGGGCTTGAGACCCATTTGTTATATGAACTATCAGACTTGAAGTCCATTTAATTTAATGAGGTATCGGGCTGGAAGCCCATTTGGTTTATGCTATCGGCCTTAAGGCCCAGTTGGTTTATGATATCTGGCTTGAGTCTCAGTTGTGGTTTACGTATATGATATGTGGAAATTTTTTTATGAAAGTTATACTTCGGGCATGAGACCTAGTTGTGGATTTACGATGGTTTTATCGAAACGGAATGGATGAAACTATATTCCGGGCATGGGCCCCTTTGAGAGGTTTTGAGATGATTTGTGAAATTTTTTCCATATACCATCCTTATGTGTGGATTATCTCCTCTAGATGTCAGGGACAATGGAGTAGTCACGGTGTATTGCCTGAGGGGGGCCACTCTACTTGAGAAACCGTAGAGAGGCTCAGGATCAAGATTGCTAAAGGTTAAAACCTCCCCCCAAGGAGGGTCATTAACCTGGGTGGACCTTGGGGAGACTCGGGTAGTGACCCCGCCTTGGTCAGCTTACCACTTAACGCGAAGTCTACCCCTCGTCCCGTCAGCGGATACTTGGTCATCCAAAAGTATCAAAACACGTACGTATCAACTTCTCAACAAACTTTATGTATGAATCGCATCGTCTTTCGACACATATGCATCATTATGCTCACATCATTGCCCATAGGACATGAGCATCATGCATACAACATTGCCTTTTGGAACATATGCATTGTCATGCTCACATCATTGCCAATGGCACATCAGCATCATGCACACAACATCTTCTTTTAGAACATCTACATCATCATGCAAGATCACTTCAAGTGCTCTTACACTCATTCACATGCTCCGATCGGCAAACTCTATCAGTAGTTACTGATCGAACACATTACTCGACTTCCTTAGGGAAGTATGCTCCGATCGGCATATGCTATCTGTAGCTATAGATCAGATGGACGAGTTTACTTCTTCCGAGAAGTATACTCTGATCGGCAAACGCTATCAGTAGCTACTGATCGGACACATTACTCTATTTCCTCTGGGAAGTATGCACCAATTGGTAAACGTTATCCATAGCTACAGATCGGATGCACGATTTTACTTCCTCCAGGTACATTTCCTATAAATAGATACATTGTAGATACATTGTAACCAATCCACATTATGAGAACTAGTGCAAGTTGTCGGATCAGGTACATTTCCTCCCTCCAAGACTTGGGGGATTAGGGGGTGATACCCATCTGATCGGTTGACACGTATTAGCCTGACTTACAAGCCATCAACCGAGGAAATCCACCTCAGTCAACGACATAGGGCACTTACGTTGATACCATATCAACCAATCGGATCAAAACTCAAAAGATCACTCGGACCAAGCTCCGCCCACCGTCAGGGCCCTCCACGACATATAAGGCCACCTTGACTAGGTCCATCAAGAAGGCCCATGCCTAAATCTCATTACTCGACCATCACCTAATCCTAGATATTTCCTATAAATAAGGAGCCCTCTCCTTGATTTGAAGGATTCCACTGTCTCTTTAGAAATGAGATCTCCCTTTTCTCTACACTCTTACCCTTCCTCTAAGGCTCAAGGCCTATTGTATCATATACAAACACTTATGTCATTAATGAGAATAAAGCAACATCGTGGACATAGCCCGATTTGGGTGATTCACGTACATCTCGTGTTCTTTTTGTGTGTGTGTTCTTCACAGACTACTTGGTCCATTTGATGCATCAACAACTAATTTCACTAATCCCCTTCTTTTTTGCATTTTGAGGTCCCAGTGCCAGTCCTTTAATGACCCATCCCAAATTTACTGGATTATTGAGAATTAATTGAGAATTATTGAAGACTAATTGGGATTAGTCGGAGTGAAATGACGATTTACCCCTAGAAGGGTAAAATGTTGACTTTTGACTCGGAAGGTTAATGGCACCTGAACCGAGGTCCATTACATAGATCGAGACAACACGAGTATGTAGACTAGTGGCACATCGAAATCGAATATCATATAGGAAAGTTACGAGTCTGGAAAGAATCGGGGTACAATTACACGATTTACGAGGCAAGTTGACTTTTGTTTCTTGTGGGCCAAGATATTTATGTACAGGTAGTGTCATTCATCCATTTATCATTATCTTACATACATGCACCTCCCATTCCCTTAATTTCCATTACACCCAAAAAACCCAAACCCATATCCTTCTCCACCGCATTTCAGTTTGAGGCCAGAGAGGGACTGAGAGGGTGAGGTTGAGAGACAGAGGGACAATAGATGAGACGGCGGAGAAGCTGGCCAGGAATCCAGGTAAACTCGAATACTCTTTTCGGTTTGATTTTTTTTTTTGTATTTTTAGTTTGAGGCCTTGGGGAAGTGGTTTGATGATTGGGTTGTGTTTTCTGAGTTTGGACGAGGTTGTAGGATCAAAAATCGAAGAAATTTGACGCGTGAACTCACTCTGGGACGAGGTGGGAAACTAGCTGTGTGGTTTCAATCCTGACAGGCGAATTCCTAGCATGTTTCCTAGTTTTGAGTATATAGGGATGTTTCCAAGAGTGAGACGATGAGATTGGGGGAAAAATGGTGAGGAATGGTTGTCGGACGGCTAAAAATGGACTGAGTCGAGTCGCGGGTCAAAATGACCCGTTATAGAGGTTCGGGTCGACTCGCGAGAGGTTGACGATGATGACGTGGCAAGCCATGTCATCATGTCAGACCACGTGGCAAGGGATGGTTAGTACCACTTGGAGAGGTTGTCAAAGGTTGTCAGAGGTGTCAGGCTACATGGCAGCTAACGTGGCAGGTCCACGTCAGCCATGTCAGACCACGTGGACCAATAAGAGGAAGCCACGTGACATAGTGTCAGGATCTGTTAGGTGACATGGCAGCTGACGTGGCAGGTCCACGTTAGCCATGTCAGACCATGTGGACTAGTCAGCGAGTGCCACGTGGCATAGTGTCAGGATCTCTCAGGTGACGTGGTAGGTCTACGTCAACACTATTAGGCCACTTGAACCAGTAAGGAGGTTCCATGTGGCAGTGCGTCAAAGACCTGTTAGAGGTGTCAGGGACACGTGGTAGTGATGACGTTAGCATGTGACATCATCACATGACATGACAGTGTCAGAAGGTGACACGTGTCACCAATCAAGGAGTGCCACGTGGCACGTTGTCAGACCTATCAGGCTGATGTCAGCAATGATCGCTGTTGACCGGACTTTGACCAGCGCGTGAGGGCGCGTGAGTACAAATTTCGAGATCAAACTGGTCTTATTTAATATGTTTCGATGTTCTGAATCCAAAGAAGGTGGTTTCAGGTCGATCAAAGATCGTTTGATAAGTAATTTAGACGTTTCAAGCCTCAGGAAGTGTGTTCGGGATGTGTTCTCGGTTCCAGGGTAATTAGGGGTCTTTGATATGAACTTCTATAAGTTTATAGTAACCTTTGGGTATGGTTTGGACAGGCCCGGACGTCCCGAAGCCTGTGGATTGGCTTCCGTCAAGCTTACAACGCGAGATTTGAACGCGCACCATGGATGGCCTGTGAATGAACACTTGCTTTATAAAATGATGCATGCATAAATGTTTTATATGTTTTATGAACATGGTTTTAGATGCACTAGTTGCATATACTTTGAGTATGTTTGATTGAGCATTTTCGTAGAAAAAGTTGGTATGCACATATTTCGAGATTTCTATTTTTACATGATACTTGGGCTTATGCCAAGTATTTTACGTGCATGTGATTTATGTGATTTGAATGGTTTCACCGAGAGGCGTGAAATTGAAGAATTTGATTATCGATTTTGAATGATTTCACAGAGATGCATGAAATTGACATTTCATGTTTGAGTCCCAGTTGATAGACCTTGATTTGGATTGAAGTTAAGGATGATTTTGAAAAGTGTTTTGAATCGTGAAATGGATTTCGGATTTGGAAATGATATTAGGGCATGTGTCCTAGTTGATTTATGGTTTGACATAGAGTATAGTCAAACACGAGGATATGATATATCGAGCTGTGACCCAATTATGAGATTTATGAACGATATTTCGGGCATGTGACCCAATTGCGGATTTGATAGGATTCGAGGGTTCTTGGATTTATAAAGTGTTTCTGAACACTGTTTTTATGATGGTTTTGTGGAAACTAATTTGAGAAACTATATTTCGGGCGTGGGCCCCTTTGTTATATTTTGAAATGACAGGGAAATGTTTTCCACATTACCATCCTCTATGATATGATGATAGCCTCCGGACATCGACCATCCAGTAAGATGTGTGATCCTAGATAGGTCACGAGGACACTGCCTATAGGAGTGTCAGAGATGGACATTTTGCAGACATCGAGCCAAGGGTTCTGAGTCTATAGATGTCATTTCTCAAACGTCGACCATCATGTGTGAGGTGTGATCCTGAGTTAGAGCACCTAGACGTCGAGTCACGGGCTCCGAGCCTGGTGTATATTCGAATGTGTAATACCAAGTTACAAGCATAGCGCTGATATCGTGATTGGTGATGATATGAGTTGAGACAGATGTGAGTTACGAGGATTGGTCATGTTTTCGATGATTTCTTTATGTACAGATGTTTTCAGTGGTTATTGCTTTGAAAAGCGATATGACTTGGTTTTAAGGAAAACACTTGATTGCTTTGTGTTGATTTTACGATGATTGCATCGGTTTTATATATACTGTTTTTGTGGAAAGAAATGGTTTTTAACTTGTTATGTATGCATGTTTTTAAATGAAGGTTATAAATGTCTTTTTGCTAAATGATCTTATAAACTATTTATTTTTTTCCACTCACAGTTTTTATGGTTTTTGATACCCTTCAGGTTGATCGCAGATGCAGGCTGTAGCAGAGATCGAGATATCACATGCCACTACGTACGCCACAAGTCACTGCGCACTCGGGTATCCTCGAGCGGGTTACAGTTTTATCTCTGGCCTGGACGTGGTGTCAGACGGAAACAGGGCACATCCCACGATAATATAGGGGAATTGGGATAAGTCCTGTAAACTCACCTAGGAAAAGAAAATGAAAGGCCTAATTAAAGTGAATAAGCAGATTCTCCAAAACACTTTTTTGATGAACAATTAATATTTATTTACATAAACTAGGATTAAATTATATGTACATTAATCCATCAAATCAAATTTAAGTTCTAACACCATCTCTAGTAATAGGATCCTAAAAGCTACATAAACCAAAATTTAGTACTCTAAAAATTAGTTTAATATTTCATTTAATTTTTTAATATATCTTTGAGTTTAATAAATTAATAAATGCACTAAATTCATATTTTAACTATTTTTTGGATATGTGATAAAATAAAAATATTCCATATAAGTATTTTTTATATATTTATTATTTTTAAAAAGCTCCTTTTTTGTCCAATTGAGGGCTGTATTTTTAATGAAGTTTATTTTTTTTAAATGGCATGTTAATGAAATTGCGCAGCAAAGCTGTTGGTGAAATAAAGCTCAACAGAAAAGGCTGAAATGAAGACCTGCAAAGAGCAGCAAAGTGAGCAGTCCATATTTATAATGTTTATGGAGATAATTTTTTATCCAAAATTCTTAAATTTTGCTCTTTAGTTCAGTTTTAGAATACTATTAAAGATGGCCTAATTTTAGATACTTTATCCACAATCAGAGAAAAATCGATGTCATATTTGTTAACGAGAAAGAAGAATTTGAAGACAGATTTTCTTTGCATTTTAGTTCCTTTTACTACAATTTTTTTTTTCATGACCTATTATACGCACAATAAAAGATGGCATCAATTCCCTTGAGGCCCTGAGTGACTCTCAACTCTCATGGTTGAGTCACCAGACAGTACCATTCCAATTCTGATCGATAATCCGTCCAATTCTGATAACAACTGCTTAATTCATTATTGCTTCATCATCATAATATGCTTTTCATTGAATCAGATTCCATCAAACCCATCATTCTCAACTTATACCCACCCTAAATATCATATCTTTTTAAACATATTATCTACACCTTCATTCTATAACACGAGAGAGTCTTATTTAAAAACATACTCTCTAATAAAAATGAATAACAAATGCGACAAATGAATTGACATACACAGGAAAAGGTCATTTGGTACGAGCGTAGGCTCACCGTCCTTAAAATAGAAAAACACAGAAAGAAAGAAAAAAAAAGGTCATCTGGTACGATGTACGATCGAGTGTAGTCTCCCCGTCCTTATGTCTTATTTTTGTCTACCTAGATATTTTCATCTTGCTGCTGAAAGTGAAAGAAATTGAAAACTGTGTGTGCATCAATCAAATCTGTGATGAGTTGGTCCCCAAAAAAATTGAGCAAATTAAAAATAATGAGACTAAATATAGATATACAGTGTGAATGAAACAATGAAACTAAAGGATATATATACCTTATCTCAATAATCTGCATCTACATGTGGTAAATTTATTACACAGGACCAACATCATAATGTAATCAGTAAAGACCAAATAAGAACTCAAGACTACTAAAAATCCCTGAAATTAACTTAGGATGATGCCAAAAAAAATTGGGTAATTACTAATAACCAATTACCTGAAAAACCTTGTACATGCAAGCTTTTGTGCCAGCAGAAAGAGCCACAAAGACCACAGGACTTGGTTTAATCCTTAACTCCTACTAGACCAAAACAAATACATCAATACCCTCAAGATTAAAGATGAGCAAAATTAAAAGCCATACCCATGCCTAATTTAGTCCAGATTATAAACAACTGAACATTTGTATCGAATGGGATCCCACACCATACTGACCCCAACAGTAACAGCCCAAGAATTAGATCATAGCTCCATGAAATATCAAAATATGCATCAATATCATAAGAAACATTTAAAATTTGGAAAGTAGAAGGAAGCTCACCTCAAGAAGCTCATTGAAGGATAATACAACAGAAGAAATGAGGTTGGCAAACCTCACCTTCTGCAAAAGGAAACCAGCTACAGATGGTCTCAAGAATTTTGTGACCCCTTCAATTGATGCGTGAGATCTATATGAGTTCTGAATGCATCATTGACATAAAGATCTGCTAAGGCAGCAAGCTTCTTTGCATGCTCAGTATCATTCTTCTCTTCCTCGTAAAACCTCAAATTTTCAAGAAGGACACCACCTTCAGGAAGTGCAGTAACATAATGTTTACCTAAAATTAATTGTTGTTCACATTAGAGAATTCTAATATCTGTATTCAGTATATTCAAACCCATCAATTAAAAAAATCAAAGTGACAAGAAAGATTAAGAATCAAACAAATATAGATGAAGAACAAACATCAAACCCACAGATCTGACATGCCATGTTATGCAAACCTATAAACATGAACAGAGAGAGAGAGAGAGAGCTTACGGACTAAGATAGTTAGGTGAGGACAGATTCGAAAGTTGATGAAGACTGAGATGGGGATGTAATTTCGGCGGAGAGCAGAGATAGCGAGCAGCAAGGTACACATGGTTTTGAACTTTGAAGGACTCTTTTCTCTCTCTCTCTCTCTCTCTCTCTCTCTCTCTCTCTCTCTCATAAGGACTCTTTGTCTCTGAGTCTGAGTCTCTGGAATCGACGAACGAGGAAGGAGGGATGGAAGGAGGTCTCGTCGTCTCGGTCGTCTGAGGGAGAGGAAGGTTGTCGAAGTGGGAACTGCGAATGGCCGAAGGAACTCAGGAAATTGGGAGGACTCTAGGGTTTCAGCTAGTTTTATTAATACAACATAGAAATAAAACGACGTCGTTTGTACAAAGTAACCTAAATCATTTCGGGCCGGTCCGATTTTAAGCTTCTTTCGGTTTGATTCGGTTTGGTCTGGTGTACTTATACCAAAAACCGAAACCAAACCAGTTCAGTCCAATTTGGTTCGGTTTTCTCCAAACGGTCTCGGTTTTCCTTCAGTTCGATATTTTTCGGTTCAGTTACAGTTCAGTGCGGTTTTTCGGTCGATTTTTTCGAACCAATTAACAGGACTAGGGAGGTGAGTCAAGAACTGGTTACAAAAGAGACTGAAAATAAAGTGAAGAGTAAAACAACCTAGGTAGATTAGATAGACGCAAATGATGAAAGATAAGTAAGGAATGCGTCAAGCCTCGATGCCGACTAAGCTCCATGGAACCCAAAATCATCCGAAAATGGTGGAGTTGTCATGCAGACTATAATTTCCAAAATGCCCAAATTACCTTTGGTAATGGCATTAATGACTCACAGACACCGGCACAGTAAGTAATGTATTTCCAGCCAAATACATTATTAAATTGGATTAATGTCTTGATAATATTGATATTCTTCGAGAAATAATTGATATTCATAATAATAAACAATTATTATTAATATTAATTATCATTATTATCATAATTATTATTAACATTAATTGTCATCATTATTATAATTATTAAATAATATTTAAATATATTATTTAATTACAAATTCAACTGACCAATCAGAATGTTCCGAGATTCTAAAGGTTTCCCTATAAATGATAGAGCTCGTTTTATTTTCAAGGTAATTCAATTTAACACTACTTAAACCATTGTGATTTCTCTATCAAAACTTACTTAAATATTGGAGTGTTCTTTGTCGAATAACCCTTCGGGGGCTCGATCAAAGTGAACAATAGCTTATTGATTACTGTTTGTAGGAATCAAGAAGACTTTTGCGAGTACGGATGAATTCTGCCTCAACAAGCTCAAATCATTCTAATAGTTAGCTTTATTTTGTAAGATATATATCACTTTATTTACCGTACGAGATTACAAACTTAACTACTCTTGTCAACTATATATAATCCTATTTTTCCATAAAAATCATCTTACTGTATTGAGTTTGTTGTTGGCCTCATGCTTATGATCCAAGTCCGAAATTTGGTAAAGGAATTTATCAATTTTATCATTTTCTTCAATTTAACCCACGCACATTTGAAACTCGGCTAGTAATTTTATCATTTTTATTATTTCTTCAATTTAGCTCATCATTTTTTCAATTTATACCCTACTATATTTTAAAATTCTGCGCCCAAAATGACAGTGTCGATAACTAATAAAATGTATATATATCCACCATGTCTTTTTATTGTTAAAAAAAAAACCCACTCTATGAACTTATCGATCAATTGTTTTTTCTTTTACTTAAAGGAATGGACTAATCAAACAATCTGGTAAATGGTTTTTTTCTGAAGTTTTCTTCAAGAGTATATGTCCAAATTTTATTGAATAATAGAGACGATAATAAAATATCGGGTACGACAAAATGGTTAATAATTTATTGGGTATGAGCCATTTTAATTATTGGAAGTTTCTTCAAAATAACAAGAACAAAGTTGATAATAAGATGTCGAATACGAAGAAATGGTTGATCATTTATTAGCAATTCATTTTAATCATTGGAGGATAGCTAATTAGTGGCAATTCACTAACATTAGAATTAAATACCTTTTTCTGTGAAGGAAAGTGGGATACGACGACGTGTTACATATTTTTTGAAGAGTTTGATTGAAAAGGAAAGTGGGATTTGCCGATTTGGGGACATTTGAGAGAATTATGCTGAAGTGATGGGTGGCTTCTCTAATGGACAACGGACAACCACGTCTGTCTCTTGTATGGGTACCTATAACTTGTAAGATTCTCTGGTCCTTGTTATATAGGGTACCTATTACACACTTTGCTTTCTCTCTTTTGATTCAATAATTGCCTTACATCTCTTGCAAAGACAGATGTTCATTTATATACATATTCTTATATATATATATACATATTCTTATATATATATATATATATACATATATATTCTTAATGTCTTTCATCATCTTTCGCTGGACTTGGTATTAGAGCCAAAAAATTGTCTGGTTATAGGGTTCTTAGTTAAAGAATAGTTAACTATGTCGTTAGAATAAGATACTCTGCAAGAACTTCTCACTACATTGGGGAAGGGATCGCCAGCGGGCTGAATCGCCGTGTGAAGCTGTAGTGAGGCGTATAAGGTGTAGGTGATAAGTTTGTCGATACTCCACTTAGGGAACAGAGAAGTAGAGAAACTCTCTTCTAATTGTCAATTTACTGAAATCTTTAAGTAAGAAACTCTCTTCGTCGTTTGAAGTTGTAGTGAGGAACTCTCTTCGTCGTTTGAAGTTGTAGTGAGGCATTTCAGGCGTAGGTGATAAATTTGTCGATACTCCACTTAGGAAGTAGAGAAATAGAGAAACTCTCTTCTAATGGCCAATTTACTTAGATCTTTAAGTAAGAAAAGGTAGCAGTATCAGCTCTAGTAATAATGACAGTGCGAGAATAACGAGGGTGAAAAATGTTGAAGAAATAACCATTATGAATATAGAAAATGTTTTAGAAAATTGTAGTATCCCAAAGGTTCCTACATGCTATATTTATAAAAAATGAACATTTGAGTCTAGATCTGATTATGATATTAAAGCGGTTGAAAAAACCATTTTTATCATTGATGCAAGCGCATATTTTTAGTTACTCTCTCAGCACAAAATTGACCAACACATGCAAAAAAGGTCACAACTATTTGCATATAGGTATAATACACGTTGCGGTGAATCCCTTAACTCGAATAGGATTAAACACCTCAATCCTGCTCTATCTGTGAGATAAATGACACAGAAACTTTGTTAATTCTATGTTAGGATTAATAGAGTCTTCTCTAAGTGAGGGGCCAATTTATTTTAATTCTTACCCAAAATTTTCAGTATCTTTATTTGATCCCATAGTTTTAAAGACTCTTACCAAGTGTTGACACCCAAAGGTATGATATGGACCCTGGATAGCAGAATCTTGTGGTGATTTACTAGATTTCTGACAAGGTGATGAATATCATTGTACCTTATGCTAAAGTGATGGACATCAAGGGATAAACCATCTTATTCCAAGCCAATTTAGGGAAAGCGAATGTGGTGCTACTCAAAATGATAAAATGGAATGACGTCGCACTGCCTGAAAGATGAAGATTGCAAGATGCAATTCCTCCCCAGCCTATTCAAAATAGGAAACCATGTCATATTAACCAATACAATGATGGAGATGTGAAAACACATTTTGATAATGATAGACTAACCATGTTAAATCTAGGTTGAAGAGGTGTTGACTTATATAGGCCAACCGCCTAGAACACTTTTGGGATGAGTTTCTTTAGGAGAGCTCAAGCAGAATCAAGCTCTTGTGAGCAAGAGTATGAGAGAACCATCTTTGAAGGACTTAGAAAGACCCAAGACCAAGTTCAACATCCATCCTATAGAGTTGAAAGCACATGAGCCACCCCTTTGAAGAATTCTAGGGATCTACCTCCACAACTTGAATTTTCTTGGGAAAATGTTGAATCTAACATCTGTGTGATAACAAAATTTGAACCCAAGATGGATTTCATTAAGAAGGATTATCACCGTCAAGAAAATGCTCCAAATGGAATGGTTAGAAAAAGCCTATAGTGAAAAAGAAGAGCTTCTTTACGAAAACTTCACTAGGTACCTTTATGATTCAAAAGGGGTATAATTCTAGACTTTTACCCTAGTTTGAATGATGTGTAAGGAAATACAAATTTTCTGAATATGCTTGCTGCATAAGTACCTTAGAGAACCCGTTCAAGACTTATAGGACTCAAGAAGGAAAAGAAGAAAAGGTTGTGCATCCACCAGCAAAGGCCGTTCAAATTAATACAAAAGGAAAAATTGCTTCACCTTATAGGGATGTTTCGAAAGGAACGCAAGAAGCCCCATTAAAGGATGGAGCCACTGCTGTGATACAGCAAAATAATTATACCAATTTTTTTCTCTAATCTTTAAGATAACAAAATTATGTTGAATCTAACATCTGTGTGATAACAAAATTTGAACCCAGGATGGATTTCATTAAGAAGGATTATCACCGTCAAGAAAATGCTCCAAATGGAATGGTTAGAAAAAGCCTATAGTGAAAAAGAAGAGCTTCTTTACGAAAACTTCACTAGGTACCTTTATGATTCAAAAGGGGTATAATTTTAGACTTTTACCCTAGTTTGAATGATGTGTAAGGAAATACAAGTTTTCTGAATATTCTTGCTGCATAAGTACCTTAGAGAACCCGTTCAAGACTTATAGGACTCAAGAAGGAAAAGAAGAAAAGGTTGTGCATCCACCAGCAAAGGCCGTTCAAATTAATACAAAAGGAAAAATTGCTTCACCTTATAGGGATGTTTCGAAAGGAACGCAAGAAGCCCCATTAAAGGATGGAGCCACTGCTGTGATACAGCAAAATAATTATACCAATATTTTTCTCTAATCTTTAGGATAACAAAATTCTAGGATATAAAATTCTTTAAAAGATGACTCTTTTAGAACTAGAGTTTTAGACACCTAGAAACTATAACATTGAAAGGATTGAAAAACATGTTGGCCATATCCCGTGACACGCTGACATGCACCTCCCTGCCAGAAGCCGCTACACATGGTGCCCACTCACCATCACTATTCAGTCATCCTTGTTACCCGTTTCTTTGGTTTTTTCGATCGCTCGATACGGTGACCCAACCCAGTCACAACTCCCTCAATTCTTAACCTTTTTAGTTCTTTTTGTCCAATCTCTTCTATAGCAACCCAGGAAGGGATTCATCATTGCAAAACCAAGAACTTAACTCAAAATCTTGTCCAAAGCTCTTCGCTTTCTCGGTCGTTTGTCACCTTCGCGAACTGGGTGGTTTCCAAGTCCAAAACTGTAACGACCCGAACTTTCGTAATTATTATTTTATTGTAAAATGACCGTTTTACCCTTGAGGGGGGGAAAAGTTGACTTTTACCTCGGGAAGTATTAGGACTTTGACCCGTGACCGTGACGTATTTTAGGATGTCACGAGTTCATAGGCAGGTGGCACGTTCGATTCCGACGTTCGAGGAAGAAGTTGTGACGTTCGGAAGTCGAGGGGTATTTTGGTAATTTGGTCAATTAGGGGCCAAATATTGACTTTTGACCCGGCAAGTCCAACGGAAGAGGGCCAAGGACCGTTACGTAGGTCTCGTCGATACGAATCCGTAGACAAGCAACACGCCGAAATCAGACGTACGACGAAAAAGTTATGGTCAAGAACGTAAAACGCGATTAACCGAACTGACCGAGAACTGAATCAAAATATTATTAAAATAATAGAATCTGATCACTTTAAGCAATTCAATCTGGACCCTTGGATGAGTGACACGTGTCACTCATCCCCACACTCCCTAAATCAAGGATCTATGTTGGCCATTAGATTAATTAATTATTTTCTCTCCTCAAATCCTCACCCTTCATCCTATACTCAGATTGAATCCTAGCCGTTGATCTCATTTGCCTATTCTATTTTAAACCCATCAAACCATACTCCCACATTTTCATTCTCTTAACCGTGTACTCTCACCCTTCGAACAAACACTCCAGCAGCTCACCACCCAACCTCCCTCACCAGGTAGCACCAAGCAGCCCTCAGCCACCCCCAGACACCGGTCACCACCACCACGGCCACCCTGCACGGCTGGGAAACCCCCAGACCCGAGAAGGAAACCCGAACAGCCCAAACCGTCCAAACCATCCAAACTATCATATCTGGACTCGAACCAACGTAGGGATAGGTTCACTGTGACGGCTGGACGACTCAGAACTGGACTGGACAGCCCATGGCGGCGACACGGCGGCGGTAAGTCTGAAAACCCGTGAGACCCGATTTCCTTCCCTGTTTCGAAACGTCCGTTTTTGACGTTGGAATTGTTTGCTTGCTTTTGAGACATATCTTAGGGACTCAGACGACCAATTTGGACCTAAGTTCGTGGCTGGAAACTAGACGACACGTCGGAGAAGACGACCAGAGCCGGCAGCCGGTTTTCCCGTCGATTTTCAAGTAGATTTTTGAACCTAGAAACTAGATTTGAGTCCACAGAACCCTAGAGCATGATGTGACGAGTTCATAAGAACAAATCCCATCAGAAATGGTGGTCGGGTTGATGAGAACTGATCGGGTTGAACCGTGGGTCTGCGGTGACCCGGTTCTCAGACCCGGGTACTGTAGTTGATGACGTCATCATGTCAGAAACAGTCAGACCAAGGACCAATGGAATGCTGACACGTGTCCTCTGACACTGTCAGTGATGACGTCACGTTGACGTCAGCAGTGACGTCATGATGACGTCATCATTACTGTAGCACCGTTGACCAGAGGGTTGACCAGCGCGTGGGGGGCGCGTGTGAACAGTGTTTTGTGTGGGATCAGGACCATTTTCAAGGTTTCGACGATACGAATCCAATGGCGGTGGTTTCCTATCGATCGGAGATCGTTAGGTTGGTCAAATTAGGGTTTGACGCCTTGGGAAGCGTGTTCGGACGGCTTTCCCGGGCCGGTTTCAGTCTAGGGTTTCTTAGTTGTTTGATAGGGACTTAAAGTGACCTTTACGTATGCTTTGGACATGACAGGAATTGTACTTTAACCCTTGGAAGGGGCTTTACGCTCGGGATTGCAGCGGGATTGTACTGTGATTGGGCCTTTGATTTCACTAAACCTCGGCATGCATAACTATTTTACTTTCTATTATATCTATATGTGATTCAAGTAAAAGTATCTGTTTATCTTGAGTATGATTTATGGCACGTATTACGATGTTTGGGCATCAGACCCGTCTGGTTGTTTATGAATGGTTTTGAGTCATGTATATGTATAATGGATCTCGATAATTATCTGTGGTACTGCACTGTATAGATCTATCCTAGGATACTGTCTCCTCCGGATGTAGGTACCCCGGAGTGGTCACGACGCATTGCCTGTGAGGAGTCATTCTACGGAGGGACCGGACCCTAGAGTGACTCAGGAGCAGGATTGCTACTATTGGACGTCTGGGACGTCAGGCATCTAGTATGCCACACTCGGACTGGGTTCGGGATTTGGACTCGGGATTGAGACCCCGGGCGGCACGCGTAGCCTTGGAACTGTGACCTTATTGGGCGTCTGGGACGTCGGACATCTGGGATGTCAGGGTTGGGATGTATATTGCAGTGACTGAGATTATATTATGTTGATATTATTCTGATTATGATTATATGATTTTGTGGTTTTTGATACTGATGCATGCTTTTCGGAAAACGGAAGGGAAAATCTATATGTTTTCGAAATGGTAAACTATTTTGTAAACCTTGAGTTTCGGCCCACTCACCCTTGTTTTTTTACTACCCCTCCAGGTGGTGCTATTGAGGAGGAAGAGGAGGAGGATCCCGAGGAAGAGGCATAGGTTTACGTTGCGCACCTGAACCCTACTACTAGGTAGGTTGGCACGTAGTGTGTCTAGAGTCGTGCTCAATAAACTGTATTCGGGAACTATCCCTTGTCTGACACTATTGGTATTCGAATATTTGTGTGGCGTGATATGTATGACTTAACTTTGGATTTTCTTTATGCATTTTACTTTCAATAAGGGTAATTATGATATTTTAATGTCGGGTGTCAGACAGGAGCAGGGCACGTCCCCGGGTGGTCCCAGGGGGATCAGGGCGGGTCCTGTCAAAAACGTTGAGTTAGCTGTATTCTAAGCTCGTAGGAGCTCGTAGTAAAGTTCTATAAACTTTTTCTCAAGGTTCTAGTTCACAAGTATAAGTTCTCCCTTTTTTCGCTTCTTGGTTTTTCTTCCTTGTCATCCCTCTCTTCTCTCTTCTTTCTTCCTCTTCTCCCATGGTTCTCCGTCTTCAGTTTTCTTTTTCTTTTCCTCTTAGCCGCACAACACACACACCAACTTAAAACATACACAAGCCAAATTCTATTGCGCACTCCCTTACGAGATAATGGAAAGTTGTCCCTATCTCAATCATCCATAAGAAAAAAATTCTCCAAAGAAAATTACTAAAATACCCTTATTCCAAATTACAAAAATGCCCTTATATGATTTAAACCAAAAATGAATTCGTCTAAACTCCTTTTTCGGCATGCCACCTTTCTATGTACTCAGGAGGCCAAGACCTTCACAACGACCTTCATGGAATATCCAAAAACTTTCCCGGTCAAAAAGTCAAGCATTAACTCTTTAGGGGTAAAATGGTTATTTTGTAACAATCTGTCCCGAATCTACGGGATTTATTAAGGATTAACCGAGGATTATCGGACGATTGAGGTGAAATTAGAATTTTGTCCCTAGAAAGGGTGAAAAAGTTAACTTTTGACCTGGAAGTCAAATGCACGTGGATTAGGATCCATTATGTAGATCAATACGATACGAGTTTGTAGACATGCGACACGTCGAAATCGGATATCGTACGAGGAAGTTAAGGTAAACATCTTCTAGTTCTTTTGAAGAAAAGAATAAAGGAAAAATTGATCAAACAATGTTTAAACATGCACTTAATCTTAAGTATTACAAGCTAGTAAACAATGATACATTTGTCATTGCCCTAGTTGATAGATTAAAATCAATCAAGATTTCAAAACCCAATGTTTTAGTGATTATTGAAGCTTAAGTTCTGAATCTAGCGTCGACCCAAAAGTAAATAGGATAAAACAAGGACATAAAGTGATCATGACTCATATCCTTAAGAACTATTATCCTAGACCACCCAATGTGGATCTTCAATTTGAAGATAATAATATGGGTGAGAAAGCACAATATGATGGAAGATCAATTTTAAGGGTTCGGAACCACAATAAGTGTAAAATTGGAAAAAGTCAAAAGGAAATGTGATATGACCCATCCCTAATCCCTAAGGATTTACGCGGGATATCCTGCTCTCGTCTCACACCACATGTCAGACCAAGGATAAAACCATAACCCGCTCGGGAATTCCAGAGTGCATAGTGATTTCCAGAGTACGCAGCGGCATGTGATGTCTCGGTCTCTGCTACAGCCCGTATCCGCAATCAACCTGAAAGGTATCAAAAACATTAAAACTGTGAGTAGACAAAAATAAATAGTTTATAAAACCATTTAGCAAAAGGACGTTTATACCCTTCACGTAAAACATGCAAACATCAGAAAACAAGTATCTCAAATACTTCTTTAAAATCAAATCAATACCAGTAAAAACCATCGGTCACATCTCATATCATCACCTCATCATCATCCGTCACGATATCCAATCCAAGAAACGCGTGCATATAAGCTCCAGGACTACTCATGTCCGAGCACGTCGTCGTGAATATATCAACGATCGATCTCATTGAACATCAACACTTCTAGGTTGAGCCTCCCTCGGCTGCACGACACAGGAAGTGCATCGTGACCTCTATAATCATCATTTTGAAAAAAGTGAAAACAGTTATCAATCAACGCCATTTCCTCAGTTGGGTCTCAGCCCAAAACATGGTTTTTAATACGGATGGACTCACACACGTAGTCCATATCTTTCCAACAGGGTTACAAGCCCGAATATCATCTCAATAAGGTCACAAGCCCGAAATATTATCTCAATAAGGTCACAAGCCTGCAATTTCATCTCAATTGGGTCACAAGCCCGGGATATCATAAATTGGGTCACAAGTCCGATATATCACGTTTGACTATACTCTAAGTCAAACCATAAATCAACTGAGTCACAAGCCTGAAATGTCGATTTCACACATCTCCGTGAAATCAGTCAAATCATATAAATCACATGCACGTAGGAAACTCGGTCGAAACCCAAGTATCATATAAAACATAAATCTCAAAATACGTGCATGCTAACATTTTCTATGAAATTCCCAAACATATTTAAATCATATTCAATCAATGCATCTCAAATCATCTTCGTAAAACATATAAAACATTTATGCATGCATCATATTTATAAATGAAACGTCCACTCACAGACCGTCCATGTTGCGCGATCACAATCCAGTTTATAAGCCCCTCTGAGGCTAATCCAAAATCTACGGGACGTCCGGACCTGTCAAAATCATACCCAAAAATCACTATCAACCTATACAAGTCCAAACGATAAACCCTCAAAACTCCCGGAATGGTCAACGTGCCCCTAACACGCTTCCCAAAGCTAAAAACCTCCAAATGACCTATCAAACGATCTCTAATCGACCTATAACCACCACCATTGAATTCAAAACATCAACGGTCAACGTTAACGTCATCAAATAACGGTCAACGGTCAATGCTGACATCATCGGTCAATGCTGACGTCATCCGTCAACGCTGACAACATCAGTGAACGTTAACATCATCGGTCAACGCTGATGTCATAGGTCAACGCTAACGTCATCGGTTAACGCTGACGTCATCAGTTAACGCAGACGTTATCAGTCAACGCTGACGGCAATTGACAGGACCCGCCCCGATCCCACAGGGACCACAAGGGGACGTGCCCTACTCCCGTCTGACACCCAATAATTCATACCAATTTTAACCTCAAAAATATTTAAATGCATAAATAACAGAAATTAAGTCATACATCAAATCCGAATTAAACGAATGTCAGACAAGGGATGAAATTCAAAATTACACAATTACGAGCACGACTCTAAAGTAAACCTGCGGGTACACCGCCCAACCGGGGATCAGGTACGCAGTAGTGGATCTATGCCTCAGCCTCAAGTTCCTCCTCTACCTCAGTTTCCCGACCTGGAGGGGTTACCAAAACATTAAGGGTGAGTGGACCGAAACACAAGTTTATGAAATCGTTTGATAAGTAAAACATATAATTTACCCCTCCGTTTTCCAAACATGCGTGCAACATAATTCCAAAATCATAAACCATATAATATGAACCATAAGGCATATAATAAAACCATAACCATAATTTTTGTTGCTGCACTATACACTCCAAACCCGACATCCCTGATGTCTGACGTCCCTGACGTCCAATAAGGTCACAATCACAAGGCTACGCGTGCCACTCGGGTCTCAATTCCGAGTTCAATCCCCGAACCCCGTTCGGGTACAGCATCCCCGATGCTTAGCGTCATAGACGCTGGACGTACTAGACGTCCGTGACCTCTCCGGGGTACCTCATCCGGAGGAGACAATATAATATGGAAGGATCTATACAGTGCAGTAACAAATACATTTTATTGATATCCACATGCAAACATATATATACATAGGTAGAATCCGAACCAATCATTCAGTTTCATCGGACGGGTCTCAAGCCCAAATACCGTGAAACGTGCCATAACCATATTTTCCATATCATCAAAACCATCATTTTTAGCATGTGAATAAGTATAATAAAACCAGAAAACATTTATGCACACAAGGGTTTAAGAAAATGGCCCACTCACAGTACAATCCTGCTAGAAACCGAACGTATACCCTCGTCCTGGTACAAATGTACAATCCCTGTCAAGTCCAAGTATTCGTAAAGGTCAAATTAAACCCCCAACATTCAACCATGAAAGCCTAGGTCGAAACCGACCCGGGAAAGCCGCCCGAACGCGCTTCCCAAGGCAATAAACCTTATTTTGACCAACTTAATGATCTCCGATCGACCCGAAACCACCGCCATTGGATCCGGATTGTCGAAACCTAAAGAATGGTGGTGGTCCCACCAGAAACACTGTTCACACGCGCCCCCACGCGCCGGTCAACGCGGCGGTCAACGGTGGAACAGTCCTGCTGACGTCATCGCTGACGTCACTGCCGACGTCAGCATGACGTCATGCTGACGTCATCTGACAGCTGTCAGGTCTAACATGTCAGACTCTGACAGGTGCCACGTGTCAACATCCTATTGGTCCACCACACTGATCTGTCAGACCACGTGTCAGATCTGACATGTGCCACGTGTCAGCACGTCACTGGTCCACGTCACTGACATGTCAGTGACACGTGGCAGTCCCTGGCTGGTCCACGTCACTAACATGTCAGTGCTGACTGTGCACTGACATGTGACACGTGTCGGCTCACGGTTGGTCCACGTTATCTGACAGACTGACAGGGTGCCACGTCAGCACCACTGTCCTCAGACGGGTTGACCCGTTTTCCTGCAACTCGGGTCGATCAGACCCGCGATCATGACCCGGTTGCCATTCCTTCATTTCTGAATCATTTTCATTCCTTCCAATTCCTAATTACTCGCCTGAGTCCCTAGATTAGTTCTATGAAATCAAATTTGAGAGAAACGGATTGAATCGAGGGCCTACCTCGAAGAACAGCTCTGGCCTCCCGTCGCCGTTCAGCCACCGCCCTGAGCTCCACCGGCCACGAGTTCGATTCCAGAAGGTCTTGGGAGTTCCTAGGGTTGATTAGGAATCATAATGGACTAAATTGAACGTGGGAAAAGGATTTATCAAAAACCTGTTTTTGAAACCGTTTCGGGTTTCCCCTGGTTCCTTCCTCGCCGCCGTCCTCCGCCGTGGTCACTGCCGCCGTTCAGTCACACCAGGAAGTCCCCCACTAAGCAGACACAGTGAGTGGAAGGTTGGCTGGGAGGTTTGATCGAAATGGGCAGAATGTGCACTGCGGGTATGAATTATAAAGAAATGGAGGGAAGGAAATGGACGGCTCAGATTGAATCTCCGGATTAGATCAAGGGCTGAGATCTGATCTGGGGTTTCCAATCCAAAGGCTGAAATTTAAAGCTGGTTCAAATGTTTAATTAATCCAATAGTGGATCTGATCCAATCTAGCCAATGGGTGAGTGACACTTGTCACTCACCAGATGTCCTCCAATCAGATTTCCTGAATTTAATATTCGACACGAAAACCGAGACACGAACTTCCCGAATTCACGTTTCTGACCATAACTTCCTCGTACGAAGTCCGATTTCGGCGTGCCGCCTGTCTACGGACTCAGGACGTCGAGGCCTACCCAACGGTCCTTGAGTCAACTGAAAATTAGTTGTCAAAAGAAAAGTCAACATTTTCCCCCGGAAGTCCAAATTACGGTAATGCCCCTGAACTTCCGATAGTCGTAACTTTCACCCTGATCGTCCGAATCGAACGTGCCACCTGTCTATGAACTCGTGACGTCCCGAACTACGTCACGGTCATAGGTCAAAGTCCATTTAGTTCATAAATCAAAAAGTCAACCTTGACCATACCAATCACAAGGGTAAAATCGTCAAATCACACATTAAATTACAAAATGAGAATCCTCGAATTTCCGGGGTGTTACAACCTTCCCCCCTTAAGAAATTTCGTCCCGAAATTTCAAAGAAACAAATGAGGAAATTGTTCTCGCATCCGAGCCTCTGGCTCCCATGTGGCTTCTTCCACATCCTGGTTTCTCCAGAGAATTTTCACGAGAGGGATCGTCTTTCGACGTAGTACCTTGTCCTTCCGATCCAAGATCTGTACCGGTTGTTCTTCAAAGCTCAAATCCTCCCGTAGTTCGACAGGTTGTTCCCCAAGTACATGAGAAGCATCACGTACGTACATCCGCAACATCGATACGTGGAAAACATCGTGAACTCTTGATAGTTCTGGAGGTAGCGCCAGTCTGTAAGCAACTCTGCCAATTCTCTCCACGATTTCATAAGGTCCGATAAAACGCGGACTCAGTTTCCCCCGTCGGCCAAAACGGATAATCCCTTTCCACGGAGACAACTTCAGGAAGACAAAATCTCCCACTTCAAACTCCAAGTCTCGAATCCGTCGGTCGGCATAACTCTTCTGGCGATCCTGTGCCACCTTCAATCTTTCCTTGATCACGCGAACAGTTTCCATGGTTAAGTCCATTATCTCCGGCCCTACAGCCGCTCGCTCTCCTACCTCCGTCCAGCAGATAGGTGTCCTGCACTGTCGGCCATACAGTGCCTCATAAGGTGCCATCCCGATGCTTGCCTGATAGCTGTTGTTGTAAGCGAATTCCATCAGTGGCAAATGAATATCCCAAGAGTCTTGAAACTGTAGTACACATGACCTCATCATGTCCTCCAAGGTTTGAATGGTTCTCTCAGACTGTCCATCGGTCTGTGGATGGAAAGCAGTACTGAAACGTAAGGTTGTTCCCAAAGTAGCTTGCAAACTCCGCCAGAACCTGGAAGTGAAACGCGGATCACGATCAGACACGATCGATTCCGGCGTACCATGAAGTCGTATGATTTCCTTCACAAACAACTGAGCCAGTCGGTTAGGTTTATAGGTTTCCTGAACTGGCAGAAAATGGGCTGATTTGGTTAACCGATCCACGATCACCCATACTCCGTCCACTCCACTCTGAGTCCTCGGTAACTTAAAGACGAAGTCCATGGTGATGTGATCCCACTTCCACTCAGGAATCGGAAGTGGCTGCATAGCCCCATACGGTCTCTGCCGTTCCGCCTTAACCTGCTGACAGGTTAAGCATTTGCTCACGAACTCAGCAATATCCTTCTTCATTCCTGGCCACTAATAATGGTTCCGGAGGGTACGGTACATCTTTGTACCTCCCGGATGCATAGCATAGGCCGAACTGTGGGCCTCCTCAAGTATCTCGGCCCGTAACTCTGCCACTGCAGGTACGCACAAACGGCCCAATTTCACCAGTGCTCCATCGTCCCGGATGGTAAAATCCTGTCTCCCATCCGCATCGACCTCAATTCTGTAAATACAGAGTATCGGATCCTGCAGTTGTGCTTCGATGATCCGATCAATCAGTACTGGTCACACATGGAAGCTGGCCAACAAAGCTCCATGCGCATCCGTACCCAAAATAACTCCCGTCTTCCGGAGTTCCACTAACAAGGGAAGATACACCATCCCTAGGTGTGCAATAGTTCCCGCTGATTTCCTGCTGAGTGCATCCGCCACCACATTGGCCTTACCCGGATGGTACTCGATCGTACAGTCATAGTCCTTCAGTAGCTCCAACCATCTCCGTTGTCTCATGTTGAGCTCCTTCTGAGTGAATAAGTATTTAAGACTCTGGTGGTCGGTGTATATTCGACACGTTGCGCCGAACAGATAATGTCTCCAGATCTTGAGAGCATGAACCACCGCCGCCAACTCCAAATCATGGGTAGGGTAGTTCAACTCATGAGTCTTCAGCTGCCGGGATGCATAGGCGATAACCTTGCCAGTTTGCATCAACACGCAGCCCAACCCTTGCAGTGAAGCATCACTGAAAACTACAAACTCTCCACTGTCGTCCGGCAATGCAAGGACAGGTGCAGTGGTCAATCGATCCTTCAACTCTTGAAAGCTCCGATCGCACTGCTCGTCCCAGATAAACTTTACTCCTTTTCGAGTCAGACGAGTCAATGGTGCAGCAATTTTGGAGAAACCCTCCACGAATCTCCGGTAGTAACCTGCTAATCCGACGAAACTCCGCACCTCGGTCACCGTTGTCGGTCTAGCCCAGTTGGTCACCGCTTCTGTTTTCTGGGGATCCACGCAAATCCCATCCGTCGATATCACGTGTCCCAGAAAACCAATACTGCTCAGCCAAAACTGACACTTGCTTAGCTTGGCATACAATTGTTCTTGTCTCAGTCTCTCCAAGACCAACCGTAGATGTTCTTCATGTGCACGGGCACTCCTCGAGTATACCAAAATATCATCGATGAACACAATCACGAACTTATCCAGGTAGGGTCGGAAGACCCGGTTCATCAGATCCATGAATGCTGCTGGAGCATTCGTCAAACCAAATGGCATAACAAGGAACTCGTAGTGCCCGTAGCGGGTTCGAAAAGCAGTTTTCGGAATATCCTCCTCCGAAATCCTCAGTTGGTGATACCCAGACCGCAAATCAATTTTCGAGAAGCACTGAGCTCCCCGCAACTGGTCGAAAAGGTCATCGATCCTGGGTAGAGGATACTGGTTCCTCAATGTCACCTTGTTGAGTTGTCGATAATCAATACATAAACGGAGACTTCCTTCCTTCTTCTTCACGAACAACACCGGTGCTCCCCACGGTGAAGTGCTCGGTCGGACATATCCCAAATCTACCAACTCCTGTAATTGAGTCTTGAGTTCTCGTAACTCGGCCGGCGCCATCCGGTATGGTGCTTGGGATATGGGTCGGGTACCCGGGAGTAGTTCAATAGTAAACTCAATCTCCCGCGATGGTGGCAATCCAGGTAAGTCTTCCGGGAATACGTCCGGAAACTCACAGACCACCGGTATTTCGTCGATAACCGGAGTATCGACCCGCTCCGACACGACATGCGCCAGATAACCCTGGCATCCCTTCCGTAGAAGTTTGGTAGCAGTAAGTGACGAAATCACTTCAGGAGGCGAACCATCACGTTCCCCCTGAAAGATAACTTCCGGCAGACCCGGGCTCCGCAAAATTACTTGCTTGCTACAGCAGTCGATGAGCGATCCGTGCTCCGACAGCCAATCCATCCCTAGGATTATATCGAAGTCGTGGATATCCAGAATAATTAAGTCTGCTGGTAAATCCACATCCTCAATTCTTACCGGGCACCTCCGAATCACCTGATTCACAAGGTACACGGTACCCATCGGGGTGCCAACACCCATTTCGCAATCTAAGGCTGATACCACACAATCAAGCAAACCAGCACAACTCTTCGAAATAAAAGAATGTGTAGCCCCGCATCCACTAATACACGTACAAGAAAATTAAAGATATGTAGTGTACCTGTGACCACGCCTGGAGCAGTCCTCGCCTGCTGCTGGGTCATTGCAAACACTTGGGCCCTCGGCCCTCCGTTCCGTCCGCGCCCGCGCGCGCCACGTCCAGCACCACGGTCACCTCCCTGACCGCGACCTCCGTTAGTGTGGGACGCCGTGCTCTGCACCACACTCGAGCCCCCAGCGTCGTTGTTTTTGGACAACTGCGGACAATCACAGGCATAGTGGCCTTCCTCTCCGCAAGCAAAACAAGTTACTGGCCTTGGCCTGCCCGAATGCCCACCAGATGCACCACTCCAAGATGAGTGCTGCCCAGAGTTGTGTCCAGATCCTCTGCCCTGAGAGCCTCCACGTCGACCCGACCAGCCACGACCCTTGAAGGATGAGGGTGCTCCCCTGTAGCTCCCTCCCCTGTTGTTCTTTCGGCCCGACGGCCCATGATGTGGGCGATCCTGACGTCGCCCCTCCCCCGAAGGTTGTCGTGATTGGTGTGCCGCCAGACTGGCCTCGACACGCACCGCTGCGTCGACCATATCCCTCAGAGAAGCATGAGTGGTAGCAGTCACACTGGCCCGGATCTCCCCTCGGAGTCCAAGCTCAAACCGCTGGCATTTGTCCTCCTCCGTGCTTACGAATGAGGCAGCGAACCGGGAAAGTCTCCTGAATGTTTGCTCGTAGTCTGAAACAGACATGTCACCCTGCTCCAGTCGCAGGAATTCCGCCTCCCGCGCCGCGCGAAAGGATCGCGGGTAGTACTGATCCAGAAACCTGGAACGGAAAGCTTCCCAGGTAGTGGTATGGACAGACCACCCGGACATTTCGAGTCCATGCCACCACTGGTAGGCTCCTCCCTCCAGTAAGAAGGCCGCCAGAGTCACTCGTTCGCCCGGAGGGCAGTGCATCACTGAGAAGATCCTCTCCCACTTGGTGATCCAGTCGTGAGCATCCTCGGGGTTTGATCCCCCGCAGAAAGGAGTGGCTCCCAAACGTTGAGCCCTTTCGATGCTCGCGCATTCCATCTCTCTTTCTAGATCCTCGCCCGTTCGAGTATGCGGAATTCTCCTAGGAGGCATAACCAACTGTCAAGAGGCATAGATCAGAAAACAATATTCTTAAAAGTAGAAAAGTAACTAGTACTAATCGCTAGTCTAGCATGCAGACCAATACCCTAGTACTGACCACAACCTAGTGCTCTGATACCAAGCTGACAGGACCCGCCCCGATCCCACAGGGACCACAAGGGGACGTGCCCTGCTCCCGTCTGACACCCAATAATTCATACCAATTTTAACCTCAAAAATATTTAAATGCATAAATAACAGAAATTAAGTCATACATCAAATCCGAATTAAACGAATGTCAGACAAGGGATGAAATTAAAAATTACACAATTACGAGCACGACTCTAAAGTAAACCTGCGGGTACACCGCCCAACCGGGGATCAGGTACGCAGTAGTGGATCTATGCCTCAGCCTCAAGTTCCTCCTCTACCTCAGTTTCCCGACCTGGAGGGGTTACCAAAACATTAAGGGTGAGTGGACCGAAACACAAGTTTATGAAATCGTTTGATAAGTAAAACATATAATTTACCCCTCCGTTTTCCAAACATGCGTGCAACATAATTCCAAAATCATAAACCATATAATATGAACCATAAGGCATATAATAAAACCATAACCATAATTTTTGTTGCTGCACTATACACTCCAAACCCGACATCCCTGATGTCTGACGTCCCTGACGTCCAATAAGGTCACAATCACAAGGCTACGCGTGCCACTCGGGTCTCAATTCCGAGTTCAATCCCCGAACCCCGTTCGGGTACAGCATCCCCGATGCTTAGCGTCATAGACGCTGGACGTACTAGACGTCCGTGACCTCTCCGGGGTACCTCATCCGGAGGAGACAATATAATATGGAAGGATCTATACAGTGCAGTAACAAATACATTTTATTGATATCCACATGCAAACATATATATACATAGGTAGAATCCGAACCAATCATTCAGTTTCATCGGACGGGTCTCAAGCCCAAATACCGTGAAACGTGCCATAACCATATTTTCCATATCATCAAAACCATCATTTTTAGCATGTGAATAAGTATAATAAAACCAGAAAACATTTATGCACACAAGGGTTTAAGAAAATGGCCCACTCACAGTACAATCCTGCTAGAAACCGAACGTATACCCTCGTCCTGGTACAAATGTACAATCCCTGTCAAGTCCAAGTATTCGTAAAGGTCAAATTAAACCCCCAACATTCAACCATGAAAGCCTAGGTCGAAACCGACCCGGGAAAGCCGCCCGAACGCGCTTCCCAAGGCAATAAACCTTATTTTGACCAACTTAATGATCTCCGATCGACCCGAAACCACCGCCATTGGATCCGGATCGTCGAAACCTAAAGAATGGTGGTGGTCCCACCAGAAACACTGTTCACACGCGCCCCCACGCGCCGGTCAACGCGGCGGTCAACGGTGGAACAGTCCTGCTGACGTCATCGCTGACGTCACTGCCGACGTCAGCATGACGTCATGCTGACGTCATCTGACAGCTGTCAGGTCTAACATGTCAGACTCTGACAGGTGCCACGTGTCAACATCCTATTGGTCCACCACACTGATCTGTCAGACCACGTGTCAGATCTGACATGTGCCACGTGTCAGCACGTCACTGGTCCACGTCACTGACATGTCAGTGACACGTGGCAGTCCCTGGCTGGTCCACGTCACTAACATGTCAGTGCTGACTGTGCACTGACATGTGACACGTGTCGGCTCACGGTTGGTCCACGTTATCTGACAGACTGACAGGGTGCCACGTCAGCACCACTGTCCTCAGACGGGTTGACCCGTTTTCCTGCAACTCGGGTCGATCAGACCCGCGATCATGACCCGGTTGCCATTCCTTCATTTCTGAATCATTTTCATTCCTTCCAATTCCTAATTACTCGCCTGAGTCCCTAGATTAGTTCTATGAAATCAAATTTGAGAGAAACGGATTGAATCGAGGGCCTACCTCGAAGAACAGCTCTGGCCTCCCGTCGCCGTTCAGCCACCGCCCTGAGCTCCACCGGCCACGAGTTCGATTCCAGAAGGTCCTGGGAGTTCCTAGGGTTGATTAGGAATCATAATGGACTAAATTGAACGTGGGAAAAGGATTTATCAAAAACCTGTTTTTGAAACCGTTTCGGGTTTCCCCTGGTTCCTTCCTCGCCGCCGTCCTCCGCCGTGGTCACTGCCGCCGTTCAGTCACACCAGGAAGTCCCCCACTAAGCAGACACAGTGAGTGGAAGGTTGGCTGGGAGGTTTGATCGAAATGGGCAGAATGTGCACTGCGGGTATGAATTATAAAGAAATGGAGGGAAGGAAATGGACGGCTCAGATTGAATCTCCGGATTAGATCAAGGGCTGAGATCTGATCTGGGGTTTCCAATCCAAAGGCTGAAATTTAAAGCTGGTTCAAATGTTTAATTAATCCAATAGTGGATCTGATCCAATCTAGCCAATGGGTGAGTGACACTTGTCACTCACCAGATGTCCTCCAATCAGATTTCCTGAATTTAATATTCGACACGAAAACCGAGACACGAACTTCCCGAATTCACGTTTCTGACCATAACTTCCTCGTACGAAGTCCGATTTCGGCGTGCCGCCTGTCTACGGACTCAGGACGTCGAGGCCTACCCAACGGTCCTTGAGTCAACTGAAAATTAGTTGTCAAAAGAAAAGTCAACATTTTCCCTCGGAAGTCCAAATTACGGTAATGCCCCTGAACTTCCGATAGTCGTAACTTTCACCCTGATCGTCCGAATCGAACGTGCCACCTGTCTATGAACTCGTGACGTCCCGAACTACGTCACGGTCATAGGTCAAAGTCCATTTAGTTCATAAATCAAAAAGTCAACCTTGACCATACCAATCACAAGGGTAAAATCGTCAAATCACACATTAAATTACAAAATGAGAATCCTCGAATTTCCGGGGTGTTACAGCAATGGTCAATGCTGACGTCAGCATGCTGTCGTCAGTTGATGATGTCATCTACCCCGTCGGAGAAGACAACCGGCGCCGCCGTGCGCCGTCGTCTGGTTCTCTGGTCGGCGGTCGAAAAATCACCATTGTTGGCCGATTTTTCAAACCTTCATAACTCCCTTATTTGTCAACCAAATCCAACGTTCTTTATATGGAAATCTATTTACTCGAGCCAATGAATCCAAGTACTAACCAAGAATATAGAGAAAGTACCTGGTTTCGAAGATATGAGCTTCCAAAGTTTCAGCCAAACTTTGAATTCATGTTCTGGACACTCCCGTCGTCCAAAACCTTCCCTTTTTTGACCTATTGGCTCGTATGAACCATGGCCTTAGTTTCAATCCAAAACGTCAAAAACAAAAACCCAAATTCAAAACTCCTCACGACTTACCTTTTTCCATGTTTTTCGGCCACCACCGTTGTGCCCTCCGCCTTCCCTCGTCGTCTCTCATTCTCTCTGTCTCACTCCCTCACTCTGTCTCTCTCCCTAGTCCAAAAGATCAAGCAAGAAGATGGAAATGGTTTTGATGGGTACGGTTTTGGGATGAAAATATGAAGGAAAATGTAAAATGGTGAGATCCATGAATTAATTAAAATGGACCATAAGGTATGTGTCAAGTGTTACTCATCCTATGGTCCCAAAATTGATGTTTTGGGTACCAATTTCAAATGCCAAAGTCAAATTTTTTCGATTTTCGCGCAACCATAAATAGTACAAATATCCATCTTTCGTGCAGGTTTCGAGGGTATTGGACACTATCTCGGGGTAGTTTTGGGTGTTTGAAGTGTGTAGTTAATGTTAAAAAATTAATATTTAATTCTCGAGATTTAAGATTTGTACTAGGAGGTTACGTGAGGGTTATTGGGACATTAGTAACCTAGTATTATGATTCTTGGACAGGAGATAGAACCCCTGGAGTTA
This sequence comes from Prinsepia uniflora, assembly GCA_032719365.1. NCBI lineage: Eukaryota > Viridiplantae > Streptophyta > Magnoliopsida > Rosales > Rosaceae > Prinsepia > Prinsepia uniflora. The sequence goes on from CM064876.1 coordinate 23,550,263, forward strand.
GCAAGGAACGTCCGGAACAGGAATAATGTAACGACCTAACTCATAATTGCAGTATTACTAGAAGATTAGCACAAATAATCATGATTATTCGAGGTAAAATGATGATTTTACCCTTGGAGAGGGGAAAATGTTGACTTTTGACTCAAGAGGTTAATTTCACGTTGACCAAAATCTGTTATGTAAATCGAAGGATTACGATAATGTAGATAGGTGGTAGGGTTGAATGATGATTTTACAGGTCACAGAAGGTTTTGGGCGATTTTTACAATGCACGCATTATGAGAAAAATTGAATTGTGTTTATTTATTGTGTGGCCTAGAAATATCTGGTGGGGACCACAGGATGAATGAAAAGTGTCACTCATCCTATGACCCTCACATATGATTGTTATCCCTCCCCCAGTATTTCATTTTCCACACACACCGGACCACCCATCTCTATTTTTCTTCATGGTTTAACCAGCTAGTGCTGTTTTTGGGAACCCAAAGAGTGGTTGAGAGTGAGGGGAAGAGCTGGAAGCAAGGACCACCGTAAAGGCTACTGGAAAACCCAAATAACCAAGGTAACCCGTGAGCCTGTGTGTGAGTTTTGGGTTTTGACTTTTTGGAGAATTTGGATGGTAACAGAGGTCTTGGTTGTGTTCTGTGAGCCCTTGTGAGTGTTTAGAGCAAAGAAACAGGAATATTGGGTGTTGGAATCATCTTGGGGACGAGTTTGAAAGGACCCGCGAAGGATCAAGCTTGGTAGGTAAATTTCAGGTACTCTCTCTTAATTTTAAGGCCATAGATCGATTCCTAGTTGGATTACTAGTCTGGTGGTGGAAAAATGGAGGAAAACGATCGAGAAACGAGGGAGTTTAAACGGGGTCACGATTCGGGTCGAACGAACTGTTACAGTAAATTGGGTTAATCCGGCGAGAAGTGGACGATGATGACATGGCAGTCCACGTTACCATTGTCAGCCCGCACGACAAATCAGATGATGCCACGTGGTGACTTGTCTAGGGCTTGTCAGGGTGATGTGGTAGTGATGACGTCAATAGGTGACGTCATCATGACGTTTGCAATGACCTATGGCATGTATCAGAGAGTGACACGTGGCATGTGTCAGAGAGTGAAACGAGGCACTAATCAGGGTTTGCCACGTGTCAGACTTCAGAAGCTGTCAAGTTGACGTCAACAGTGACGTTAGCATTGACCGCGTTGCCTAAACTTTGACCCGTGCGTATAGGTGCGTGGTCATGAATTTTGAGGTCAAACTGGTCTTGTTCGAAAGGTTTCGATGTCCTGAATCCAATGGTGGTAGTTTCAAGTCGATCAGAGGTCATTTGGTTGGTGTTTTAGAGGTTTTTCTCCTCGCGAAGCGTATTAGGGATGAGTATTCTGTTCGGAGGTTTTTGGGGGTATATTATATAGACATGTATAGATTGATAGTGGCCTTTGTGTGTGATTTGGACAGGCCCAGACACCCCGGAGGCTTCGGATTGGCTTATGGCTTGTGTTTCGATCGAGTGGTGGTACGGTGAGCAGACTTTTGTTTTCTCAACTCTATGCATGCATTTTATATGGTTCTTATATGGTTTTTATATGATTTATAATGGGAATTGCTTGATGGTTCTTTACGTGCAATTTATTTGGATTTTGGGAATTTTACGAAAGTTTAAAAAATATCTAAATAACACGTTTTGCTAAGAAATTGGGTTTATTATACCCTGGATCTTTTTTGAGTTTTGGGAGATGGGTTTACCCCCATTATGACATTTTATATGATTTTGACGGTGTTTGGTAAAATGGGTTTGTACATGTGTTTATGTATATTTAATTACTTGTTTTACGAAGTCATTGGACGTAGTTGTGATTTGGGGCTTAGGCCCAAGCTTTGAGTCTGATCTTGAATGTTGAACTTAGTTTGGGTCATGGTTATGTGACAATTGAGATGTTGGTGATGGTGTGTGATGATTATGATGATGTGAGATGTGATGTGGAGACCCTCATCGAGATATCGATGGGTGGAACGGTCTCGGACGTTGAGGTCAAGCTCTATAGTTCCCGAGATCGATATTGTGATGGGTAACCTCAGACGTCAGGGTAAAGCTCCATAGTACCCGAGACTTATGAGTAATCTCAGGCATCGAGGTAATGCTCCGTAGTTTCTGGGACTAAGACCGTGACTCAGACGTCGAGGTAATGCTCCTAGTTCCCGAGTGATATTATCCTACCGGTATTGCACCTGGATATAATGATTCATCAATTGGTTTGGTATGTTGGATATTTCGGTATGGCTGGTGCTGTGTGATTGGTATGCTTCAACACTGATGTGGTCATGTCATTGTGGAGATATTAACAGGGCTGGCTTCCTACTTTGTTGAGTATGAGTTGGTCTAGTTGTATATGCGGTGATGTTTGATATGGTTTCATGTTGGTGATGTTTATGACATTACTGGTTTTCTAATTACTGCACATATTTTAAGCTTTATTAAACGAAGGGTTTAATGTCAGATTTCGGAAAAGAGTTTTCCAAACCTTTGCTTTTTCCACTCACACTTTTTATTGGTTTTAACACCCTCTAGGTTGATCGCGGACATGGACTGTGTGAAGGCTGAGGCATCATGTGGAGTTGCATACTCTGAGTATCCAAGGTATGAAGTAGGTTCATCCCTTGTTTGACACGTGGTTAGCAGGTTTATTCGATTCCCAAGGGTAATTGGGTCATTTTCTCATGAACGTGTCAGACGGGAGCAGGTCCTCCCACACTAATTGATGAGGATTACGGGGATGGTCCTATCAAATAATCGGCGAATTTGCATTGTGAGTGGACTTTTATTTTTGTTAAAATATTATGCATGCATATTTACGTGTTTTAAATGTTTTTCTATGTGTTATTGGTGATAATGGATTGATTGAGATTCTTATATGATTTTTGAGGATTTTATGGAAATTCTTTTAGTGGCATGTTTTATGAGATTTTTTTTAGATGATGTTTCCGAGTTTTTCTTAAACCATAAATTTGGGTTATGGATATTCATGATGGAAATATTGTGATGTGGGATTGTTATGATTATATATGATTTTCGGATGATTTTCACGGGAAATGTTATTTGTGCATGTTTTACGAGGTTTGGTATAAAGGATGCTTTTACGCGTAGGTTTCTGAAACATGGATTTGATTATGGCATTGATGTGTATGTGATTCCTTAGTATTCGTGCATTGTGATGTGAACTGTGTGTGTGCGTGAACAACCCTCATCGTGATGCATGTTGATTGGTTGAGTAGTCTTAGACGTCGAGTAGGGCTCATTTCCTGAGACTATGATGACTTAGACGTCGAGCTGGGCTCCTTTCCTGAGTGGTCTACCTACCGGTAGTGTGGGTGATATGATGTTAGCTATTGAGCTTGAGGAGGGGTTGATTGTGTGTTATTGATGTGATGGTTTTGTGTGTGTGTGTGTGTGTGTTTGATTGTTGTGTGGAATTTATGATGGTTTTGTTGACTCACGAATGTTATTTACAGTTTTCACATATTTTAAGATTATGAGTTGTGTTATATTTTAACTGAGATTTAATAGTTTTCATATGCATGCATAGTTTTAGAAAACAAAGGGTTTAAACGTATTCCTTTCAAAAAGGTTTTCAATGATTATTTTCGTCCACTGACATTTTTATGGATTTTACTTGCCCTCCAAGACTTGGCACGAAAATAGGGACCTGCTTAGGATCAGTGGCAAAAGCGAGATTTTGGTGTATCCGTGGACTCTTATGGTAAAAATCATGTGTTTTGAGTAATGTTATATACTTATGCTCTGTATATAGCGAGATGTACAAATGTATAATTGTCCATTGTTTGATACTTAGACAATTTTGTGGTTATTTTACAATCTTTTGAGACTATTGTTGACGTTTGAGTAATAACTGTTAGACGGGAGCATGATCCCTCATGATTGTCTAGATTTCTCAGGAGGGGTCCTGTTATCAATTATGGAACGGAACATTGATAGTCAGACGGATTATCAGGTCATCAACACTATGAAAAACATGATGATGTTCTCATTTGCTAGCAAAATACATGGAATTTCAGATCATCATATTTCACAAGAAATGTAGCAGGATTCATAGGACAACTTTGTGGATGGTGGGATTTCCATCTAAGAGAATAAGCGAAAAGGGAAATTCTTGCTGCTACAAAAGCTGGCGAAGTAAACAGGCAGTTTATAGCTTAAGAGGATGTAGTAAATACCTTGATCTACACCATCACTCTACATTTTGTTGGATCTACGGAGCTCACATGATAGATCTAAAGAACTCGTGATGAATCTAAAATTTCCCACTTTGTCTCATTTTAGATGGTACAAGAATGTATTCTATGCCAAAGTTTTCCTTAGATTGATTTGATTGTTTCGCTAATTTCTAGAAAAAAGAAGTTTCTTTCTGCTTACCTCCGTTATTTGCTAAAAAGGTACGTAGTAGATGACGTAACAAATTTGGAGGTATTATACTTTATGACAGGTATACCTACGAAGAACTCACTTCTGGGGTATATGCGAGAGGACAAGCAGTTTACAATGATATGAAATTAAAGAAAAAACTTGATAAGAAAAAGGTATTATGGTCCTGAGAAATGGGCGATTTTTATGAATAATTTGGATTCGAACCAAAAGACCCGTCCACTCGAAGGAAACCCTTCAAGAAAGTGAAGAAGCTTTCCAAGACTTATTTGGACAAGCCCTACCAATTTTCCAAACCTTACAAGTCATATCAACTAAGTAATGTCCAATCTCGAAAATCAAAAGAGGAGAAAGATAGGAAAGAAAAATCCAATCAAAAACCTTTTATCTATTATAAATGTAGAAAGGTTGGACATACAAGGCCTGAGTGCTAAATGAAAGAAAAGATCAACAAGCTTAACCTAGATGAAGGATTAAAGCGTCGGTTGTGTCAACTAATGCTTAATTCGTTAGACTCTAAAAGTACTAGCGATGAAATTGCAGTTCTTGAAGATGAAGAGTTGTTTATTTCATCAACAGAAGCCAGTGACACAGATTTTGAAAATGATTGTGCCTGCAAACTAGATCTTTGTATCATTACAAATGTAACGACCCATCCCATTCCCCCTGGGATTAACACGGGATGTGTTATGGTCCCGTCTGATACGAAGTGTCAGACAAGGGATAATTCAAACCTTCAGCCCGCCAGGATTCAGTGGAGGAGTATGATGTCTCGGTCTCTGTTACAGTCCGCATCCGTGATCAACCTGAAGGGCATTAAAAACCAGAAAAGACTGTGAGTGGACGAAAATGAATAAATTCATAAAAACACATTTCATAAAGATATTTATGCCCTTCACTAAAAATCATGCATGCATATGAAAACCATATATTCAAATAACCATTATTAGGGTCTCAGCCCTAAATTTCTTAAATCCAAAATCATACGGGCCCCTACCCAAATCCATTTACACAATTTCATAACATAGTAACCATATGTGGGAACTCAGCCCAAAACCGTAAATCCGAGTATGTGGGTCATTGTCCAAATCCATTTATTATTCGTAAAACACCATTTCACAAATCCAAGAAATCGTGTTTACCATATATCATATAACCAATCCTGTCACGGTTTCCAAAGCTACGCGCGTGCTACACGGGGTCTCAAATCCCAAGTCTCCCCAGGGTCCACCCAGGTCAATGTCCGCAGATCAATGACGTTCCCTGGGGGTTATAATCCATAAGCCTTCTTGAGAGTAAGGTACCCAACGGGGGCGACTCCACTCAGTTAGTGCTCCGTGACTACTCTGGGGTCCACCCAGGCTAACGACCTTCCCCGGAGGAGACAATCCATAAATAAAGGATGGTATATGAAAAATCATTTCGTAATCATTCTCAAAACCTTTCAAACCTTTCAAAGGATCCATGTCTGGTCCCCATAAATCGTCATGAAACCAGAAATCCATTCTTTCCAAATCCAAATCCAGTTAGGGTTTCCGAACCCGAAATCACCATTATAAACTATAACTGGGACTCATGCCCGATATCGTAACCAACTACGCCTTAAAGCCCGATTTGTAAACTAACTGGGCCTCCGGCCCGATTGGTAAACCAACTTGGCCTCCAGCCCGATGCCTTATTAAAATCAAATGGGTCTCGTGCCCGATTCCATATTTTCAAATTCGAAATCAATTCACGAACCAATTGGGCCTTTGACCCGATAACGTAACTACATGGACTTCAAGTCCGGGGGCTTCCAAAACAAATGGGCCTTGTATCCGAGTTTACCTTTTCAAATCCAAAATCGTTTTATTAAACAATTACCAAAACCATAAGCACGTATAACCGGTACAAAATCATAAACCTCGATATACGTGCAAATACGTATATCACCTCGAAATACGTGTAATCATGTAAATCACCAATCCATAATCATCATGATAGAAATCATATCTATAAAACATATAAAACATTTATGCATGCATCACAGCTTAGAAATCAAGGTCCATTCACAGACCGTCATACGCTATTACCTCGATATGCGTGTCATAAGTTTCCCCGAGCTAAACCATCCTCGGAACATCTAGACCTGCCCAAATCACACTCGAAGGTCACTAATCATCTATTTAAGTCCATAGGATAAAACCCCAAAACTCCTGAAAAAGTCAACGTGTCCCGGACACGATTCCCGAGGTGAAAAATCTCAATTTGACCAACCTAACGATCTCCGATCGACCCGAAATCACCACCATTGGATCCGGATAGTCGAAAATTTTAAAATGACACTAGGCCCACCTCAAAATTTGAGCCCACGCGCCCGCGCCCCCACGCCCATAGTCAACGCAAAAGTGAACAATCAAAGTTGACGGGTCAAAAGTCAGCGAGTCAATTCGTCGGTCAACGAGTGAACTGCCGGCGACCAAGTCAATTCACCAGTGACTCGCCTGAATTTCCAGCCGGAAAACTCCATTAATGCCCCAAACTTCAAACGTCAAACTTCAAACTTCGATATCTCACTCGTTTCTCAACTAAATTCGACGTTCTGCCTATGTAAATCCATCAACTCGAGCTAAGGATTCTGAATACAAACCCAGAAATTGCAGAAAGTACGTGAATTTTAAGTTATGGCCATTCAAAGTTTCGGCCAAAATTTCGATCATTATTCCGGCCACCTCCGACGTCCAAATCCATCCCAAATTGCATCTACAAGCTCGTGAGAGCTCAAGGAACATCATCCTAAGCTTAGAATCGATCAAAACCATCAAAATCAAAAAAATCCAAAATTTGAATCCCACGGTTTACCTTCCAAAATTTCGGCCACTGTGCACGAATGTCCTTGTCGTGGCCACCACTGGGTTCGTCTCAACATCCTCTCTAACTTTCATTCACGGGTCACAACCAATGGATGATGATTGAGAGGTGTTTGTGTAGGATTGGGGTATACAGTTTTGAAGAAAATAAATGAAGAAGATGAAGATGGTTGCACGGGAGGGAAGAGAGAAAAATGAGAGATAATTTATTAAATAATATAAAATATAATTTTTAATACTTAATTAATCTCCCCAATTAAATCAAAATCCCTTTTTTAGGGAAAGCAACCAATGGGATGAGTGACACTTGTCACTCATCCAAGGGCCCCACATAAAATATCTACCTAATCAGATTTTATTATTATTTTAATCGAATCCCGAGACGTAAGTTCCCGATTTCGATCCCTTGACCATAACTTTCCCATCGAACATCCGATTTCGACGTGCCGCCTGTTTACGGATTCGTGATATCCTGATCGACGTCACGGTCATCGGTCCTCCTACATTTGACTCTCCGAGTCAAAATTGTACATTTTGCCCAAGATTAGGGGCAAAATGGTCATTTTGCACCGTCCGTCTGAAATCACTCAACTGATCACCGATTAATCTCACTAATCCCTCATTAGTCACTAATCTAATCCCGGAATTTGGGACGGCTCGTTACAACAAAGGAAGAAAGTCTAATTTTAGACTTAATTGACAAGATTGAGCATCCTCTAAAAAAAAGTTCTTGAAAATACTTGAACATGGTAAATGAGAAGGAAGCTCCTAAGCCTAGTGCTAAACAACCAGTCTAAACTTATAACTTCAAGACAATTGTTGATAGAATAGCACAAAAAATGAGAAAATAACCGATGATAGCTGAAATGCAACAAGAGATTAATATTACAAAAGATGAAATCAGAAGTTTGAAGCGGCTAGTTCAAATCCTCGAGCTTTACCAAATTTCGCCTGAAGATGAAGGCAAGTAAAATGAAACTAAAAAGGAGTATCAGCATCTTCTCGAAGATTTTGAGAAAGAAGAAAAAGAGAAAACACCAGAACCTGAATAGGTTCTAGAACGTGTTGATCTCGAAAGCAGTATCTCAGCTTTGAAGTACGTGAGAAGTATCGACAAGGTAATCTCCCAAAAATGGTATTATGTAATTACATTTGTTATTAACAATACTTTCAGGTTTTCAGACGAAACACCCATCGACTTAAGGGCATATCTAAACTGCATCAATGAAGGCATAGTACCTACCAAGTACTTCTCGAAACCCTCTTGAGGTTTGTGTAGCGCTACTGACTAGTCTATGAAGATCTAGTATAAAGTGTCAGATGTCACAGTGGTGCAAAAAGACTTTGTTATGGTAAAAGGCTTAAGTCGTGCTATGATCTTAGGAACTCCCTTCCTTAGCATGCTATGCATGTTTAAAGTCTCGGACAAGGTTATAGTGTAATGACCCGTCCCGAGTATCGGGATTTAATATTATTTAATTATGTTTTAGAATGACTAATCTGGGATTAGTTGAGCGAAATCGGACGAATTGTACAAAATGACCATTTTGTCCCTAGGCGTGGGCAAAACGTTGACTTTTAATTCGGACGATCAAATGGACTTTGACCAATGACCGTGACGTAGTTCGGGACGTCACGAGTTCATAGACAGGTGGCACGTTCGATTCCGACATTCGTGGAAGAAGTTATGATGTTCGGAAGCCCAAGGGCATTTTCGTAATTTGGACAAAATGGGGGAAAATGTTGACTTTTTGACCGGGATGTCCGATGGACGAGGGCCAAGGACCGTTACATAGAGCTAGTTGATACGAATTCATAGACGTGCGGCACGCCGAAATCGGGCTTCGTACGGGAAGTTATGGTCTAAAACGTGGAATCGGGGAAATTTACGTCTCGGTAACCGTGTCGATTATTTTATTCTGAATTGGTGGTTGGAGGACACTTGGATGAGTGACAAGTGTCACTCACCCATTGGCTAGATTGGATCAAGTTCCACTATGGCAGTTAAATAGGATTAAAACTACCTTTTAATCTCTGCCATTCATCAAAAACAACTCAGATTGTATCTAAGCCCTTGATCTCATTTTCATGGTTGAATCTGGACCATTGGTCTTGTCTCTTTTCTCTTTTAATGGATCAGACACCGCACTCTCTCATTTTCATTCCCTCACTGTGGACACTTCTCTTCATCAAACTTCATTCTCCTATTTTCTTCTACAAACCCAAAAACACCATATGCACCATTTTCCTTCATTTTTCATTTTCTAACAAACACACCACCCACACCTCACCACCATGAACGTGTGAGCTGAGTGTGACCGTGAGTGAGTAAGAGGCTGAGGACACGACGGTGGTGGCTCACGGTGGAGGACGGCGGAGCTCGACCGTGAGGTAAGGAAATATTCAAAAATCCAAGTTTCGGTTTTGTAGGTTTTTGGCTAATTCTATGAATTGGGAAATATTTCTGGGCACTCTAGGAGTCTAATAGGATTGTTTTTGAAGGTTGGAATGGCCGGAAATGGCCGTGAACTGCGAGGGAAACTCCGGCCGTCATTGATGACGGATGAAGGTATGGTTTTGGACATTTCGTTCCGTTTTAATTAACTAGAAAGATTAGAAATGAGATTAGAAACATATTAGGATTAAAATGGGATGAAATGGACCTTGAACCGGTCCAAAAACAGAGAAAACCCGACGGTGAACAGTGCGGTGAATAGTGTCATGAATAGTAACTAGTTTAGATGGGTGTTGGTGACGATGAATAGTGATCTGAGCCTTCTTGGGTCGCGTGAGGGCACATGAACAGTAATTTGGGAAAATTTTCAACATATGAAATCTTCTATTCGATGTAACGAACATTTTGGGACTGGTTTCGTGTCGATCGGACACCGTCTCGATATGTTTCGGGGCATCGGAAGGTTTAGGGATGGTTTAAAAATCGTTAAGAGTTCGGGAAAATCACGGGGCTTTGGTAGGAGGTTAATTAAGTAGTTAGTAACCTTCTATTAAAATTGGGACAGGTTTGGGAGTCCCGGTGATAGCGATTGGCTCGGGAGAGCCTATGGCACGCAAATTGAGGCGCAGCGTTTGAACGGTCTATGAGTGGACATTGGTTTTATAAATTCGATGCATGCATAACTGTTTCATGATTGTTATAATTGCTTTTATATGCTTTATTTGGATATCGGTGAATTTATGTGATTTCACGCATTTCGAGGCGATTTACGGATTGCGCGTAAATCGAGGTTTTCCGGATTTGCACTGATTTTCATAATTGTGGTTCGGATATGATTTTATGAAACAGTTACGGATTTAATAAAGTAAACTCGGGCCAGGGGCCCAGTTGATTTAAGAAATCGGGCCAGGGGCCCAGTTGATTTAAGAAATCGGGCCAGGGGCCCAGTTGACTTTTGAAATCGGGTCAGGGGCCCAGTTGATTTATATATGTGATTTCGGGTCGGGGACCCTAAAATGGAATTGAATAAATGATTTCGGATTTGATAATCAACTATTTGGACTTATGACGGTTTTATGGAAATTCGGGGCAGGGCCCTTGTGATATTTTGGAAATGAGTAATAAAATGTGTTCCATAAAACCATCTCGATACGAGGATATATATTGGTCTCCTCCAGGTGTCGGGGACACTGGGGAAGTCACGGTGCATTGTCTGCGAGGGGTCATTGTACGGAGCAGCCAGACCATATAGTGACTCAGGAGCAGGATTGCTATGATTGACGTCAGGGACGTCAGACATCGGGGATGTCAGAGATATGGACCGAGTGAGACCCCGGGCAGCACGCGTTGCTTAATACCGTGAGATATGACGTCGGGGACGTCAAGCGTCAGGGACGCTAGGCATCAGGGATGCCGGAGATGGAAAAATAATAAATGTATATTACTGGATTTATGAAATAACTTTTGGATTGACTTTGGGATTTGAAACTATGCTTATGGTTTCTGGGCTAATGCCCTAATGGTTATTTCTAAATAAATATGTGATTATTGGTTTTCGATGCATGCATATGTTTTTACTGAGGGGCGTAAATGTCTTTATAAATGTTTTAAACAGACTTGTTTATTTTCGTCCACTCACAGCTTTTGTTTTTAATGCCCTTCAGGTTGATTCCGGAAGCGACTGCAGCAGAGACTGGGACATCGCCCACCTCCTCCATCGATCCTTGAGCACTCTGGAAGCCCGTTTGGGCAGTGGCAACAGGTTATCCCTTGTCTGACACCTCTTGTCAGACGGGAGCATGACGCCTTCCATGGTAATCCCGGGGGGATTTGGATGGGTCGTGTCATATAGAAACTGAAGTGGAATGAATCAATGATAGGATCTGTCCTTTAATCAATTTGCTAATTATGTCTGGTCCTGCTCTCGTCTGATAATAATCCTTAAATACTGAGGGTTCCCTTAACTTTTGTTAGATAAGGGATATTTTTTAGTTTTGACCATACCTATATCATGTTAGATTAATCAAATAGAGTCCATTCCTGCGGGGGGTTACTGCCCACATCCTACCCACTGGCCCCGTCAGGTAATGGAAACTACCATTTTGACTCCTTCCGAGCTTTATTTCACTAAAAGAATAATTGTTCATTATTTTTAGGTTTTTTCAATGAAATCATAATATATATATAGGTATGCATAACGATTTAAGCAAAATGTTAGACTATTGATACATGTCTTACATAATCAAATATACATATCTTCTATTAATCTTTTATTTATCAAATTTATCGTTTAAAGATCGTTGATATCTAGTTTAATCTTAGGTTTATATTCCAAAATTATTTATATTAAATTCTAATGAAAATATAACATTATTATAATTTAAGAACAAGGAAAAGTTTATTCATAAATATCGTATACTTAGCCAAATTCTTTATTGCACACCTTGTTCGTATCTTCCATTAATTTCCAAGATTTAAAATATGAATTAAAATTACGTATAATATTTCAGATAGTTGAAATTGCCCCGAGGCGATATCCAATCATCTTGATAATTACACCATTAAATTTGTAAGATCGAATACTTAAAATTTCATGTTGGACAAACGACGGAAGGCCACTGAACAGGCCCCCATGCACCGGTGAGGCTCTTTGTGCGTGTGCTTCACACGTGACTACAGGTGCAATCGCAAGGTTACCCGGCTCCTCCCTCCAGTGGGTCTGCAACTCAGGTAACCCGACTCGCAGCTCTGACCCGACTCAAACTTTCATGTTTTTTGTCATTTTTTCTTGTTTCAAACGTCCATCTTGTATAGTTGAATCCAAAAAATGATCCATAAGATATGAACCAAGAGAACTTACATGTCTTTCGTCCAAACGTTCATCTTCCTAGCTTAAAAAGATCGTAATAACTCAAAACTATTTGATACTCCACGAGCTATTTTGAGTTCACAGGTTTTAGGTTTGGAGGTTTTCGTCCACACCTCGTCTACTATTTTCCCTTCTTCTTCTTCTTCTTCTTCTTCTTCTTCTTCTTCTTCTTCTTCTTCTTCTTCTTCTTCTTCTTCTTCTTCTTCTTCTTCTTCTTCTTCTTCTTCTTCTTCTTCTTCTTCTTCTTCTTCTTCTTCTTCTTCTTCTTCTTCTTCTTCTTCTTCTTCTTCTTCTTCCTCCTTTCTTTCTGGTTGTTTCCTACCTCCCATGTTCTTTGTTTTCCCATTTTTCTTTCTTTCAGCCACTCTCCACTAAGCACGCCACACACACAACACTAATTGCATAAATAGAACAACTAAGTCGGTGGAGAGAGATAAGGGAGGCCAAATGGAGAAAATTCTAGAAAATCCTAGGTCCTTCATGGAAAATTATTAAAATACTCTTATGTCTAAAATTACCAAAATGCCCCTCGTCACTTTTGACCCGTATCAAACCTACTTGATTTCCAAATCAAAAAGTCCACATTTTGACCTTATAAAGGCATAATCATCATTTCCCTTTTTTATTTTTCAAAATCACTTCTTTTTTTTTTTTTTTGAATTTTCAGGTCGTTACAATCAAGGTAATGTTCACCTTTTCTAGAGAGCCCGAAATGCAATATGTTAATACTATACTGAAGAAAATTTTGAATAAAGAAAAATTTCTTTGCTTTCTGAAAAAAGAAGTACATTGCAAAAGAACTGAGGAACAATTAACCACAAAGATAATAAGAGAAAAGGTTGAATCTGTTCAAAAGGAATTTGAGATGCAAGTATGTACTGAAGTCCCCAGTGCTTTTGGAATTGAAGACGACATATTGTTGAACTTCCATACAAGCCCGATTTTGACGAGAACAAGATTCCAATCAAGGCTGAACCAATTTAAAAGAATGGAAGACTGATGGAGATCTGGAAAAAAAAAACATCATTGAATTTATTGAAAAGAAGTTGATTCATAAAAACTACTCTCCATGGAGCTGTTCCACCTTCTATGTTGAAAATGGAGCCAAATTCGAGGGGGGAACACCTAGGTTAGTAATTAGTTACAAGTCGCTGAATAAAGCCCTTATATGGATCCGATATCCGATTCCAAATAAAAATAGTGGGAAAGATTAAATCAAGCAATAATCTTTTAAAAATTGGACATAAAGTAAAGATATTGGTAGATCCAAATAGCTGAGAAGGATAAGTACAAAACTACATTTAGTGTGCCATTCGAACACTACAAATGGAACTTTATGCATTTTGTCTTGAAGAATGCTCATTATGAATTCTAGAATAATGAATGAAATTTTTAATCCTTACTCCACTTTTAGCATTTGAGTTATGTATGCGATTTTTACAAAGATTTAGCTAAGGATAGTAAGCCATTCTATGAAAGGTTAAAAAAGAATCCTGTCCCATAGACTGGAGAGAGAAAAAAAGGGTAGTTAGACTCCTGCAAAGGAAAATCAAAGAACTAGTATGTTTAACCTTAGAAAATCCCGAAGCATTCAAAATCATAGAAACTGACACTTCGGACGAAGACTCTGGTGGGATCCTTAAGTAGAAAACTAGTGATGGTAGCAAAGCCCTAATACGCTTCGCCTTTGGGATCTGGAAGCCAGCTCAGAAGAAGTATTCTACAGTTAAGAAAGAAATATTGTCCATAGTTCATGCTGCCACTAAATTAGAAAGTTATGTTATAAACAAGCGGTTTCAGATACGGGTCGATTGTAAAGCCGCCAAAGATATTCTATTGAAAGATGTTAAAAACTTAGCATCAAAACAATTTTTCACTTGAAGGAAAGGAATTTTATTGCTTTTAATTTAGATATTGAGTATGTTAAAGGCGAGGATAATTCTTTGCCTTATTTTTTAGCTCTTGAATTTTTATAGTGCTCAAAAGAAGGACAAGCATCTAGCTCTTGTTAGAAGAGGCTCCTCCTCTATGCAGCAAAGTTCACCTTCATCCTCCCAAAATCCAGTTCCTTTTTCCTCCGCTCTTTCCTATAGTAAGGGCAGAGAAATTTTTGTGGCTAACAATCCTTTTCATTGGACCATGGCAGATCCTCTAATGATCATAAAGGAATCTGACTTAATGATGACGTCTTGACAAGTTGGTGAAAAATACCTAATGCGGTCATATTCATCATTTCTTGAAACCAAGATATTGGTATGAACAACTTCTAATAGAAACTGGTTTTGTTGATGTCGTTCACCCCTATAGAAGTGAAGAAAACAATATAATTGGTTTTTTCAAAAATTATGATCCTGAAAGTGATCTCTTCGGAAGAATGGGGAGATATCCCCTATCATTTTCATTATTTTCGCAACTCTGATATGAGCCTTAAAGGATTTAACTTCTTAGACTATCAGAAGGCGTGTGATAAAATACTTTGCTTTCAGAATTCCAATATTCTCTCACCTGGTTTGTCCAGTTTTGTTTTGGAATTCAGAAATTAAGTTCCTAACTAGTTCAGAACTTGGTTAATTGTTTGGGGCCCTAGCATTGAATATTTGCCCTACAATATTGCTAATTCGTTCTTTGAGAATTTTAGAAATGAAAACTCTAATTAGCCTGAAGTTAGGATACTTTTCCTCTAGTTCAGACTGATCATCTTAAACCAACTGTTTTCAAAGCTAAGAGATTGTCAGAATTAACACCTTATAGGCAACATGGGACCTTTGAACTCTCTTGTTCAACCCCTGAATCTTCGTCCTCTCCAAAAGATGAAAATCTTAAGTCTATTTAATTCCATCCCTTCTTAACGAAGATATGGAGGAAGACTACGACAACCTCAATGAACATGACTGCTATAAAATCTTTCCTCCTATCCGACAATAGAGATAAAACATGAAATGCTTTTGTGAATACAGAAAAGATAAGATAAGGTGCGCTGTCAGTTTGTAGCCACGATACATGTCATGAGGCGATACAACATTTTTTTAATACAATTTTATACAATACACTACAAGAAATTTCCCTTTAGACAACGGATAAAATCCGTTGTCTATTCCCCATAAAAACCGTTGCAATTGCCCCTGATGTCTAAAGGGGGTGTTTAGACAACGGAGAAAATCCGTTGTCTAAAGTCCCTTTAGACAACGGTATCACAAAATACCGTTGTCTAAAGTACCCCTTAGACAACGGTATTTATTTATACTGTTGTCTAAAGTGTACTTTAGACAACGGTATTTTTTTAAACCGTTGTCTAAAGTATCCTTTAGACAACAGTATTTATGAATATTGTTGTCTAAACGGACTTTGAACAACTGTTTATACACAACTACCGTTGTCTAAAGAGTACTTTAGACAACGGTATATAAAAGACTGTTGTGTAAAGGGTACTTTAGACAACGGTATAAATATATATCATTCTGTAAAGTACCCTTTACACAACAATATTTTGTTGATATCGTGGTATAAAGTGACTATATACAACGCTGAATTTAAAAATACTGTTGTCTAAAGGGTGTCATACACAACGGTTTATTCAAAAATACTGTTGTCTACAAGGTGCTTTACACAACAATTAATAAAAAAATATACTGTTATCTAAAGTTTTTTTACACAACAAAAAATCATATTAAAATCCTGTATCATAACATAAAATTAATTCATATTACAATTCTCTGCCAATCCAAATAAAAAAGAACTTCATATAAATACAATACATAAAATCACAATGAAGATTTGAAGAGTACTCATAGTACATTCTGCAACCTAACTCGATCAAATCCAATCGAAGTCATAAATGTGTGTATGTTCTAAATAAATAAGCAAGTGTTGCAACAATTCTAAAATCTAGCCACCAGGAAACAAACACACCATATGAGGATCAATGCTAACATAGTTGTACTTTCACCACCGTTACACCCACTTTGATATTAGATGATCTGCCAATTCCTCTCGCACCTCATCAAGGTCATTAAAGGTGTAATGAACCTTCGGCTTATTTGCAGACTTCGAATACTGTGTAAGAAATATAAATTGATATTAAATTTGGTAATTAAAGACTTGAAGTTTTCATGCTATGAAATACCAATTACAAAGAATAACATTAATGTTTAAAAAGCTAAATACGTACGTACCTTAGTGATTTATGAAAGATCCGAGTCTCCACAATTCCTCTCTTGCATGTATTTCAATAGCTAAGTTTCCCCAACCAGATCTGATCTCCAGAACTTCATGGTTCTTATCGATTCTTGTTTAGATTCAATGAAACGGAAAAAAAAATTAAATAGTACAAGAAAAGGAATTTATAGTTTTGTTTTGTCTAGAATTAAGTGTAGAATAAGTTCTTATCTGTCTTTTCAATGAGGATAGAGATTTTCCTCAGCTAGGAAATCTTCAAGTCTTCATCTATTGTCTATGAAATAGTAACAAAACGGTAAATGAAACTACAATGTACTTTGTTTCTTGCAAAAACTTAGTGGAATGCATAATATTATACACTTAGTGGAATGCATAATATTATACAAATACCTTCATAGCTCTTTCCAGATAAAGGCGCTTCGGGATTAGATTGGTATAATTTAGAAGAAGTTTCACATTTTGAATTAGCTTCCAATGCTATCTGTAACACCAGGCTACTGAATTTTCATTGTAACATGCGTACTATCCTTTGTAACAGCTTTCTGCACTTAAAATGTTTTAAAATAGCAAGACAAAAGGTCAAAAAAATATAAAATAAAAGACAATTTATTACAAAAATCTATGGGATAGATGCAGAGTCCACGTTGGATCATGACTGTGTTGTTAGACACGGAAAAGACCAATAATTATATTAATGCTAACTGTACTTTATACTCAACAGTCCCAATTCAAGTGCAGCTCCACATATTCTATAGAGCCCAGCAGCCAAATGTTCTGTGTTTTGTGGGGATATAAATGCAGAAATATCTGACGAATTTTGCATACCATATATCCGTCTCTTGGTCGACTCCTGAATGGTTCCCCACGCAAGCCTAGCTCCAAGACCAGCAAACTTTTTTATTGTTTGTTAGGGAGAGACAAATAAGTAAGTAAAAGTAAAAAATAACAAAATCATATTTTGTACATCCTGAGTATCAAACCAGAAACATCATGATCTTAAGGAAAGACAAACAACTTATACATCACGAAAATTGTTTATCAGATAGGGAAAAATTAGGGCTGAGCAAAATAATCAAATACTTAATACATGATAATTATAACAACAATAGAATACAACAAAATCATACAGGAAATGGAGTAAAGACCCGAGTGCTCTGGTGAAGGGGGTGGAAGGGACTCGTCTCTCTCTGGAAGTAAAAAAGACAAAATATATAAACAGGAAAGCAAATGATCAAAAAGTGAGTACCCCAACCAAAAAAGTAGGTAGAGGACACTATGATGGCTTCATATCAAACTATCAGTATGTATATATATATATATATGTATATATATATATATATATATATAGAGAGAGAGAGAGAGAGAGAGAGAGAGAGAGAGAGAGAGAGAGAGAGAGAGAGAGAGAAAGGGTGCACTCGGGTAACACGATTATCCTGGTTGCAGGTGATGTGAAACCAAGTGCAGGGATTGACAAAGGTTGGATCCCAGCTTTGGAGAACATTACCGGGATATGTTAAACTCCGCCTGAGCGTGTGCAAAGCATCTCCTTCAGAATTTGCGTAAACCAATGGAAGGAGAGGACTTGCGATTAGGGTAAGAGTAGCCAATAAGCAGCAGTACGTAGCCGCCAAGGCCATTGTTGAGGCTGATTGAGCTATTTCACAAGAGCTTCTTGAGAGCCATCTTTATCCAATTTCAATTTCACTTTCAATCACAATTTCAATTCCACTTTCAATCACAATTTCAGTTTCAATCCAAATTCAATTTGTACTCAATCGTATTTTGGTCAATAATCACTAATGGGTTTTGCGTTTTGTGGGTTTGTTTCAATTATGAACAATTAACTCACCAATTTCACTAGAAATGAAAACTGACCTGTAGGGAGGAACATCGAAGTACCACGATGGAGCATATTTGGGAAGAAAAAGAAACTGTGCCTAGCATATTCGGGAAGAAAAGCGGCCGCACGTCTGGGATGAAGCTCTTCGCACGATGGTGCTTTCATTTGGGGAGAAAAGCGTCCGCACCTCTGAGATCCAAAATTCAATTCACGTTATAATTAAGATTTCACTTAGCGCTACTCTATTTTTAGGTTTGCTTTGTATCAACTATGCTTCGAACCTTGGACCTGAAACAATATACTATGTATAGACAACGGTTTACTGTAGCATTTAAAAAAATGGAAGCTGCATCAGTAGAAATAAATTTACTGATGTCTATGGGTACAAAAGACAACAACATGTTATTGCTGATGCTATATGCTAGGTTTAGACAACACTAGCATAATTTTACTGTTGCTATATCTTACATTAGACAACACTAAATTTAAACTGATGTCTAAACTACATTATACATCAGTTTTTTATATATGTGTTGTCTATGAGGCGTGGTGTATTATTATATTTCTTGTAGTGATAATATAAGAGATTGAGTAGGATTATATTATATACATTATGTATTAATTTAGTTTTTTACGAGAGTTGAATACGATCACATAACATATGAAGAGAAATAACATCAAATTGTAAACTTCGTACTACCGAATTTCAATGCCATATGTACAACGTATTTTTATGTGTATATCTATAGTTTAAAATATCGGTGATTTCGCTGATATATCAATCGATATATCGAAATTTTGAGAGGTTGGCATCTAAACCAGGGGAAGGAAATTTTTTTCCCAATATCCATAATTTCGGCAAATATCGATCATTGTCGTCGAAGTCAACTGATAATTGCTAATATCCACCGATACTGATATTCTAAGCAAAAAAAAAATAACCAATTGCCCAATTTTCTCATCCTCTTCACCTTGTTGAGTCGAGTAGAATGATGGTGGTCTCGCAGTTTGTCTCCACAGGAAACATCAAGCGATGTCGTTGAAAATTTCTTGGTTCTTGACTCTAATTCCTCCTCCTTGATGATTCTCGGCTGTGATGGAGCCAAGGACGAGATCGTCTTGACTTGGGGAAGAATTTGGGCTGTAGTGGAGAAGCTGGGTGTAGTCTGGACTCGGCATGGTGGATGGTCGACGGACTCGTTCTTGCGGAAGGAGCGGAGAAGACGATGTGATCATGTGGGTGAGAAGTCCAAGCTCTCCAATTCAAAAGAACCCTCTTTCCTCACTTCCTCTTCTATCTCATCTTTGGATGCAGCATAGAAATGCGTATCATAAGAATCTAGCTTTTCCTCCTCGACTTCCCCCTACCAAAAAATCAACGACCAAGTTATAAGTTTATATATCAAGTGATTAAAAGCATAGCTCAAGTAATTAAAATCATTTAACTCTGCAATCGGATCAAAACCCTAAAGCTTTATAAGTGTGAAGTATCTCTTGGTGTGCAGGAATGACTACCTTAGAAACCAAAATGGCAATGGCCTCAGATAGAAGCTGCCAAAACAAAGAGCTGCCTCTGTAAACATGATCTGGCCCTTCTCTTCCCGCCATGATCAGAACCACTCTTCCTCCTACAGCCAACTCCTCGGGCCTTGACTTGAGGAACAAACTGAGTCTTGCTCAAATTGCTTCTGGTATGCTACACCCACTCCGATGGGGCTTGATCAGAAATGTAAACATTTCTTTTGTTTATTGATTTTCCTTGCTCATTGTAAAGGGCCGGAGGAACCTGCATTCCACTGTACAGGTCAACAAAGTAAAAATGAAATTAACTAGCTTAAACAATGATTAAATATAATTAGATATCAAATTTAATATAAATATAAAACTGTTTCGTAATACAAGTAAGTCAAATCAGAGACCACTAATATGTAAAATTAAATTAAAATATCTTTAAATCGCAATTGTAGTACAATAAAGAAAAACAAATGATTATAATATGTCATCACTCTAGAGAGCCAGTGTAAACTGAAGGGTGAGTAGACAAAGTGCAAGGAGTTGTTCGGGAAAAGTCTGCCATAAATGAGCCTGGAAAGCCTCCTATATAGATAGGGAAATGAGAACCATGATTTATTTCTTTGTTGAGGTCCCTAGAAAGGAACACAATCTAGTACGAAACCAAATAAATCGATCAATAAAATACACTTTAATAATTCTCATTTTTTTTTAACTTCAAAATTCAAATACAAAATCTCAAATTTTATAAAATCAAACTTTTTTTTAATCAGCGGATTAAGATTCATTTCATATAAAATTCCAATAATACAAACTGCACTAAAAGATCCAATCGAAAAAACAAACAAACCCAAAAAAAAAAACCCAAATAAAAAGTAGCCCAAAATTTAACTAAAGCCCACAATATTAACAAATTCAATGAAACACTACATGCAAAAGAAATTTTCAGAAGCCCCCACCGCCTAGCAACTAGCCGTCACAGAGGAACACAATAAAGTATGATTTAGAGACACATACTCGCTAAGAATCTTCATACATTAGCTCTTATGTAACACATTAGCTCTTGTGAAGCATTGCAAAATCCATAATCATCTTAAACCCTACCATACCTACCCATTTGTCTCTTCCATTGTGATTATCGAATATTTTCTATATACATGCATGTTAAAATATGAACTATTTTTCTAAATCATTATGTAAATGGCATCTTTGTAAATATCTAACCAAATTAAAAGTTGTTTAGTTATCTATATGTAACTACTAAATATAAGAATGTATTAAAAATAGCCAAAAATTAACCCCTAATTTCATAAATGTCACTTTTTATAAAAACTTTCAAATATAATAAAAAACTTACTTAAATAGACTCAAATACTCTTTAAACTTTAAAAATCAATTGTACAAAATTGGGCAATTATGCTACAAGCTTCTTCACCTAGCCCATTCATCTGCGCCTCCAAATTGAAAACCCCTTGATTCTCTCGAGCATTCATCTTCCATCGCCTTTGAAGCATCTCTCCTCCACTCCTTCTCTTCCTCGGGTTAAATGTTTAGTAACCTCCTTTATCTCCATGTGATTTGGACCATTTGGTTTTTTTTTGTTAAGAAATTGGGGTTTTCTAATGCAGAACTTGAAGTGGACAATTAATCCTTCAAAGGACATGGTTAATTCATTTACCCTTAATTCCTTGTTGCATTCATCTTATTAATTATAGTTTGAAATTAAGTGTTTTCAAGTTCAAAAAATGATTATGTATTGTGAGTATTCAATGAGTCATGTGTATGTTTCCCATGAATTATTCATGCACCTGATTTATTAAAGAGTCAAATTTATTCATGAGGGATGTCCATGACTAGCTTATAAATAATTGATAACGCCTAAATTACGCATTAAATTAAACACGTAATTTGAGTATTATGCAACTTAAACCCTTTTTGTGTCATTTTAGTATTGGTAAATAGGGATCGTTTTTATCCGGGGAAATTAGGCAATATTAATAATATATTAGTAAGAAAGAATAATGAATAATCAAAGAATAAAATAATGAATCAATTAATGAATAAAGGAATAAATGATGAATAAATTAAAGAATAAATGATTAAAAGAATTCATTAATAAAAGAATAAAGAATTAAATAATAAAAGAATAAAGAATTAAATGGGGGGTTTTAAGGGATTGTAATCATAATATAGACAATAAAATAAGTAAAATAAATATGAAATTAATTCTACTCCTACTCTAACATTTGTACAAGTGAACTTTCTTCAAACACAAATTCTACCAACACTCAAACATTTGCATAATTTGAACATATTACAAAATTCTACTTTCACCATCTTACATATGCATACATTTTTCAATATTATAAATGCACCGAACAGCGGTCATAAATACTTATAAAATGATTAACCTAATGTTTATGATTTGAATGTGTGTCAAACATTTAAACCTCTTCAATTTTCTACTAAGTGCAACCGAACGGTGGTCATAAACACTTAACATAAAATTGAAGCTTACACACTAAAATGTATGAAGTAAATGAAGTTCGGAAAGTAAAACTCATTATAATTATATTCATGTCTACAAAAGTTAGAAAGAAAATACCAACATAAATATTGAATTAAAAAAATAAAACCGAAACAATAATGAGAGTTTAAGCAAGTGAGAAACAGTTTACACATTCGGAATCCAAGAATAGTTTGTGATTCCGAAAATGGATGGAAACAATGAAATGTTATTCACAACATTTTTTGACAGTAGAAGAAACTTACGAAGATGGAGCAATAAACACGAGAATGTGAACTTAAACTCTAGAATTGCAAAGGAAATACTAAGTCTTGGTATTTCTAAAGGAAACATACAACTTGTGTTTAGGAGCTCTCTAGGAAAAAAGTCCCCTTCACAAGGGAAATGAACCCTTATTTATAGGGAGAAATAGCTACAAAAAATAAAATAAATAAAAATTACAATAAAATAAATAAAAATGAAATGATGAACAATGATGATAATAGGGATGGTTTGGGGCTGATTTTAAAGGAAAAGATGTTAAAAAAAAATTGGAAAAAAAAAACGTGCAGATGGAGCAAGTCATGGTGCAGTGCTTTCGATGGAATGCTGCAGACGGATTGGTGGATTTCAGCGTCTGCCACGCTGAATAATGTCTCAAGGGTTTGGTAGGGGTTGGCAGAGTAGGTGTACTGGCTGGGCTGCAAGGGATAAGTGGGTTGTGTAGTTGGGTAGGTGAGGCGGGCCAGGTAGGTGCAGTTGGGTTGTAGCTGATTAGACTAGACCAAGTGCAGCTGATTAGGCGATGGGCTTCAGACAAGTGCAGGCCGAGCAGGTGGGCTGGTGTAGGTGCATGCGCACGGGCTGGGCGTGCGAGCAAGCAGGTGGGTTGCTGGATGTGGGTCTTGCGGGTCGAGGCGAGTAGGCGGGTCGCAGTTGGGTCGCACGCATTTTGGGCTGGAGCGAAGGACTGGGCTGGTTGCTGGCTTCTGGGCTTACAACTGGTGGGCTGCATGAATTCTTCTGGGCTAGTTTTAATGGGTTTTTGGGCTGAGCAAAAGAAATATTAATTTTAAAAATGGATTTAAATAAATCACCTAATTTTGTCCATAATTTCTTTGTTATAATTCCGATCGGGACGATTCTTTTGCAAAAACGCTCCAAATTCCAAGCTTTATTTAATTATACAACAAATATCACAAAAAATATTATTTTCTCCAATTATTTATTATTTTAATATTAAAATTTAAGTATAAAGGGTATAAAATAATATAAAATAATGTTTAATTAACGACTTATCAAATACCCCCACACTTAAACTTTGCCAGTCCCTAGCAAATACTAAAATTAAACTACGAATTCAAAACAAGTAAACCTATAACCATTTGTCTCAAAATTGTATTATTATCATGACATCAAAGATTTTCACTTAAAGTATTTAAGCATATGGAATTCAAGAGTTAATACATTGTAACAAAATGTTTCAACAAGTAAGATAAAGGGTAAATATGGTGAAATGGATCTCAACATGAATAAGATAAGTATGAATCAACTCACAAGAATATGCACTCATAAATTCACTCAATTTGTAAGGGTTTATGTTTGCACTCAAAGTATGTGAGAAAGATTGACAAGACCCATCCCGATTATCCCTCGATAGTCGTGATGAATCCTGCTCCCGTCTGACAATAACTAAAAATTTCCGAAAGTGACCAAACTTATATACATACAACCCACAACAAATCCCGAAAACATTGTCAGACAAGGGATAGTTAAGTTTTACAGAACAATGACGTCACAAGTTTGACTAGTCAAAGACAATACAGAGCATAGGTACTGTTACAGATAGGGGTCAAATTCCTACTCTGTAGAATGTTTGAGTGCGCAACGGTCTAATTATTCTTTTGCCTCGCTTGCCTCGTTTTTAGCCCTCGTACCTGTACACTGGCCTGGAGGGTGCATAAAACAATAAAGGTGTGAGTGGACAAAAATGACCTCTTATAAAAACATTTGCCAAAAATACATTTCTTACCCTCCAGTTTTCACAAACATGCATGCATATCATAAAACACGAGTAATAATAGGAAATCAATTAAAGTGGATCAATCAAAACAATTTCCACAAAATCACGGGACTTATATCCATATCTTGTTGCTTAGAGTCACGTTTTATCCCTGCAACGCGTGCATATCAATAGGCTCAAGGACCGCTCAAAATCCGAGCATCCGCCGCTGTGAACACATCACAAGCCGGCAATCCAGATCTAGTGAACACATCACTTACCGATCCATATAATCCAGCACATCTGATCTGAGTCAAGCCTCCCCTGGGCTGCAAGACAAAGATCGTGCTACGTGACCTCTTCGGGGTAAACACTTCCATCCCGAAGGCGAGCGTTATCTCCAGGGTGCACTCCGGGGAAAAACATATTTTCTCCCGAAAGCCCTAAATATTCGCAACATATCACTATCACAAAAACCAGTGAAAAACAGTTGCATAGAAAATCAAATCACATACCGACACAAGGTCTCAGCCCCAGATTAACCAAAGTCCCGATTTACTTTATAAATCCGAAATCATCAATATCATCATATAATCACATGGAAATACAAATCCAATCAGAAACACAATCCCATTGGGTCCCAACCCCAAAATATCAATTTCACGTAAATCCGTGCAACCGTAAACCCGAGTTGCCACGATCACGTAAATTCATAAAATCAATCATTGACTCATAATCCGAGTCCAAATATCAATTTCAATCCGAGCCTAGCCCAAAACATCATTTGCATGTTCCTCGTAAAACGTGCCCGAAAGACTGATTAAAATAATCACAAAAATCACGAGAATACCAAAAATCATCAAATTCACATGTAACTCCAAATCCGAGTCAAAATCATTATTTACTTGGGTTCTCACGCCCACAATATCATTTTTAACCAATTTCATGATTTCTCGAAAATCGTGCCAGAATATAATAATATAATAATCATAAAACCGAGTAAATCGAGAAATCACCGAATCAAAGCAATAATCATAGAAAACCATATAAATAAGCATTTTAAACCATATATGCATGCATCACAGTTAGAAAACCAAAAGTCCACTCACACACACCGTCCCGATTGTTCAGCCTCGAGCTGTTCGTTTTCCTCCGAAGTCCCGGGAATATTCCAGCTTGTCAAACAAAGTGATTTAAGGTTACTAGACTATCATATAATCCTTAAACAGGAATCCCCTAATTGTCGGGATTTTATAATATTATTTTAATATAAATTTAAACGTGTCGGGTACTCGGAACTACACTGAAACCATATCCGATTGACCCGAAACCAACGCGGATAGGTTCGTATCATCGAGAACATCAAGTTTCATGTTGAACACTTTGCCGGAATCCTCCCCACGCGCCGTCACGCGCCGCCGCAAGCGGCTGCGCGTGAAAGCCACGCGCCTAGCACAGTACAGCTACAGTGCATCGTTCTCGCCCGTTTGTTTGATAAACGGGTTGAAATACCCGCGATAGGATCCGATGCAATCTCAGTCAATTCGACCTCAAATCGATCCGTTCTTTCAACTGATCTCATCTACTCTAACTTCATTTTAGTTCTGTGAATTCAATTACCTCAGGTAAGGTCCAAATCTTCACGACTCACGATCGATATTCGACGGGTCTCCGATTCGGGTTTCACGATTCCGTGCCTGATTTTTCAATTAATTCATATGGTTAGCACCGTGAGAGTATAAGGAACAATTTTCCATAATCAATTTCGAACGAGCTTACCTCTAAGCATCTGAACTCAAGGTCGATTTTTGGCAGCCATGGCAGCGCCTGTTCTTCCTCAATTCGACACGAATTCTTCTCGTTTTTGTTGCAAAGCTTTTAGTTTTGATCCTAGCAACTTAATGGAATCCTCAATTGCTCCTCTCCTGGCTCCCAAATCCGAATTCGATTTTCCCCCAATTTTCCAGAATTTTCGAAGCAAAATTCTCTCAGTTCTCTGAACCTCTCGAGTCCCTCTCTCTCAGTTATGCTACTTAGACGTTCAATTGCATAATGACGAGGAGTTTGGGGCTTATCACAGGCCAATTGGACATAATCATGGTTCAAGCCTTAATTTGGGGAAAAGTTGTCAAAAGGGGATATTATTGTGTTTCCCTTAAGACCCGATTCTGTGTTTTCTGAGGTGAGAATCAGACAAAAGACAAGTCTGATCAAGGCCAAAAGTCCATTTTGCCCCTGGTTGGACAAATTACCATTTTGCCCCTAGCCTTCCGTGACCCGTAACGTTCGTAACCGAACTCCGTTTTCGACGTGCCGCCTGTCGTTGTACTCCGGGCATCGAGACCTACCTAACGGTCTTCGAATCGTGTGAAAATTAGTTGGCAAACAAAAAGTCAACATTTTCCCCCTTTTTGTCCAAATTACGAAAATGCCCTTGGGCTTCCGAACGTCATAACTTTTTCCCAGATTGTCGGAATTGGGCGTGCCACCTGTCTATGGACTCGTGACGTCCCGAACTACGTCACGGTCATCGGTCAACATCCGTTTGATTCACCAATCAAAAAGTCAACAATTTGACCATACTATTCACAAGGGTAAAAACGTCATTTATTCATTATGTTACAAAATTACATTTTCTAAATTTCCGGGGCGTTACAAAGATACTCACATAATAGAAATAAAGTACTTTTGCAAAATTTCAAACAAACACCTCATGATAAAAGTAAAATATACTTGCACAAATGAACCAAAATCATAAGCTTACGCAAGTGATTGACTTAACTAATCAAAAATTGCCATCTTAAGGATCATAAGATATTTATAAAGGTTTTAGTGGGGCTAAGTTTAGAGGCAAGGAATATATAGGACAAGTGGTGCTCAAAATCGTTCCAAAACTCAATAGACTCCCAAAACGTATCATAAATTCCCGAACTTAGTGCAATGATGTCAGTAATCTATCCCTTTGAACATAGGCCTAATTTCATCATGTTAGGTCTCGTAATCATTCTATGTGTCGGATTTACAAATATAAATGAGTTAACTCAAACATTACATAATCAAATCTTATTACCTTGATAGAGACTCAATTTTTTGTTCATTATATATATATATATATATCAAAGTAATAGCATGTGTCAATAATACAATAAAGTTTAAGTAAATAAATCCACATAATACACATAAAAATCTTCAAAACATTATCATTTTTTCTTTACACTATCTTCATGTCTTCAACCGAGTCCTTGGAACAAGGGTAAATGATGTCTATACTAAGCTTAAGTGTTTAGATAATCATGGAGGTGAAAGAAAAGTTTAATGTGGGTTCAAATGGGTTAAAACTAAGGAGGTCGTAACTTGTGCGCAAAAAATAGCGAACACGGATGTTTGAATTTGTGGTGTTAACCCTAATGCCTTAATCATGTCCAAAATCAGAGAGTTTATTGACTTAAAAGCTTTGAAAATCACATAGAATAAGTTCTAGTACTCTAGAGTTCATTAAAAGCTATGGCAAGCAGTTATGATGTGTAACGACCCGTCCCGAATTTCATGATTAGATTAGTGACTAATCACGATTAGTGAGGCTAATCCGTGATTAGTAGAGCGAAATCGGACGAATGATGCGAAATGACCGTTTTGCCCCTAGTGGTGGCAAAACGTTGACTTTTTGATCGGGCGGTCAAATGGACTTTGACCGATGACCGTGACGTAGTTCGTGACGTCACGAGTTCATAGACAGGTGGCACGTTCAATTCCGACATTCGAGGAGGAAGTTATGACGTTCGGAAGTTTAGGGGCATTTTGGTAATTATGGTTAAAAGGGGGTCAAATGTTGACTTTTTGACCGGGAGCTACGATGGCCGAGGGCCGAACACCATTACGTAGATGGGGACGATACGAATCCGTAGACATGCGGCACGTCGAATTGGGACGTTCGACAGCGAAGTTACGGCTCACGGAAGTTCCAAGTTACTATTCACAACGACATGTTTTACGAGACAAAAAGTGCAGTTTTGTCTCTAGTGGGCCCAGATATTTAGTGGAGGCCCAATAGATGAGTGACAAGTGTCACTCATCCACTGGACAACACATTACATACATGCACTTCACCGTGCATTTTCATTTTCTTCGTTCAAACACAACCCACCCGATCTCACCATTTTCTCTCATTCTCGTGCAACCCAAACCCAGCCAACCATCACCCATGACCAGGCAGAGGACCAGGGAGATCGAGGGAGCTTAGGTGGCCGGCCTGGAGGCCTGAACCGCCGCCCACGGCGGCGAGAGGAGGAGAAACCCGATCGGGTACCCGGTAAGCCCATTTTTCCTTATTTTTCGATGTGAGCATTATGGTTGGTTTTAAATGATTAGGGAATGATTATTAGGATGCTAGGAAGGTTTTAAGGGGGTTTTGGTGGTGGTTGACGGCTGAGCAGCCGTGTAGGCTAATCGGGAAAAATCGAACCGTGAGGTTCAAATTGGACCGGTCGGATTTCGTAGGTTTTAGGTTGTTTAGTTAATTAGGATTGATAGGAAAGATTAAAAGAGGAATTTAGGAATTGGAATGGAAGAAATCAGACCGAAAATGAGGGAGAAGGAGACCTGGACCGGTTACGCCGGTCCAAGTTGCAGGAAAAATCGGACCGGCCGGCCCGGACCGGCTGCGCGAGGTTGACGGTGGTGACGTGGCATAATGACGTGGCACCTGTCAGATTGTCAGGTGATGTGGACCACTCATCAGCCGACATGTGTCACATGTCAGTGTACAGTCAGCACTAACATGTCAGTGACGTGGCCCAATCAGGGGTTGACACGTGGCACTGACGTGGACCAGTGTCGTGATGACACGTTGCACATGTCAAACTGCCACGTGGCACTGACAGCACAGTGACGTGGACCAATGGGAGCATGCCACGTGGCACCTGTCAGAGTCTGACATGTCAGACCTGACAGCTGTCAGATGACGTCATGCTGACGTCAGCGATGACGTCAGCAGATACTGTAGCAGGCGCGTGAAGCCCACGCGCAGCCACATCAGGCGACGCGTGAGGGCGCGTGGCAGGGAATTTGGGAAAGTGTTCAACACGGGAAATCTTCTATTCGATGTAACGAACATTTTGGGACTAGTTTCGTGTCGATCGGACACCGTCTCGACATGTTTCGGGGCATCGAAAGGTTTAGGTTCGGGATTAAAAATAGTTAAAAATACGGAAAAATTACGGGGCTTTGGTAGGAGGTTAATTAAGTAGTTAGTAACCTTCTATTACGATTTGGACAGGTTTGGGAGTCCCGGTGATGGTGATCGGCTCGGGGAGCCGTATGGCACGCAAATCGAGGCGGTAGCTCGGATGGTCTGTGAGTGGACCTTGTTTTCTAAATTGGTGCATGCATAAATGTTTATTATATGTTTTAAATGCTTGTTTGTAATGCCATGGGTGCATTTGTATGTGGTTACGTATAAGCACGTATTTCAAGGTTTCGGCCTTATACGGTGCTTGTACGGGTCTGTATTTCCGTATTGATTTAAATGAACTGGATTTGAATTTCAAAAGGATAAACTCGGGTATGAGACCCATTTGGTTTTGTCTCGGGCATATGACCTCAGATTCCGGGCACGGTGCCCAACTGATGTCCTATGTTCGGGTACGAGACCCAGTCACTTTACGGTTTTGATTTCAGGTCAGGGAACCTTAAATGGATTCCCAGGTTCATGACGGTTTATGGGAACCGGCATGAACCCTTGTTATGGTATCGTGGTTCATGACGGTTTATGGGAACCGGCATGAACCCTTGTTGGTTATTACGGTACATGACGGTTTATGGGAACCGGCATGTTACCTGATTATGGATATTATGGATCATGACGGTTCAGGGGAACCGGTCATGAATGTTTATGTTATGTATATATATGTTCATCTACCTTCCTTTACTTCTATTATCTCCTCCGGGGAGGGTCGTTGGCCTGGGTGGACCCCGGAGTAGTCACGGAGCACCGACTGAGTGGAGTCACCCCCCAGTTGGGTTCCTTACTCTCAGGAAGGCTATGGTTACTATTACCTCGGGTAGGGTCAGTGGTCTGCGAACATTGACCTTGACTTTGAGAAGACTCGGATTGAGACCCGGGTAGCACGCGCGTAGCTTTGGATTCCGTGACAGGATTGGTTGTGTGACTTATATATATGTATGTGATGTATATATGATATATGATATGTGGTGTGCACAGGATTTGAGCAGTGGCTCGTGTACTTGGTTTCTTTATGGTTTGGGGCCGAGTCCCTTATGGATTTGGGCAGTGGCCCGTATGGTCGTTTTCATTGTGGTCCTTTCGACCTTAGTTTATATCTGATTTGGGCTTAGTTCCCACGTATGATTTCTTTGGTTAAATGGTTTTCCAATGCATGCATGATTTTTAGTGAAGGGTACAAATGTCTTCTTATTAAATGTTTTTATAAACTCTTGTTTTGTCCACTCACAGTTTTTAATGTTTTGACTGCCCTTCAGGTTGACATTGGATGTGGACTGTAGCAGAGACCGAGATATCACATGCCTCCTCCGGATCCTGGCGTACTCTGATAGCCCGGGAGGGCAACGGTCGGAAATATCCCTTGTCTGACACTTCGTGTAAGACGGGAGCAGGGTCATCCCGCACTAATCCCGGGGGGATTGGGATGGGTCCTGTCAACGTGGTATCAGAGCGGAATTGTCTCTATTCAATCAACCGTGTAGCTCTTGGAATGTACGCAGGTCGAGGATGTGATATCTCAAGGGGCTACAGTTCGTGATCAACCTGATAGTTGGGGTGCCGATACGATAGTTAGTAGGATAGGATCGTTTTGGTTCGGCGCTAGATGCTGGGGTTGCCATAGTTCTATCGTGGGTGATAGTGTGGGACCCTATAGAAGGATGCACGTACCTGTACGTTAACGTTTTGATCGTGAGACGGTTAGTTGGGATCGTCTTTCACGACGTCGTAAGGTTGGTTCCGACGACTAGTTGGGAATTGTGATCATCGGATGGTCGAATATTGTTGAGTTGGATGATCGGATTTGATTGAGTTAAATGGATTTACTGCAGTCGGCAGTTAGCATTTGGGTTCGGTGGAACTCTAGGTGTGATTGTGGAACCCTACCTTGGGTGTATGGTTCGGAAATGTGAGTTGGAGAATGGTGTGACTTTGAAGACTATTCGGATTTGGGGTTCGTTAGTCGGTCTAGTCATATCAGCTTGTGTTGGGACTGCACTTCGCAGTCGGGATTGTACGTATCGGTTAGACCGAGTTGGTTGTCGTGCTACTTCAGTTGTGGGTTGGTGCAACTAAGGTCGTGGGCGACCTGGTAGACGACATTTGGCTTAGTCGAGTTACGACTGGTAGAGTTTGATTTGGACAGGTTACCAGGGTTGGTACTTGTCGATGGAATCCCTGAGTGGGATACGGAGTGGTTGTAGTTACGGTTGTTGGGAATCGGGGACGTTCGGGGACGTTTCCTTTTCTCGCATGAGTTGTCAGGGTGACTGTACCCAGAGTTGTTGGGTACGAGGGAGGCAGAGTTTCTCCTATTCGAGCAGAGGTACGGGGTCGGCGCTCGGTATGAGCGGAGATCCAAGGTTGTCAGTTTTGGACATGATGTGCCGATACTGATACTGATGTTGGTATACTGGTACTAGCGCTGGTGCTAGTGCTGGTGATTGTGATGACGGTGAGTCACGAGTCGGGATGTGGCTCTGACGAGATGGGCATATGTTCGGTATCTGTGGTCCCAGAGTGGATCTCAGATAAATTTAAAGTGGTTAAGGGACACGTGGTTGATGTCCGGGTATGTTGTTTCCAATCTTGTTGGAACTTCGGAATCGCGAGAGGTTGCGATTGAGGTGACGAGAGGAATGCGGGTTTTGCGCATTGGTATTGGGTATGTCGAAGTCATTTTGGGTGAATTCTCAGGTTCTACCATAATTGATGGTGGTAGATGAGGTAGATGTTATTGATGTTGTTGGTTGCCACTAGTACACTGATCGTGTATTGGTTGGTGGACCCGTGATTGTCTTGGGTCATCAGGTGGAGTGAGTATATCGAAGTTAGGTGACTGAGATTTCTCATTTTCTACTTGGTGGCAGACGATGTTGGGTTACATGACGTGGTGAGTGCAGCGAGTGTTGTTTGCATTCACGTAAGATGAATTTTGTTGTCATTATCTTGTATCATTCTTGGTTTTTCCTCGGTGGAATGATAAGGATCAATACGAGGTAATCAGTGAGAACCCACAGTCTCGGCGTGTCTCGTCGTTGACTAATCTGTTTAGATGTGGGAATTGGTTTAGGACTTTGGGTATCGTTATGGATCTGGATGGTGGTCTTGATGATCCAGATAGGTGGAGAGTTTATCGCTCATACTTGGATGTTTGAGTGGGGCATGTTGGGACTGAACTTCTTTTCGAGGTAAATCCCATATGGCTTACTACTCGCCTGAGTAGTTGTCCGATGAGTAGTTTTCCGACGTGGTCGGATATGGTCAGCCTTAGGGATGCGCGGATATTGTGATTGGCTTCCCTATGAAGTCAATCGATCGTATTGTGGTAATCGGTTGAGCGGGTAACCGATAGGTTCATGATTGATACGTCTCGGTAGACGAGAACGATATTTCAGGTTTTGGAATCAGATTTCTGGATGACGATTCAGGATTTGATTTTAGAACTTGAAAAAGGATTTCTAGATTTGGGTTTTGGAATCGGATTCTGGGTGACGATTCAGGATTTGATTCTAAAGCTTGACTGTAGATTTTCTTTTTATGGATTTGGGTTCGGAATGGTCATTCCTAATACTAGTTTACGGAATGATAATTTCGGATTCGAATTTGGACATGATATGGATATGACTTCTGGGTTTGGATTCGGGATTTCTTACGAAATTGTGGATTCAGATTCGGATTTGGAAATAAATAATGGGTCGGAGTTTCGATTTGTCTAATACTGGATTGGATAAATGGACTCCATCGTAGAAATGTGATTGACTACGACCTGCATGGTTGTAGGGTGATCGATGGGTAGATGTATGTACTTTGTAAGTTGTTCAAGGTACGATACTGGGTGTACTTGTCATGCCTGGTGACGGTATATAGGTTATACCCGTAGTATGTTAGTGAGCGCATTGGTAGTCGGATTGGTTCTGATACCATCGGATTAGTTGAGGTCGTGGACTGGACATTGGATACTGTGCAGTGGGTCATGATATTTCTGATGGGTCTAGTTACACACAGGTCGAGTGCATGGTTGGTTAGTGTTCACTCATGGTTGAGTAAGTTGGTGGTTAGTGTAACCACAAGTGTATCGTGTTAGTCTTGACTGACGACTGTCAAGTGGTGACTGTTTGTCGAAGGTGTCAGCGTGGATTGTTGAGCGAGGTCTGGTGACTCCCAGTGGGAGCAGACGTCAGGATAGATTGTTGAGTGAGAAAGGGAACCATCGAGTTGTTGTGTCAACGAAAACGGTAGATTTGAGAAGTGATGTCAATTCGGAGCATATGGCTACTGTCATTCGACGTGGTCGAGTGTAGTCGATACGACGTGAGTGTTAGGGGTACGTCTGGTTGCAGACGGTTATCGTTCTGGTTAGTGGGTGTACGAGTGTACACGAGTTTCGAGGTCGATTCTACTTTCCACGGGGTGGATGTGGAATCAAGATAATTGGAGTTTCGAGAATGAAACTAATTAAGGAGGGAAGAACGATTGGATTTAGGTCGGTTGGAATTTCGAGGACGAAATTAATTAAGGAGGGAAGGTTGTAACGACCCGTCCCGAATTTCATGATTAGATTAGTGACTAATCACGATTAGTGAGGCTAATCCGTGATTAGTAGAGCGAAATCGGACGAACGATGCGAAATGACCGTTTTGCCCCTAGTGGTAGCAAAACGTTGACTTTTCGATCGTGCGGTCAAATAGACTTTGACCAATGACCGTGACGTAGTTCGTGACGTCACGAGTTCATAGACAGGTGGCACGTTCAATTCCGACATTCGAGGAGGAAGTTATGACGTTCGGAAGTTTAGGGGCATTTTGGTAATTATGGTTAAAAGGGGGTCAAATGTTGACTTTTTGACCGGGAGGTCCGATGGCCGAGGGATTTGGGAAGTGGCCCGTATGGTCGTTTTCATTGTGGTCCTTTCGACCTTAGTTTATATCTGATTTGGGCTTAGTTCCCACGTATGATTTCTTTGGTTAAATGGTTTTCCAATGCATGCATGATTTTTAGTGAAGGGTACAAATGTCTTCTTATTAAATGTTTTTATAAACTCTTGTTTTGTCCACTCACAGTTTTTAATGTTTTGACTGCCCTTCAGGTTGACATCGGATGTGGACTGTAGCAGAGACCGAGATATCACATGCCTCCTCCGGATCCTGGCGTACTCTGATAGCCCGGGAGGGCAAAGGTTGGAAATATCCCTTGTCTGACACTTCGTGTAAGACGGGAGCAGGGTCATCCCGCACTAATCCCGGGGGGATTGGGATGGGTCCTGTCATGATGCATATGTATATCAATTTAAACAAAGAACTTATGAATCACTCATCAAAGATGTATATATAGTTCTAAAGCTCACATAAGGTTCAAATGATTCATACTTATCCTAACATGCTCGTCTATATACCAATTTATATGCATTATCTACAAGTTATAACACTTAATCATAAAGTATTAACAAACGAATTCATGTTGTAGCGATCACTTTTTATAGCCATAATTTAAGCGTTTTTCCTTCATTCTTATCTTTGATAGGTTAAAGGGCATCCCAAGACTCGAGAATACTAAGTTAAAACGAAAAGAATCAATTATTATTTTTTTAAGTGCAAAATTGTAAACCCTTCCCCCACACTTAAACTCTACATTGTCCTCAATGTAAGATAGTAGAAATTAAATGAACATAGACTCTAAGTAAGGAAGAGGATTTACGAAAATAAAATAAGAAAAACATTAAAGAAACAAAATAAAAGAGAGTGAAGGGATTAAAGAGAGCAAATCTACGGTGATGACTCCTTCACGACTTGGGAATACATTGGGTTGCCTCCCAACAAGCGCTTGAAGTTTAATGTCCAGTCAGCCTAGACAAAGTGCTTGAATCAATTCATATGAGGTAGGGCAGTAGCACTTTTTCTGTTTCCACATCGTGCTCTCCAAATGCCTCGATGTAAGGCTTTAATCTGTGGCCATTAACTTTGAACTCTTTCCCAGTTTCAATGCTTTTGATATGTACGGCTCCATGGGTAAACATATTAGTAACAACAAAAGGACCCACCCATCTGGAAAATAACTTACCGGGAAAAAGTTTAAGTCGTGAATTGAACAATAAAACTTTCTGGCCAATGTCAAATATTTTACTCTTGATCGGTTTTTCATAAAATGCCTTAGTCTTCTCCTTGTAGATCAGAGCGTTCTCGAATGCATCACTCTTGATCTCCTCAAGCTCACTCAGCTGGAGTTTTAGATGCAATCCGGCTTCATCTAGCTTTATATTAGAAGTCTTAACAGCCCACCATGCTTTGTGCTCTAGTTCCACCAGAAGGTGGCAAGCCTTTCCATAGACCAACCTATAGGGTGACATTCCTATAGGAGTTTTGTAGGCCGTCCTGTATGCCCAAAGTGTGTCATCCAATCGCTGGCTCCAGTCCTTACGACCAGGGCCCACGGTTCTCTCTAAAATCTTCTTGATCTCCCTATTACTAACTTCGGCCATTCCACTTGTTTTTGAAATGATAAGGTGTAGAGACTCTATGAGTGACACCGTACCATTTCATTAAGGCTTCAATGGTCTTGTTGCAGAAGTGACTCCCACCATCACTTATCAGGACCCGTGGGATCCCAAACCTGGAAATAATGTTAATTCCGAGGAAATCTACAACAGTTTTAGAGTCATTAGTCCTGGTGGCTTTAAGGTCCACCCATTTCGAGACATAATCAACAACAATTAGGATATAGAGATAGCCATTAGATTGAGGAAATGGACCCATAAAATCGATACCCCAAACATCAAATATTTCAATAGTTAAAACATAATGTTGTGGCATTTCATCCCTTCGTCCTAAGTTTCCTGATCTTTGTCATTTATCACAAGCTAAACAGAATGAATGTGCATCTTTAAAAAGTGTGGGCCAATATAATCCAGATTCTAAAATTTTAAGTGCAGTTTTTCTAGATCCAAAGTGACCTCCACAAGCATGGTTATGGCAGAATTCTAGGACTAACCTATGTTCAATATCAGGGACACATCTCCTAATCAGTAAATCTGCACAGTGTTTCCATAAATAAGGTTCATCCCAAACATAGTACCTAGCATGCTTCTTGAGTTTATTTTTTTCTGTGCACGAGTGAGAGTGGTAGGTAACTGTTTGGTGACTAAGTAATTTACGATATCAGTATACCAAGGAGTACTTACCTGAATTCCGAAGAGTTGTTCATCTCCTGAATTACCACGGGATCTCGTTCATGTGCTATGTGACTCAAATGGTCTGCCACCACGTTTTCTACACCTTTCTTGTCCTTAATCTCGATGTCAAACTCTTGAAGAAGAAGAATCCATTGGATTAGCCTTGGTTTAGCTTCCTTCTTGGCCAGGAGATACTTTAGTGCTGCAAGATCAGTGCAAATAATGACTTTAGTTCGAAGTAAGTAAGAGTGAAACTTATCTAAAGCAAACACAAAAGCAAGCAACTCCTTCTTATAAGTGGTGTAGTTCATTTGGGCATCATTCAAAGTTCTGGATGCATAGTATATGGTGCAGGGCTTCTTGTCCCACCTTTGTCCGAGTACAGCACCAACTGTATAATCAGAGGCATCACACATTAGTTCAAAGGGTAAGGACAAATCCGGGGCACAAAGAATAGGTGTAGTGGTTAAAAGATTTTTAAACTTCTCAAAAGCTTCCTGACAGTCTGCATCAAAGATGAAGGGTGTCTCCTTCTAAAGCAATCGGCACAAGAGCTTTGCAATGTGGGAGAAGTCTTTGATAAATCTTCTGTAGAAACCCGAGTGACCAAGAAATGAACGGATCTCTCTCGCAGAAGTGGGAGAGGGTAAGTGGCACACAATATCAACTTTAGATTTATCAACTTCAATTCCTCTTTCAGAGACAATATGGCCTAAGACTATCCCTTGTCTAACAATGAAATGAGATTTTTCCCACTTAAGTACTAGATTAGTTCTGACACACCTTTGTAAGATAAGTTCTAAATTTTCTAAGCATGCATCAAAACTATCCCCAAAGACATTGAAATCATCCATAAATACTTCAATTATTTTTTCGACATAGTCAAAGAAAATAAAAAGCATGCATCTTTGGAAAGTACCTAGGGCATTGCATAAACCGAAGGGCATTCTTCGATAGGTAAACTGCCAAAAGGACAAGTGAAAGTAGTTTTGTCTTGATCATTTTGAGCGATACAGATTTGATTGTACCCAGAGTAACCATCAAGAAAACAGTAATAAGAGTGACTTGCTAACCTTTCAAGCATTTGATCAATGAAGGGAAAAGAGAAGTGGTCCATCCTGGTTGCTTTGTTAAGGCGTCGATAATCTATGTAGACTCTATATCCGGTCACTGTTCGCTGGGGCACGAGCTCACCTTCGCTGTTCTCAACAACTGTGACTCCACTTTTCTTCGGGATTACTTGGACTGGTGATATCCATTTGCTGTCTGAAATTGAGTAGATGACACCACAGTCCAAGAGTTTGATGACCTCTTGTTTCACAACATCCATCATCGGAGAATGAAGGCGACGTTGAGCTTCACGAGAGGGTTTTGCATCATATTCTAATAAGATTCGATGCACACAGATTGTAGGGATGATTCCCTTGATGTCTGACAAAGTCCATCCAATGGATATCTTGTACTTCGTCAAGACACGTACCAATCTGTCTTTTTGTGGTTCAGTCAGTGCAGAAGACACTATGACGGGCAAAATGTTGTTAGGGCCGAGATAGGCATACTTCAAGTGGACAGGTAAAAACTTGAGCTGGAGAACGGAGGCCTGAACCACTAAAAGAGGAGTGGCATTAGTACTAACTGAAAGTGACAAGGTTATATGAGGATTTACCATTCTGGGGACCTCATTGAGGGTCATGACTTCTTCCCAAATTCGAGGCTCTAGTTCATAATCGGTGTCTTCAACCAAGGCGTCCCCCGATTGAGTTAGGCCAACTCCTTCCTAGATTACCATATTGAGTGTGTCTTCTCAAATTTTCTCTACAAAAGAAGTGCACACATCATTAGAAAAAGTAGTTTGAGTTGTGGAACTAGGGTACCTCATGGCATCGAAAATGTTGAAATCAATTTCCTCTCCATCGACTTCCATAGTTAATATGCCATTGAATACATCAATCTTCGTTTTGACAGTTCTCATGAATGGTCTTCCCAACAAAATTAGTGGAGCTTGATTCGTAGGGGAATCCTCCATGTATAGGACATTAAAAACTACGGGGAAGATGAGTTGGTTAACCTGCACAAGAACATTTTCGACGTATCCCTTGGGATACACATTAGAATGATCGGCTAATTGAATGATAACATCATCATGTTGTAGTTTACCTAAACCTAGGGCAACATATAACAAATATGGCATAACATTAATGGAGACACCTAAGTCTAGCATGACTTTATCAAAAGACTTGTTACCAATCACGCAGGGAACAAAAAAATTCCCTGGATCCTTCAATTTTGGGGGTAGCCGGCGTTGGATTACAGCAGAAACTGTTTCACTCAGCATCACAACCTCCTTATCCCTCGTTTGGCACCTTCGAGTTCATAAATCTTTCAGAAATTTTGTGTATTTCGGCACTTGCTTGATGCACTCGATCAAGGGTATGTTGATTTGCACCCTTTTGAAGATTTCCAAGATTTCCTCATCGGATTCATCCTTCTTAGATTTGGCAAGCCTAGTTGGAAATGGTGCATGCACAAACAGGGAATTAGTAACAACTGAACTTGAAGGGATTGGGTCATTACCTTGTGTGCGGGTAGGTTGAACTGGCGGTTGTGCCGTGGTGGTCTTAGTTGCCACCTTGTGCTTTTCAGCCTCAGAAACGGCTGAATCTGGCTCTATTTCACCGAGCATTTTACCACTTCGAGTGATAATCGCATTAGCTTCAGGTCTTGCATTCGGTTTGGGTGTAGGTTGAGGTGGAAGCACTCCGCTAGCTTGGATCTTACCCATGAAGTCCACGACCTTGCCCATTTGGTCCTTAAGATCATCGATGTCTTTTTACTGATTTTGCTGACCTGTGACAAGAGCCTGAGTCGAATCCATTAGTGTTTGCTGCCCTTGGAAAAGAGCAGCCAGCATTTTATCATAATCAAGATTAGAAGATGAAGTGATATGATTGTTTGCAAGATTATGAGAAAAGTTAGAAAATGGAAGCGGGAGCCTTGGTTGCCATGTGGGCCTTTGAAAATGCTGAGGGTTCGGGGCACGGTTTGGGCATGTCGACATGTGCTGAGGGTTTAGGACATTGTTCGGATCTCTCCAACTATAACCTTGGGTATCCTTGGCCCTCCTTGAAATCCTCTAATGGCGTGTACCATTTCAGTCCCAGGGTTTTCCTCCCTTGCAGTGTAGGGGCATTGGTCCTCAAGATGGCCTTGGGAGCATATGGAACAAACCGGGGCTACCTGCTTCTTTAGTTCCAACACATTCGAAAGCATAGAGGTGATCTTATCTAACTTAGAATCATTTATAACATGGGAAATCACCTCATGTACCTTTCTTAGAATAAGCTCGGCACCTTCGTGTTGTGCATCATTGAGTGCACGGCTTTCAAGTAGTGCACGATCGTCTACTAAACTCCAAGTTAAGAAACTTTCATTAGCTGCAGCATCAAGTAGTCCTCTATCCCAACCTTTGAGTCCTTCGTAGAAGTAGGTTAAGAGATAGCCTTCAGTGATTCCGTGAGTCAGGCATGAAGCACAAAGTTCCTTAAACCTCTCATAGTACTGGCTGAAATTCTCATCATGCTCTTTTTGCTTGATTCCAGTGATCTCTTTTCTTAAAACCATAATCTTTGAGGCAGGAAAGTACTTGGTAAGAAATTCCTGAACCAACTTCTCCCAAGAGTCAATATGATTGGGTGGGAGACCCAAAAGCCACACCCATGCTCTATCTTCCAAGGACAATGGGAAAGTTTTTAGCTTCAAGATTTCCAAGTCCGCATCATCGGGACACATACTACCAATAATGAATTGGAGCTCTGTTAAGTGTTTGTGTGGATCTTCATTTTTGATTCCATGGAACTTGGGTAGCTGATGAAGGACTCCACTCTTAAGCTTAATATGGTTCTAGGCTCGGGATACTGGATGCAGAAGTTTGTAGTGCCACTTGTATTTGCATATGTCTGCTCCCGGATACTTAGATTTCTTGCCATGACTAATGGTACTCCAAAAGTCTGTTCCTCGTCAGAAATAGTCTTCTCACTTATGGACTCACCGTGACAGGACCCGTCCCAAATCCCCCGGGATTAACGTGAGACATGCCTGCTCCCGTCTAACATGAAGTGTCAGACTAGGGATGATTCTGTCCTTCGCCCAACCTGAACTACCAGAGAGCGCTAGGATCTGGAGGAGGAATGTGATGTCTCGGTCTCTGCTACAGGCCGCATCTGCGATCAACCTGAAGGGCATTCAAAATATCAAAAGTCGTGAGTAGACAAAATAAAATATTTTCATAAAAACATTTCACAAAAAGACATTTATGCTCTTCACTAAAATGCATGTATACATTCGAAAACTATTTATCAAAACCTTCACAAAACCGTTAGGGCCTTGGCCCAAAACAATAAATAGAGTACATGGGAACTCAGCCTAAAACCAATTATGTGGGACTCTGCCCAAATCACGTCATGTGGGCCTCAGCCCAAAACCATACTCAAAATAGAGAACACGAGGTCTCCGCCCCAAACCACTTTTCAAAACATAGAACACGGGGTCTCCTCCCCAAATCACTTTCCGTGAAACCTCGTATACATATACATATAAACAACCCATCCTCAGCTTCTCAGATGAGATGCCAACTCAGGCACACAACCCCTAGGGAACACATCCCCGATATCTATCACTATTTATATATGTCTTAGTATGCATAATACTCGGGGTCTCACTCCGAGTCTACCCCCAGGAATTCTCCATCTGGGAGGCTCTATCCAACATTTAGGATCTACGACGTTCGGATGGCTGTCTCCGGACCCAGTCCGAGACCATATCATAACTCCCACCCTTGGAATGTGCTCCATATGGGGATGACTCATTCCAGGTAGTGGATCGTGACTCTCCAGGTCGACGTCTGGAGGAGACCAATCAAATCATGTCGGAGGGTATATACATTTTCCAAAATACTTTCTTTCAAATCTCAATTCAATTGGGTCTAAGACCCGAATCTCAACGGGATTCCTCGAATCTGATTCAAATCCACT
Source organism: Prinsepia uniflora (assembly GCA_032719365.1). NCBI lineage: Eukaryota > Viridiplantae > Streptophyta > Magnoliopsida > Rosales > Rosaceae > Prinsepia > Prinsepia uniflora. The sequence continues at coordinate 23,592,350 of CM064876.1, forward strand.
TTCACAGGCCTTGAACTAAATCCATTTTCGCAACCGTACTCCATTGTTCAGAGGAACACCATTCTCCTCTAACGCTCCCTAAGTCCATGTTCAAGATCGTGACTAGCGGTAACACTCGGCTGCACTGCGCTTTCACTGCGCTACTCTTGTATCAACTCACTCTCGAGTCCTCGTATCGTATCTCGCATCACTCAGCGGTCTCCGCTGACACCTCGAGTCTCAACTGTCGTACTACTCCTCTTGTTGACACATAGACGACGTCTCACCCATCTTGGGTGTACCTCGATCCTAAATCAAATACTTGTCTCAGCAGGAAAGTACCCTGCACTGTAGGGTTCCCTTAGTCACCCTTGACTCAAGCCCTTGTTCATATCAATCACCAAACTCTACCAATCCATTCTGCTCGAGTACATAGTATTCAACGTCCATTCAACTCATTACTATGTCGGAACACATCCGAACATAATCCTCGTCGAACCGTCACTATCGGATCTAATCCGACCGCCATCTCACGTCCAACTAGGACTCTATCCATTTGACAAAACATTCATACTCTCGGGGAACTCTCAACCCGACGTAACGATTGACTGTACTCAATCCCCTCGTCCAACGTGCACTACTCACAAGTGCACCTCCATCATAACAATCGTCAAGGCACTACTCGACCTCCTCTAGTTTTGCACTCCGGTAACGTCCAATCACGCACTACCGTTCGCGCTCCAACCACGGCTCAGACCTCAACCTTCTGTCACCAGGCGCACCTCAATTCAGTACGCTCTCTGCTCTCATACTCAAGACAGATCATACACTCTTATAACCAACTTCTGTCTTGTCTTCTCACTTACTATGCTCAGGGATTCCTTAATTGTATCACGATACAATTCTCCTCTGTTCCTAACTTAGCATAATCAGCAAGGTAATTCAATTGAATGACGATCGAACCTCGGTCTACTCGACTCACGATCGTCACAATCATCTCAGTCATCTCGATCGACTAGATCGTCACCACACTACCTAATCCACCTAGGATCCACTATCAGCTTCCTCGGTCGACGTAAGATGACCCATAAGACCAATATGGGTTCGCTACCTCAGACACTCACTCGTCACACCCGGTGACGCTAAGTACCAACTGCTTTTCCAGTTAATCAAATTTGACTCATAGTCTAGCTGTTCGGTTCTTACACCTTCTTGAACCCTTTAACTAACACTTCGGAAACCCTATCTCCAACTAACTTCGGCATCAAGTATCCTTCTCTTTGTCTCAAATGTAACCTCTCTTGATTCCAAAGTTCCAATCACATTGGAAACATACTCCTTTTTCGATTACTGAGCTTACTCTCTACACGAGTATAGGCAAACGAGTGTTAAGTCCTCAACTCAGGGGGTATGGTCAACCGCAGTCCACCAACCATTATACCCCGTACCTTGCACTGAGCCACTCAGGATCCTCTCTGTCCCACTCAGTGCCCATCGAACTCACATGTTTACCCCTATAGGGCACGTCTACCAACTTGATCGCAAACCACGCCCTCAACTCACTCGGACATCATCCACATGCGCTTAAGCGATCCAATTCGCCTATCTATTTACGACCGTTTATGTACATCCAACAAGATGTCAATTCATCCTAACTCGATGTACCGCTCGACTTTTTGGTCGCATCTCTGCATCTCACCATCTGACTAACCGGTCACTAATCCCCACGACAAAACCCGCGTTGTCTAATCTTAGTCATCTCAATCATTATTGGGGCAGAGTTCCCATCCAGTCCAACCACTGCTGGGTTCCACCCAATTCATCTCCATCGTACATGTCATCTCGACACAACTCCTAAGCATCTACACTAGCCAATGAATCCTTCTCGTCATGTAGTGGTAGAAACCAACTATGAGCACAACACAGCTGAGATACCCTCAGCTCGTGGTTCATCATCTTTCCTCGTTATCGCCATCACATCACCGCCACGCGGAGTGTGAATCAAACCAATCCTAAACCCTGCTCAAACCGAGCAATCGCCACTTATCTCTGCTCGGGTCGGAGAGGTTCTACCTCCCTCGTATCACCCGACTCCGGGTATGGTAATTCCGATAATCCATACGAGAAGAATGAACGTTTCCCAAATGTTCCTCGATTCTCAACAGCCACCTGCAATTCCAGCCTCGATGGTGGTTCCTACCGCGAGCTCGTACAGATACGACTCACACACCTCACCACCGAGACTCCGAACCTAAGCGGTCAACTCACCGTCGGTGCCAACCGCTCAACACATAGTATCCACCGATCGGTCCACCTTGGAATCCGATCAACAAGTACCACCCTCCTGGTAACTTGTCCAATCACTCGTCAACTAGGGTTATCGTAAACTCTACTGCTCCCTGCATCACGTCCGCTCGAGTGATCCCTCTTGCTCGACTCCGATGAGTCGTCGAAATCCGCTGCTGGTGACCAACCAACCAGTAACTACACTCTGAGGGTCTCGTCCTCTCGTAACAGTACGGCGTCCAGCCGCTGGTCTCCACAAGAACTTGGCCATTCTTTGTGCCTAACACTGCACAAGCACTACGTGGGTAATCGCATCCTATCGTGGCACACGACAACCACTCCGGGCATTCGACACACCGAAACATGGCAACTCATGCCACATGGGGTCAAAGTTCCTATTCCAACCGATCTCAACTAGGGTCATCTTGCGCCTGAATACTCCTAGCAGTACAGTCGCCGATCCTTGTACTTTTTTTGTGGACGACCCTGACACCCAACCTCAAATGATTCCACGTCGCTCCAATCCATGTCCGTCATGACGACCCGACAGTCCCGTCTCTCAGGTCGTCAAGCGGTGTCTACTGGTCCACTAAATCCTGTCTCCAGTACCACTACGGCTCTAAGCCGTTGGATTCACACGAACGTTGATCCCACTCGGGATCTAACCTCTTGGAGAACCCGACATCCTATGCCAATTGAACCCTAAACCATCGCATCTCGTGCCAAACAACTCTAACCACGATCCGATTCCACTGAATCCTCGTACTAATACCCTAACTATCAAGTTGATGACGGGCTGTTACGACTGCAGAGACATCACATCCTCGACCTGCGCGTCATCCTAAGAGTAAAACACGCTCGGATACCAACTTGACAGGACCCGTCTCAAATCCCCCGGGATTAACGTGGGACGTGCCTGCTCCCGTCTAACACGAAGTGTCAGACCAGGGATGATTCTGTCCTTAGCCCAATCTGGACTACCAGAGAGCGCCAGGATCCGAATGAGGAGTGTGATGTCTCGGTCTCTGCTACAGCTCACATCTAAGATCAACCTGAAGGGCATTCAAAACATCAAAAGTTGTGAGTGGACAAAATAAAATATTTTAATACAAACATTTCACAAAAAGACATTTATGCCCTTCACTAAAAAGTATGCATGCATTCGAAAATTATTTATCAAAATATTCACAAAACCGTTAGGTCCTTGGCCCGAAACCGTAAATCGAGTACATGAGAACTCAGCCCAAAATCAATTATATGGGACTCTGCCCAAATCACGTCATGTGGGTCTCAGCCCAAAACCATACTCAAAACAGAGAATACGAGGTCTCCGCCCTAAACCACTTTTCAAAACAAAGAACATGGGGTCTCCACCCCAAATCATTTTCCGTGAAACCTCGTATACATATACATATAAACAACCCATCTTCAGATTCTCAGATGAGATGCCAACTCGGGGCACACAACCCCTAAGGAACACATCCCTGATATATGTCACGATTCATATCTATCTCAGTATGCATACTACTCGGGGTCGCACTCCGAGTCTAGCCCCAGGATCTCTCCATCTGGGAGGCTCTATCCAACATCCAGGATCTACGATGTCTGGATGGCTGTCTCCGGACCCAGTCCGAGACCATATCATAACTCCCACCCCTTGAATGTGCTCCCTATGGGGATGACACATTCCAGGTAGTGGATCGTGACTCTCCAGGTTGACGTATGGAGAAGACTAATCAAATCATGTCGGAGGGTATATACATTTTCCAAAATACTTTCTTTCAAGTCTCAATTCAACTGGGTCTCAGACCCGAATCTCAACTGGATTCCTCGAATCCGATTCAAATCCACTTTCACAGACCTCAGCCTAAATCAAAGTTCAATAGGGTCTCATGCCCGAACAGTAGTCATAAATACTTATAAAATGATTAACCTAATGTTTATGATTTGAATGTGTGTCAAACATTTAAACCTCTTCAATTTTCTACTAAGTGCACTGAACAGCGGTCATAAACAATTAGCATAAAATTGAAGCTTAAGCACTCAAATGTATGAAGTAAATGAAGTTCGGAAAGTAAAACACATTATAATTACATTCATGTCTACAAAAGTTAAAAAGAAAATACCAACATAAATATTGAATTAAAAAAATAAAATCGAAACAATAATGAGAGTTTAAGCAAGGGAGAAACAGTTTACACTTTCAGAACCCAAGAACGGCTTGTGATTCCAAAAATGGATGGAAACAATGAAATGTTATTCACAAGTTTTTCTGACAGCAGAAGAAACTTATGAAGATGGAGGAATAAACACGATAATGCAAACTTAAACTCTAGAATTGCAACGAAAATACTAAGTCTTGGTATTTCTAAAGGAAACATACAACTTGTGTTTAGTAGCTCTCTAGGAAAAAAGTCCCCTTCACAAGGGAAATGAACCCCTATTTATAGGGAGAAAAAGCTACCAAAAATAAAATAAATAAAAATTGTAATAAAAATAAATAAAAATGAAATGATGAACAATAATGATAATATGGATGTTTTGGCGCTAATTTTAAGGGAAAAGATGTTAAAAAAACTAGAAGAAAAAAACGTGTAGATGTTGCAAGTCATGGTCCAGTGTTTTCGGTGGAAGGTTGCTGACGGATTGGAGGATTTCAGCATCTGTCACGCTAAATAACGTCTCAAGGGTTCGGTAGGGGTTGGCAGAGTAGGTGTACTGGCTGGGCTGCAGGGGACAGGTGGGCTGTGCAGCTGGGTAGGTGAGGCGGGCCGGGTGGGTGCAGTTGGGTTGCAGCTAATTAGACTGGACCAAGTGCAGCTGATTACACACTGGGCTTCAAACTAGTGCAGGCCGAGCAGGTGGGCTGATATAGGTGCAGGCGCACGGGATGGGCGTGCGAGCAAGCAGATGGGTTGCTGGATGTGGGTCGTGTGGGTCGAGGCGAGTGGGCGGGTCGCAGCTGGGTCGCACGCATTTTGGGCTGGAGCGAAGGACTGGGCTGGCTGCTGGCTTCTGGGCTTGCAACTGGTGGGCTGCTGGCTTCTGGGCTTGCAACTGGTGAGCTGCAGGAATTCTTCTGGGCTGGTTTTATTGGGTTTTTGGGCTGAGCAAAAGAAATATTAATTTTAAAAATGGATTTAAATAAATCACCGAATTCCGTCCATAATTTCTTTGTTATAATTCCAATCGGGACGATTCTTTTGCTAAAACGCTCCAAATTCCAGGCTTTGTTTAATTATACAAAAATATCACAAAATATATTATTTTCTCCAATTATTTATTATTTTAATATTATTTTCTCCATACGAGAAGAATGAACGTTTCCCAAATGTTCCCCGATTCTCAACAGCCACCTGCAATTCCAGCCTCGATGGTGGTTCCTACCGCGAGCTCGTACAGATACGACTCACACACCTCACCACCGAGACTCCGAACCTAAGCGGTCAACTCACCGTCGGTGCCAACCGCTCAACACATAGTATCCACCGATCGGTCCACCTTGGAATCCGATCAACAAGTACCACCCTCCTGGTAACTTGTCCAATCACTCGTCAACTAGGGTTATCGTAAACTCTACTGCTCCCTGCATCACGTCCGCTCGAGTGATCCCTCTTGCACGACTCCGATGAGTCGTCGAAATCCGCTGCTGGTGACCAACCAACCAGTAACTACACTCTGAGGGTCTCGTCCTCTCGTAACAGTACGGCGTCCAGCCGCTGGTCTCCACAAGAACTTGGCCATTCTTTGTGCCTAACACTGCACAAGCACTACGTGGGTAATCGTATCCTATCGTGGCACACGACAACCACTCCGAGCATTCGACACACCGAAACATGGCAACTCATGCCACATGGGGTCAAAGTTCCTATTCCAACCGATCTCAACTAGGGTCATCTTGCGCCTGAATACTCCTAGCAGTACAGTCGCCGATCCTTGTACTTTTTTTGTGGACGACCCTGACACCCAACCTCAAATGATTCCACGTCGCTCCAATCCATGTCCGTCATGACGACCCGACAGTCCCGTCTCTCAGGTCGTCAAGCGGTGTCTACTGGTCCACTAAATCCTGTCTCCAGTACCACTACGGCTCTAAGCCGTTGGATTCACACGAACGTTGATCCCACTCGGGATCTAACCTCTTGGAGAACCCGACATCCTATGCCAATTGAACCCTAAACCATCGCATCTCGTGCCAAACAACTCTAACCACGATCTGATTCCACTGAATCCTCGTACTAATACCCTAACTATCAAGTTGATGACGGGCTGTTACGACTGCAGAGACATCACATCCTCGACCTGCGCGTCATCCTAAGAGTAAAACACGCTCGGATACCAACTTGACAGGACCCGTCTCAAATCCCCCGGGATTAACGTGGGACGTGCCTGCTCCCGTCTAACACGAAGTGTCAGACCAGGGATGATTCTGTCCTTAGCCCAATCTGGACTACCAGAGAGCGCCAGGATCCGGATGAGGAGTGTGATGTCTCGGTGTCTGCTACAGCTCACATCTAAGATCAACCTGAAGGGCATTCAAAACATCAAAAGTCGTGAGTGGACAAAATAAAATATTTTAATACAAACATTTCACAAAAAGACATTTATGCCCGTCACTAAAAAGTATGCATGCATTCGAAAATTATTTATCAAAATATTCACAAAACTGTTAGGTCCTTGGCCCGAAACCATAAATCGAGTACATGAGAACTCAGCCCAAAATCAATTATATGGGACTCTGCCCAAATCACGTCATGTGGGTCTCAGCCCAAAACCATACTCAAAACAGAGAATACGAGGTCTCCGCCCTAAACCACTTTTCAAAACATAGAACATGGGGTCTCCGCCCCAAATCATTTTCCGTGAAACCTCGTATACATATACATATAAACAACCCATCTTCAGATTCTCAGATGAGATGCCAACTCGGGGCACACAACCCCTAAGGAACACATCCCTGATATATGTCACGATTCATATCTATCTCAGTATGCATACTACTCGGGGTCGCACTCCGAGTCTAGCCCCAGGATCTCTCCATCTGGGAGGCTCTATCCAACATCCAGGATCTATGACGTCTGATGGCTGTCTCCGGACCCAGTCCGAGACCATATCATAACTCCCACCCCTTGAATGTGCTCCCTATGGGGATGACACATTCCAGGTAGTGGATCGTGACTCTCCAGGTTGACGTATGGAGAAGACTAATCAAATCATGTCGGAGGGTATATACATTTTCCAAAATACTTTCTTTCAAGTCTCAATTCAACTGGGTCTCAGACCCGAATCTCAACTGGATTCCTCGAATCCGATTCAAATCCACTTTCACAGACCTCAGCCTAAATCAAAGTTCAATAGGGTCTCATGCCCGAACAGTAGTCATAAATACTTATAAAATGATTAACCTAATGTTTATGATTTGAATGTGTGTCAAACATTTAAACCTCTTCAATTTTCTACTAAGTGCACTGAACAGCGGTCATAAACAATTAGCATAAAATTGAAGCTTAAGCACTCAAATGTATGAAGTAAATGAAGTTCGGAAAGTAAAACACATTATAATTACATTCATGTCTACAAAAGTTAGAAAGAAAATACCAACATAAATATTGAATTAAAAAAATAAAATCGAAACAATAATGAGAGTTTAAGCAAGGGAGAAACAGTTTACACTTTCAGAACCCAAGAACGGCTTGTGATTCCAAAAATGGATGGAAACAATGAAATGTTATTCACAAGTTTTTCTGACAGCAGAAGAAACTTATGAAGATGGAGGAATAAACACGATAATGCAAACTTAAACTCTAGAATTGCAACGAAAATACTAAGTCTTGGTATTTCTAAAGGAAACATACAACTTGTGTTTAGTAGCTCTCTAGGAAAAAAGTCCCCTTCACAAGGGAAATGAACCCCTATTTATAGGGAGAAAAAGCTACCAAAAATAAAATAAATAAAAATTGTAATAAAAATAAATAAAAATGAAATGATGAACAATAATGATAATATGGATGTTTTGGCGCTAATTTTAAGGGAAAAGATGTTAAAAAAACTAGAAGAAAAAAACGTGTAGATGTTGCAAGTCATGGTCCAGTGTTTTCGGTGGAAGGTTGCTGACGGATTGGAGGATTTCAGCATCTGTCACGCTAAATAACGTCTCAAGGGTTCGGTAGGGGTTGGCAGAGTAGGTGTACTGGCTGGGCTGCAGGGGACAGGTGGGCTGTGCAGCTGGGTAGGTGAGGCGGGCCGGGTGGGTGCAGTTGGGTTGCAGCTAATTAGACTGGACCAAGTGCAGCTGATTACACACTGGGCTTCAAACTAGTGCAGGCCGAGCAGGTGGGCTGATATAGGTGCAGGCGCACGGGATGGGCGTGCGAGCAAGCAGATGGGTTGCTGGATGTGGGTCGTGTGGGTCGAGGCGAGTGGGCGGGTCGCAGCTGGGTCGCACGCATTTTGGGCTGGAGCGAAGGACTGGGCTGGCTGCTGGCTTCTGGGCTTGCAACTGGTGGGCTGCTGGCTTCTGGGCTTGCAACTGGTGAGCTGCAGGAATTCTTCTGGGCTGGTTTTATTGGGTTTTTGGGCTGAGCAAAAGAAATATTAATTTTAAAAATGGATTTAAATAAATCACCGAATTCCGTCCATAATTTCTTTGTTATAATTCCAATCGGGACGATTCTTTTGCTAAAACGCTCCAAATTCCAGGCTTTGTTTAATTATACAAAAATATCACAAAATATATTATTTTCTCCAATTATTTATTATTTTAATATTAAAAGTCAAGTATAAAGGGTATAAAGTAATATAATATAATGTTTAATTAACAACTTATCAATAATCCCTCTCATTTGGAGTAGGGATCATCCAAGAATTATTCAATAAACAATTTGTTAATGAAGAGTGTTCTTCCTAACTATCTTTTCGTATCTCTTTGGTGGATTCCATTAAGTGGCGAGTTGTTTAACTTTTATCTCTAAGGTGGATTATTTAGAGTGTCGAGTTGTTTAACTCTTATCTCTAATGTGGATTCTTTAGAGTGACGAGTTTCCTCTCCAAAGGTGTTCACTTGTGTTATATTCTAAAAATCTCCATTAGTCTCATGTCATTTTGGTATCAGAGATTTCGGTCATGGTTGGGCGTCGTGGTCGTCTCACCCTCAGAAGCGATGATGGTTGTGAAGAGCATGAACATGATCTTTGTGACATAGAGATGGATGATCTCAAGAGATAAGTGCAACAAATCCAGCAGCGTCTCGAGTGCTACGAGCCTTTGGAACACGATGACCTCGTCATGATTTAGAGGATGAACCTGAGGGTACCAATCCATTAAGTGGCGAGTTGCTTAACTCTTATCTCTAAGGTGAATTCTTTAGAGTGGTGAGTTTCCTATCCAAAAGTGTTCACTTGTGTTATCTCCTAAAAGTCTCCATTAGTCAGTGTCATTTTGGTATATGAGTTTGTTGGTAATGGTTGGGCGTCGTGTTCGTCGTCACCTTCAAAGCGATTGATGGTCGTGAAGAGTGTGAGCGTGATCTTCGTGACATAGAGATGCATGATCTCAGAAAATAAGTTCAACAACTCCAGCAGCGTCTCGAGCGCTACGAGCCTTTGGAACATGATGACCTTTATCATGATTTAGAGGATGAATCTGAGGCTACCAATCCATTTGGTCTTGATCTGGCATCAAGTGACGAGTCTACGTCTAGGCGCCATCTAAGAAATCATTAGCCCCGAAAAAGCTTTGAAGTGAAGGTTGATATTCCGAAGTTCGAGGGAAAGATGCAATCCGAAGGATTCATTGATTGGGTCAACAAGGTGGAGCAGATCTTTGATTAAAAAGATGTGGAAGAAGATCACAAAGTAAATTTAGTTTCTTTAAAGTTGAAGAAACATGCTTCAATTTGGTGGGAACATTTGAAGAGTGAAGGCAAGAAGCGCATAACGACATGGGAAAAGATGAGGAAAGAGTTAAAGAAGAAGTTCATGCGGGAGAATTATCAACAAGATTCTTTTCTCAAGTATCACAACCTGAGACAGAATGACTTGTTCGTAAAAGAGAGTATACAGTAGAGTTTGACAACCTTCGAATGCTTTGTGATATCGATGAGCCCGAGGAGCAAACAATCACTCATTACCTTCGAGGTCTACACTCGGAGATCGCTCATGTTGTGTAGCTGCAGACATATTAAACCTACAATGACGTTATGAAGTTGGCATTGAAGGTGGAGAAACAAAGTAAAGAAAGGTGAGGCAGCAGTTCAAAGTCTTGGCCAAAAAATGGAAGAGAAGGTAGCGAGACCCGTAGAAATGTTTCCACTCCCAATGCAAGTTCATCAAGCAAGGTGACAACTTTTAAATCTTCCAAGCAAGATGGAGTGATAAGTGCTAGTCGATCCTCTATCATTCAGTGTTTTAAATTTCAAGGCTTGGGACATATTGCCTCTGAATGTCCGAATAGAAAAATTGTTACTCTTGTGGAAGAAGTAGACGAATGCATTGAACAATATTATATTATTGATGATGGTACCATGTTTGATGAAGATATCACTTACGGAGATGAAGGAGAAAACTTGGTTATCTGACGAAGCTTAAATGCAATCCATGTGGAGGAAGAAGATTGGCTTCGCAACAATATTTTCCATACGAGATGCGCATCATTTGGGAAGGTGTGCAACGTGATCATTGACAGAGGAAGTTACGAAAATGTAGTAGCAACTACAATGGTAGAGAAGCTCAACCTCAAAACCACGGATCACTCGCATCCTCACAAGTTGTCATGGCTACACAAGGGAAATGAGGTAAAAGTGAATAAGAAATACTTTCTCCAATTTTCTATTGGAAAAAACTATAAAGATGAGGCTTGGTGTGATGTTGTTCCTATGGATGCTTGTCATTTATTACTTGGTAGACCCTAGCAATATAATAGAAGGTTGTACACGATGGCGTTAAAAACACTTACTCTTTTGAAAATGATGGTGTTAAAGTTTTCTTAGGTCCCATCAAAATGGAAAGCAAGCCAAAGACTGGAAAAAGATAAGGGAGTAATCTACTATCTAGATCCGACTTCGTTGCTGCAGTGAACGAAACTCAAGAAATATATGCCTTTGTGGTGGTGGAAGAAAATAAAGCAAAGACCGAAGTCACTCCAATCATACAACCATTACTCCAAGAATTTGAAGATGTTGTGCCGAAAGAAATCCCAGTTGGCCTTCCATCAATGCGAGGTATTAAGTGTTTTCAAGTTCAAAAAATAATTATGTATTGTGGGTTTTCAATGAGTCATGTACGTGTATGTTTCCTATTAACCATTCATGTCCCTAATTTGGGGATATCCATGACTGGCCTATAAATGCTCCCTCCCATTTGGAGTAGGGATCATCTAAAAATTATTCAATAAACAATTTCTAAGTGAATAATGTTCTTCCTAACTATTTTCTCTTATCTCTTTGGTGGATTCTATTGAGGGACGAATTGTTAAACTCTTATTTTTAAGGTAAATTCTTTAAAGTAGCGAATTTTCTATTTATAAGTGCTCACTTGAGTTATCTTCTAAAAATCTTCATTAATCCCGTGTCATTTTTTTGAAGAAAGAATAAGCAGCAGCGAAGAAGATATAAAAAGAAAGAAAAACAATAAATAGGCTCTGGCTCTTATAGGATTTTTTCTCTCTTCCCATGTTGCGATGCCTTTATTCCAAAACCCATTCTTGCTTCGTGGTTCGGAACAAGGAAATTTTCAGATCCATGAGATTCAAAACCCATTATTCCAAAACCCATTCTGTCTTAAGATCCTTTATTCGCTTCTTCATATCCATGAAGTTTTCCTAATTAGGTTCTTTATTGTAGATTTCTTTAATTTAGCAAAAAAAAAAATTTTAAAAATTCCCCAGATCAAAACTTTTAGAAATGCTCCAGATCAACGATTCATTAGAAACAAAGTATCATATATTTTTTAGTAGACTCAACAAAATTCATGGTTCCTACAGATATTTAGTATCATATATTACTTCACATACAAATTATAAGTAATTAAATTTACATGAATATGCATGATTGCTGGCCGTCTTAACCTCTCAATCTCATTTAGTCATTAGAAGTTATTATATTTTTGTACTTGTAATATTATATTTGACCAAAAAAAATATTGTAATATAATTTTATTTTAATTTATTGAGACATTTTTTTATTAAAAAAATAAGTATAATTTGATTATATAATCCTTAAAAAAAGCATCAAATTATATAACTTAATATTATTTTATACAAAACTCAATCATATTATATAATATGACATAGCAAAACTTTGTCATGTAATTATATATAATTTTGTTATTAACTCTGTAAAAATTTATAAAAATTAATAAATCCGTAAAATTTAATCACTGTTTAAAAATCGTAATTATTTGTGTAAATCTAAATTCCATTCGCCCCTTTAATATTTTGAACCAAAACTTTAGTTGAGCCACCTATATATAATACTGTTTCCATCACTTTTTTGATTGGCCTTCTCTGCTAGAAAAAAAAAGGGCTGTAGCCATTGATGAGCTCCCAAACACTTTCTGGACCACATGCATGAACTTTAATGATTCACATTTTTGTCATTTTACTTACTGAAAAACAAAATCCCAAAATTTATATCATTTCATCCTTAATATAGAATGATGATTGATCCCAAAATGACCAAACTAATGAGGCAAAGAAGCCAGATAATTGATGTCATAGTACACAAGATTTGATTCACAATTTTGTTAGCACAGTACCAAAAGTGATGGGCTTAATATCTTCTTTGGCAGCTTCTTCATCCACCAGTCTCCCATAATTCTGAAACAAGCTGTCTAAAATTCCCTCTCCAAAATGCTTCCCAATCATTGATTCCTGAATAGCCCTCACAGCCATTGCAACACTTGTCCCATAGCTCTCATTCCTCTTATCATCTCTCATATCAAATTGAAACAACTCCAACCTTTCCAATTCAAAAGAACCCTCTTTCCTCACTTCATCTTCAATCTCATCTCTAGATGGAGCATAAAAATGCACATCATATGAGTCAAGCTTCTCCTCCTCAACTTCCCCCTAATTAAACAAAAAAAAAAATTATAAGAAAGTCGAGATTAATTTATAGCTCAAGTGGTTAAAAACATGTGACCCTACATCCGAAATTTTGTGTTCCCATCGATAATAACAAATCCGAAATTGTTTAGTACCTTGGAAACTAAAATGGCAATGGACTGAGACAGAAGCTGCCAGAACAAAGAGTTGCCTCTGTCAACATGATCTGAGCCAATCCTTCCCAACAAGATCAGCACCATTTTTCCTCCGGCAGTCAACTCCTCAGACCTTGACTTGAGAAACAAAGAGAAATCTTCTTGGAATTGCTTGAAATAAGCTTGAGACACACCAACAGGGCTTGATTCAGAAATGTAGACACATCCTTTGTTGATTGACTTCCCCTGCTCACAATAAAGTTCTGGAGGAACCTGCATGACATTACAGTGATTTTAATTACCATGCTCTATGGTAAATATTTCTTTCAACTAATTTTCTCCCGAATTATTACTAATGCCCATATTCCCTTTGTTTATGGTCACATTTTGCGTAAGTTTCTGTCTAATGTATAACATTAAAGAAGAATTAGATACAAACGAAATTAATAAGAAAAGACTTATAACAAATACTGTTTAATTAGGGACTGACATGTAATTTTTTTTGAATGAAAAATTAGACGAAATGTGGGTAAATATGATGAGTAAGAAAAATCGACTATTAATAATAGTTGATATTTGAATACTGTATATTCAGGACAAATTATTCAAAATAAATTAAATAGGAAATAATTAAGTATCTCACTCTTGATAGCCAGTGCAAACTGTATGATGAGTAGGCAAAGTGCAAGGAATTGTTGGGTAAAAGTCTACCATAAAATGAGCCTGGATAGCCACCTATATAGATAGAGGGACAAGACCCATGATTTATGTCTTTGTGGAGGTTCTTAGAGAACTCTGGCAAGGCCCTGAAGATTGTGTTGAAGTCATTGGAAGGAAGATCATTCAGGTAAACTCTGAACTCATCTGGTGTTGGGTGAAAAATTTTTCTACTTGTGGCTTGGACTTCTTCAATGATATCTTTGATCACTGATAGGGTGTTGGGTCCAGATGAGCAACCCAAGTCAGCTATGCCTAAGCTCTTTGGAGTTGTTTTGAGGTAAACTTCTTGTATTGCCTCTAATGTCAAGTTCTTGACCATATCAGATGCCTTCTTCTGTCATTACAGTAAATGAATTCGTAGGAACAATTGAGAATTATGTGAGATTAGCTTTTCAGTGAAAGTAATGAGACGACAAACTGAAATATAAGCAAGTAATATAATAGAGACAAGCACCTGGAGTGAAGAATTTTTCGCATAACTAGTGTGGCCAACGCCACCATTCATGTGGAAGACATTCTCAACATCCATAATGCTGGTTAAAGAGTTGCGCTGGGCTTGAGTATTCCTAGTTTTGTGCAGCCTTTGAACTTGGTGGTTTAAAGGCAAAATTTTAAATGGTTCACATTCTACCTTTTTGGGCACTTGTCCCCTTCTTTAAAATATATTCCTTATCATGGTAGCTCATATTGCATATGTGCATGATTCACATGTAATGATTTTTTGTGAATACAGTAATTTTGTGTTTCGATATAATTTATTTCTTTATTTTATAAAATTGCAGTATTTATGTATATTAAATATCGATTAAATTAATATATAATAATAATAATAATAATAATAACTAGTTTGGTAATATGACGGGTGCTAATGTGCTATTCCATTACATGTTAATTGGTGAGATTTTGTGTGCGAATTGAAGAAGTGATTTGATAGAGATAGTTAGGTGGTTTGAGTGCATGATGACAAGGCCTAGCTGGGTGCTAGGTCCTAGCCAGGTGGGTTTTGGTACCAAAATTTCCCGAAATGTCTGGATCTGGGTCAGGGAGCAGCAAACTTGCAAATCAGAGACACTGTTAAACTTGGCCTTTGTTGAAATTTTGATTGAGATGGATGGATACTTTACTACTTATCCATATCTTGTCACAACTAGCACGTTTGCTGGACAAATGCTTGTTGGACTACGTTGTCCTAATGTTTTTGATAGTTACTGCAGTTACACATACGAAAAAACAAAAAACAAAAAGGAATAATCAATTTGACAAACTCTTGCGCATTATTCACATCTGCGTCACTGAAATTTTATTTTTATTCGACTTAGATGTGCAAGTGCCCATATTTGTCTCAGTAGAATCTTTCTTCTGGGTTCTTTCCTCTCGTTCTTTCATAATCCGAGCTTAGAGAAGGAAGAAATATGAAGTCTTTATAGAGAATGTGATGAGAAATTGATAATAGAGTTCTACCAGAACAACTGAATTGATACATGTATATCGCCGGTGGTTCATCCTCAACTAGGATCAAACGCTCCATGAAATTCATAGTTATATTACTTATTGGCTATAGCTAAAAGTAGCCATTTTTGATCCACTCAATAAACAACTTGAAATCTACACTAAATTTATTTAAATCAACCCGCACAATTAACATTTTTGTTCATTTTTTCATCATCCCCTATGACCATTTTATTAAACGGGTGTATTTCGGATAAATCCGTTAACCCATTTAATACCTTATTAACCTATTTAGTATATGTGTTAGTCACCAATTAACTCATATCTCTATCCATTTATCCACTAATATACTTATTAAATCTTTATAATTTTAAATTTTATCTAGGGTTATGAATTATTAAATTCATAATATATTAATGAGGTTTGGTAATAAGTATTGAATTTAAAGTGTGCATTGCGTAAATTTATAAAGCTAGAAAGTCAAATAAGTTAAACATATCATGTTAATCAGTTATCAAACACGATATGTTTATTAAACAGGTTGCATCAATTACCTGACTTATTGGTGTGTTGAGTTTAGAATATCCATAATAACATGATTACTAAGCAGATCAAATTCAAATTAAATATTTAAAATAAAATAGAGTTCGTCCATGATACTAACCCTACATGACCTCACCTAATTCCAACCCTACTTGTCGCTTCTTTGTAGATAAAATAAAGTTAGAATAGTTTTCGTTTAAAGGCATAACTTGTAACCATACATGAGAATATTTTTCGTTTAAAAGCATAACTTGTATGTAAGACCCGTGAGCTTGCAAAGTAAGAACCGTGAGCAAGACCCTTGAGCTTGTGAAGCAAAAACGGTGAGTAAGATCCTTGAACTTGGGAAACAAGACCGTTGAGCAAGACTCGTGAGCTTGGGAAGTAAGACCAGTAAGTAATCCCACATTACTCGGGAAGGGAAAGGTGAAGTGCGTTATATGTGTAGACAAAGTCTTTATAGAAACGAGGTCTTTTGGGAGCTCACTGGTTTTAGGATTGGTATAGAAAAGCATTTAACATACGTAAATATGCATGCATAATACTTTAATAAAAATAAAAGTCCACTCACAGTCCGTTTTCGCCATTTATTTTTGTTTCGAACGTTCTTCACTACCTCCAGGGCTACGTCTCCTGTCCAAAATCATAATTTCAAGTCACTAAAGTCCCACAACCCTTATGTAACCTCCTAGTACCAACCCAAACTCCCAAGAATTAAATATTAATTTTTAACACTAACTACACACTTCAGACACCCAAAACTACCCAAAACGGTATCTGATTGCTTCAAAACCTACACCAAAATGTCTGTAACATGGAAAACATTGAAAAACATGTTGGTTGCATCTCGAGACAAGGTGGCACGCACCACCAGAGGCGGCTGCGCGTGGAGCCCACACATGAGCACTGTTCATCGTCTTTTTCACCAATTTTCACTGGTTTCTAGTTGCTAGACCCAGCGACCAACCCGGTCACAACTCCCCCAATTTTCATCATTTTTCTTCCTTTTCACGATCAATATCTTCTAATTTAACCTTATAATAATATGAAAAAACTCACTGAAACACTTCACCCAAGTTCTCGAAATTCGTCCAATACTTGTTTTTCGGTGGTTTCGACGTCTAAAACTTTGAACCAAGAGCAAGTTCGAGTCGTAGGGACTTGAAAAGAAACTTAGTAAGCACGGTGCAAGTTCTTCTACCCCAAAACTCTAAGGTGCAATCAAACTCCATTTTGTTTTCTTTTCGGGTTCTTCTTGGGTCCAAGCTAACCAGACCTCATCTTCTTCGTTTTTTCCTTCCTTTTACTTATATCTTGTCTTCCTAGCAACACCTATTATGGCTTTGGGTTTGGTTCCTCATGGTTTGGGTAATTTCTCACTCAAACTTCATCACACACCCTCTCTTTTCATGTATATGTAAATATATATATATATATATATATAATATAACCACAAAGGTAAGTCAGTGAACAAGGAAGGGTGGGGAGGTTTCTAGACAAGTGCCAATTTCACCTTATCTCTTGCACCAAAGTAACCAAATTATCCTTCAAGGAAAAAAAAATACTAAAATGCCCTTGCAATTTTTAAGCCCTAAATGAACTCATCCAAACTCCATTTTCGGCATACTGCTTGTCTACATTCTTAGGAAGTCAAGACCTTCATAACGATCTTTATGAAATGTTCCAAAAATATCTAGGTCAAAAAGCAACCGGTTTCATTTCCTCTAAAAAATTTCAAATTTACGTTTTTCAAAATTTCGGGTCGTCACAACCTACCTTCCTAAAAAAACGTCCTTGAAATTTAAACAACCAAATCTAATGCAATGTTTTGACTTACATCCAAAACCTACTTGAATTTCTGGATATTCGGATCCTAACCCCATACTCGTAATGCCTGAGAATAAATGTGCAACTTTAGGACATACCAAACATATAATCATAACAAAAAATAAATAGCGCACTTGTCATCAGCCCCAGTGTGTCACGAGCCTCTTGTCGTGTTTCTACAAATACCCGAACTTGTGGCCCTAAAGATTGGCCACGTCCCCTTAATCCACATCGTCTTGATGTGTCAAAAGTTTGACCATAATTTGATGTATCCTGTCCTGTCATGCCATCGGCAGGGAGGTTCGGTCAATCCTTAAAAAAGTGCCCATGCTCTCCATAGTCAAAGAAATGGTTCATAAAGGTTCGACCCTCTTGTCTAACCGACGATTGCATCGAAGCTTGACTAGATTGAGTTAGTGTTTGTGCTCTCGACCTCAAACTTTGGGTACCTCTTGATCCACTCTCCTTACTACTTGAACCTGCCTCATCTCAACCAAACGATCACCACTGCTGATACTATCTTTTTCTTGGCACTTTTTGACTCGTGGTACCCGTAAATATACTTTCCCATTTTTTGCCCGAATGCACATGAGACGACCTATCCCAATCCCCCCGGGATTAACGTGGGATGTGTTGTAACGACCTGTTCCGAATTTCGAGATTTGATTTGTGACTAATGAAGGATTAGTGAAATTAATCGGTGATTAGTAGAGTGAAATCAGACGAACGGTGCAAAATGACTGTTTTGCCCCTAGAATGGGCAAACTATTAACTTTTGACTCGGGGAGTCAAACCTACGAGGACCGATGACTGTGACATAGATCGGGATGTCACAAGTCCGTAGACAGGCGGCACGTCATAATCGGAGGTCCGACGAAAAAGTTATGGCCACGGGAGCGAAATCGGAGATTTAACGTCTCAGGAACTGATTAAAATATTATTTTAAAACCTGTTTGGCTGATATTTGTGTGGGAGCCTTGGATGAGTGACAAGTGTCACTCATCCTATGGGTGCCCTTCCTTAAATTAGGGATCTTGTCCCATTGGTCCATTATATTTATATTTTATTCCACCCATCTCTCATAAATTAATCCACACCATCCATCTCTCCCTCAATGACTTCATCCTTACCCTTCATCATCTTTATCCTCTTCCTCTTTGTGCGATTAAACACCAAAACCGTGTAGAACCCATGACCGTGAACATCATCACCCATAAACTCCCATAAACCCCACCTAATGACTATACCCAGTGAATGGAAGTTGGAGTGTGAAGGCAGGCCAAGATGTTGGTGGCATCATTACCGACCGTCGTGTACAGCGGTGGTGGCTGGGAACCAAAACCTGAGGGCCCTGTTTTGATTCAGAACAAGTGAGTTTAGTCTTGGGAGTTGATTGATCGATTTGGTTGGCCCTAGGAGATTACTGGAACTCTTACGAGGCGGATGGGACCGATTGTGTGGACCATCGTGGATGGTGGCCTACAAACCTGTGAGGTACAGTTTTAGCCTGAAAATGGTGAACCTAGTTTTAGTACGTGTCGACTTATTCTAACAATTGGAAATTGTTTCTGAGGATCAAAAAAATCGGTTGGGCTTCGATTTGAGGTAAACGATGGTCGGAGCTGGGAGCACTCGACGGTCGAAGGTGGCCGGTTCAAACCATGGATCGAAAAGGCAAGTTAGAGGTTCGGAAGTCCCGATAATAGTGATGGGACCTGGGAAGGCTTATGACACGCGTATCGAGGTGGCAGTGTAGGACGGTTTGGGAGTGGACTTTGTTTTCTAAACTGTGATGCATGCATAACTATTTTATATGTTGTACATACGTGATTTCTATGATGATGATTGTGGCACTGGTGGATTATACGATTTCACGTATTTCGAGGTAAACCCGTATTTACACATATTTCGAGGTTTACGAGTTTATACTATTTCTATGTGAATGTGAATTCAATAATGATTTGTGGCATGGTTTTGGTTTTGAAAAGATGAACTCGGGCATGAGACCCATTTGACTTATGTGATCGGGCCGGGGGCCCAGTTGGTTTGCGAAATCGGGCTGAGACCCTTTTTAGTTATGTGATTGGGCTGGGGGCCTAGTGGTTTACAAAATCGGGCATGAGGCCCAGTTGAGTTTTATAAATGTGATTTCGGGTCTGGGACCCTATGTTTCATAAACGTGATTTCGGGTCGGGGACCCTAAATGGATTGTGATGTTTTATGAGATATTTCGGGCAGGGCCCATTGAGATGTTTTGAAATGACTTTGTAAAACTGTTTTCCATATACCATCTTGATACAAGGACATGTGATGGTCTCCACCAGGTGTCTGGGACACTGGGGAAGTAACGGTGCATTACCTGCGAGGGGTCATTATACGGAGCTACCAGACCGTATGGTGACTCAGGAGCAGGAATACTATGATTGGACGTCTGGGACGTCAGACATCTGGGATGTCAGTGATATTGACCCGAAGAGACCCCGGGTAGAACGCGTTGCTTATTACCGTGAGATACGACATCTGGGACGTCAAGCGTCTGGGATGCCGAGAATGGTTATGTGGTAAATATGGACTATTGTATCTATAAAATGGTTTTTCGGTTGGATTTGTGTTTATGGATTTAGGCAGTGGCCCACTTGGTTTTGGATTTACAGGTTTTGGGCTAAGACCCTAATGGCTTATTTGAGTAAATGTTTTGATTATTGATTTTCGATGCATGCATACTTTTTAGAGAAGGGTATAAATATTTTTATGAAATGTGTTTTTTAAAAACTTGTTGATTTTCGTCCATTCACAGTTCTGAATGGTTTTATTGCCCTTCAGGTTGATCACGGATGTGGGTTGTAGCAGACACCGAGACATCACACTCCTCCACCGATCCTGGCGCACTAGAGCCCCGTGGGTCACTGCCCAAATCCATAAACACAAATCCATAAACACCGAAATACCATTTGATAAATCCAATAATGCATATTTACCACATAACCATCCTCGGCATCCCAGATGCCTAGCGTCCAAGACGCTTGACATCCCAGACGTCATATCTCACGGTATAAGCAACGCGTGCTGCCCGGGGTCTCTCCGGGTCCATATCTCTAACATCTCAGTTGTCTGACGTCCCAGACGTCGAATCATAGTAATCCTGCTCCTAAGTCACTATACGGTCCGGTCGCTCCGTATAATGACCCCTCGCAGGCAATGCACCGTGACTTCCCTAGTGTCCCAGACACTTGGAGGAGACCATCCACAGATCCTCGTATCAAGATGGTATATGAAAAAACAGTTTTATCAACACATCTCAAAGGGGCCTGCCCGAAATTTCCATAAAACATCACAAATTCATTTAGGGTCCCCGACCTGAAATGACGTTTATGAAACATAGGGTCTCAGACCCGAAATAACATTTATAAAAGATCTTTGGGCCTCATGCTCGATTTTGTAAATCAGCTGGGTCCCTGGCCCGATCACATGACTCAAATGGGTCTTAGCCCGGTTTCATAAACCAACTGGTCCCCTAGCCTGATCACATAATTCAAATAGGTCTCATGCCCAAGTTTATCTTTCCAAAACCAAAACCATTTCATCAAACCATCACCGAAACCACAAGAACGTAAAACCACATTATAAAATCGTAAACATCAAAATACGTGCAAGTACGAGATTACCTCGAAATACGTGAAATCATGTAAATCACCCATGCCACGATCAACACTATAAAAATCACATATATAAAACATATAAAACAATTATGTATGTATCATAGTTTAGAAACATTGTCCACTCACACACCGTCCTACGCTGTCGCTTCGATACGCGTGCCATAAGCCTTCCCGAGTCACATCACTATCACCGGGACTTCCAAACATGTCCAAGTCATACTAGAGGGTTACTAAATACCTTATTAATCTCTCATTGAAGCCCCATAATTTTTCCAAATTTTTAACTATTTTTAAACTCGATCTTAAACCTTCGGATACCCCGAACTATATCGAAACGATGTCTGATTGACACGAAACCAGTCCCAAAATGTCCGTTACATCGAATACATTAAAACCCGTGTTGATTAAACCTCGAAAAGAGAGCCCACACACCTTCACGCGCTGTCCAAACGCCTTATGCGTGAAAGCCACGCGCGGCGATACTGTTCATCATCCTTGTCCTTGCGACAGGCCGGTTCAGACCAGTTCAGATCGGCCCAGTGCAACCGAACCGGTGGTCCGGGTTCAACACCATAACTTGTCCAATTTTAGTCCGTTTTCACCCATTTCAAATCCTACAGCTTCGTCTAACTCTCCTTTATCCATTCATGACTTCAAAACACGAAAACTAACTCTAGATCATACCTTCTAATTCGAAGAACATACGGCCTTCCTTCGACCTCTGTCTCCAGCCAACACAGACCACCTCCACTCACAAAATCGATCCCAATTGACTCCTTGTTACCTTCAGATGCTCACCCCATTAAAGAATTCATTCATCAATAACCAAATCAAGCTTCACCATTTTTGAACCACTATAGAGCATTCACGTGTCTTACCTCCTCCCGTCCTCGTGGGCCACCGTTGTGGCGACCACCACGTTTATCTCGACTTCCTTTCTCATTTTGATTCATAAACCACGGGCAAAAGTTGAGGATCGAGGGCCTTGGATTTCACGGTCACAGTCATACCCTGCACTCTGTTTCTCACGAGATCAAGGCCATCGTACTACAATCCTCATCGTCCACCACTCTTTCATTCACACAACACACACAGATAACGGGGATTGAAGGGGGTGTATGGGATGGGTGTTCGGGTTTGCAAGAAATGAAGATGATGGAAATGGTTGCACGGGTGGGAAGAGAGATGTGATGGGTGAGTTAATTAATTAATTAATTAATTAAGTGGCCAATGGACATAGATCCACCAATTAGGGAAAAGTAATCAATAGGATGAGTGACACTTGTCACTTATCCAAGGGCCCCACACAAAATATCAACCAATCACATTAAAAATAATATTTAATTGCAAATCCCGAGACGTCAAATTCCCGATTTCGATCCCGTGATTATAACTTTTTCTTTCGACATCCAATTCTGACATGACACCTGTCTACAGACTCGTGACGACCCAATCTACATCACGATCATTGGTCCTAGTACGTTTGACTCCCCGAGTTAAAATTCAACATATTGCCTAAGACCTGGCGCAAAACGGTCATTTTACACCGTCCGTCTGATTTCGCTCAACTAATCACCGATTAAACTCACTAATACTTCATTAGTTACTAATTTAATCTCGTATTTTGAGACGGGTCGTTACAGCACACCTTGTTGTCCCATCAACAAGCTTGCCTATACCCGAATAACGACATTTGATAATTCCCATAAAAGGACAAATGAACCCACCATCACCGTAGCCCGGATCTCACCTCGTAAACCCTATTCAAACCGTCTACACTTGTCTGCCTCAGATACTATAACTACCAAAGCAAACTGGGAAGACTTAGGAACTTCTGCTCACATTGTGCCACCTTCATACTTCCTTGTTGAGCCACATAAATTCTACCTGTTTCACATCACAATATGAACGAGGGCAACACTGATGTGGATATATATCTTTAAGAGTTTCCCATGTTACAGTTTGGGCATCCTAGCCCGTCATTTATAACCCTTGCCACCACTAATACGCATAATTACTTAATTGAAAAGTAGCTATCAACACCCTATCATCTGGTGAGCATCACATAACCTCAAAAAGTCTTCCTATACGAGTATTCCATTATTTCACCTGTTTTGGGATCCCTTCGCCCGTATAAATAGAAGCCCCTAACTGTTGGGCTATTTCAATGTCAAGACCCGCTCTAACTTTCTCTACTTCATCTTCCGACTGGGTGCAGGGATCTCATCTCGGAGCTGGACCCTGATTGTAAGTGTGCCAAGAAGGTTGTTGGGCTCCAAGGTGGGTGGATTGTAAGACACGTGAGCTTGGGAAGCAAGAACGGTGTGCAAGACCCATGAGCTTGGGAAGCAAAAACGGTGAGTAAGAGCCGTAAATTTGGGAATTAATGTCAGGACCCGTCCCAAATCCTCCGGGATTTACGTGGGACGTGCATGATCCCTGTTCTGACACCGCGTGTCAAACTAGTGAAATTTTCGACTCTAGCCCTCACCACGACTTCCAGAGTATGCCAGGATCATAGGAGGAGGAGTGTGATGTCTCAGTCTCTAGTACAGCCAGCATTCGCGATCAACCTGAAGGGCATCCAAAACATCAAAATCCGTGAGTGGACAAAACAAAGAATTTATAAAAACAATTTCGCAAAAGATCCTTTATGCCCTTCATTAAAAAGCATGCATGCATTCGAAAACTATTTATCAAAAAAATCATAAAACCATTAGGGCCTTCTCCCAAAACTGTATAACATAGGGACTCTGCCTAAATCAAATCAAGTGGGTCTCAGCCCAAAACCAGTCACATTGGAACTCAGGCCAAAACTCATTTTTGAAATCATAAAACACGGGGTCTCAGCCCCATAACTATCTCAGTGAAATACCAATCATAAACACGGGGTCTCAACTCCCAATCAATCCCCGTAAAACCTCATACATACATATATATATATATATATATATATATATAACCCATCCTCGACATCTCATATGCCCAATCTACAACCCGTCACGATATATCTAAGTATGCATACTACTCGGGTCTCATCTCCGAGTCCTCTCCTAGGATCTACGACGTCTGGGAGGATTTTTCCAAAATTCAGGATCTACGACGTCTGGAGGACTGTCCCCGGACCGGGTCCGTGACTATACCATATCTCACACTCTTGGGCATGTTCTCCCTCTTGGAGTCACTCATCCCAGGCAGTGGATCGTGACACTCTAGGATCTACGACGTCTTGAGGAGACTAATCACATAGGAGGGTATATCCATATCAAATACTTTCTTTCTCAAAACATTTTTCAACTGGGTCTCATACTCGATTTATCTCAACAAGTCAACTTGGTATCAAACCTGATTCGTCTCAACAAGATTCCTCGAATCCGATTCAAATCCAAATCTCCCGGGACTCAAGCCCAAATTCACATTTCAATAAGGTCTTGAACCCGATTTTCCAATTCATAAACCATAACTGGGAATCAAGCCCGATTTCAAGATTCAACGGGGCCTCAAGCCCGATTTTACAATCCTCGGCCTCAAGCCCGATATCAGAACCAACAAGGCCTCAAGCCCAACACCATAAATCAAAGGGGCTTCAAGCCCGATATCACCACAAACTAGGCCTCAAGCCCAAATCGTAAACCAATAGGGCTTTTGGCCCAATTATATAACTCAAATGGGTCTCCAGCCCGATTTCTCGTGAAATCAAATGGACTCCAAGTCTGAGGGTCTCCAATCAAATAGGTCTTATGCACGATTTCATGTTTTCCAATCCAAAACCCATTCACCAAACCCTCACAGAAAACATTGCACGTATAAGCATCCTATAAAACCGAAAATTTCGAAATACGTGAAAAAACGTAAATACTAGCTACCACAAACAAATGCACTCAAGGCATCTCAATTCATGTATTTGAAAAAAAATATAAAACATTTATGTGTGCATCAACTTAGAAATCAAGGTCCACTCACATACCGTCCAAAGTAGCGTCTTGATACGTGCGCCATAAGCCTCTCCTGGGCTAATCATCATCTTCGGGGTTCCCAAACCTATCAAAATCGTACTAGAGGGTTACTAACTACTTAAATAACCCCTCACTAAAGCCCCGTAATTTTTCAGAATTTTTAACTATTTTTAAAGTCGATCCTAAACCTTCGGACACCCCGAATCATATCTAAACAATGTCCGATCGACTAGAAACCAGTCCCAAAATGTTCGTTACATCGATAGAATGATATTGTGTGTTGGAAGTTTCCCCAAAACATGGGCCATGCGTCCACACACTCTGGAAGAAGCCCATGCGAGTGGGAGCCATGCGCCACCATGCAGTCACCCATGTCCTTCGGTAGATCGGGTCCAAACCGGTCTGATGGTTTTCAGTCCGGTCGGACCAACGGAGCCAGTTCACCATCCTAACTATCTCAAATTCGATCCGTTTGCCTCCATTTTGATTCAAATCTTCCTATTTTCATCCTAGTAACCTTACCATGTAAAGAAAACTAACAAAAACCCCTAAAACCGACCCATTCAAAATCTCTTTCACGACCCATTTTTCCCAATCAACTCTTGGGCCTTTCAGCCATCTTCCACCATCCTAAATCAATCAAACACCCTCATACAGATCCCATAAACAGCCCATAATCCTTAGATAATAACCCCAACGTTCAAAACCAAAAATTTAAATTAAACACAAAATTGAGTTGTCGGGTTACTTAGGTTCTAGGCCATCGCCGCCGTCCACGGCTACTTGTCGTCCGGCTACCACCGCTCAGTCCTTCTCTCTTACTCTGTCCTCACATAGCCATCAAAAGGGAAGGGAAAATGGTTTTGGGTTTAAAGGGTTTTGGGTGAGGTCGGGGAAGTGTGGGTTTGGTTTGCACGAATAAAGAAATGGGGGAAATGCATGTATCAATTTGGGTGGGCAATGGATGAATGACAAGTGTCATTCTTCCATTGGGAATGTCCCTAAATACTTGGGCCCACTTAATTCCAAAAGGCATTTGTCTCGTAAAGCGTACAATAGTTCCCTCGAACTTCTGTGAACCGTAACTTTCTCGTCGAACGTCCGATTTCGACGTGCCACCTGTCTACAAATTCACAATTCTGGGCCTCAAGTCTGATTTCACAATCCTGGGCCTCAAGCCTGATATCAGAACCAGTAGGGTCTCAAGCTCGGTACCATAAATCAACGGGGTCTCAAGATCGATATCACCACAAACTGGGCCTCAAGCCCGAATTGTAAACCAACAGACTGTCCGAAGCCGCATCTCGATACTCGCACCATAAGTCTCTCCTGGGCCAATCATTGTCTCCGGGGTTCTTGAACCTGTCCAAATCGTAATAGAGGGTTACTAACTACTTAAATAACCTCTCACTAAAGCCCCGGAATTTTTCGGAATTTTTAACTATTTTTAAAGTCGATCCTAAACCTTCAGACACGCTGAAACATATCGAAATGATGTCCGATCGACTGGAAACCAGTCCCAAAATGTCGTTTCATCGAAAGGATGATTTCGTGTGTTGGAAGTTTCCCCAAAAAGTGGGCCACGCGCCCACACGCGCCGGTAGAAGCCCCTGCGTGTGGGAGCCATGCGCCACTGTGCAGTCACCCTTGTCCTTCGGCAGGCCGGGTCTGAATCGGTTTGCTGGTTTTCGGTCCGGTCCAACCGGTGGAGCCGGTTCACCATCTTAACTCTCTCAAATTCGATCCGTTTGCTTCCATTTTGATACCAATCTTCCTATCTTCATCCTATTAACCTAACGATGTAAAACAAACTAACAAAACCCCTTAAAACCGACCCATTCAAAATCTCTTTCACGACCCATTTTTCCCAATAAACTCTTGGGCCTTTCAACCATCTTCCACCATCCTAAATCAATCAAATACCCTCCTACAGACCCCATAAACAGCCCCTAATCCTTAGATAATAACCCCAACGTTCAAAACCAAAAATTTAAATTAAAGACAAAACTGAGTTGTCGGGTTACTTAGGTTCTAGGCCATCGCCGCCGTCCACAGCGACTTGTCGTCCAGCTGCCACCGCTCAGTCCTTCTCTCTTACACTGTCCTCACATAGCCATCAAAAGGGAAGGGAAAATGGTTTTGGGTTCAAAGGGTTTTGGGTGAGGTCGGGGAGGTGTGGGTTTGGTTTGCACAAATAAAGAAATGGGGGAAATGCATGTATCAATATGGGTGGGAATGGATGAATGACAAGTGTCATTCTTCCATTGGGCATGTCCCTAAATATTTGGGCCCACTTAATTCCAAAAGCCATTTGTCTCATAAAGCGTACAATAGTTCCCTCGAACTTTTGTGAACCGTAACTTTCCCGTCGAACGTTCGATTTCGACGTGTCGTCTGTCTACGAATTCACAATTCTGGGCCTTAAGCCCGATTTCACAATCCTGGGCCTCAAGCCTGATATCAAAACCAGCAGGGTCTCAAGATCGATACCATAAATCAATGGGGTCTCAAGCTCAATATCACCATAAACTGGGCCTCAAGCCCGAATTTTAAACCAACAGACTGTCCGAAGCCGCATCTCTATACGCGCACCATAAGTCTCTCCTGGGCCAATCATTATCTTCGGGGTTCTTGAACCTGTCCAAATCATAATAGAGGGTTACTAACTACTTAAATAACATGTCACTAAAGCCCCGGAATTTTTCGGAATTTTTAACTATTTTTAAAGTCAATCCTAAACCTTCAGACACCCTGAAACATATCGAAACGATGTCCGATCGACTGGAAACCAGTCCCAAAATGTTGTTACATCGAAAGGATGATTTCGTGTGTTGGAAGTTTCCCCAAAAAGTGGGCCTTGTGTCCACACGGGCCGGTAGAAGCCCCTGCGCGTGGGAGCCATGCGCCACTGTACAGTCACCCTTGTCCTTCGGCAGACCGGGTCTGAATCGGTCTGCTGGTTTTCGGTCCGGTCCGACCAGTGGAGCCAGTCACCATCTTAACTCTCTCAAATTCGATTCGTTTGCTTCCATTTTGATACCAATCTTCCTATTTTCATCCTATTAACCTAACCATATAAAACAAACTAACAAAAACCCATAAAACCGACCCATTCAAAATCTCTTTCACGACCCATTTTTCCCAATCAACTCTTGGGCCTTTCAGCCATCTTCCACCGTCCAAAATCAATCAAACACCCTCCTACAGACCCAATAACACAGCCCCTAATCCTTAGATAATAACCCCAACGTTCAGAACCAAAAATTTAAATTAAAGACAAAACTGAGTTGTCGGGTTACTTAGGTTCTAGGCCATCGCCGCCGTCCACGGCGACTTGTCGTCCGGCTGCCACCGTTCAGTCCTTCTCTCTTACTCTGTCCTCACATAGCCATCAAAAAGGAAGGGAAAATGGTTTTGGGTTCAAAGGGTTTTCGGTGAGGTCGGGGAAGTGTGGGTTTGGTTTGCAGGAATAAAGAAATGGGGGAAATGCATGTATCAATTTGGGTGGGCAATGGATGAATGACAAGTGTCATTCTTCCATTGGGCATGTCCCTAAATATTTGGGCCCACTTAATTCCAAAAGGCATTTGTCTCGTAAAGCGTACAATAGTTCCCTCGAACTTCTGTGAACCGTAACTTTCCCGTCGAACGTCCGATTTCGACGTGCCGCCTGTCTACCAATTCACAATTCTGGGCCTCAAGCGCGATTTCACAATCCTGGGCCTCAAGCCTGATATCAGAACCAGCAGGGTCTCAAGCTCGATACCATAAATCAATGGGGTCTCAAGCTCGATATCACCACAAACTGGGCCTCAAGCTAGAATTGTAAACCAACAGACTATCCGAAGCCGCATCTCGATACGCGCACCATAAGTCTCTCCTGGGCCAATCATTGTCTCCGGGGTTCTTGAACCTGTCCAAATCGTAATAGAGGGTTACTAACTACTTAAATAACCTCTCACTAAAACCCCGGAATTTTTCGGAAGTTTTAACTATTTTTAAAGTCGATCATAAACCTTTAGACACCCTGAAACATATGGAAACGATGTCCGATCGACTGGAAACCAGTCCCAAAATTTTGTTACATCGAAAGTATGATTTCGTGTGTTGGAAGTTTCCCCAAAAAATGGGCCACGCGCCCACACGCGCTGGTAGAAGCCCCTGCGCGTGGGAGCCATGCGCCACTGTGCAGTCACCCTTGTCCTTCGGCAGACCGGGTCTGAATCGGTCTGCTGGTTTTCGGTCAGGTCCGACCGGTGGAGCCGGTTCACCATCTTAACTCTCTCAAATTCGATCCGTTTGCTTCCATTTTGATACCAATCTTCCTATTTTCATCCTATTAACCTAACCATGTAAAACAAACTAACAAAAATCCCTAAAACCGACCCATTCAAAATCTCTTTCACGACCCATTTTTCCCGATCAACTCTTGGGCCTTTCAGCCATCTTCCACCATCCTAAATCAATCAAACACCCTCCTACAGACCCCATAAACAGCCCATAATCCTTAGATAATAACCCCAACGTTCGAAACAAAAAATTTAAATTAAAAACAAAACTGGGCTGTCGGGTTACTTGGGTTTGGTTCAAAGGGTTTAAGGGAAAATGGTTTTGGGTTCAAAGGGTTTTTGGTGAGATCGGGGAAGTGTGGGTTTGGTTTGCACGAACAAAGAAATGGGGGAAATGCATGTATCAATTTGGGCGGGCAATGGATGAATGAAAAGTGTCACTCATCCTTTGGGCCTATCCCTAAATATCTGGCCCCACTTAATGCCAAAAGTCATTCGTCTCGTATAGTTCCCTCAAATTTCCGTGAACTGTAATTTTCCTGTCGAACGTCCAATTTCGATATGCCGCCTGTCTACAAATTTTTATCGACTCGATCTACGTAATGGTCCTTGGCCCTCAGCCATCGGACCACCCGAGTCAAAAGTCAACTTTTGCCCTCGTTGAGGGGCAAAATTGTAATTTCGCCCTGAACATCCGTTGATCCTCGTTTAATCTCGGATTAGCCTCACTAATCCATCATTAATCCCTAATTAATCCTTAAAATTTGGGACAGGTCGTTACAATTAAGGCCACCGAGAAAGACCCGTGTGCTTAAGATGCAAGACAGGTGAGCAATCCCACATCAGTCGGGGAGGGACAGGTGAAGTGCCTTATTTGTGTGGACAAAGTCTTCCTAGAAATGAGGCCTTTTGGGAGTTTATTGGCTTTGGGTTTGGTTCAAATTCCAAAGTTAAGCGAGTTTGCGCTGGAGCAATCTCAGAATATGTGACTTATTGTCACATCTCGATAGTCACACCTGGGCCCTGCTCCCGTCTGGAAACTAACCCAAACTACCGAAAGTGCTCCTAACACTCGTCAGACAAGAAGTACTCGTACTCTCGCTAGCTCATGTCTCTGCCTCTCGAGTAGCCTCGATTCCCGTGCAACGAAACTGGAGGGTTTTAAAACCACAAAACACATGTGAGTGGACATAAATAAATATTTTTAAAACATGGTTCGAAACACACAAGTATTGTACACTCCGTTTTATAAAACTATGCAAGCACATGAAAACCCATCAATTCTAAGTTAAAACCATAACATAAGTCACAAACTTCAAAATACAAACAAATAAGAGTAAACCAATCACTATTCATAAAACCAGCTCATATAAAAAATATCAACACATAACAGTAAAAATAAACAACTCACATAGGACTAACCCTTCCCCGATGCCTGAATTCCAACATCATATCACATAACCACTTAGGGATACAACATCCAAGGGTCGTCTCAAAGATGCAGCATCTGAGCACCAATCACATATATCACACTGCAGTACCAGTAGGCCAACCACTAGGGGATACATCATCTGTGTGGCCGCTCAGGGATACAACATTTGAGCGTCAAACCACATAACCCAACCACTGAGGGATACAACGTCTATGTAGCCGTTAAAGGATACATCATCTGGGCATAACCTAGTAGTCCGAGGAGGGTTGTTCATATCACCACATTCCACACATATCAATAAATCATAGATATCGAGAAACACATATTCATAACTCACATTACTTTCATGACTCAAAACCATAACTTGAAATCCAAGCCCAAGCCCAAAACAAACTTTATACCAAAATCTCGTAAAATGTGCCATTAAATAAGTTTTGTAAAATCATCCAAAATTATATACAAATTCCCATCAATCAATTATAACCAAAATCAAGTAGAAAATTCATATCAGCTCTAAAATCAATTCCAAAATTCAGTATAAACTCAAAACACAATATATGTAAATTCCGTAAATTCCTCGTAAAACATGCATTTTAAAGATTTCGTAAATTCACCAAAAATCGCATAAAAATCATATCCAATCAAGAATCACTAAAATCACATATAAAAATATTTAGAACACGTAAATATGCATGCATAAGAGTTTAGGGAAAAGAAATTCCACTCACACTCGGTCCGCGCAGTCCGATACTGACTTGCACACATTTCCTTAATTTTTGAAACAACCACTTCTAAGGATTACTAATGGTACCAAGTAACTCATATTTTAATCCCTTAATTGTCTGGGATTTTTAAATAGATTTAAAATGAAACATAAACCTTTAGGGCAGTCAAAATAGCACCGAGACGAGATCTGATCATTTCAAAAACTGTAAATGTTGATTCGTAACATCAAATACATCGAGTTTCGTATTAATCATATTTCAAGATGGGCTACCACGCACCCCCACGCGCCTAGAAGCCTCACTACACGTGGATTCAAGTGCATTAATGTTCATTGTCTTCAAGCTTAGGTTGGATCGACTCGCAGATGTGTAATCCAGACCTGACCCGGCTCTAAAACGTTCATTTTCCATTATTTTCCTTCCATTTCGACCATCTTCTAATCGACCTCAAAAAAGGATCTATGATCTTAGAACTAGGAAAAAAACGATTGATAGACAAGGTACCATACCTTTCCTTTTCGGACAAAACTCAACTTTTATCCTAGATTGTTCTCGTCGTCCAAATCCCCTGTTTTTGTGCTCTACTTGATCGCAAAGCCTCCAAAAAGGTCATAGGATACTTTTTACCAAGTTCCAGACTTGAAACCAAACCCGAAACCAAGAACCCAAAGACAAGGCTTTTAGGTTCCATGGCTGAGCTTGCTCTTCCTCTTCCTCTCGCTGTTCTTTCTTCATTTCCTCCAGTCTTTCTTCTTTTCGTTCCTTTTCTTTCCTTTTCTTTCTTTCTTTTCTTTCCTTTTCTTTCTTTCCTAGGCTCTCTCTCTCATCTCCCTGGTTTCTCACTTTTGGCCATTACCTTTCACGATGTTCGGCCATCACCTTTCATGATGTTTGGCCATATTCCACCGAAAACACCCAAACTAGCACGCACGCACACACACACGCACGCACGCACGCACACACACACACACACACACACACACACACACACACACACACACACACACACACACACACACACACACACACACACACACACACACACACACACACACACACACACACACACACACACACACACACACACACACACACACACACACACACACACACACACACACACACACACACACACACACACACACACACACACACACACACACACACACACACACACACACACACACACACACACACACACACACACACACACACACACACACACACACACACACACTAATATAATAAGTGGTAAGTCGGCGACACACACACACACACTAATATAATAAGTGGTAAGTCGGCGGGAGGAAGAAAATATCTGGCCTTTCTAGATGCTTGTCAACATCCAATAAACATTGTAAAATTAGCAATTTACCCATAATACCAAAATACCAAAATACCCTTGATCGTTTTATACCCATAATTAACCCATACGATCTCCGATTTCAGCGTACCTTCTGTCTATGGACTTAGGAGTCCGTGACCTTAGTAATGGTCCTTGCAAAACGTCTAACAGATACTTGGGGGGTCAAAAAGTGAATGTTTGACCATTCTAAGAGCAAAATCGTCACTTCTATAAAATTTTCCAACTTTTATTTTCCTCGATCGTTCAGGTCGTTACATACTGAAAAGTCGCATGTGAATTCCCAGAAATAAAACCATGAAGGTATGACTTAAAGCGGATATTATTATGTTATGAGAGACGGGCCGTGACATTGTATCTATACATGTGCATCATATTTAGTTTGATTTCACTCTATAATCTTTCTATACCCCTCTAAAGCTGACGAGGGTGAGGGCGCATATCTCTAGCAAACAAATCTGAAAACTAAAAACTAAATATTTATATACTAGGAACGCTCAAGCTTCAGCTAGTTGACACCATAATACAGAATTAACCAGTAATTTAGGTATATTTCATGAAATAATATTACAATTTAATTATTCGCCTTTTATGTCCCCCATCAAAAGATATTTCAACAAAAATGAACCAAAATCGAAAACCATTTAGCAATTCAATTATCTTCATGAAAATCAGTATGTTATCAAATAACACTTTATATTCATCTATGCATTTGGCTGGATTGTTGGATAGTCAAAAGACTACCAATTTTGATAAGATTTTTTGAAAAGTGTTATTTAATAAGACTACCAATTTTGATAAGATTTTTTGAAAAGTGTTATTTAATAAGATTACCAATTTTGATAAGATTACCACTTTTGATAAGATTCTATTCACCCAGTACTAATTACGAGCCAAAGAGGTAGCGCAATGTTAATGCTATGGAATGTGCAAACAAAAAATATGGAGTGATCTGGCTACCTAACAGTGGACTTTCTCCTCTTTTTGAGGCTTTATTTCAAGTGTATACTCCATCATTTGTACTTGAAATTCAATCAACGTTCTGTTCTGTTCCCACTTAACACGCACTACTAAAGACACTAGCAAAAAAGAATGATAACGATGTGAGACCTTGGAGTTCCAGAGAGTTATTGGTCAAGTAATCTGACTAGTGATTGAACAAAATAAACCAATACATGATCAAGTTTGTGGCGATTACAACCATTTATATTTACAGTAAAGCATGTAAGGATGATTGTAGAGAAAGAAAAAGGCAGACTCTGTGCCTGTGGCTCACAGTATCACACATTACACATATCTGAAAAATAATCTCTTCTTGTTTGCTTTTTACTGTACTTCTTTATTTGCTTTTGTTAAAAATTACCACATACAATGCACTTAACTTACTTTTTTACGAGCAAATAATAATATATGATATTGGGTCATCAAATAGAATCTTACGATTTCAAAATTAGAACCCAAAGAAGTCGATCTGCGATTGCTAATTTGCAACTGCAAAAAATCAATCAAAACGTAGAGAGCATTGTTCCTTAGGATAGAGTTATAAATATAATTTATGTATCAATTTAAATCTTTTATTGATTTGAATTAGAAAAATCAAAGTTGATTGTGATTAAAACAAACGACAAATTCATCCTATTTCATTTTTATATGCAAATTAATTCCAAATGAATGGTTGAGATTATATACACAATATCCATTTAGTTTTATTTTCTTCAATAAGTATCATTTGAAAAAAAAAAATCACAATGCAATATCCATTCTTTCTCCTATCTCTTTAATTTAGTTTAAGTTCATTAACAAATAAAAAAACATTCGTTCTTGTCTGCTCAGAGCAACACTGCCAATTTCCGATGGTTTATCACTTTATCATGCATTTGAATATGACTTTCTTCATGTTTTTTTTTTCGTCATGACTTTCTTCAAGTTTGAGTTCTCCAATCTTCCATTCACAGAATAAGTTCTTGATTCTTCCTTATATGAGATTATGGTGTCAAAGTTTATTAATTTAATTTGACATTGTTGATATCATATCGACCGACTATACAATAGAAGACGAACAATACCACAAGAGGCGATCAGGTTAACTACGATAGGCCGCCGTTGGTCGACACCTAAGGGCACAACAAGTCCAACCAAGAATCAACGAACCAAAGCCTAAGACTTTTACTTGTCGGCAATTCGGACTAACACTTCTAGTCAGCACCTCTGACATTAGTAGATCCCTGACATGCTAGAAGGTCTACTATCACCTACTCTTCATTCCGAATCCTCGGGACACGTGGCAGTATATCATAAGGTAGCTTGAACCCCACATCATTAGGATTCAATCACCACATTCATTACCACTATAAATTAAGATCAATTCCCCCACAAAGGTAACACAACTCAAATCGATCTCTACCTCTATGCTGCCTAACTCATGTTAGATCCCTTTCTCGCTTACTAACTCAAACATCATAGATTGTTAGGTAGGAACCCACCGGCGCCAAGTGCTCTTCCTTTGTCCTACAGACCATTCGACCAACAAGAAGAAAGCATACCGGCAATATGCAAGATTATATTATGTTAAGTCCATTTTAGGATCAAATATTTGGCATCTTCCGTGGGAATTCGGAGTAAGTACTCCCACTAGCTCAAATATCACCATCCCATCTTCATGCTGATAACGATATGAGCCAAGGAAGATGATGGAAAGCTAAACAACACCCCTCTCTGAGGAGAGTGAAATAGAAACAGATAAGACCCAGCCTTAGAGGTAATGCTCAAAATGATGGAGATACTCCAACAAGAGATGACCAGACTCCAAAAGAGCAATGTTGAAAATGAGAGCATATATCATGTATGGGGAGAACAATATCAGAGCACTCTTACTCTACTCCAATCTGCACGGGAAGAACTAAAGGAGCAACGGGTAGCCATCGAGAGGGAATTTTTCGACGGAGTTGCATAAGAACCACGCTGCTCTAAACATGCCCGACCAGAACCTTCCAGGAGAATGCTCATCTGCCAGATCGACGACGCTAGCCCCTTAGGAATGCAGATCTTCCGCGATGTTCATGAAATACTCGATATGAGACTACTTCCTATCAAGCCCACTCGTTAACATACCCAACGAACGATTCCAGGATTGCAGATCAATGTAACGACCCATCCCGAAAAATTAAGACACTTTCAAAAAACAAATTGAGAATGAACATATTTACTCATATTTTTATTAATGGAACAAAATAAAATTTCCATTTGGGTAAACTTTTCAAAAGTTTTGATTGGACCAACGTGTGCATCTCGAATTCACGAGTTCATAGACATGTGGCACGCAGAGAACAAAGATAAAATGTTTAAGTTACTGATCAAAATGCATAAGGGCATTTTGGTAAATATAGAATATATGGGCATTTTAGTATTTTTACCCGAAATTGCTTTGCATTAGTCGACAAGTGGTAGCACGTTCACTTGGGGCCCGACGAATGTCGTGAGGAGCAAGGGTGAGGTGGAACTCACCGCCTTAGTCATTTTTAAATTGGTAGGATTCACGGGAGAGGACGACATGGGTGGAGGGGGGAAAAGAAGAGCCCTCCCTAGACTCCCTCTCTGTTGGGACTTATCGTAGTAGCCTAGAGCAATGAAACCTTCATAGCAAGGTTATGAATGCTGGAAGGGAGGAACCAAGACAACAATAGAGAAAGGAAACCAGGAGCCCGTGGATGGAAATTTCAGTTGACCCATGAAAGCTTGAAACCAAGTTGCAACCATTTTTCTCCGGTCCTTGATGATTATGCCTAGCCTAGGTTCAAGATATTCGATGTAGGAAGCTCTGGGACACGAAATGCATAGCTAGACAAAAGTTTATGCTTGGATTTTGATCAAACTATGTATTGTTTTGATCTTCTGGTTGCATAAGTGTGTTCCTAGGTTCCTGTAGATGTAATTGATATTTGGAATGTTAAAAATATACGAGAAAAGAGAGAATTGGAACCAGCTTGAGTTACTTGGGTCGGGCCTTGTTACAGAGATCTGGACAACTCGAATTGAGGTAGCAGACGACTGCGTTTGTGACTATGGTTACATGGGCATGAGGGAACTCACCGATCGTCTACCGGAGAGTGATGCCATGTGCGGCGTCTCCTCAGAGTCTGATCAACAAGAAATTTAATGCTTTCGATGTTAAGGACCCATTGGTATAGTATGTGATACAATTGGACACCATTTAGAGGTAGTTCTAAGTGTCCAAAGTTATGACATTCCTAGTTAAAGTGCATATGGAACTCCCAATGTTTTGGGAGTTGAATAATGGTTTCCTTGTATGTTTAGGATGTCAGATTGAGACTCGAAGGAAGCTGGGATATTGGCTTAGAGCTTGGAAAGTGTCAAAAGTGCAGGATATCAGATCAAGGCGTAGGAAAGAGTAGAAATACCAGATTATACTTTTCGTCAGGGTCAGTAGGTTGGTGTGGGTGATGACCTAGGTTCCTATAATGACATAATGTTACCGAGAGGGTCGGTGTTATCCCTTGTTTGGGAGGTTTCCCATAGTATGGCTAAAAGTCCTTAGGATAATTTTAGAACGTTATTCGAGTTGTCAGATAGGAGTAGGACCTTACACAGTTATCAAAGTGATTTTAGAAGTGATCTTATCAATTTTGGTATCGGAGAAAATTAGGGTACATTGTCCTGGGAATTTCAATATAGCTCGGAATTAAGATTGGTTGGGTATACTGTGAGTAAACATTTGTTTTATAAATTGTGATGCATATATAATTAAATGTTTTAAACATTTTATTGCATGATGGAATTGCAATGGTTTGAATAAATGATTCAAAATGTTCCAGATTTAGAATATTTATTCAGGATTTGATTCTAGACACAAGTTTTTACGATTGCTTTATGGAAGCAGTGTTTTGGGCTCATGCTCAACTTTTTGACTTGGATTTTGAGTCATGGATTTGTTTTAAAAAACAATATTTTGGATTTGTTCCATGCACTGTTTTCCATGGTTGATTATCCTCGATGATATGATATACACCTATAGATATGATTGATCTTGAGGATACCACCGGATGTGTTGGATCTTGGAGAGACCATGATATGCACCTGTATTTATAACCTGATCCTTAGGGAGGCCACCTAGACGTTGTTATATCCTGAGGATGCTACTAGGAGGTTGTAGGCACAATGTAGGATCTCGAGGCTACTCAAAGGTTGCAAGTACGCTACAAGATCTTAAGACAACTCAGAGGTTGTAGGTACACTATAAGATCCCGAGGCTACTCAGAGGTTGTAGGTACACTATAGGATCCCAAGGCTACTAGGAGGTCGTAAGTACGCTATAGGATCCTGAGGCTACTTGGAGATTTCATGTACTCTACAAGATTCCGAGGCTACTTTGAGGTTGGAGGCATCCTGCTGGATCCTGAGGCTACTCTGGTTGCAAGTACACTGTAGAATCCCGAGGCTGCTTGGAAGTTACAGGTATGCTACAGGATCCCAAGGCTGATCGAATGGCAGTAATATTACTTTGCAGGATCTTGAGGTTACCCGGAGGTGATTTTAAAGACTTGTGCCCTAAAAGGCCTAATACGATATTCCCGGATGTAGGGACTTGCTGAAAATGGGTCTTGAGCTACAAACGTAATTTTTGAGGATAAAATTTTTGTAAGGAGGGTAGATTGTAATGACTCCTCCTGAAAAATTAAGGTATTTTTTAAAAATAAATTGAGGATGGGCATGTTTACCCCAGTTTTTATCAAAGGTCCAAAATTCAATTTCCATTTGGGGAATATTCTTGAAAAATCCAATTCGACTAATGTGTACGTCTCAAACTCACGAGTTTGTAGGTAGGCGGCATGCGGAGAACAAAGATCGAATGTTTAAGTTATGGGTCAAAATGCATAAGGGCATTTTGGTAAATAAGGAAGATGGAATTTTGGTAAATATGGAAGATAGAGGCATTTTCGTTCTTTTACTTAGAGTTTCTTTACATTGGTAAACAAGTGGCAGTTGGTTCACTTGTGGACTAACAGATGTCCTTAGAAGCAAAGATAAGGTGGAACGCACCACCCTAGCCGTTTTTAAATTGGTTAGGATTCACAAGAGAGGACGACATGAGTGGAGGGGGAAAGAAGAGTCCTCCCAAGACCCCCATTCTAACAGGACTTATCATAGTATCCCAGAGCAAAGAAGCCTTCACAACAAGGTTATGAATGCTGGAAGAGAGGAACATTGACAAAAATTGAGAAAGGAAATCGTGAACCCCTAGATGGAAATTTCCTTTGACCCATGAAAGCTTGAACCAAGTTCCTAGCCTTGCTCTCTAGACCTTAATGATTATACCTTGCCCAAGTTTAAGACGATTAGATACATGAGGCACTAGCTAAAAACTTTAGCTTGGACTTTGATCAAATCAGGCAACATTTTCATATTCTTGTTGCATAAGTGTGTTCCTCGGTTCCTGTAGGTGCATTTTGATATTTGGAATGCTCAAAATAGACGAGAAACGGGAGAATTGGATTTGCGTTAAGTTACTCAGGTTGAGACCTGTTGTAAAGATCTGGGTCGACTTGGTTTGAGGTAGTAGGTGATTGCACTTGCAATTGTGGCTACAATTGCTTAGGGGAGACTCGCTAGTCATCCACCGATGCATGGTTATGCATGCGGCGAGATCGAGATTAAACAAGCACATAAATATATAACTAATTCAATTTGAGTGATAAACCTTTCAAGTTCACAATATCAACGAAATTAGTATAGCAACAAGCAAGGGTCGATCCCATAAGGACTTGTTCAACAGGTATGCCACTTAATTCAGATTCTCAATTTAATCAAAGACAAAAACACGCAAAAAATGGGGTTGATGATTATGCAAAAAATTTGGAAAAATAAACAGAAACTTGTGACATAAGTAAGTAAAAACAACAAGGGAGTAAATAATTGTTTGATTATTTATACTATAGTTAACTAAGACGACTATCCACCACTTACCAATTGAGTTTCTAATGTTTTTTTAAGATTATATTATTAATGAATGTATGAATTCAACACCCATGCAAAGGCATTGATATTGAGTCACCCTACACATATTATTCCTCCTTACTTAGCATATCCTGGGCATGATGTGTAGCTTAGGACGTCTATTCAATTTTAACAATTAAACGCATTAAGAAAAAAGAAATTAATGACATTACACTACCCTTAGAAACGTGGCATACAAGCCTAGGGCATCATGGATTGGATTACAGGTAAGATGTAAGTCACTACCTTCGGTCCTAATAATTATACAATGGTGATCAATCAATATGCAATCGTTCACCAATAATTCATTGAATCAAATAACCACTTAAAAACAATGAATTATATGAGCATAGTAATAACAATCACATCCATAACATGTATAAAAGTAAAAACTAAGAACAAAAACACATCAAATGCCCCTTATGGTTAGGGCTTCAAGCGATCCTAATTCAATGAATGAATACTCGCACATAATGATGAATGGAAACATAAGAAAATTCAATTGCATTTAAACATAAAGAGTAATAAGTTTAGAAAGACTAAGCCACAAAGACAATGATGCAAGCAGAAGACACGGCAAAGCCTTCTTCTCCTAAGATTCATGTCCAAAATTAAGAACAAAACTGAAAGTAATAAAATCAGAAACTAATTCTTTGCATGTAAGACTACAACTAAGCTATGATGAGATTACAATATTGGGCTTAT
This sequence comes from Prinsepia uniflora, assembly GCA_032719365.1. Lineage (NCBI taxonomy): Eukaryota > Viridiplantae > Streptophyta > Magnoliopsida > Rosales > Rosaceae > Prinsepia > Prinsepia uniflora. The sequence goes on from CM064876.1 coordinate 23,633,489, forward strand.
TGGAGGTCTATTTATAAAGGCTAATTCCTTTAGAATGTAGGAGAAGCTTCAGTAGAGAATAGTCACAGAACTCAGATTGGAACACTGTCCTAGTCATAGTTGATAAGAAAACCCGATTTGGAGAGGAATGGGTTCCCTTGGGTGGCAAGGAATTATGATAAGAGCCCTATCCTATCTTAGAAACCAATCACGACTTAGACAGGTAAATCAGGATAATTAACAGGTGCAATTAGAACACTTGGACAGGTAAATCAGGAGAATTATCCAAGTGTGAAAATGAATTATTTTCAGCCAAGAAAAGGAATAAACCTTTCTTGGTCAATCTTGGACAATCTGATCTCACCTAAGCTGCAATTATAACACTGGGAAGACATCTGGGCGGTCTAATTTGGCCATAAATACTGAAAGATAGTTAAAATAGGTTTAGGCCCTTCAAAAAAAAAATCGAATTAGGTCATTTTTGGAAGTGCCTCCGAATTAGGCTCTAATAGCGCGCTTGAAAATATGGCTAAAAGTGTGTCTGAAGTGTATATCAATCGGGCCAAAATTTGCCTCCTAACATGCTATTACGAAGGGTCCAATTATGGGTATCGTTAGCCCTTAGCGTAGCCAGGGCTTGTCACTAGCGTGTCCATGGTGTGTCACTGGTATGTCACTAGGCCAGGCATACATGAGGATTAGGGTTAGGCGCAGGTCCTAGGAACTCGATAAGGTTGTCCACGGGCTATCTAGGAGTTGTCCACGGGCTATCTGGGAGTTGTCCACGGGCTATCTAGGAGTTATCTATGACTGTCACGAAACCTCAGTTGGGACTCAGTAATGGTAGGAACTCGTGCCAGGCGTAGGAACTAGTCATAGGGCCAGGTTTCAGGCGTAGGACCATGATTGGGGCATTTGGTCCAACTTAAGATAATTTTTTCGTTCTAAGTCGAATTTCAACGGTTCTTTTTTCATTATCAAAAAAATTGACGTCACTTTCATATTCTACACATTTCACACAAAATAGATAATTTTCTCCTATTGATTTTGAAAATATAATCAAAAGACAAGTGAATGGGGTATTTAGTTGACATCAAAATGATGCATAAATAACGGCTTATCAAATACTCCCAAACCTTCCTTTTGTTAATCTCTTAGAAAAATAGAAAACAAAAGACTCGATATAATTAAGATAAATATTTAAACCTCTAGGTTCACCTAGTATGAGGAGTTTTGTCTCTTGTGGGTAATAGCAGCATGATTCCCACAAACGTTTTGCTTAGACAACTAAGATGCTATAAACAATACTTGAAAAGGTTAATTGGAACTAAAGACCTAAAATATGCTCTACAAAACCAATAGATATGCCATAACCAAGAGTTCATATGTTAAGTGAATAAGCCCCATTTAAAACTATCATGCTAAAAAACAACTGCATCGCACCCTAGAAAGATTTCCCCTCGACTCTAGTCCTCACTAGGCATGACTCATTACACACGAGTCCTAGGGCTTTCACTAATTCAAGCATGTGTGATGAATTTATGTAATGAAATTAAAGGTTAATCACATACAAATTTCAATGATTAATGACACTTTATAAATATAAAGATTTTATGAAGGAATTGACATTTAAGAACATAGGCACATACCTCAATCCTTTGTCAAACTGTCCAAAAGATCAATTAGGTATTTACCAATGATTGTAGTGGGGCTAGGCTCTCAGGTTTAGAAAGAAATGATGGGATTCAAAGAACCTAAGTTGTGTTAAGGCATGAGAAGTCATGACTCGAACTTGAATTTCAAACTATGAATCTCCGATTTAGCCCACGACATTGTGCCTTCTTGAGATACTTAGCTCACTTGGTTCAATTCACACTATTTTCTTTTTTGTTTTCCTTCTTTCTTTTCTTTCAAATTTTTTTTTCTTTTTGGGTTCATGATGAACATTTATATTTTTTTTTCGTTCTTTTCCTTGAATTGAATCAAGATCATGCAATAACTTGCTCAACTTCAAAATTATATACTAATGAATTTTTGAATTTTGAGCTCATACCAATCACTTCAGTACAAGCAGCACATAATGCTAACACAATTCATTCTCATCATGAATCTCATTTGATGAAACCTCAACACAAGTTTAGATTATAGGATGTGGCCTTTAAGAGTAGCTGAAATCTTGGGTTGGTTGTAACTTGGGTGATGAAAGAAATGACTAAGTGTTTGGCTGCAAATTTAGCTTAGGGACCATGCAATTAGGAAGGATAAGGCTTCTAGGAGGTTAATCACACATGTCCTATATATTTTTTATATATAGAAAAACATACATCAAATCAAGAGCGTCTATACGATAAATTTCTTTAAACATCAATGCAATAAGAAATAATGAGATCATGCAATCGTGAACAAAAGGGATGAGTGTGTATGTAACGACCCGTCCCGAATTCCAGAATTAGATTAGTGACTAATCACAATTAGTGAGGTTAATCGGTGATTAGTTGAGCGAAATCGGACGAACGATGCAAAATGACCGTTTTGCCCCTAGGCGTGGGCAAAACGTTGACCTTTCATTTGAGCGGTCAAATGGACTTTGGCCGATGACTGTGACGTAGTTCAGGACTTCACGAGTTCATAGACAGGTGGCACGTTCAATTCCGACATTCGAGAAAGAAGTTATGACGTCCGGAAGTTTAAAGGCAATTTGGTAATTATGGTTAAAAGGGGCAAATGTTGACTTTTTTACCGAGAGGTCCGATGGCCAAGGGCCGAAGACCGTTACGTAGATCGGGATGATACGAATCCATAGACAAGCAGCATGTTGAAATCGAACTTCGAACGGGAGAGTTATAGGTCACGGAAGGTCAATTTCACTATGCACGTACTTTGAGACGATGATGATTTGGCAATATTTGATTGGACAGATATTTTGGTGGGTCCCATGGATGAGTGACAAGTGTCACTCATCCTATTGGTTAATTCCCCTAAATTGTGGATCCAACTAATTAAATATTATTATTGTTATTATTATTTTAATCTAATCCACACATCATTCAATCTTGGCCCTCCATTTTATTTTAATCTTTCAATCCTCACCATCAATCCCATCTCCCTCTCATCAGCTATCAAATATCATTCTCCTTCTCTTTTCTTCATAACCCAAAATCCCATAACCCATATTTCTCCATTTTTCTTCAAAACACAAACACACATATCCCCCACCTCCATCACTCATCTTGTGACTGTGTTACAATGAACATGACCAGGAGGAGTGATGAGAGACTGAGACGGTGAGACATGGCTGGGGACGACAGTGGTGGACACGGCGGAGGGAACCCGGCAGCTTGGTTATAGGTAAAAAATGGTGGATGGAGTTTTGATGGGTGTTGAACGGGTTGATCGATTCCAGTACGTCCTAGGGAGTGAGACGACCCCACAGAGCTTGGATTCGAGCCGAATGGTGGCCGGGAACGAGAGATATCGATGGAGGAAAGTCGAGCTTGCGGTTCATCGTCCAACAGGTAGCCTTCAGCATTTGTTTTTAATTTCTGGGTTGAGGGATCTGTTGGGGAGGATGAGACGGTGAGAATGGGACAAACGGGAGGCGTTTTGGTGGTCGGACGGTGGAGAATCGACCGGGTCAACCCGCGGGTCACGGTGACCCGGTTGCAGACCCGATCTGAGGTAGACGATGACTGATAACGTCATCCTGTTGACGTCATCATGTCAGGGATGACGTTAGCATGTCATATCTGAAAATGTCAGCTGACATGTCAGAATATGGACCAATGGGAGCTTGACACGTGACACTATCAGAGGTGTCAGTGCTAACGTCAGCGTTGACTTTTTCAACCACAATATTTTGAGTGGGCCCAATGTCATTTTAAAGGTTTCGATGATCCGGATCCAATGACGGTGGTTTCGGGTCAATCGGAGATCGTTAAGTTGGTCAAATCGAGGTTTTTCACCTCGGGAAATATGTACGGGACACGTTGATTTTTCCGGGAAAGTTTAGGCTTCTTAATATGGACTTGTATAGGTTAGTAGTAACCTTTGGATATGATTTGGACAGGTCAGGATGACCCGGAGAGGTCGGATTAGCTCGGTGAGCCTATGGCACACATATCGAGGCGGCAGCTCGGACGGTTTGTGAGTGGACCTTGTTTTCTAAATTGGTGCATGCATAAATGTTTATTATATGTTTTAATACGTGTTTGGTGATTCCATGAGCGCATTTGGTTGTGGTTACGTATAGGCACGTATTTCAAGGGTTCGGCCTTATACGGTGCCTATACGGGTCTGTATTTCTTTGATGGTCTGAATGAAATGGATTTGGATTTCCAAAAGGATAAACTCAGGTATGAGACCCATTTGGTTTTGTCTCAGGCATATGACCCTATTGATGACCTACGGGTCCGAGTCGTGGTCGCGGCAGATGCTTGGTGCACTGCGACGGTCGACGTGACGCTCGTCTCCTGATTGGGATGTGTTCCTTCCGGGGAGGTCACGACGTACGATTCATGGTCGGGCAGCCTGGGGAGGCTCGACTTCGGAGTACTGACGGTTCAGGATAGCGATCGATGATGAGTGCACCATGATAATGTGGTGGTCGCGTCGGTTGATTCGTTCACGGTGACATACTAGGATTGAGGGCGGTCCTGGATGGATGGTTGCATGCATCACTATGATCGGAGTTGTGACTGACCCTTAGATATCGGGCACGGTGCCCAGCTGATGTCATATGTTCGAGCACGAGACCCAGTTACTTTACGGTTATGATTTCGGGTAAGGGACCCTACATGGATTTCCAGGTTCATGACGGTTTATGGGAACCGGCATGAACCCTTGTTATGTTATTGTGGTACATGAAGGTTTATGGGAACCGGGTATGGAGGATGTTTTGTATATATATATATATATATATGAATGGAATGGATGTTATTGATCATGCCGGTTCAGGGGAGCCGGGCATGAACTCCTAAATGGATGTTATGGATCATGACGGTTCAGGGGAACCGGGCATGAATGTTTATGTTATGTATATATATGTATTCATATACCTTTATGTACTTCTATTATCTCCTCCAGGGAGGGTCGTTGGCCTAGGTGGACCCCGGAGTAATCACGGAGCAATGACTGAGTGGGAGTCGCCCCAGTTGGGTTCCTTACTCTCAGGAAGGCATGGATCGTAACCTCAGGGCGGGTTAGTGGTCTACGGACATTGACCTTGACTCTGGAAGACTTAGGTTGAGACCCCGAGTAGCACGCACGTAGCTTTGGAAACTGTGATAGGATTGGTGGTGTGAATTATATGTATATATGATGTATATGATATATGGTTATGAGATATGATGTATGATGGATACAGGATTTGGGCAGTGGCCTGTGTACATGGTTTTATTATGGTTTGGGCTGAGTCCCACATGGTTTTGGGAAGTGGCCCGTATGGTTGATTCTTTATGATTCTTTCAGTTATGGTTTTGGGCTTAGTTCCCACCTATGGTCCATTTGGTTAAATGGTTTTCGAATGCATACATGCTTTTTAGTGAAGGGTACAAATGTCTTTATGGAAATGTTTTTATAAACTTTTTTTTTGTCCACTCACAGCTTTAATGTTTTGACTGCTCTTCGGGTTGACAGCAGATGTGGACTGTAGTAGAGACTGAGATATCATATACCTCTTCCGGATCCTGGCGTACTCTGATAGCCCGAGAGGGCTAAGGTCGGAAATTTCCCTTGTTTACACTCCATGTCAGATGGGATCAGGGTCGTTCCTCGTTAATCCTAGGGGGATTGGGGACGGGTCCTGACAGTGTAAGAGTATAAATAAGTAGATCTCTTAAAAAGAATAGAAATTAGGCTTAAAAATCTCACAAAGGTAGTCACCACTAATTTTCTAAGGTTGTTTGAATTCGGTTGCTCAATTCGCTTAATCACTCAAAACTTGGCATATGTGTTGTGTATATTATGACTCATGGACATTGCATGACCCTTAGTAAAGTGAAGGCATGTCCTCGGCATGTATGTCCCTATTAACTAGTTATAATACTCTAACTAGCAATATAAAGACAGAAAACACAGCAAAAAAAAAACAGTTTTGGCCATACCCCCAAACCTATTAGTTTTTATATGCAAAATGTAATCCTCATCCCCAAAACTAAATCAAACATTGTCCTCAATGTAATAAGCATGCATAAAGGACAAAATATAAGCATGGTTCCATGGAGAAAAACATAAATATAAAAGATTGCGAGCAACAAACTGAAACTAGGTTACCTCCTAGAAGTGCTTTATTTAACGTCTAGGCAAGACGAGGCATTACTTGCTATTATGAGAGTAGGAGTGTGGAAAGCATGACAGCAATAAGATGGATCTTATTGTTAGCCTCATTATGTAGAATCCTCGTTGCAACATGGAAAATTGAGTTAGAAACATCTAAAGGAATCCATCGATGAGAACGTAACATATTGGGAAAACAATTGAGAAGGGAATTGAATGACAACATTTTTCTGCCCATTCTCACATATCTTCCTTTGAAAGTGCTTGTGGTGGGGCAACATATGTTCTTCCATGGGGATTCTACTCTTCACGACCTTTTTTTATAGTTCTTTCCTTTTGAACTTGAAGAAGGGTACCAAGTTGAGCATGGCCAACACCCTCATTTTGTTTTTGTTGTTAGACCCACAAAAGATAGGTACAAATCCATTAGGAACAAAATAAGATTCCAACTACACAAAATTATTATTAAATTCAAAATTTTCAGATTGAGGTTCATTTTGTCCCATAGCCATGCGTGTGTCCTTGGGCAGCAACAAGCTCACGTCATTCTGAAAACCTTGTGCAGAGTAATGGGCATGCTATGTGTTTGAGAAGAGGATGTCTTGATGGGTGTAGCTGGGATGGTGGCCATAGGTCTGTCCTATGGTGCTGCAACTGGGACAACTTGGCATGTCACTAGCGCTCCTAGGACATAACGAGGATATGCCCAGGTCTTGTCACGGTACTGTCCTTGCTGGTCTATGTTAGGGGTGGGCTAGGACACACCCTGTGGAGCTCTAACAAGTTTTTAGTACTTGGGTGGCAAGGCAGGTGAACCTTGCTGGAGTGCAGTGGCTCTCGGTAGAGCTTGGTGTGTCACGACTTGAGGCAAAAGGAAAGGCAAGGGTTGCGGTTGTGCCTGGTCTTTTGGTACATCAAATTGGGCGACAGGCTGCACTTCCATATCTACCATGGTGTAGCTATCATCTTCCCTCACCCCAATCTTGTCTTCCCATTCTTCCATTTGAATTTCTAAGTTGCGAGTCAAAGGAAACACAGAGCTTGGTGTGTCATGGCCTGTAGTAAAAGGAAAGGCAAGGACAATATGTTTAGGCATTGAATCAACTTTAAAATCATTAGAAAATAAGGAAGAACTTTCAATGTCAGAATTGGAGCAGTCATAATGATCAATTAGTGGAGAAAGGAGGAACAGATTCATGTCATGTCTTAAGGCAGGTAGTAAGGCATCCATGGCAAGCACGTGGCAAAGTGTAGGTTGGGCGAGAGTTGCAACATAATCATTATCACTGATATCAGTTGGTGGGGAAATTACCATGCCTTCGATTTGGTGCATAATGGCCTGAGACTCCCTCTTTTTCCTTTTTGATATTTCTTCTATGTGCTCAGTCATTTCTTGCATTTCTTGAATAATAATAGATGTCTTTTGTATCGAGGTCTGTTGTCAAGCTTGGAAGGCAAGGGCTAGAACATAGTTAGGAACCTCAGGAACATAAGCTCTAGTCTTTTCTGGCAGGGCCTCAACCAAAGCTTGGAGTTCAGGATATGGGTCTGGATTAAGAGCTGGTTGTGGAGTGTTCCATGTGCAATTAGGCAGGGTTCCCCATCGTCGATTGTAAGGATCTGGGTATACTTGAGTATGGAGTTCCGGCTCATTGTTCCACCCTTGTGGATTGTCCCAAACTCTCGTTTCAATGTATGGATCATACCAAGGTCACGTTTCAATATAGGAGTTCATTATATGTAAAAAAGAAACATTAGAACTAAGTTAGTAAAAAACCTACAATAAATCGACAAGGTTAAAACATAATTGAGTTTAGGTAAACTTGAATTAAAGTGGACACCGTGGAGTGACAAATCTCTGAGAAGGGCTCCAAAAAATTGACCGAGATTAAACAAACACACAAATATATAACCAATTCAATCTGAGTTATAAACCTTGCAAGTACACAATATCGTAGAAAGTAGCATCGCAACAAGCAAGGGCAGATTCTACAACGACTTGTTTAACGGGTGTGTCACTTAATTCAGATTCTCAATTCAATCAAAGATAAAAACACACAAAAGGTGGGGTTGGTGATTATGCAACAATTTTGGGAAGAAAAAAATAGAAACTTGTAACATAAGTAAGTAAAAACAGCAAGGGCGTAAACGTTGTTTGATTATTTAGACTAAGATGAGCTAAGGCAACTATCCACAACTAACCAATTGAGTCTCTAATATTTTTCCAAGATTATGTTATTAATGAATGGATGAATCCAGTGCCAGTGCAAGGGTCCTAATGTTGAGTCACCCTACACACATTATTCCTCTACTTATAACATCCTAAGCATGATGTGTACCTTAGGACGTCTATTCAATTTTAACAATTAAACTCATTAAGTACAAAAGGAATTTAATGACATTACACTACCCTCATAAGTGTGACATGCAAGCCTAGGGGGTCATGGATTGGATTACAGGTAAGATGTAAGCCACTACCTTTGGTCACAACAATTACACAATGGTGATCAATCAATATCCAACTATTCACTAATAATTCATTGAATCAAGTAACCATTTAAAAACAATGAATTACATGAATATAGTAATCACAATCACATCCATAACATGCATTATAACATAAATCAAGAATAAAAACACATCAGACAACCCTCATGGTTAGGCTTCAAGTAGCCCTAATTCAATGAACGACTACTTGCACATAGTGATGAATGAAAACATAATGAAATTGAATTGCATTTAAACATGAAGAGCAATAATTTTAGAAATACTAAGCCACGAAGGCAATGATGCAAGCAGAAGATATGACAAGGCCCTGTTCTCCTAAGCTTCACGTCCAAAATTAAGAACAAAATTGAAAGCAATAAAATCTTAAACTAATTATTTGTTGGTAAGACTAAAACTAAGCTATGATGAGATTACAATGTTGAGCTAATTAGAGGTCTATTTATAGAGGATAATTCCTCTAGCATGTAGGAGAAGCTTCAACAGAGAATCCTCATAGAAACTGGACTGGAACAATTGTCCTAGTCAAAGTTGAAAAGCAAACTCGAATGGGAGAGGAATATGTTTCCTTGGGCGGCAAGGAATTATGATAAGAGCCTTACCCTATTTTGGAAACCAACCACGACTTGGTGAGGTAAAACAGGAGAATTATCAGCTGTGTAATCCTATATAAGTTGGACTTAACAGTTATTCTTAGCTGGTATTGATCAACAAACTAATTCCAAGTGTGAAAAGGAATTATTTTCGGCCAAGAAAAGGGATAAACCTTTCTTGATCGATCTTGGACAATCGTACCTTACCTAAGCTGTGATTAGGAGACCTAGAAGACATCTGGGTCGTCTGATTTTTCCCTAGACATTGGAAGATAGTAAAAACAGCTCTAGGCCCTTGAACAAACTCGAATTATGTCAATTTTGGAAGTACCTCCGAATCAGGCCTTGATAATACGCTTGGAAATAGGGCTAAAAGTGTGTCTTAAGTGTATATCAATCGAGCCAAAATTCTTCTCCTAACCTCCTATTACGAAAGGTCTAATACTAGGTATCGCTGGCCCTTGGCACAACTCGGGCTTGTCACCGAGCTTGTCATTGGCATGTCACTAGGCCATGTACACATGAGGACTAGGGTTAGGAGTAAGTTCTAGGAACTCGATAGGACTATCTAGAGGCTATCTAGGAGTTGCCCAGGGGGCTATCTAGGGGCTATCCGGGAGCTGTCCAGTGGCTATCCAGGATTGTCTAGGGGCTATCCAAGATTGTCACAGAATGTCGATTAGGACTCAGTAAGACAGGAACTTGGGCTAGGCGCACGAACTCTAGGGCCAGGTTTCGGGCGCAGGCCCTCAATTGGGGCCTTAGGTCCACCTTGAGACCATTTCTTCGTTCTAACTCGGATTTCAAGTGTTCTTTTTGCATTATCATCATAATTGACTTCACTTTCATGTTATGCACAAGTCTCACAAAATAGATTATTTTCTCATATTGATTGTACAAATACAATAAAAAAAAAGTGAAATGGATATGAATTAACCTCAAAACAATGCATAAATAATGGCTTATCATGGCGTCTCCTTAGAGTCCTATTGACATGAATTTTAGTGCTTTCGATGTTACGGACTATTGGTATAGTTTGTGATATAATGGGACACTGCTTAGAGATAGTTCTAAGTGTCCAAGTTACAATGTTCCTAGTTAAAGTACTTATGGAACTCCCGAGGTTTTTAGAGTTGAATAATCATTTCCTTGTATTGTTAAGATGTCAGATTAAGGTTTGGAGGAAGCCAAGATATTAGCTTATGGTTGGAAAGAGTTGAGAGAGCCGGAATATCAGATCAGGGCTTAGGAAAGATCAAAAATGCTAGTTATACTGTTCATCGAGGTCAGTGGATTGGTATGGTCAATGATCCCTGAAGGATGAAATATGTTTGGTTTATATATTGAAATTATGTTATTGAAAGGGTCGATGTTCATTCCTTATTTAGCAGGTTTCCCGTAGTATGGTTGAAAGTCTTAAAGGTAATTCCAAAACTTTGCTCGAGTCGTCAAATAGAAGCAAGATCTTACACTGTTATCAAAGTGGTTTCTGCACTGATCCTGTCAATCAACCTCCTCTTCCTATCTTGTCCCATGGTGGCCGCACTCTATTAGGGGTAAACCCTAATGCTCGCAGAACTAAAAAAGTCCAATTATACAAGTAGAAGACCAAGCCTTGCGTTTAAATTCACACTTTTTGGAGGATGTAGTAGACGTTACAGCAACCATGTCATGCGGAAGACCAAGAAGGGCTAAGTGACCGGGGAGAAGCAACAGCATGATGGTCATCCTCTTATTGCTAACCATATCAGAACATAATCCAAACCCCCTCACCCAGGGCTAGCAATATCATTCATGAACTCCTACAACGTGTTCAAGTGCTGGAACCCGACAAAGGTAAGACCAAGTCTCTGAAAACAATCAAGACCAACATCGCTCTTTTCACAGATCGCATCTTACAAGGCATGAGACAGAGGTCAATCCTTTCAGCATCGCGCCTTACATTGAAAAAGTGACCCAGTAACACAGGTGAACAACTACCAGTCTTCTGTAGCTTTCAAAAACCTCTCAGGCAAGGTACAATGCCAGATATTTAGCTCCAGTCTCACAGAGGCATCACTCAATTGGTTCTTTCACCTAAAACCACAAATAATTGACTCATTTGATCAACTCAACGATTCAAACGTATTTCTTGTTAACCACGAAGGATCTGAGATCATTCTTACAAGGGGAGATCATGTCCTTGCAAAAGAATACCACCAGGTTTAGCTTAAAATATTCAAAGTGTTGAGGCAGATGACAAGTCAGCCATCAAAGCATTCCGCAACAGCCTGGAAGAATCTACCTTTGAATACCATGCCTTCACTCAAGGATGGGAAGACTACAATGAGCTGATGAGCCAAGACCATGCCAAAGCTTCATGAGTGGAATCCAAATAAAATGCTGCTCTGGTATATTCTTTCCCTCAAAACAATCAAAATCCCAAACCTCATAATGACTCCGATACTTAGAATCAGTGCTCTGGAAATAACTTTTATTCGGGTAAGAGGAAAGGTTCATATAAAAACACCTACAAGGGGAAGAAGAAGAAGAATTACTACAATCATAACTATAGATATAAGAACGACAACCATCGTCAGTATGACAAACCTTATGAAGGCCCAGTCTACAATCAACCTTGGGCAAGGTTAATTCTTGCGTAAGTAAGGAGATCATGGCTATCATAAGTCATGTATATAAGGCTGACCCCAATGACATGGAGACTGCCAAGAAAATCGAATATAGCACTTTAAAGAACCGCATGGATATTTTCAACATGGCAGAACCTCAACCAATTAGGTGACCAAGTCAATCATGGTTAGCACTGGTTGCTTACAACGACAAGTCAATATCGAAACTAAGATTCAACTAGAGACCAAGGATGCACTCATTCATTTCCTCTAATAGAACATCAAAGTCTTCATATGGTCCTATGCCAATATGCTAGAGATATCCGCTAAAATGATCTGTCGTCGATTAACAATCAACCCCTCTTTCTAACTAGTCATGCATAAGCAAAGAATATATGAATCTGAGCGTTAGCTTTCCATGTATAAGGATATCACAAAGCTGAGCACATCCACTTCATGCGAAAAATCATCTATGTCATTTGGCTAGAAAATGTTATCTTAGTGAAGAAGCCCTCATGAGATTAAGAATGTGTATCAACTTTACTAATCTTAACAAAGCATGCTCAAAAGGCAGTTTTTCTCTTCCCAAGATTGATCTTCTAGTGGATGCAATAGTGAGGTATGAACTACGTTAGTTTCAGTGGATGCATACGTCAGCTACAAACAGATCCTTATGCACCCACATGACCAAACCCATACAAACTTCTGCACCAATTTGGGTGTATATTGTCACAACGGCATGCCTTTCAATAAGAAGAATGTTGTTGTGATATACCAACGTCTAGTGAACTTCAAGTTCATCAATCAAATAGATAAAACTATGGAAGTTATCCTTATCAAGAGAAAAACAAAAACATACCACGTCTCAAATCTCTCCAAGATGTTCTAGGTGCTAAAAAAATACCAGAGCGGCTTAACCCAGCCAATTGTATTTTCGAAGTTAGATGTGGGAAATTTCTTGGATACATGATCAGCCATAGGGGGATAGAATCATAACCCAATAAGATCAAGGGAATCCTTGACATGTAGCCATCACGCACAACCAAGGAAATACGAACCCCGACGGAAGAGTAGCGATACTCACTAGATTCATTTCTAGAGCCACAAACAAGTACCTACTGATCTTCAAAGCTCTCAAAGAAAACAAAACGACTATTGGGTGGACCACTGAATGCGACAAGGCCTTCAAAAACTTGGAGGAGTACATATGTAAGGCACCCATACTGGCCAAACCAAACATGGGAGACCAACTCACAATCTATCTCTCAGTATCTATATCAGTTATCATCTATGTTCTAATCAAGACTAAGGATTGAAATATCAATATCGACGGATATATCGCAAGTCAAATTTACAGATATCTCGCCAAAAATATCGATATCGTTTACGGTCAACAAAAATGATGGAAAATCAGTCTAAAAGTTGGAAATTTGGAATGAAACTTTGAGGAAAACTTAAGTACCCAATGATGGTTATATATGACTAATAAAAACTATAAAATAACTATGATATAATAAATATATGATGAATAATATGATACAATAGGGTTATGCCGATGACTAATAATATAAAAATTTAAACATAAACATAAATTGAAGCGAATTACTAGAATTGAATGTTAATATAATTAAAAACATAACAATATGCATAAAAAAAAATTTGAATGGAAGAAAAATTATAAAATGAGTAAATATATGTAAAATTGGAAAAAATGATGAAAAAATAGAGTTAATCTTTGTTCAAAAATTGGAAAGGATTGATATATTTAAAATTGAAAAAAATGACAAATATAGTTGAAAGAAAATAAGGAAAAAACAAAAAAAAAACTTTAGCACCATGCATGCACCTAGGGTCAAACCCAAGTTGCCTACAAATTAATAAGGGGCAAGCACAGCTCACAACCAACTGAGCTAAACAAGCTCAATTGAAAACATAGGCAACCCACTAATATATAAAGTATACTAACTAACTTAAAACGGTCATCTCCTACCTCCCGAGGGTCTACGATTCAGGTTTTTTGACCCGCGTGGCATGACCCGAGTGGAACTCTATGATTTTACGTCCGATTTTCATGAAATTTGGCCTTATTTCGATCGTTTTAATGATGTAAGGAGATCGATGGGCTTAAAAAATGAAAAAATGTAGATATTTCGCTCAATTTCTCTTCCCCCCCCCCCCTTATTTTACAAGCCGCCAGACAAATTTTTCGACATATCGACCGATATATGAGCGATATTGTCGATAATTTCGTCACTGATCAAGACAAGGGAAATAGTAGAATACCTGCTTTACTATGTCATGAGCAAAGTATTCCAGGATGTGGAAACCAGATGTTGCAATCTAGAGAAGTTCTTTCTTACCCTTGTGATCACGAAAAACATGCTTAGGCTTTACTTCCTAACTTACCCCATCTTAGCCTTAACAAAAAAAAAACACCCAAATAGGTCTTTTAGAAACTAGGCACTTTTGGAAGACTAAACAAATAGGCAATCAAACTCATTGAGTTTAACATCTCTTATGTAACAACCCATACCTTCGGGAAGGGTAAAAAGGTAATTTTGTAAAATTTTGTGTAAATGGACGTTTTTGCCCTTGTGAATAGTAGACGAACAGTTGACTTTTTGAAGTACCGATTGGATGAGTGTTAACCCATGACCGTGACGTAGTTTTGGACGTCACGAGTCCGTAGACAGGTGGCAGATTCGATTCGGATAACCGGAGGAAAAGTTATGACGTTCGGAAGATTGGGGGCGTTACCGTAATTTTGAGTAAACGAGTAAAATGTTGACTTTTTGGAGGACTTGGGATTTTCACGTAGACCGAGGACCGTTAGATAGGTCTCGACGTCCTGAGTTCAACGACAGGCGGCACGCTGTCATCGGACGTCGGACGGAAAAGATACGGGTCTAGAACGTTCGAGGGCAAAACGGTAATTAATTGTACAAGGGGTATTTTGGTCATTTTTCCCTCAGCCTAATCAGATAAGGGCAAGTGGCAGGGATATTTTGGGCTAACCTATGGCTGATGGACACGTGCAAGGGACTGGATGGTTCCAGGGGCTACTAACGTGTGCACGGCCACACGTTGTTCCATTTTGAACCGTGCTTGTTCGAAGAACACAGAGAACAGAGGGGAGAAACGGGAGAGATTTGGATCGATTTGGTTACAAGGGTGAGTGAAGGGTGATTGGTGAGAGTGACAGAGAGACGAGGGTGAGGTGATGATCGTGTTTTGGGACTGGAATCGTGCACGGCGGCGCGGTGGTGGTGCGGCGAAGATTTGAGGAAACAGGGAGGCCGTGAGTTCGTGGTGGTGGCTACGCCGTGTGGTGGCTCAAATCACGACTGTGGGACGTTCAGGAGGCTGTAGGGAGTCCAACAAACACCGTGGTACGCGGCGGCGCTTGCGGCGGAGACGGAATCGAAGGGTAAGCTTCTTTACTCTGTTTTCCCGTGCTTTTTCAATTCAAAAGTCGTGAGGGTAGGATGAGAATCGAGGGGAGTGGTGAGTGCAGTGGTGTTCAGGGAGGTTCTAGGCGTGGTGTGGGATGGTCGCCGTGACGGGGATGTACACGGCGGAGCCAGTCGACGGAGAGTACTCTGTATTCTGTTTTGGCCGTGGGTTCAAACGTCGAGTCGTGACGTTTGGGCACAAGTCGACGGTCAAGGTGAGTCGGGTTAGATGTAGAAGGGCCCTAGGAACCGTCTGGTGTTGCCACCGTGACGGGGGATGACCGGCGTGGCTGGATCGTGAAACAGGGGCCGTCTGTGTGTTTCTTTCGAGATTCAGTTGTGAAGCTGAGTGGTGAATCGAACCAGGAGAGTGAGGGGAATGGATAGGTTGGAACTGGACGAAGCTTTAGGTGAAGAAAGGGAGAGAAATCGTGCAGGTACGGCGGAGAACCGCTGACGCCGGTTCAGTTTGCAGACTACTGTGCTGAACCGGGTCTGCTCAAGGTTGAAGGGCACTGTAGCAGGCGCGTGAGGCCCACGCGCAGCCACTTTGGGCGGCGCATGGAGGCGCGTGGAGAGGAATCCGGCCAAGCTTCCAACATGAGTTTGGTTCTAATTGTCCTAAGGAGTTTATTGGTGTAGTTTTCGGGTTAATCGGAAGGTGTTACGGAGTTGTTCGGGAATCCAGACCGTTGAGGGTTTAGGATTAAAATATTATTTAATTCCCGAAAAATTTGGGAACTTAGGATTAGGACCCTTGATGTATTTGTGACCCTATTTAATGAATTTTGACAGGACGGGAGACACCCGAGACAGTTGAGGAGCGCACGGAGCGCGAGTGACTTGTTCAGATTTGTGAGTGGACTCTTTCTTTCTTTCAAGCATGCCTAACTGTTTTATTGACGTTTTTAATCTTAAATATGTTTTTATGCTTTTGAATGATGATTATATGTGTTTGATGAGTTTGCACGTTTTTCGAGACATTTCTGAGATTTTGCACGTTTTTCGAGAAAACGCTGATTTTTGGATTTTGATGCCATAATTACAATTTCAACCTATAATGTTTCTAATAAGGATAAATGGGTTATGAAACATGGTTTGTGCTTATGTGGGATTTCTAGGTAGAAGAATGGATTTCCGGATTTGTGTTCGGAATGTCGGTTCGAAACGCCGGAAGGGCTTCGAACCGGGGATTTCGAATTCGAGTGTGGCGATCGATTTTGAATTGGTTTTACACTGGATATGGATTGAATTTGCTGGATCTGGATATTGGGTTAAAGACCCGGATTGATATTGACGGGGGACGGGCCCGGATTGAGTTTAAAGACTCGGGAGTTTAAAGACTCGGGTATGTTGATGTTACCCCCATAGGCCTATTGAGTTTAAAGACTCGGGAGTTTAAAGACTCGGATTTCACTTAAGGCCTGATTGAGTTTAAAGACTCGGATAGGTCCAGCAGGTTTGATCGGAAATGAGGATTTGATGCTGAACTATGATTTCTATATCCGTTTTATAGTGTTTCTGTTTCTTATGAGATTTTATAGTGTTTCTATTTCTTATGATGTTTCATATTATGATTTTTCTAGTACTTCGTTGGGCATGCCTGTGTTAAAAACGGAGGGAACACTGATTCTTATTTTTCCTTAACCTCGAGTTAGTGATAAACTGATTTTACAACTTTTGGTTATTCTAGTCCACTCACACTTTTGGTTTTAAATTTTCCCTCCAGGTCGTGGTGATAGCGCTGGGGTGAACGTTGAGGCAGATATCGAGGAATAGAGCTTCCGACGTCCTTCCGTTGCGAAACTAGCATTGTAGGACTTTTGTGCCCATTTTGTAGAACTATGCTCTGACTGGCTGTTGTGTATATGTTACTCCTTCGTCTGATAGTTATGCTTATAGTTGTGTGAAAGTTGTTTGTTTGTTTTTGATACTGTAAGTGTGATTGTCAGATGGGAGCAGGGTTCGTCCCGGGTATCGAGGCTATATTTGGGACGGGTCCTGACAATTGGTATCAGAGCATAGGTTTGTCGGTTTGTGTTGGGTCTTGGTTGTTTAACTAACTCTATGCCTCTTTCAGCGTACGATCGATCATGCCTCCGAGACGTGAACCCCCTCCACGACCTGAAGATGAAGCGACGAGAGGGACTGAGAGCGCTTCGATCGAGAGAGCCCAGAGGCATGGGGCTACTACGTTCAGCGGTGGGGCCGATCCAGAGGAAGCTCACCAATGGATCACCCGGCTTGAGCGTATTTTTGGGGTGATGCACTGTCCTCCAGAGGATCGGGTTTTGTTAGCTACTTTTCTGTTGGATGGAGCTGCATATGAGTGGTGGTACACGTTGGAACTGTCCGGCTGGGATGCACATACCGTGACATGGGAGACCTTCCGGGAGCGGTTTCTAGATCAGTACTATCCCCGTTCTTTCCGGGATGCTAGAGAGGCAGAATTTCTTCACTTGAAGCAAGGGAATTTGACAGTCGCAGAGTATGAGCAGAGATTCCAGATGCTATCTCGTTTCGCTCCTGCATTTGTGGCGACCGAGGCGGAGAAGTGCCGCCGGTTTGAGTTGGGCCTTCGGGGAGAGATCAGGGCCATAGTGACAGCTGGCTCTTTTGCTACATTTCGGGAGTTATCTGATGCTGCTGTCAAGGTTGAGGCCAGTTTACCTGCTAGACCACAGTATTCGGGCAGTGTTCGACGCCGAGAGCATTCATTTCCAGGAGCATCGAGTCAGAGGCCCCCGAAACGGGGTAATTTTGGTGGGTCGTCATCGACTGGTGGAGCCCGGTATGGCAGACCAGGCAGTTTTCAGGGCTCGGGACTTCGAGGAGCTAGGTCATAGCCGACTCCTCAGGCGAGTGCGACTTCAGTTGCTCCTACAGGGAGGCATACCGGTGGACCCAGTAGGGATACTTGCTTCTATTGCGGAGAGCGAGGACACTTCCGGCGGGAGTGCCCCTTGTTAGCTCCGGAGGGTGGAGCAGGCAGAGGTGCAGCAGAACCCGGGCGGAGTACTGCTTCTGTGTCGGGGGCAGCAGGCCCTAGGGGTGGCGGTGGTGCCACGAGCAGTTCCAGGGGGCGCGGTAGGTCAGCGGGACCTCAGGCGCGAGTTTTTGCTATGACTCAGCAGGAGGCTAGGTCAGCACCGGGAGTGGTGACAGGTACACTCACCATACTTGGTTACCCTGTTTTTGCTTTGATAGATCCCAGGGCTACCCATTCATTTATAGCTCGGAGTTGTAGTCTGGTGACAGAGTGGGAGGTGTCCACGTTAGATTGTGCTTTAGGGGTGAGTACACCTACTGGGGAGGTGTTGGTGGTGACTCAGGTGTTGAGAGAGTGTCCGGTGATGGTAGGTGAGGTTGAGTTATTGGCAGATTTGTTACTATTGGATCTACGGGACTTTGATGTTATATTGGGTATGGACTGGTTAACGAGACATCATGCTTCTATCGACTGTTTCGATAGGAGAGTTACTTTTCGGAGTCCCGGATTATTAGAGACTACGTTTCAGGGGGATCAGCGTGCACTTCCTACTAGAGTTATTTTGGCACTTGAGGCTAGCAAGTTGTTGCGTAACGGGTGCCAAGGTTACATAGCTCATGTGGTGGATATACGTGCTACGCCAGTGAGGGCGGAGGACATACCAGTGGTGCGGGAGTTTCCCGATGTTTTTCCCGAGGAGTTGCCAGGACTACCCCCACACCGAGATCTTGAGTTTACGATTGATCTTCTTCCAGGTACACAGCCTATTTCACAGACTCCTTACCGTATGGCACCTGCAGAATTGAGGGAACTTAAGGCCCATTTGCAAGAGTTGGTCGATATAGGATTCATTCGACCGAGTATGTCACCTTGGGGAGCACCTGTTTTGTTCGTTAAGAAAAAAGACGGAGGATTGAGATTGTGTGTGGATTACAGACAACTGAATAAGGTAACTATTCGGAATAAGTATCCCCTACCCCGGATTGACGATTTGTTTGACCAGCTAAAGGGAGCACAGTATTTCTCGAAGATTGATCTTCGTTCTGGTTATCATCAGCTAAGGGTTAAAGAGGAGGATATACGAAAGACAGCTTTCCGGACCAGGTACGGTCACTATGAGTTTGTTGTGATGCCTTTTGGTTTGACTAATGCCCCAGCAGCTTTTAAAGACCTTATGAACCACGTGTTCCGGCCATACTTGGATCGTTTTGTGATTGTCTTCATTGATGACATTTTGGTGTATTCGAAGAGTGCGAAGGCACATGAGAAACATCTGAGGCTCGTGCTTGAGACATTGAGGGGGCATCAGTTGTATGCGAAACTGAGTAAGTGTCAGTTTTGGTTGACCAGTGTTGGATTTCTTGGCCATGTGATTTCGGCCGAGGGCATCAGCGTGGATCCTCAAAAGGTTGAGGCGGTAGCGAATTGGGAACAGCCTAAAACGGTGACAGAGATCAGGAGTTTTCTAGGTTTGGCAGGTTACTACCGGCGCTTTATTGAGGGCTTTTCTATTCTAGCAGCACCGTTGACGAGGTTGACTCGGAAGGGAATTCGATTCGAGTGGGACGAGAACTGTGAACAGAGTTTCCAGGAGCTTAAAAGACGGTTGACATCTGCTCCTGTGTTAGCCCTTCCAGACGATAGTGGGGAGTTTGAGGTGTACAGTGACGCTTCTTTGCAAGGCTTGGGTTGTGTCTTGATGCAGCATGGGAGAGTGATTGCTTATGCTTCTCGGCAGTTGAAACCCCATGAGATGAACTACCCTACACTTGATTTGGAATTGGCACCGGTGGTTCATGCACTGAAGATTTGGCGACATTACTTATACAGCGAGAGGTGCAGGATCTTCACGGACCACAAGAGCTTGAAGTTTTTGTTCACGCAAAAGGAATTGAATCTGAGACAGCGCCGTTGGTTGGAGTTGCTTAAGGACTACCACTGTACTATTGAGTATCACCCACGGAAGGCTAATGTGGTAGCCGATGCTCTGAGCAGGAAGTCAGCTAGTTCTTTGTCACATTTGAGGACCGTACGGTTACCGTTGCTGGTTGAGCTCCGCCGGTTGGGAGTAGAGTTGACTGTTGATGATTACGGAGTACTCCTAGCGAGTTTCCATGTACGACCTGTTTTGATTGATCAGGTGGTTGATGCTCAGTTTGAGGACCCTATTCTATGCATCATTCGGATTGAGGTCGAGGCTGGAGAGAGACAGGACTTTGAGATCCTTGAAGATGGAGCCTTGGTTAAAGGTGGACGGTTGTACGTACCTGAGGATGAAGCATTGAAGAAAGTGATACTGGATGAGGCTCACTGTTTAGCTTATGCGATGCATCCTGGTGGGACCAAGATGTATCGTACACTACGGGAGCATTACTGGTGGTCAGGGATGAAACGTGAGATTGCAGAATATGTTAGTAGATGCTTGATTTGTCAGCAGGTAAAAGCCGAGCGGCAGAGACCTTTTAGAGCAATGCAACCTTTGCCGATCCCCGAGTGGAAATGGGATCACCTGACTATGGATTTCGTGTTCAAGCTTCCGAGAACACCAAAGGGACACGATGATGTGTGGGTTATTGTGGATCGACTTACGAAGTCTGCTCATTTCTTGCCAGTACGGGAGAACTTCAGGTTAGCGCAGTTTGCACAGTTGTTCATAGATGAGATTATTCGGTTGCATGGGACTCCAGAGTCGATAGTATCTGACAGAGATCCGAGATTTACTTCCCGTTTTTGGCAGAGCTTACAGGAAGCTTTTGGGACTAAATTACATTTCAGTACTGCATTTCATCCTCAAACCGATGGACAGTCAGAGCGGACTATTCAGATTCTCGAGGATATGCTGCGAGCTTGTGTCTTACAGTTCCAGGGTACGTGGGAGTCTCATTTACCTTTGATGGAGTTCGCCTACAACAACAGTTATCAGGAGAGCATTGGGATGGCTCCTTACGAGGCTTTGTATGGGCAACAGTGTCGGACTCCATTGTGCTGGACTGAGGTTGGTGAAAGGAGGTTGACTACTTCTGAATTGGTGGAGCTTACTCAGGAAAAAGTGGCACTGATCAGGGATCGATTGAAGGCAGCCCAGGACCAACAGAAGAGTTACGCCGACCGTAGGATTAGGGATTTGGAGTTTGCCGTAGGAGACTGGGTTTTCCTGAAGTTGTCCCCTTGGAAGGGAATTGTGCGGTTCGGCAGACGAGGGAAGTTGAGTCCTCGTTACATTGGACCTTATGAGATCATAGAACGGATTGGTCCTATTGCATATCGTTTAGCTTTACCAGCAGACTTGGAAAAGGTACATAATGTCTTTCATGTCTCTATGCTTCGGAAGTATATTCGAGATGATTCGCATGTTCTGGAAGCACAACCAGTTGAACTGGGAGAAGACTTGAGTTTCGAAGAGCAACCTGTAGCGATTTTGGATCGGAAGGATAAGGTATTAAGGCAGAAAACGGTTCCCTTGGTTAAAGTATTGTGGAGGAATCATCAAGTGGAAGAAGCTACGTGGGAACCTGAAGCATTGATGCGGGAACAGTACCCTTACTTATTTCACTGAATTTCGGGGACAAAATTCTTTTAAGGGGGGTAGATTGTAACAACCCGTACCTTCGGGAAGGGTAAAAAGGTAATTTTGTAAAATTTTGTGTAAATGGACGTTTTTGCCCTTGTGAATAGTAGACGAACAGTTGACATTTTGAAGTACCGATTGGATGAGTGTTAACCCGTGACCGTGACGTAGTTACGAACGTCACGAGTCCGTAGACAGGTGGCAGATTCGATTCGGATAACCGGAGGAAAATTTATGACGTTCGGAAGATTGGGGGCGTTACCGTAATTTTGAGTAAACGAGGAAAATGTTGACTTTTTGGAGGACTTGGGATTTTCACGTAGACCGAGGACCGTTAGATAGGTCTCGACGTCCTGAGTTCAACGACAGGCGGCACGCTGTCATCGGACGTCGGACGGAAAAGATACGGGTTTAGAACGTTCGAGGGCAAAACGGTAATTAATTGTACAAGGGGTATTTTGGTCATTTTTCCCTTAGCCTAATCAGATAAGGGCAAGTGGCAGGGATATTTTGGGCTAACCTATGGCTGATGGACCCGTGCAAGGGATTGGATGGTTCCAGGGGCTACTAACGTGTGCACGGCCACACGTTGTTCCATTTTGAACCGTGCTTGTTCGAAGAACACAGAGAACAGAGGGGAGAAACGGGAGAGATTTGGATCGATTTGGTTACAAGGGTGAGTGAAGGGTGATTGGTGAGAGTGACAGAGAGACGAGGGTGAGGTGTTGATCGTGTTTTGGGACTGGAATCGTGCACGGCGGCGCGGTGGTGGTGCGGCGAAGATTTGAGGAAACAGGGAGGCCGTGAGTTCGTGGTGGTGGCTACGCCGTGTGGTGGCTCAAATCACGACTGTGGGACGTTCAGGAGGCTGTAGGGAGTCCAACGAACACCGTGGTACGCGGCGGCGCTTGCGGCGGAGACGGAATCGAAGGGTAAGCTTCTTTACTCTGTTTTCCCGTGCTTTTTCAATTCAAAAGTCGTGAGGGTAGGATGAGAATCGAGGGGAGTGGTGAGTGCAGTGGTGTTCAGGGAGGTTCTAGGCGTGGTGTGGGATGGTCGCCGTGACGGGGATGTACACGGCGGAGCCAGTCAACGGAGAGTACTCTGTACTCTGTTTTGGCCGTGGGTTCAAACGTCGAGTCGTGACGTTTGGGAACAAGTCGACGGTCAAGGTGAGTCGGGTTAGATGTAGAAGGGCCCTAGGAACCGTCTGGTGTTGCCACCGTGACGGGGGATGACCGGTGTGGCTGGATCGTGAAACAGGGGCCGTCTGTGTGTTTCTTTCGAGCTTCAGTTGTGAAGCTGAGTGGTGAATCGAACCAGGAGAGTGAGGGGAATGGATAGGTTGGAACTGGACGAAGCTTTAGGTGAAGAAAGGGAGAGAAATCGTGCAGGTACGGTGGAGAACCGCTGACGCCGGTTCAGTTTGCAGACTACTGTGGTGAACCGGGTCTGCTCAAGGTTGAAGGGCACTGTAGCAGGCGCGTGAGGCCCACGCGCAGCCACTTTGGGCGGCGCGTGGAGGCGCGTGGAGAGGAATCCGGCCAAGCTTCCAACATGAGTTTGGTTCTAATTGTCCTAAGGAGTTTATTGGTGTAGTTTTCGGGTTAATCGGAAGGTGTTACGGAGTTGTTCGGGAATCCAGACCTTTGAGGGTTTAGGATTAAAATATTATTTAATTCCCGAAAAAATTTGGGAACTTAGGATTAGGACCCTTGATGTATTTGTGACCCTATTTAATGAATTTTGACAGGACGGGAGACACCCGAGACAGTTGAGGAGCGCACGGAGCGCGAGTGACTTATTCAGATTTGTGAGTGGACTCTTTCTTTCTTTCAAGCATACCTAACTGTTTTATTGACGTTTTTAATCTTAAATATGTTTTTATGCTTTTGAATGATGATTATATGTGTTTGATGAGTTTGCACGTTTTTCGAGACATTTCCGAGATTTTGCACGTTTTTCGAGAAAAAGCTGATTTTTGGATTTTGATGCCATAATTACAATTTCAACCTATAATGTTTCTGATAAGGATAAATGGGTTATGAAACATGGTTTGTGCTTATGTGTGATTTCTGGGTAGAAGAATGGATTTCCGGATTTGGGTTCGGAATGTCGGTTCGAAACGCCGGAAGGGCTTCGAACCGGGGATTTCGAATTCGAGTTTGGCGATCGATTTCGAATTGGTTTTACACTGGATATGGATTGAATTTGCTGGATCTGGATATTGGGTTAAAGACCCGGATTGATATTGACGGGGGACGGGCCCGGATTGAGTTTAAAGACTCGGGAGTTTAAAGACTCGGATATGTTGATGTTACCCCCATAGGCCTATTGAGTTTAAAGACTCGGGAGTTTAAAGACTCGGATTTCACTTAAGGCCTGATTGAGTTTAAAGACTCGGATAGGTCCAGCAGGTTTGATCGGAAATGAGGATTTGATGTTGAACTATGATTTCTATATCCGTTTTATAGTGTTTCTGTTTCTTATGAGATTTTATAGTGTTTCTGTTTCTTATGATGTTTCATATTATGATTTTTCTAGTACTTCGTTGGGCATGCCTGTGTTAAAAACGGAGGGAACACTGATTCTTATTTTTCCTTAACCTCGAGTTAGTGATAAACTGATTTTACAACTTTTGGTTATTCTAGTCCACTCACACTTTTGGTTTTAAATTTTCCCTCCAGGTCGTGGTGATAGCGCTGGGGTGAATGTTGAGGCAGATATCGAGGCATAGAGCTTCCGACGTCCTTCCGTTGCGAAACTAGCATTGTAGGACTTTTGTGCCCATTTTGTAGAACTATGCTCTGACTGGCTGTTGTGTATATGTTACTCCTTCGTCTGATAGTTATGCTTATAGTTGTGTGAAGGTTGTTTGTTTGTTTTTGATACTGTAAGTGTGATTGTCAGACGGGTGCAGGGTTCGTCCCGGGTATCGAGGCCATATTTGGGACGGGTCTTGACATCTTATGCCTTGAGATCATCAGAAAAAAGGCCAAACATTTACCGACCTAATCTCAGAGTTCATCTGTAACAAAATTCAGCACATGCTGGACGAGCCAAACAAGATCACCAAGGAGGTAGCTGAAAAAACAAGGGAAGATAGCACCTATCTCCAATCAACATGTCAAAGCCAATCTGGACCCTCTATGTGGATGGATGAGCCTATCACATCGGCTCTAGAAAAGGATTAGTGCTAAACCACACTAAACCAAGCAAAGCTCAAATACGTCATTTGCTTCAGGTTCAAAGCGTAAAACAATGAGACAAAATATGAAGCACTTCTTGCCGATTTCTATCTTGCGAAGGACCTAGACACAAGACAAGGCATGATCTTCAGTGACTCTTAGCTCATATAAGCTAGGTGAAAAATAACTTCTAGGCCAAGGACATCTCAATTACCCATTCGCTTGACAAGGCAAAGACGCCCCTCTTTAGTTTCCAAGCCTACAAGATAAAGAAAAATTCCAATATTAAGAGAATAGCCACAATGATGCTCTGGCAAGATTTGCCTTTTCAACGATGACAAGATCAGTCACAGTGTTTTAGGAGAGCTACTAGAGAGGCCAAGCAGAAAAGAGCAGCATATCAATACCATCAACACCGACCCAATTTGGATGAACTCAATAATCAAGTTCCTTAGAGACGAAGATTTTCCAGAAGACAAGATGAAGCCAAGCGCATCAACTGACGAGAAGCTCGCTATAACATCATTCATGGCCATATGTATAAGTGAGGCTTCGATCTTCCCCTCTTCATGTGTCTAACAATAGACAGATACAATGTAGTACTCAAATAGATGCACAAAGGCATCTGTGGTAACCATTCGGGGCCCAAGTCTCTTGCTCACAATGCTTTTAGACAAGGCTAATACTGACCAATAATGCATGCAAATGCAATCCCTCTTACCCAAAAATATTACCAATGTCAAAGATACGCACCTATACCACATACACCTGTAGAGAAGTTCACACCAATACTCAACCAGGGCCCTTATTGTAATGAAGGCTAGACCTTATTAGCCCAATTCCATGAGGTAACGGAGGAGTTGACCATGCAATCGTCACTATCGACTGCTTCACCAAATTGGTAGATGAAAAATCACTTGCAACAATCACCGCCATACAAATTGAAAAATTCGCATACTAGAACATCATCTGCCACTTTAGTATAATACACACCATTGTGATGGAAAACATCAAATAGTTAGATTACGCTCTCTTCTGATTTTTGTGCGAAGTATATAGATCACTTTATGCTTCACTTCCGTTGTTCACCCACAAAAAAATAGCCAACTAGAACCCATGAACGAGATCATCAATATAATCCCAAGACTCGTTTGGTTGAGAACTCCAAGAGGAAATGGTCAAACATCCTATAAGACGTTCTTTGGTCATACTGAACATACATAACACCCCAAGGAAACAACATTTTCTATGGAATTTGGTACTGAGGCAGTGGTACTAGTGGAAATTGGTGAAACTTCCTATCGAGTCATCTCTTATGATCCTAATGAGAACACGTCTAGATCTCCCAGAAGAACACCAGGAGTAAGAAAAATTGAAAAAATGGCCTACAAACACAAAATCACACTATATTATGACTCCACAGTCAAACCAGAAGCTTTAAGATAAGAGACTGGGCCCTACGAGAAATTGGGTTGCAACCAAGATCGAGCAAACAACACACTCGATCGTAGTGGAAAAGACCATACCAAGTAATCAAAGTCTACTGATTGGGCACCCATGAGTGCTACAAGATCCAAAGGGCAAGATCTTAGCCCATCCATGGCATGCCTACGAACTCAAGTTCTTCTACAAGTAAAAACTAGTCGTCCATCTTTTTGTTCAAACCTAACACAACGATTGTAACCAATCAAGTTCAACCCGATCATATTTTCCATTTCTATGAATTAAATAATTTTTACCAAGTCATTTTTAGTCATCGCATTGTTTTATTTTACAAATCATTGTTAGTTGGAAAGCCATACCAACCATTGTTACAAGTCAGCATATTTTATCATTAGTCGGCATGACATGACCCATCCCTAAATTTACTTTGAAAATCGAGCTGGTCCTACCTCCGTCTGATAACTTCTGTTAGACAAGGAATATTTGTATCATTTTGTTCTTATTCTTATGAGATACATTAACTAAACCAAATCCACTCCTTGTGGGGTTACCGCCCAAGTACAACCCACTAAAACCGTCAAGGAGGAGAATCTACCAACTAAGACTCTTTCCTGTCATCACCTTCATAAGTTTACCATTTATCAAAAAATTTAGTATAAATTCATTAATAGTCAAATATAATCATAGTCAAGTCCTTAACCTCATCTCATATCATATCATTATCATCATATCATCATTTCATAACATATCATCATATCTTAAATCATAGCATCATCATCATCATACAAAATTATCACATACCCATAACCATATGATCATCACACATTCATGCATTCATCATTATCATAATATCATAATAATGTGCATAACATCTTAGAAAATTTCTATTCATATATATATATATATATATATAATTTTACACATTCAAACCTATGTTTCTTCCATAATCTTTATTCACTATAATTCCGTAGTTATTATCATTATTGTCCTCATTAATATTATAATAAAATCCTCTAGTTTTTCTAGAGTTAGATTTGACTTTAAATTATAAGCATAATATGCCAGAAATTCAGAAATATATTCAAACGAAACCCAAAGATCAGACAAATTATATCACTAGTTCTGTAACGAAGAGAGGAAGAACTTTTGTGTTGGCCAGAAGGCCAGGAACTACCATACGCGCTGCCATGCGCTGTCATGGCTCCCTTTGAGTGGCCTCCACGCACATGCGAGTACAGTTGCAGGCGTACTCGCCCCAATCGTCCAATTGAGTCTGCGACTTGGGTGGCCCGACTTATGACCGTGACTCGGTTCTTAAATCACCTTTCTATGTTTGTTTTTCATACTTTAATTGTCTAACATTTTCTATACAATTCCATGAGAGGATCTATGAAGTTAAACCAAAAAAATTTCACCTCGATTCCATGGTTTAGTTTCATGGACTTTTGGGGATGGTTTCCTATGTCTTTTCTCTCGCCTTCCGTCATCCAATCATCATCTTTCTTGTCTTATGATGGTCTCAGGAACTCAACCAGCCTTCTAGGTTCCTTAGTTCAATGCTAAAACTCTTCACAACGCTTCATACCCTATGACCAAACTTTGAGCCTCATGGGTTAAGGTTATGAGTTCATCTCAGACTGCCACTCTTCCTCTGTTCTCTTCCCTTTCTTCCTCCTCTCCTCTTTTTCTTCTATGGCTTCCCTTTCTCTCCCTTTCTTTCTATGATTCTCCCTTATGGATTAGTTTCCTATGATTTTGTACCTATGTCGTTCCAACCCACTGAATTCTTTTTCATACCATACAAATATATATATATATATATATATATATATAGGGCTTAGATCAGTGGAAGAATTAGGGAGAGAAGAATGAACAAAAATCTAAAATATTCTAGGCCCTTCATGCAAAATTACCAAAATACCCTTACATTCCAAAGTGACCAAAATGCCTCTATATTACTCAAACTCAAACCAGACTTATCCGAACTCCATTCTTGGCATACCCTTATCTATAGACTCAAGATCCTAAGATCTTCATAATGGTATTCGAGGAACAACTAAAAAGTGTTTAGGTTAAAGGTCAACCTTTGACTTTTAGGGGTAAAATCATCATTTTTATTTCCTTCAATTTTTTGGTTCGTTAGACTACTGGGTATGAAAGTTATATTTATAAGTCATTGGTGGTCGACACATTTTTATCCTATTTTTTTTATTGTGTAGAGCATTGTTGGTCGCATCTACCTTATTCAGCAATTGGCTAGAATCATCATATTCAATCGAGATCGAGCAATCAACGATCGACCAAAAACACTTGGAAAATCATCTATCACACAACAGGAATGTCGATCGGAAAGGATTTATAAAAAGAAACACAAAAACCCAACAATTCAGGAGTTAGAAACATCTAGAACGTATTTATTAAAATAAATTTATAAAAAGAAACACAAAAACCCAACAATTCAGGAGTTAGAAACATCTAGAACGTATTTATTAAAATAATTATTCCAAGCAAGAAAGAAACAACTAACTTTGTTCAGAAATACAAGTACACAGGGCAATACCCCAGAAGACAGAAAATAAAATTACAATATTGGTCAGCTAAGAGGCTACTTAATCTTTAACTTTGATCTCTTCTTCCATAGGCTCTTTCTAAAGGGTGGCCTACTCGGTCGCTGCCTACGTGGCCCCCCTAGTTGGCATGATTGGTTGGTCCCCCATCGATCTAAAAGAAAACCTCATTTTTTGTGGCTGGGAGGGTTAGGAAGCCAAAATATCTAAACTGGGGAGTATTCGTTGTAGAATAGCACCTTTTGCAATACCTTATTTTTTATCTCAACAATTTGGACGTCCATCTCATCCAAAAACTCTGCTATTTGTTATACGCGGTGAAGAATTTCCTGGAATGTCTTAATTCCATTGATAGCTGAAAGGCTGTATTTATACAGTGTGAAGGGATAGATAATTTTGAAAAGTTATCTCTCCTTATCAATTTCTAAGTCTAACTGCCTAGAAACTACCTAGGAAACTAACCCTAGGAAACTAACTTTGGACACATCTCCAGTGACTTACTTAAACAATGTACAAGTGTAAAAAGTCTACAAGTATACTTAGAAGCTAGTATAAACGGCTAGGGTATACTATCTAACATCCCCCTGCAAACTAGGCACCCGATGGGTGATAAGTTTGGACGCAAGAGTAAAGTGGCGATTCATAGAAAGCCTTTGGTGAAGAAGTCAGCAAGCTGAGCATCAGAAGCAACAAATAGTACACAATGAGTTCCTGAAGCCACTCGTTCTCGTAGGAAATGGTAGTCCAAGGAAATATGTTGTGTGCAAGCATAAAACACTGGATTACTAGTGATGAACTTGGTGCTAAGGTTGTCACAGTATAGAGTAATAGGCATGGCAGGGAGAAGACCTAGTTCTCTAAGGAGGCTAAGTAGCCATAGAGTGTATTCACATGTGTAGGCCAGAGCTCTATATTCTACCTCTGAACTTGAGCTGGAAAAAGTCTTTTGTTTCTTTGCACACTATGATATGAGTGTTGAGCCAAGTAATATGAAAAATCATGTGACAAACCTTCTTGTATCCTTGCATCTAGCCCAGACTGCATAAAAACAAAACCCCTGAATTTTTAGTGGAAACAGGGAGGGGGTAATGGTGATACCATGGCCAAGTGTAACCTTGAGGCATCTAATGATCCTTTTGACAACCGTTAGATGAACATTAGGAGGGGAACTCAGAATTTGGGCAACTTACTGAATTGCAAAGGAGATGTCTAGGCGGGTGAGAGTTAGATATAAGAGAGCAACCACTAGTTGCCTATAGGCAGAAACATCAATGGGAGGTTGACGAATAGCTTGCAAATAAGATCTGTTTATGAGCCACATGAGTGAGTGTTAGCTTGCATTCAGTGAGCCCACTGTGTTGAATGATATCCAGGGTATACTTAGTTTGAGTGAGATGGAGACCATTAACTGTTTTGTGTGCTTCAATGCCGAAGAAGTAGTGTAGATGAGCAAGGTCCTTAATGGAAAATTCTTGAACCAAGGTATCCATGAAGAAGGAGACATCGGCTTGGGAGTTCCCTGTTAAGATGATGTCATCTACATAAATAAGTATGTCACGACCCAACTCCCCTAGCACAATATTGTCCGCTTTGGGCCCAGCCCTCACAATTCTGGTTTTGGAAACTCATGTACAACTTCCCAGTTGGTCACCCATCTTGAGATTACTCTAGCCCAAACTCGCTTAACTTTGGAGTTCCAATCAAACCCAAAGTTAGTGAGCTCCCAAAAAGCCTCGTACTAGGATGATACATGCCAACACATATAAGTCACTTCACTTTTCCCTCCCCGAGTGATGTGGGATTACTCATCGTTCTTCCCAAGACACGTGTCTTACAAAGTAGATACATAAGAGTAGATTGTTTACTGAATACAAACATTGAGGGGTCTGCTCTACTCTGCATGAAGCCATAGGTAATGAGGAAGGTTCTAAAAAGATCAAACCAGGCATTTAAGGCCTGTTTGAGATCATAAAGAGCCTTCTTGAGGCAACATACCTGATTAGGATGTGCAGGATCAATGAAGCCAGAGGGCTAGACCATGTACACTTCTTCAGTGAGGGTACCATGGAGAAAGGCATTTGTGAAATCCATCTGCCTTAGTGGCCAGTTCAGAGAAACAGTAATGGTAAGAACAGCTCGAATGGTAGGGGGTTTGACAACCGGACTGAAAGTTTCGGTGTAGTCAAGACCAGCTTGTCAGTGGAAACCCTTGGCCACTAGACGAGATTTTTAACGCTCTATGGTAGCATCTTCATGTTTCTTGATGCGATAGACTCACTGCAGCCAACAACATTGACGTGTGGTGGTTTAGGGACAAGAGACCGTGTTTTCTGTTTGATCAAAGCAACATACTTTTCATTACTTCTATCCACTCTGGGCATTTAGAGGCCTGTTTGAAGGTTGTAGGTTCAACTAGGGAATCAGTGACAACAATGGCTTAAGGAAGGGGATACCTGGAAGAAAATACGAGATTTTTGGATTTAGAGTTACCAGTTTTGCGTGTTTGGAGGCTGAGAAGGGATATGAGTGGCTAGTGGGGGTGAAAGAGCGTTTTGGGATATTTCTGGTGGAGAAACGGACAACAAGTTAGGGGAGGAGGCTGGTGGTGTTGTTGGTGGTGGGGAAGGGGATAAGAGTGGCTGGTGGGGGTGAAGAATTTCCTGGAATGTCTTGATGCCATTGATAGCCGAAAAGCTGTATTTATACACTGTGGAGGGAGAGATAACTTTGAACATTTATCTCTCCTTATCAGTTTCTAAGTCTAACTGCTTAAAAACTGCCTAGGAAATTAACCCTAAGAAACTAACTTTGGACTTCTTTCTAGTGACTCACTTTAACAATCTACAAGTGTAAAAAGTCTACAAGTATACTCAGAAGCTAGTATAAATGGCTAGGATATATTATCTAACACTCGACAACAACATAATCTCGACTAGTCTACCAAACGGTTTTCACCCGATTAAGCTCTGCCTGAAGTTCATCGACCATCTTAACTTGACCTTCCATCTCCCCATATTGACCAGACTAGTTAAGCAAGTTCTTCTTAACAACCTCCTAAGAAATTTGAAGAGTTCGTTTTTTCTCATCCTCGAACTATTCAAATTTCTTAGTATCATTTTACAGAGAAATGAAGACCTCCCCATAGAAATGTTGACCAAGAAATAGTTACACGAATAAAAATCTCACAAAAACAATAAGCAAAAAACAAAAAGAAAAAAGTTTCCAAACACTTACATGAGTGCCCTCGGCTGCCACTTTGGCATACCGATCATGGAGAAAGGAAGTCTGCATCTCCTTGATCTCAGACAGATCCTTATGTATGCTGAGAAACGTAGCTTTGATGATTGACACAATGCTGACATGCATCTAGTAGCTAACCTCCTGCTAGCTCTCATCCACAACCAATGTGCAGATCACGTCGTTAATATCAGCCTGGTCGACGAAGAAAGCCATTAGCCTATGGTTGAAAAACATTTGGTAAAGAGGTTTCTTCACATGGCACGATGGAAGGTCGAGCGTAGGCTAAGACCAACCTATAGGATGTTAGTCATATCTTGCTTCTTCTTTAGCACGGCATCCTTGATAGCTCTGATTGGCAGCTTGCCTTACTTCACCAACATTTTCTACCGACGAAGGTCAAACCATTCCAACCTAGTAACTTTAGCCAACCCTTTCTTGGCAGCGAAACCTTCCTACATATTATCCTGGTTGATCGGCTCTTGCCGAGGTTCCTTATGGGCATGGGGTAGTTGGCCTTTGACACTTAGTTGTCAACTTATTCTGGGTAGCCTTGTTACCACCAGAAGGGCAGTTGTCTCTTTTCCCATATTTTCCTCCGTGATAGCCTGATGTTTTGCAACCCACCTCCACCATTTTCTTGTTCGCAAATGCTTGTACCTTGGGATGAACTAGAAAATATTGGACAAGTCAGAAACAATTGGAAAAATAAAAAAATTGACCGAACAAAAATCAGTAACTTATTGGGAAGTATGATCAGGATGACTGCAATCAAAACCTCTAGAAGCCTAAATAAATAAAAACTCATTTCAAGTAGTGAAAGTAACCAAAAAACTTCCTCGCACTCCTCTTTATTGGCAGTCGTGTGATCACCTTTGAATGAACCTGCAAACAAAAATGGTCGGTCAAAACATGCTAGAGGCAAATTAAAGAAGTTGCAAAAATAAGCAAAAGATACAAGGCTGCTAATTGGCAGAACGAAGACCCTCAAACTGGAAGTGAATAATCCTCATCTCTAAGTGGTTGGATCTACCTCCCAAGGGCTGACAACCAATACTACCGATGCTTCAAACTCTTTTGAGAGGTTAGTATGTTAGTGATGAAGGCCCCTTTCAATTTTTTTCTCAACACACTCGAATTGGAACCAATCTCACCTATATTACTGCCGAGTAAACTAATACAAGTAGCAGAGTTGCCTACAATTTGCCTCCCCCTTGTTGAATAGTTGGAAGGCCGTGTAAAACATGATCAGCATAATCTAACCATTGACGTTCAACTAGCGGAATGCAATTCTCGCCAGAGTATGAACATCCTAGAGCGAAGAATGCAAGGGGAAATGGTGGTTACGACAGTTGATATAGAACAAAATGGAACCCGGTGGTGGCTCGCTCGACCATGCACCAGTGGACAGACAGAAAAAAAATGTTGGTAGGCATATTGTATCCATTTCTTCGACAGGAGACTGCTCGACCTCCCGAATGCCAACTATTTCCACATTAGATGTAAAATGATGTTCGACATCTATCTCAACTGGCTTATTATTAACATCTTTAATTAGTGGATACCTTAGTGCAATCTCTAGACTATCGATAGAGGATGACGGTGATCCATTGCTACTACCGGTCGACGAGAACCCACTAGTGTTTGATGAACCACTCGTCTCATTCGTCGCGTAACTTGTCGAATAAAAAGGTAGTTCACCACAAAACAATTTACAAACCTTGCCCTAGATCCACTCAAAGGCCCACACTCTAACATTTATAATAGCAAATGAAAGCTAAGACTAAGAATCAAACTAGCCCGATGGTAAAAGGATGAACAAAAAAAGGAAGACCAACAATCAAAATGCTTTATAAAAAAATATGATGGGAAGCTCCTTACTTCACCAAACACGGTTAGGAAGTAAAACATGGTCAGTGGATGTTTGTCAGATACACAGTGGTAGGCATATATTAGAACTCTCAACATCAACAAAGAGAAAAGTGTGAACAAATGAATTCACCCTTTTATATATGGGTGGAAAATGTGCATCAAAGGGTGTGCCCACCATCAAAAGAATGAGAGAAGGACATCCACTCACTCACTCAAGGGCCAAAATTTAGCCATGAGTTCGGCCCGTCAACAGTCCCGTTGCACGTATTAAATAACAACAAAGCAGGATGCTCTGATGGGTAAGTAGACACATGGAAGCCTATTTGAAGCATCATTCGAGGTACTCCCTAAAAGGCATGCTCTAATCGGTAAGAAGGTACATTGCGACCGATCTAAAGTGTCATTCAAGTTGCTCTCTCAGAGGTATGATCTAATTGGAAAATAGGCACATTGTGACTGGTGTGAAAAATCATTTGAAGGCATGCTCTAATCGGAAAGCATCCACTTTGTGACTGATCTGTAGCATCATTCGAGGTATTCTCTTATAGGCATTCCTTGATCGATACGCTGGCACTTTACGACCAATTTGTAGCAACATTCGAGATATTCTCTCATAGACATGTTTTTATCGTAAGCTAGCACTTTACGACTGACTAGTAGCATCATTCGAGATATTCTTTTAGTGGCATACTTTGATTGCATATAAGCACATTGCGACCAATCTGAAGCATTATTCGAGATACTCTTGTAGAGACACGCTCTGATCGGCTAGCAAGCACTTTACGATCAATTTGTTTCATTATTAAAAGTACTTTCTCAGAGGCATGCTCTAATTAGCAATCAAGCACTTTGAAACGATATGTAGCATCATTTGAGGTACTCTCTGATCGGCATCCAAGCACAATCAATATTGACCAAGTCACACTTCCTCAACAAGTATTGTCCATACTTATAAGTTCTCAATTGAAAAAATCCACCTCAATCAACGATTTATAGGACTTATGTTGATACCATATTGACCGACCACACAATGGAAGACCAACAACATCACAACAGGAGATCAGTTCAAACTCGGTCAACCACCCATTGGTTGTCACCTAAAAGCGTAACAAATCCAACCAAGAACCAACAAACCAAAGCGTAAGACTTTACTAGTTGGCAATTTTCTCTAACACTCTTAACAATAGTAGCTCTATGACATGCTACGAGGTATATTGCCAGTTGCTCTTAATCGGAATACTTGGGACATGTGGCAGCATCTCATGAGGTAGCTTGAACCGCACAATATTAGGGTTTAACCACCACATTCATTACCACTAAAAATAGGGATTAATTCCCCCACGAAGGTAACAAAACTCAACTTACTTTCTGCCTTTATGTTGTCTAACTCTTGTTAGATCTCCTTCTTACTTACTAACTTAAGAATAAGAGTTTATGAGGCTAGCACTCCACCAATGTCAAGTAATATTCCTTCTGTCTTGAAGTTCATCTAATAGAGAAGAAGAAGGCATACTAGCAACAAGAAAATCATATTTTGTTAGGTTCATTTTAGGACCAAATAGACTTAATGTAAAGCCTCTGGTAATGATTCAGGTTCATGTTTAGTATCATTTTATGATTTAGTTTGATTCCTCGAAGCATTTATCATTTTAAAGGCATATTGTTCGTTATTAAGAAAGATATTAATGGCGTTGTGTGCAAAAAAAAAAACATAACATAATAGAACTAGAGAAGAAATATAAAATATAACAAAAAAAATGAAGGAAAAGAATGGAGAAGAAGAAAGATGAAAATAGATTTGAGTTAAAAAAGAATGTAACAATCTGAGCCGTGATTACGAGATTAACGAGGTTTATCGAGGATTTTTTGGGATCTTTCAGAGATTTTACGAAATTAATCAAGTGGATTGTACGATTTTGCCCTTGGTATTATAGTTAGCTTTCAACTTTGGGGAAGGGAATTTTGGCTATAAGGGATAGTATGGGATATTTTTGGTTGTGGATAGGGTTGGTTGGTGGATCATTATCCACATTTTCCCTTCTCTCTCCCCCTTGCATGTGCAAACACACAAACATACACACAATACGCACACAATTATCCCATCTTATTTTTTAGTGGGATTTGGACCAAACCAAGGCTGGAATAGACTCTAGGGGTCCTCACGAGCAAGGAAAGCACAATTTTGAAGGTGGAATAGCGTGGTGGTGCACGGTTTGGGAGAGGAAAGGTTGGCCAAAAACTTAAGAGTCCATATCTTTGAATCCAGGTAATATTTCTCAATTCTAGTCACGGTTTTGGATTCCTGGGCTCGATTAGATGAATTTTGACTATTAGAACGTCCAATTTGGTTGAGGAGTGAGGGAGATATGAAGGTTTGAAGTTTCATACTTCAATGGCGGATTCCTGTCGGTCGACGACGGCGGCCACGCAAACGTGGTCTTCTTCTCCTATGAAGTGATGACATGATGACATCACTAGGTGACAATATATTTGATAAATATATGAGTGGACAATATATTTGATAAATGTAATGCATGCATAATTATATGTTTTTACTAGTTTTATGGAATGATTTGGCATGGTTATGGATATGGTTATGATTTCTGGATAAATGATTGGTTTTTGAATGTATTTTAGATTACGATTACTGGACATTAGTTTTATGGTGGTTTTTAGGCTGATTCCCGGGAGGTAAATGTTTTGGGCTAGTGCCCGGGAATGAGAATTATTTTGGGCTGGTGCCTGGGTGATAACAGTTTTGGTTGGTATACTATTTTCTGATTTGGTCAACGTTAGGCGATTGGATCGCTATTCTGGAGTTGGACTCCGATAATTACCAAGGACAGACTTGGACGTGGTCTGAGTTGGACTTGACACGTGCCGACAGAGTTGGACTCCGTAGATCCATGGTTGTATACCGGTAGTACAGATGGGATGCTGGTTGGACTAGCGAGTTGGTTGGACCAACGGCCGAGGTTTGACTTATGGCTGGTTGGACCAGCGGGACGATATTTGGCTTTTGTGACTTGTGGTGTGTCCATGGATTTTCAAAATGGCTTAGACCCGGCGATTTCAGGGAAATGTGGGCCATGGGCTTTTATGTGTTTTATGTGATTTGGGTTGGACCCAGGGATTCCATACATTACTGTTTTATCTGAAATCAATGGTTTATTCGATTATGCATGCGTATTTTCTAAAACGAAGGGTTTAAAGGAAAATTTCGAAAACTCCAACCCATCATCCATTTCCAAATCGAAACTGAATCCGCATTAGACAAATTGAAACTCCAACCCATTATCCATTTCCAAATCCGAATCTGAATCCGCAATTTCGTAAGGAATCCCGAATTCAAACCCAGAATTCGTATCCATAACCATGTCCAAATCCGAATCCGAAATTATCATTCCGTAAGCTAGCATCAGGAATGACCATTCCGAACCCAAATCCATAAAAGGAAATCCACAGTCAAGCTTCAGAATCAAATCATGAATCGTCACCCAGAATCCGATTCCAAAACCCAAATCCAGAAATCCACTTTCAAGTTCCAAAATCAAATCCTGAGTCGTCATCCAGAAATCTGATTCTAAAACCTGAAATATCGTTCTCGTCTACCGAGACGCACCAAAACCGAACCTATCGGTAACCTGCTCAACTGATTACCACAATACAATCGATTGACTTCATAGGGAAGCCAATTCCCATATCAACACATCTCTAAGGCTGACCATATCCGACCACGTCGGAAAACTACTCACCTGAGTAATATACCATACAGGATTCACTTCAAAAAGAAGTTCGGTCCCATCATCCACAACTCAATATCCAAGTAAGAGTGATAAACTCTCCACCTATCTGGATCATCAAGATCACGATCCAGATCCAACACTACGTCAACCGACCATGAACGTCACGATCCCCGATCGTCACGATGTCCAAGGTCCACAACATCACAATCCTGATCCACATCGGGATCCGCATAAGCTCACTCAGCTAACAATCCACCTGATGACCCAAGACAAATCCGAGTCCACCAACCAATACACGATCAGTGTACTAGTGGCAACCAACAACGTCTACATCATCAACATCATCTACCATCATCAATCATGGTAGGATCTGAGAAGTCACCCAAAATGACTTCGAAATATCGATTAAAAATGCGAAAAACCCGCATTCCACTCGTCACCTCAATCGCAACCTCTCGCGATTCCGAAGTTCCAACCAGATTGGAAACAACACACTCGGACATCAACCACGTGTCCATAATCAGTCTAACTCACTACCAAGTTCGACCGTCGATTTACACCGTTTATGCACATCCAAAAGGATGTTAATTCATCCTAATCTGATGTACCGCTCGACTGAAAAGTCACCACAGACCTCTCAGACAAATCTCTACATACCACTATATTTGACCAACTCTGGCCAACACTGACCAACTGGTCGCCAAATCCCACGACAGATCAAATCTGACCAATCGGTCACTAATCCCCCATGACAGTACTCGATCCTCACGTCTCAACTACCGTTGGATCCTATCCAGTCCAATACTATCAGTGATCCACTCTTGAACCACAGATACCGAGTATATGCCTATTTCAACGGATTCACATCCCGACTCGTAACTCATCGTCATCACAATCACCAGCACCAGCACCAGCACTAGTACCAGTACACCACTTGTCAGCATCAGCACAAAGTGTGCCAATCAGACAACTCTGGATCTTCGCTCATACTGAACGACGATCCCGTACCTCTACTCGTATTGGAGAAACTCTGCCTCTCTCGTACCCGACAACTCTGGGTACAGTCACCCTGACAACTCATAAGAGAAAAGGAAACGTCCCTTGAACGTCCCCGATTCCCAACAATCATAACTACAACCACTCTCGGTAGTAGTACCTGCCACAGACTCGTGCAGACCTAACCACCAGACATCGCTATCGAGATTCGCATCTAACGGAATCAACCGCCCGTATTAACCACTTCGTATCCCACTCAGGGATTCCATCGACAAGTACCATCCCTGATAACTTGTCCAACCAATCACTAACCAGTCGTAACTCGACCCAACCAATGTCGTCTACCAGGTCACCCATGACCTTAGTTGCACCAACAATCCATCACAACTGAGTAGCACGACAACCAACTCGGTCTAACCGATAAGTACAACCCCAACTGCGAAGTGCAGTCCCAACACAAGCTGACATGACTAAACCGACTAACGAATCCAAATTCGAATAGTCGTCCAAGTCAAACCACTCGTCAACTCACCTTTCCGAACCATACACCTTAACGTAGGGTTCCACGATTACACCTAGGGTCACTCTAAACCCAACTGCTAACTGCCAGCTGCAGTACACTACACGAATTGACCGACTACGCGGTCCTGACATCCCAAAGATGTCAATCCAATCCTACCGTAAGTTCCACTAGGATTCCTCGAATCCGATTTCTAACTGCCATAAGTAGTAAATCCATTTAACATACCAATATCCGATCATCGGATGGTCACAACATCCCACCAGTCGTCGGAACTGATCCTACGACATCGTGAAAGACGATCCCAACTATCTGTCTCACGATCAAAACGCTAACGTACTGTTACGTTCACCCTTACTAGGGTCCCACACTGTCAACCACGACAGAACTATGGCAACCCCGGTATCAAATGCCGAACCAATACATTCCATGATACAGTCCTACTAACTATCGTACCAGCATCCTACTATCAGGTTGACCATGAACTACAGCCCATTGAGATATCACATCCTCGACCTGCGTACCACTCTGAGAGCTACATGGTTTCTCGAATAGAGACAACCCTGCTCTGATACCACGTCGACAGGAGCCATCCCAATCCCTCCGAGATTAGTGCGGGATGACCCTGCTCCCGTCTAACACGAAGTGTCAGACAAGGGATATTTCTGACCTTTGCCTCCCGGGCTATCAAAGTACGCCAGGATCCGGAGGAGGTATGTGATATCTCGGTCTCTGCTACAATCCACATCCGATGTCAACCTGAAAGGCAGTCAAAACATTAAAAACTGTGAGTGGACAAAACCAAAGTTTATAAAAACAGTTTATAAGAGAAGACATTTGTACCCTTCACTAAAAAGCATGCATGCATTCGAAAACCATTTATCCAGAAAAACCATAGGTGGGAACTAAGCCCAAAACCATAATGAAAGAACCATAATGAAAATGACCATACGGGCCACTGCCCAAATTGACAGGAGCCATCCCAATCCCCCCGGGATTAGTACGGGATGACCCTGCTCCCGTCTGACACAAAGTGTCAGACAAGGGATATTTTCTACCTTTGCCCTCCCGGGCTATCAGAGTACGCCAGGATCCGGAGGAGGTATGTGATATCTCGGTCTCTGCTACAGTCCACAATCTGATGTCAACCTGAAGGGCAGTCAAAACATTAAAAGCTGTGAGTGGACAAAACAAGAGTTTATAAAAACAATTTATAAGAAAGCCATTTGTACCCTTCACTAAAAAGCATGCATGCGTTCGAAAACCATTTATCCAGAAAAACCATAATGAAATCAAGTACACGGGCCACTGCCCAAATCCATAAGGGACTCAGCCCAAATCATAAGAAACTAACCATACGGGCCATTGGCCAAAACCTATGTAAACGCACATATCACAATCCATATATCATATATATGTATATCTCATAAAGCATACATCATATATACATATAATTCACACAACCAATCCTGTCACGGTTTCCAAAGCTACGCGCGTGCTACTCAGGTCTCAATCCAAGTCTTCTCAAAGTCAAGATCAAAGTCCGCAGACCACTGACCATACCCGAGGTAATAGTAATCATAGCCTTCCTGAGAGTAAGGAACCCAACTGGGGGGTGACTCCACTCAGTCGGTGCTCCGTGACTACTCGGGGGTCCACCCAGGCCAACGACCCTCCCCGGAGGAGATAATAGAAGTAAAGGAAGGTATATGAATACATATATATACATAACATAAACAGCCATGCCCGGTTCCCTTGAACCGTCATGATCCATAACATCCATTAACTAGGGTTCATGCCGGTTTCCATAAACCGTCATGTACCACGACGACCTGACAAGGGTTCATGCCGGTTCCCATAAACCGTCATGAACCACAATGGCCTTTCCAGAGTTCATGCCGGTTCCCATAAATTGTCATGAACTCGGAAATCCATCTAGGGTCCCTGACCCGAAATCATCAGTGCAAAACAACTGGGTCTCGTGCCCAAACATATAACTCAACTGGGCACCGTGCCCGATAGCTAAGGGTCAGTCACGACTCCGATCATAGTGATGCGTGCAACCATCTATCCAGGACCGCCCTCAATCCTGGTATGTCGCCGTGAACGAATCAACTGACGCGACCACCACAAGATCATGGTGCACTCATCGCCGATCGATATCCTGAACCGTCAGCACTCCGAAGTCGAGCCTCCCCAGGCTGCCAAACCACGAATCGTGCATCGTGACCTCTCCGGAAG
The DNA here is from genome assembly GCA_032719365.1 of Prinsepia uniflora. Taxonomy (NCBI): domain Eukaryota; kingdom Viridiplantae; phylum Streptophyta; class Magnoliopsida; order Rosales; family Rosaceae; genus Prinsepia; species Prinsepia uniflora. The sequence continues at coordinate 23,675,267 of CM064876.1, forward strand.
GAACACATCCCAATCTGGAGGCGAGCGTCGTATCTTCGATCGCCGTGCACATAGCACCCGCCGCGACCACGATTTAGACCCGAAGGTCGTAAATAGCATCATATGCCCGAGACAAAACCAAATGGGTCTCATACTCAAGTTTATCCTTTTGGAAATCCAAAACCCTTTCATTTAGACCAATAAAGAAATACAGACCCGTATAGGCACCGTATAAGGCCGAAACCTCGAAATGCGTGCTTATATGTAACCACATACAAATGCACCAATGGCATCATCAAACATGTAATAAAACATATAATAAACATTTATGCATGCACCAATTTAGAAAACAAAGTCCACTCGCAGACCGTCCGAGCTGCCATCTCGATTTGCGTGCCATTCGGCTCCCCGAGCCGATCACCATTATCGGGACTCCCAAACCTGTCCAAATTTTAATAGAAGGTTAATAACTACTTAATTAACCTCCCATCAAAGCCCCGTAATTTTCCCGAACTTTTAACTATTTTTAAGCCGACCCTAAACCTTCCGATGCCGCGAAACATATCGAGACGGTGTCCGATTGACATGAAACCAGTCCCAAAATGTTCGTTACATCGAATAGAAGATTTCCCGTGTTGAGCACTTTCCCAAATTATGGCTCACGCGTCCTCACGAGCCCCTAGAAAGTCAAAAACACTGTTCATCACCATCAACCTCAGGAAAACCGGTTTTTTTCTGGTTTTCCGGTCTGGTCACTGTGCTGAACCGGCGGAACCGGTTCAGCGTCCCTCCATCCTCATTTTCGGTCCGTTTGCTCCCATTTTAATTCCTAAATTCCTATTTCTTCATTTCCTATCTATTCCAATTAACAAAACGACCTAAAACCGATTAAAACCCGTGAACCCAAAAACCCCCTCACGGTTCAACTTTTCAAAAATCCCCCTGGGCTTCACAGCCGTCAACCACCGTCCAAAATCATCTCTATACTCCCTAAACAAACTATTTAAATCAATGAAAACAATGAAAACGGCCCATAATCAGAATAATTGAAAATGGTGAAAATCGATGAAAACCGATTACCTCGATCGGGTTTCTTCCTCCACGCCGCCGTTCACGGCGGTTCTGGCCTCCAGGCCGGCCACCTCAGCTCCCTCAGTCTCCCTGGTCCTCACGGTTGGTCATGGGTTAAGGTGGGATGGGTTTTGGGTTGCACAAAGATGGAGAAATGGTGAGATCGGGTAATGGGAGGGGTGTGTGTGTTTGAATGAAGAAATGGAATGGATGGTCGATGCATGAATATGTGTGGGCTGTGCAATGGATGGGTGACACTTGTCACTCATCCATTGGGCCTCCATAAATATCTGGGCCCCAATAGAGTCCAAAAGTTAGTTCGTTTCGTAATTCGTGCAATAGTGCTCTTGAACTTCCGTGAACCGTAACTTCGTCGTCGAACGTCCGAATTCGACGTGCCTCCTGTCTATGGATTCGTATTGTCCTTATCTACGCAACGGTCTTCGACCCTTGGCCATCGGACCTCCTGGTCAAAAAGTCAACATTTGCCCCTTTTATCCAAAATTACCAAAATGCCCCATAAACTTCCGAACGTCATAACTTCCTCCTCGAACGTCGGAATTGAATGTACCACCTGTCTATGAACTCGTGACGTCACGTACTACGTCACGGTCATCGGTCAAAGTCCATTTGACCGCCTGATTGAAAAGTCAACGTTTTGCCACCATCATGAGCAAAACGGTCATTTCACATCGTTCGTCCGATTTCGCTCAATTAATCACGGATTAGCCTCACTAATTATGATTAGTCACTAATCTAATCATGGAATTTGGGACGGGTCGTTACACAAATCCATAAGGGATTCAGCCCAAATCATAAGAAACCAACCATAAGGGCCACTGCCCAAAACCTATGTAACCACACATATCACATAACATAACATATATATATCATATATACATATAATTCACACAACCAATCCTATCACGGTTTCCAAAGCTACGCGCGTGCTACCCGGGGTCTCAAACCCAAGTCTTCTCAATGTCAAGTCAATGTCCACAGACCACTGACCCTACCCGAGGTTATAGTAACCAGCCTTCCTGAGAGTAAGGAACCCAACTGGGGCGACTCCCACTCAGTTAGTGCTCCGTGACTACTCCGAGGTCTACCCAGGCCAAAGACCCTCCCCGGAGGAGATAATATAACAAGTAAAGGAAGGTATATGAACATATATATACATAACATAAACATTCATGCCCAGTTCCCCTGAACCGTAATGATCCATAACATCCATTCCATGCTTGGTTCCCATAAACCGCCATGTACCATAATGACCTGACAAAGGTTCATGCCGGTTCTCATAAACCTTCATGTACCACAATGACCTTTCCAGAGTGCATGCCAGTTCCCATAAACCGTCATGAACTTGGAAATCCATCTAGGGTCCCTGACCCGAAATCATCAGTGTAAAACAACTGGGTCTCGTGCCCGAATATATGACTCAACTGGGCACCATGCCCGATATCTAAGGGTCAGTCATGACTCCGATCATAGTGATGCGTGCAACCATCCATCCAGGACTGCCCTCAATCCTGGTATGTCGTCGTGAACGTATCAACTAACGCGACCACCACGAGATCATGGTGCACTCATCACCGATCGATATCCTGAACCGTCAGCACTCTGAAGTCGAGCCTCCCCAGGCTGCCCGACCACGAATCGTGCATCGTGACCTCTCCGGAAGGAACACATCCCAAACCGGAGGTGAGCGTCGTATCGTTGATCGTCGTGCACATAACACCCGTCGCGACCACGATTTAGACCCGTAGGTCATAATTAGAGTCATATGCCCGAGACCAAACCAAATGGGTCTCATACCTGAGTTTATCCTTTTAGAAATCCAAAACCATTTCATTTAGACCAATAAAGACATACAGACCCGTATAGGCACCGTATAGGGCCGAAACCTCGAAATACGTGCCTATACGTAACCACACATCCAAATGCACTCATGGCATCACAAACAAGTATTTAAAACATATAATAAACATTTATGCATGAACCAATTTAGAAAACAAGGTCCACACTCACAGACCGTCCGAGCTTCCGCCTCAATTTGCATGTCATATGGCTCCCTGAGCCAATCACTGTCACCCGGGACTCCCGAACCTGTCCAAATCATAATAGAAGGTTACTAACTACCTTATTAACCTCCTACCAAAGCCCCGTGATTTTCCCTAACTTTTAACTATTTTTAAACCGACCCTAAACCTTCGGACAGCCTGAACACTGTCGAAACGATGTCCGATTGATGCTAGACCAGTCCCAAAATGTTCGTTACATCGAATAGAAGATTTCACGTGTTGCACACTTTCCCAAATTATGGCCCCACACGCCCTTCAAGTGCCCTATAAAGTCACCTGCGCGTGAAGCCCACGCGCGGGTACTGTTCACCCGTCTTCAACCTTGAGACAAACCAGTTTTCTCTGGTTTTTGGACCAGTTCTGGGTCCATTTTAGGTCCATTTCATCCCATTTTAATCCTAATATGTTCCTAATCTCATTTCTAATCTTCCTAGCTAATTAAAACGGAACAAAATGTCCAAAACCGTACCTTCATCCGTCATCAATGGCGGTCGACCTTCCCCCGCCGTTCACGGCTGTTCCAGGCCATCCCAAGCCACGAAAACAATCCCATTAGCTTCCTAGGGTCCCCAGAAACATTAACCAATCCTTAGGTTCGATTAAGATTCAATAAAACCAATTTTCCAATTTTTGAACAAAACTCACCTTACGAGTTGGCTCTCCCTGCCGTGGCTGGCCGTCCAGCCTCTCAGGCCTCCCTCACTCACTCACTCACACGGTCACACTCAGCTCACACACTCAAAGGATGGATGATGGAGGTGTGGTGTTTGTGTGTTTGAAGAAGAATGAAGAATGAAGAACATGGGGGGGTTCGGGTTTTTGAGGGAAAATGAAGAAAAATGAACAAATATGAAGTGATGATGTTTGATCAGATGAGAGATGAGAGAAATAATGGATGGTGAGGATTTAAAGATTAAGTTGAAATGGAAGGCTAGGATTAAATGTCAAATGGATTAATTATAAAATAAGAAATATAATACTATTTAATTAACATATATCCACTTTTTAGGGTTTGTCCAATGGGATGGGTGACACTTGTCACTCATCCATGGGACCCACTCAAAATATCTGGCCAATCAGAATTTGCCAAATCATCACCATCTCGAAGTACGTGCATAGTGAAACCGAACTTCTGTGATCTATAATTTCCTCGTTCGAAATCTGATTTCAGCATGCCGTCTGTCTATGGATTCGTATCGTCCTGATCTACGTAACGGTCCTCGGCCCTCGGCCATTGGACCTCTCGATCAAAAAGTCAACATTTGACTCCTTTTAACCATAATTACCAAAATGCCCCTAAACTTCCGAACGTCATAACTTCTTCCTCGAACTTCGGAATTGAACGTGCCACCTGTCTATGAACTCGTGACGTCACGAACTACGTCACGGTCAAATTTCATTTGACCCCTTGAATGAAAAGTCAACGTTTTACCCACGCTAGGGGCAAAACGGTCATTTTGCATCGTTCGTTCCGATTTCGCCTAACGAATCACGGATTAGCCTCACTAATCGTGATTAGTCATTAATCTAATCTAGGAATTTAGGACGGATCGTTAGAGGGTACGTACGTTTATTCGGGTTGAGGGTGCTTTGGTCATTTTACAGTGTTTGTGTCAAATGGGAGCAAGTCCTCTCACGTGAATTTAGGGGGATTACGAAGAGGGACTTGTCAAAAAAATGACGGAAGGATAAGCAATCAAGGGATGACATGAGGAGGAAGAAGTTTGAACATAGAAGAATTAGTTGGAAATAGGGATAATTGAGGAAAAAATTAATGAGAATGGAGAAAGGATATTATTGCTTTAAAAGTTAAAAAGTTTTTTTTCCAAAAAAATAAATGATTCTTATTTAATAAAATATTTGTGTCAAAACTTGTGTAAAAAAATATGGGATACCCCTAATCCACCCTTATACACACACACACACACACACACACATATATATATATATATATATATATATATATATATATGTTTGTGACTTGTCACGGTACTTTTTCAAAAAATTGATTCTGCTATATTTTTTTGAAAAAATTACTTCTACTGTATTTTCATAATAAATAGCTGTATACTAAATAGGTTTTTTTATATAAAAATAGCCTTCAAAATTAGCATGCATGCTATTTTTAAAAGTTGTCATAAAAATCTTTATCTTTTGAAAAATAAAACAAGATTTTTTTTATTTGAGTGCTACGATTTGAATTATCTTAATTTACTATAGTTGATTTGACATTTTCTTTACCATAAGAAATAAATGCAATGTGACTTACTTTATTGAAATAATAACATTAATTCATTATCACACCAGATAATTCAATTAATGTTGCCAATTAAGATCATTCAAATTTCATTCCTTTTTTTTTTATTTTCACCAAGAAACTTTTGTACTACATCACTTTCAAATAAAGTATTTTTTCAAAATGAAAAAAAAAAAATTGGGTCTAAATCATTTGCGATAAGTGAGGGCAGTGGGCTTTCAGGCTTCGAGGAATTTAGCTTATTGAGCTTCAATCTTGTTGTATTTAGATTTAATAAAGTTCGATCAAGTTCTAATTGGCTAATAATTGGTTAATTGGGGTCTTTTTTTATATATAAAGATATTGAAGAAGAGAGATTTCAATATATACATTGAATATCGACTTTACCATTTATAAGAGTCGAACTCAAAACCTCTTGTACGTCTGAAGAGGAATATCACTAAGCCATTTCACTAAGTGACAATTATTTAGTGTCTAACTGAGTCATCAATGGTTGAGATTACAATAAATGGACATTGACTTAAGGATAATTAAGGGTGTAGTGTAGAGTTTATTAGGGTGATTCTTGATTGGTTCTTCACAAGGTGATAATATTTATAGTAAATCATTGTTACAACCCTTAACAACTTTTACTTTTATTTAAAACTTTTAATGTTTGTATATTAAACAAAATAAGACCTTATCTCAAACTTTTTTTTTTAATTCAAAAGTCTCTAAACAGAATTTGTAAGTAACAAATTCCACATCTACCATTTTATATCTCAATAAGGAGAATGAGTGAATTATTGAGAATTCTTTTAAACAATTAAAAATAACATTGTCTTTTTTTTTTCCTCTTAGCCCCATATGCCCCTTAGTGTTTGATTTCTTTGGCCTCATGAGCCCTTTATTATATTATGCATATAATAAATATTATATATGTATCCTATATATATCGTATATAGCTAAAATTGAATTTTTTCTATAATAAAGCATGTATATCTTACTTTAAGTTAGATTAGATACTCATATTACTTTTAAAATGAGCAAGTAATATATATATATATATATATATATGAGTAATGTTTTCATAATACTCAATATAATCTTATAATAAAAAAATAAAACTAGAAAGTAAAGTTGAAATCGTGATAGATTTTGGTAAGTGTTTTTTTTTATTGTTTCTTGACTAGTTTACAATTGGATGGCATTAGTTGTAATTTATATAAAAATTATGGTCTATTTTTAATTGTATAGTCCTTTGACTAGTCAAATGATTTATTAGTTTAATTTTTCTATATGCAAATTTTTTTAATAAATTTATATATTAGTAAGAACTTATGATTTAATTGCCCTAATATTTAAGTGATCTGGTGAGCCTCTTTAGTAATCATTACGATAAATTGAATTCCCTAAGAGTAACACGGGGGGAGACGGTCACCTAAGGCCCCGAGTTGAGAAGGCCCCTGAAATTTTTAAAATTTAAAAGAAAAATGCGCAAAATGTAAATTAAAAAATAGAAAACTATTTCCTAATCTTCATACCCAATATCCTATTGTTATTCAATCGTCCTTTCTATTTTATACTTTCTTTATATTTCAATAAAAAAAAATTATAGAAAACATGAAATTAAGAAATTCAATATTGGGCAAATATAAACGGTTAGAAAAAGACTTGTATCTTTCTTTGCAGATTACAACGACAATCCCACCTGCTCATTATTATTAATTATTTGTGATTGTTAGTTTGCTCATTGGCTGGATATATATTCCTTAAAAAACACTACCATACGAATCCCACACTCTCTGGCAGAGATTTTCGTAGTCCTTGGTTGCTTCTGTTTAATCCATTTCGGATTTATTTTTTATTTATAATATATATGTGGAACTATAAATTACTGAAAAATTTTGGAGTTGTCACGTGACTCACAATTCCCATAATGACAATATTAGGTAATACTGACGACCACATGTCATGATCTCCGCATTAATTCAATATATTTATCAGCTAAATATATTAATTAATCAGATCAATGCCGATAATAAAATAATTTCCCAGCGAATTATTTATTCATTAAATAAATAAGTGATTACACTCGGTTACAATCACTTATTTAATACTTTCTTCTTCAACCAATCAGACGCTCCGATGACTCTCAAGATTTCACTATAAATAGAAGACCTCATTTCACTTCTAAAGGTAATAAAAAAAACTTCTGCAAACACTCTGTCAGATTATTCTCTCTCAGAAAACTGACTTAAGCATCATAGTGTTTTCGGTTGAATCCTCCCCCCCCCCTAGATTCAACCTTAACCCCGTTTGATTTTCGCTATTGTGTGTAGGGATAGAGAAGGAATTTTATAGAACTGGACGATTTCTACATCAACAACTGATGCTTTCATTGAGAGCCGATTTGAGAAATACTCAAAGCGTGCTCTTTAGTTTTTCCTTGAAAAAACTCAATCATCACATTTTCGACACTTACCATTCTTCACATGGCCAGAACACGCCGATCCACACGAGCCTCCGAGGCTGCCTCATCCGCTGCTGCGATCGCTGCCCTGAGTGAACCCCTCCCCAGCGATTCCAGAGGAATCACTTTCCCGTCTCCTGCACGGCCCGCGCCACACTTCAATTCACCTACCTTTCGGAAGGCCGGATTGGACACCTATGTTCAGTTTTGGAACGTTCCCCATGGTTGCTGCTACTGTGAACCCCTCACCTGCAACGGGGACAGGCGCAATGTTTTTTCAACAAACGGACGGTCTGCTGGCAAAAGAAGCATCTCTAAGAGTCCCAAATCAGCTCCCTGCCTACTTGGACCTAAAGAGGCACTTGGACGCCCTGCGCAACCCAGAGGCCAACACCCAGGAACCAAGGGGACATGGTTCGTCACATCTGTCTGAAGGCGTGCGACGTGCGCCCCGACGTGCTACTCGTCACGAGCAAGCACCTAGGGGGTCACCTCCGAGACTCGGGCTGACACAGCAGGTTGAGCAGCTGAGCAACCAAGTTCAGGCCTAATCGGAGCTCCTGCAACAGCTGTTGGGGGACATCGGGACATCCAGAACCTCCGAAAAAGGCAATGAACCTCGCAAGACGTCAGGGGACGTCCCAAAACGTGCTGGCAAGGAGCATGTCCGCTACCAGACAATCTCCCGAGACACGTCGCTGAGCGACTCAGGGTAAGAAAGCTGCACCCCTAGAGCAAGAAGACTAGATCAACCGAGGTCGTCAGGCCGAGAACGACTAGGAGGACGTCCCGGGGCACTTTCGCGCATTAAGTACCCACGCGATAGCCGACGGCAACAAGAAGTCTCCCGTGCATCACGCACCCACTCGGATGATCACAGCGAGGAAGACAAGACTTACTCGCTAGCACGCTCGAGAGCCAAGCCCGTAGAAACTCGAGGGAGTCGGCGCAATTTGACCCTACGCGGAAACCCCCATCACAAAGAACCTTTGCACGCTGACGACGTCCGAAGGATGCTAGATCGACGCCTCCGGGGAGTTCAGCGAGACGGAAACTTGGAAGATGACCTTTGGCGCCAGATTTAGACGTCATCATCTTCACCATTCATGAGGGACATTGAGGAAGAGTCGTTCCCGCAACGGTTTTCAACTCCCAACTTCAATCAGTACAAGGGAACCTCCGATCTGGTAAAGCATATCAATTACTATCGGGGGGTCATGGTACCTCACAGGCACAACGACGCGCTCATGTGCAAAGTTTTTCAAGCCTCGCTGTAAGGTCAGGCGACGACATGGTTCAACCATCTCCCTCTAAGATCAATCCCTTCTTTTGGGGAATTGGCCCTTGCCTTCGTGAAGGAGTACTCACAGCTCAGCACCGTCAAATTCAAGGATGACCATCTCTTCACCATCCGAAAGAGGTCCAAAGAAACCTTACGGCAATACATTAGGAGGTATTACGAAGAAAAATCCCGCGTCACGGGATGCAGCGATCTCGTCGCAGCCATGGCCTTCAAACAAGGCCTACCGCGGGAGAGCTAGCTCTACGGAGACATCGTCATGAACAACGCCCGAAGTCTCACTAAGATGTTGTCCCTAGCAAAACGACATGCATGCTGGGAGGACGAGACAAACACCACGCATGCCACCAACCACGTGGAAGATGGAGGGCATCCCACAAAGGTGTTTGTGCAGCCAAAGGACGGCGCCTACCACGGGAACTCAGTCGGGAAGATCAACAAATGCAAGGGGAACCCGTCATCCAATACGTTTGCCGGTACAAGGCCAAACACTTAGTTTTCAGTACCCGTCCTCCAGATATACAATCAGATAAAGGAGAAACCGTGGTTCAAAAGACCAGCTCCCGTCAAAGGCGACCAGGAAAGGGCCGACAAGTCAAAGTGGTGTGCCTATCAGAATTTCTATGGACATGACATAAGCACCTGCCAAACCTTCGAAAGGTATCTTCGAGACCTCTTAAAGAAAGGACACTGCATCGAGTACGTCAAGAAAAAGGCAACAGAACGTTTCGGAGACACAAAGCGCCCAGGAGGCCGAGCAAAAGATGATTCGCGTAGACACCATTATTGCTTAGTCCGAGTTGCAGGGAACAACTAGGAAGAAAAGGAAGAGGAAAATCCGCGAGGCTCTCGCTGTGACCCAAGTCTCGCATGTCGCTGAAGCTCAAGGAACCGATGACCCGATCATTGGTTTCTCAACTCAGGACAAGGTCAGACTCGATTGGCCGCATGAACGATGCCCTCGTCATCTTAATCTAGATTGCCCATGAGTAGGTCAATCAGATTCACATGGATGAGTGAAGTACCGCAAACATCCTCAGCATTGAGACAGTCCGGAAGATGAGACTTGAATCTTTCACGACGGGGAGAAAGGTCCTGTTACGAGGCTTCAACGGGTCAACAAGCATGTCCATCGGCACGATCCAACTCGATGTCCACTCCCCCCCCCCCCCCTCCCCCCCCCCCCCCCCCTCCCCCCCCCCCCCCCCTCCCCCCCCCCCCCCCCCCCCCCCCCCCCCCCCGGTTGTCTCAAAACAGAGTTTCTCTACGTCCTTGGCGAGTACTCACCTTACAATGGCATACTGGGGAAGCTGTGGATGCATAAGATATTGGTCAACACCTCGAGCTTGTACCAAAATATCTGATTCCCCTTTCTTGGAGGAGGAGTTGGAGGAATAAAAGGAGATCAAGCCATGGCGCGCAAGTGCCTCATCGAGGGCCTAAAAGAAATCAAGGTAGCGGAATTAGTCCCCAGGACAGTCGAAGCCACTGGGGGCAAACCCACGCCTTCAGCTCCCGCATAGCAGCCAACAGCGGGTCAAGATCCCGACATCCGTGAAGAGCCTTCTTTGCCTGAAGGATGGCTGCCAGAAGACGATGTCACCCTCATACGACTTGACCTGCAGTTTTCTGAGAGGTATGCACACATTGGGGCACACCTAAACCCCGAAGAAAAGGAAAAACTCACCTTTTTTTACACGAGCACAAAGATGTATTTGTATGGACGCCGTCGGACATGCCCAAGATAGACCCCACATTCGCTTGCCACGGGCTGCACGTCAACCCAAGCTTCAAGCCAATCAAGCAGAGAAAGTGAAACTTCTCCCCGGAGAAAGTCATAATCATTCAGGCTAAGATCGACAAGCTACTCGAAGTTGGCTCTATTGAGGAAGTCCCATACTAGGAATGGCTAGCCAACATTGTACTCGTGAAAAAGGAAGAATAAGGGTGATGGAGAGTTTGCGTTGACTACACAGACCACAACCTGGTATGCCCAAAAGACAGCTATCCCCTACCGAGGATCGACCTCCTGGTGGACTCCACGGCGGGTAACAAGCTTCTTAGCTTCCTTGACGCATACTCCGGCTACAACCAGATATTCATGCATGAAAGCGACAAGGACAATACAGTTTTCGTCTTCGAAAGAGGAGTTTACTGCTACAAAGTCATGCCATTTGGCCTCAAGAACGCAGGCGCTACCTATTAGCAACTTATCAATCGCATCTTCAAGGATCTTATCGGGAAGACGATGGAGGTCTACGTCGATGACATCATGATCAAGGGGGAGAAGCGTGGAGACCATATCGCAAACTTGAAACAAACTTTTGAGTTGCTGAGGAAATACAGGATGAAGCTTAACCCTCTAAAGTGTACCTTCGGGGTGGCCGCTGGAAAATTCCTAGGATACCTTGTAACCCAGCGGGGAATCGAGGCAAACTCGAAGTAGATCAAAGCAATCCAGGACATGAAGTCACCATCAAGTCTGAAGGAGATACATAGTCTCACAGGTCGTGCAGCTGCTTTAAATGGATATTTATCCAAGGTCACGGATCGATGTCGACCTTTCTTCCAAGCAATGAAGAGAGCATCCAAGGATAAATGGGATGAGAAGTGCGAGAAGGCCTTCCAAGATCTCAAAAGCTACTTAGCATCTCCGCCATTGTTATAAAAAAAAAAGACAACGAGGACCTGTTCCTCTACCTGGGAGTTTCTGACGTGGCCATAACGCATCTTCAATGTCTCCTTCCTGAATCGCGTACTTGGGGGGACACGTTGGACACGTTGTTCTGACAATCAAGATACCCCTCGACGTATTCACGAGCAAGGTGTGCCTCCATCTCGAACTCACTACAACCCGCCACGAACAGCTTCAGCTTCAAATCCTCCACAGAATTTTCGAGCTCCTCGACATTCTGAAGCGAGGTGCGGGGAGCACAAGGAGGTGAGTACGGCTCAGATTTCAAACATTCAATCTCAGCACGAGCTCGCTCTACCTCAACCTCCAGGAGCCCAATCTTCTTCCGTGAGTCTTGAAGAGAGCCGCGCAGTAGCTCAGATTCTTCGCGAGCGACGTCTCGCTCACTCTCCCCCAAAAAATTCTCTGCTTGGACGCTCCTCAATTCATCCAAACTGGCATCTAGCAAACCCAACTCTTTCTCCAAATCTTCATTTTTTTCGTTGAAGTTAGGTGTGAGACTCTTGAAGTACGGTGCGCTCGAACTTGAGTTATTCGAGTTCAACTTGGATATTGGACCGGAGACTCAGTATACCGGCAAGCTTACGAGCCCCCGCCTTTACAATTTCGAGCTCTTTGGAGACCTTGGCATGGACTTCCTACGCTACTCCACTCTTGGCGCATTTGGAGGGCATCTCACCTTCGCGGACTTGAGAACTCCTTGCCTTCGCGGACGCAACTCTAACTCCTCCATGATCAGCGCCCAGGACCTTACCGCAGGTTCTCTTCGAGGGATCTGTGATTGGTCTCTTTGAAGGGGAACGTGCAGCCGACACCCGAGCAGGGGGCACCACCCGAACTTTAGGAGGAGCGTGAACAACCTTCAGCTTCTTCGGGGACTTGACTAGACTCTTCACCGAATTTCTCTGAGGCTCTTCTGAAGATTTGCACTTGCTGGATGATCACGCTGGGCTCGATGGACAAGACACGATCTAGGAAGTGCCGCTTGGGGGCACGGGCTGGTTAAGCACCTTCGCTGGAGGGGCGCCCAACTCGTCTTAACTCGTGCACACTGATTGGACTCCTTGCTTCCTGTGCCTCGGGGTAATAAACTAGCTTCTGATCAAGTCCACGGGAGGACACCCATTAGCCATGCATCTACGAGGACTGAGCAACCAGCTCATCTCACGAAACTGCAGAGGAACCATGAGGACTCTGTCAACCTTCTTGGTGTTAGCATGGAACTTCGTGATGGTGTACAAGTTAGACGGGCCACGGTAGAGGGAAGCAATATTTAGACCACTGACACAATTACAATCTCATTCGCCTCCAACTTCAATGCACGAAGTTCGGTACAAATCGTCATCAAACAGCGTGCCCAGGAAAAGCTCGACCTTTGGGACCACATGTGTACTCCGCGTGCCGGGAATTGGTTTGTGCTTCACTGAGTAGCAATGCCAGAACTCATCCTCAGTAAGCTCCAAGTTGAAGAACTCATTCAGCTTCTCGAAGCACATGATGTGGTGGTAAGCGTCGACGTGCAACTGGGAATGGCAACACCCCATCTGGCAGATGATCTTGATGAATAACTTCGAAAATGGAAACTTGAAACCCCAGTTGAAATTGGATCCACCGGAGAAGCTTCACATTCTTTCTTCTGGAAACAGCTCCCCTCGGGGCCTTCGTAGCTCCACATGCGTCGCCAAGCACAACAACCACACCTTCAGGGAAAGCATCTTCATGGAGACTCTTCCACTTCTCAAACTCGTCAAGGTCAAGTAGCTCGATCTGCTCCCCGACAAATGGACGCCCGCTACATGAGCCTTCTCGTTCCCATAAGTGCGGCTTCACCGACTTCACTTATTGCTTCCCGCTTGACATCCCTGAGATCGCTGCGATCGAGAACTTCGAACCTTCGGAACGTCCAAGAGCAGCACAGCTAAAAAGGGAACAAAGTTGGTCAGTTTCAAAAAATAAATATATATACACATATATATATATTACCTATAACAAAAAAGGTAAATATATACTTTATATTTTAGTATATATTTACTTACATATAAGAACATATACAAAAAAGGTAAATATATACTTTATATTTTAGTATATATTTACTTACATATATGTACGAAAATAGAAAAGGTAAGTATGTATTTTTTTAATTAATACATACTTACTTACATACTTTAAACAAACAAGCTATAAAAAAAAAAGACTGCTGCTAGCAGCCAAAAAAAATAAAAAATAAAAAATAAAAAATAATAACCGTAGAGAAAGCGAATGGGACAACTGACGGCACTGCTGCGCGGGACCCGCTAACCATCCATGTCTGCCCGTTAGAAGGCTGTCACCGTTCAGTCCGCCCCACGCCACACGCTCCCGAGCTCCAAGCGCAAGCGCGCGCGTCGCCCTGTAGCCGCCCATCTTCTGCACACGCGGGCCCCGCTGCCCCCTCACCGTCAACGCGCCAAAAGCCCACCTTCCCAGCTGCAGACTTGATGCCCAACACATGCATGAGTGAATCAAGAAGGGCTATTGACAAGCCCTGACGCACGGGACCCTCCTGAAGCCTTTTCTGCACGCCCAACTGCCCGCCTGCCTGTTTGGCTTCCTGCAGCCCCCCAATTCGATTGCACGCCATCTGCTGCACTTCGCCAATGCCATCCTCACAGTAACCCTATCTACAAAAGCCAACCGAGATAGAAAAAATAAAGAGAGCAACAAAGGGGTCTCTACCTAACAAACAGCGGGTCAGAATTCCTTCACCCCAACAGTCAATGACGTCAGAATTTCTTCAACCCTAAACTGCTATTGAGGTTTAATTTTGTTTATGGAAATAAGAGCCACATACTCTCATTTAAATAAAGAAAATTATGCAAACCCTAATAGTTAATTGGGTTCGCAAGGTCAACTCAAAGTAGGATTACAAGCCCAAAAAAATTCCTTTTGGGACAAGAATGAGGACAATCTTCAACTACATCCGGGAAAGACGAGTCCTACTCCCGCATAAAAATACTAAGACGTAGTTTACTGGAATCACAAGGAAAACTCTGGAGCTGCCACGTGGGGGCATTTGTGGAACCATAAATTACCGGAAAACTCTGGAGCTGCCACGTGGCTCACAATTCCCATAATGACAATATTGGTAATATTGACAACGACATGTCATGATCTCTGCATTAATTCAATATATTTACCAGCTAAATATATTAATTAATCAGATCAATGACGATAAGAAATAACTTCCCAACGAATTATTTATTCATTAAATAAATAAGCGATTACACTCGGTACAATCACTTATTTAATACTTTCTCCTTCAACCAATCAAACGCTCTGGTGACTCTCAAGGCTTCACTATAAATAGAAGACTTCATTTCACTTCTAAAGGTAATCAAAAACTTCTGCAAACACTCTGTCAGATTATTCTCTCTCAGAAACTGACTTAAGCATTGGAGCTTTTTCGGTTGAACCACCCCCCCCCCCCCCCCCCCCCCCGGGAATCAACCTTAACCCTATTTTATTTTCGTTATTGTGTGTAAAGATCGAGAAGGAATTTTACATAATCGGACGATTTCTGCATCAACAATATACTACCTTGGTGTAATAGAAAGTCTGATATTTTATATTTATAACATAGTCAAATTTGTCAACATATATGTGCACTTATCTTCTATTATAATCAATCTATTTTTTGTAATAAGCTTTCGACAAAACGGAAAGTATCATGACTTATTAAGATTCACTTGTGTGTCCTAAGGACATTTCTAGTGATGTGATAAATTTTGGGAGTTATGTTAAAATTTAGTCCCAAAAATAATATTTTTTAATAAATAGTACAGGATTGTATTTTAATATCTTCAAGCATTTAGAGCTATATCATTACCATTTTAATATTATGTCATTAAACTAAGATAACCTTTTTGAACTCGTATAATATTTTTAAATAAAATATATAATTAAACTAATTAAATTAAAATAATTTAATTAAACTAATATTAAAATAACGTTTATTAATATTGTTGTGTTGTGTTGTAATAATGACATCATTGGCATGTGTCATTCTTTTTAGGTTGTAATAATGACAATTCTAATTGACATGTGTCTTTTTTTTTTTGTGTTGTAACAATTGGTAATTCATTGTCATATGAGAGGTTTTTCATGGTGTGTTGTAACAATTAAACAATAAACTACAAATTTAGTAAATAAAGATATTAACTTAATACACTTTTTGGATCAAATAAATAAGAACTTCATTAATAAGTAAACAATAGACAGGAATAGAAACCTACAAACAAAAGGACTTAAAAGGGACATAAACATATACACAAATGACACTAAATTTATGTGCACATAAATCCAATAACATAAACTTAAAACAGTCCAAAAGTAACCCTATATCTAAAATATGAAAAGCTGTCATTATCCAATCCACCGCCATTATCCGCTATCCGAGCCGCCACAAACTAACAAACACAAAACCACAAGAAGCAAGAAAGGTGAAGGTGAAATCAAAGAAGTCATCGGAAAATAAGGATAAGCATGTCACCAGGGCAAAGAGAGCTCCCATAATTCATTCGACGAGTGCATATTACACTTTGAAAACAAACCAGTGTCAAAATACTCATTGGATTGATAGATGGGTTTTAGTGCTAGAGTGTTCAAGGTACATTACTTCCAAGAGCATTGGATGAGAGAAGTGGACAAGATTGAGGTATGATGGAAGAAAGTTGAAATGACGATGAGAAAATAGATCTAGGAGGATTTTGGAAGTCTCCAAAGGAGGAGAGGAAAAGTCTCCACAGTGGGAGAGGTCAGAAAAACGCTACAAAGAACGAAGGGTATTGCCGAATTAAAAAAGACTGCTAAAAAACTAGCAGCAAACCAAATAAAATTCAGCAGAAAACCAAGAAGAAAAAACTCCAAAAAAAATCAAAAACAGAAAAACAATTAAAAGAAAGAAAAAAAAAAGATTAAAAAATTAAAGAAACAACGAGGGGCGTTGTGTGGCTGCAGAGGTGGGGAGGGGTTGGTATAAAATAAACCAAACTTATCTCGTTAGCACATAATCTTCGTCGAAAGCATGAATAGTCATTGAACTTTACTGCCGCGAATCCTTAACCAAAACAACTAGTGATCAATGGGTTAGCACGCGCTCGTCTAGACGAGTTGAATGTCGTAAGTTTGGGCTAAAGAATTTACCTAGTGGCTTAGATTTTATCCAAAATTTACGACCACTAGCGGCTCTGTCTTGACTCGAATATGAAAATCGTTAAATTCTCAAAGCTCGAACTTATCTGGTTTAGAGAGAGATAAAAGTTACACTTAGGTAAACATAATTAGACTATAGTTTAAACATAAACACTTCAATCCTCCATTATAGCATGTTGCTGGATGTTCAATCCGAATCTGAAAACAACTCACGTGCTCGAATTCGTGCTGGAAGGAATCGAATTCAGTACATATTGCCATGCATCTGGCCAACCTGTCAACTACAACAAATCCAATCTATACTGCAATGCCAACACCGTAACTAAATTTGACATGAACTTTGTGGCATCCTAGGTGTCCAGCTTACTAATCATCTTGGCTTATATCAAGGCTTCCAGCCCTTTGGGGTCGATCCCAAAGAGAAGCCCTTATCTTTATCAAAGAGAATATACTAAAGAAGACTCATGGTTGGAAGCCGAGTTGCTCTCTTAGGCTAGTAAGTAAGTGCTCATCAAGGCTACAGAACATGCAATTCCAACATACCCAATGGTTATTTCTCCTCCCTCTCTGTTTACCTTCTCTCCCTTTGGTCTCTTGGTGGTTCTTGTTATTTCTTGAGTTTGGTTACTCACGGGTAGGATGGTTTGCACTCAAAACTTCATCACACTCGACCATTTCTCATATGTATGTAAGTATATATAATACTCACAAGGATAGGTCGTTGCAACAAGGAAGATACATGAGAGTTCTAGACAAGTGTCAACATCACCTTATCTTTTGTGCGAAATTACTAAATTACCCGTTAGGTCAAAATTACTAAATTCGCCTACACTATTTAGACCCAAAAGAAACTTATCTGAATTCTATTCTTGGCATATTGCATGTCTATGTACTTAGGAGTTCGAGAGCTCCTTAGCCGTCTTTACGAAACGTCCTAATACCATACATGTCAAAAACTGTTGGTTCTACATGGGTAAAATAGTCATTTCATTTTTAACTTTTCCAAATTTATTTTTTTCAAAATTCCGGACCTTTACAAAAGTATTATGCATTCATGATCTCAAATAATAGCATTGAAAACATGCGTGTAAAATAAAATGATAAAACAAGATTTGAGAAAGAGGTCCAATCACAATTAGTTGGAAAGTTAAATTCACCCGACCGTATTAAGCAACGTAAGCTCCAAACTTGTCAAAACCATGAACAAGGTAAGCTACAAGGTTACTAACAACTTCTAAACTTGATGACTAAACTATCCGCGTGGCATCAATGACAGCAGGGTATCTCATTCTAGAAAGAGAGGTCAGATAAGTGTGTGTGTGTGTGTGTGAGCTGGAAAGTGCAGCTCTAACAGATTAGAGAGAGATAAGGTTTGCTTGGTGATCAAGCAACTTTGTAACTAACTAGCTAGGTGGCAATCTCTCATTGGATGCAGTGTGTGAGTGCATCTAACGTGTGTGGAATGTGTGAATGTACGAGTGAGGTGCATGTATACTCCTAAATCAAATCAATAAGAACAACAACAACAACAAAAAAAAGGAAAAAAAGATTTAGAGTGAATTTGAGGCTAAAACCGTGTGAGGGCATTTTAGCAAACAGGTGGGTGTGCATCAGTGAGGATTGATCACATTCACCATTCAATCATCATCATCTTCTTCCATTGATCAATAAAACAATAAACTAATCAATCAAAATCCTCCTAGTCTATTTACTAGCTAATCCCCATACAATTCCCATTTAGCTAGTGTGACGACCCGTCCCGAATTAACGAGATTAATTATGGATTAGCGAGACTAATCGGAGATTAGACGAGAATTAACGAACGTTCGGGCGAAGTGACGATTTTGCCCTTGGAATGGGCGAATCGTTGACTTTTTGTTCAGGTGGTCAAATGGACTTTGGCTGATGACTGTGACGTAGTTCGTGACGTCACGAGTTCATAGACAGGGGGCACGCTCGATTCCGACGTCCGAGGAGGAAGTTATGAGGTTCGGAAGCCCAAGGGCATTTTGGTAATTTGGGTGAATAGGAGGTCAAAAGTTGACTTTTTGACATGGGATGTCCAATGGTCGAGGGCCGAGGACCGTTGCGTAGATGAGACGATACGAATCCGTAGACAGGCGGCACGTCGAAATCGGACGTTCGACGGAGAAGTTACGGTTCACGGAAGTTCCCAGTTACTATTCACAATGACGCATTTTACGAGGAACTTTTGGACTTTAGTGGGTCCAGTTGCTTTTCAGCAACCAATGGATGAGTGACAAGTGTCACTCATCCACTGGCCACCATCACACATACATGCATATCATCCCTTCCATTTTACACCGTGCATTCCCATTTCCTCCAACCCATTACCCAATCCCATTTTCAATATCCAATCCAAACCCTTAGCCCTGTAAACCATTGGTGAGAGACCAGGGAGTGAGAGGAGGACCGTTGGAGCTTGGTGGACGGCCAGGAACGGCGTCGCCGTGGACGGCGGAGGGGCAAGCACGGTAAGCCCGATAAACCCATTTTTCTTCTCATTTTCGATTGTGGCTTTATGGATCATTTTGGACGGTTTTCTTTTGTTAAATAGGTTCTTAGGACTGTGTTAGGATGTTTTTGAGGGAGCTTAGGTGGCTGTGAAGCCCTGGGAGAAAGGAAGAAAACTGGACCGTGAGCTTAGGATTGGACCGGTCGATTTTGGGGCATTTTAAGGGTTTTAGGTATTGGATTTAGTTTCCTAGGATTAAAATAGGATTTATAGGATTGAAATGGAGGAAAACGGACCGAAAATAGGAAGAAAATGGCCTGGATCGGTCACGCCGGTCCAGTTGCAGGGGTTGGACCGGACCGGCCGGCCCGGACTGGTGTCGCGAGGTTGATGGTGATGCTATAGTGCCGGCGCGTGGGCCCACGCCCAGGCAACTTTCAGAGGCGCGTGTGGGTGCATGCTAGGGTTTTTGGGGATGTGTCCAACATACGAAATCATCTATTCGATGTAACGAACATTTTGGGACTGATTTCGTGTGAATCGGACATTGCTTCGATATAGTTCGGGACGTCCGAAGGTTTAGGTTCGGTTTTAAAAATAGTTAGAAATTCTAGAAAATTACGGGACTTTAGTGAGGGGTTAATTAAGGAGTTAATAACCCTCTAAATGAATTTGGATAGGTTTGGGAATCCCGGAGGCGACGTTTGACCCAGGAGACGGTTATGGCACGCGTATCGAGGCGCGGCTTCAGACGGTCTGTGAGTGGACCCTTCTTTCGAATTCGATGCATGCATAAATTTTTTATAAGTGTTTTATTATATGTTTTGTGATGCCATGAGTGCATTTGATTGTGGTAGCCTAGGATTTACGTATTTGCGCGTATTTCGAGATTTTCAGTTTTCTACGATGCTTATACGTGCTAGGTTTTCAACGAGGGTTTAATGATTTGGTTTTCAATGAGGGTTTAATGATTTGGTTTTTGATTTGGAAATATTAAATCGGGAATGAGACCCATTTGATTTACGAATTCTCTGACTTGGAGTCCATTTGAATTGACGAGGAATCGGACCGAGGGTCCATTTGTGTTATATGATCGGGCCGGGGGCCCAGTTAGTTTAACGGTTCGGGTTTGAGGCCCATTTAGTGGTACTATCGGCTTGATGCCCCATTGGTTTATAATATCGGGCTTGAGGCCCTGTTGATTGTGAAATCGGACTTGAGGTCCCGTTGAGCTATGGTTTCGGGCTTAGGGCCCAGTTAGTCGTGATATCGGGCTTGAGGCCCTGTTGATTGTGAAATCGGGCTTGAGTCCCAGTTCAGTTTATGAAATGAGTATTCGGGCATGAGACCCTGTTGAACTGTGGATTTAGGCCGAGGCCTGTGAAATGGATTTGAATCGGATTCGAGGAATCCTATTGAAATGAATCGGGCAGGAGACCCAGTTGAGAAATGAGTTTTGAGAAAGAAAGAGAAAAAGAAAGAAAGTATTTGAAATGAATGAACCCTCCATATGTTTATATGGTCTCCTCCAGCGTCGACCTGGAGAGTCACGAACCACAGACCAGAATGGGTATCCCCATAGGGATCCCGTTCCAAGGGTGGTGGTTACTATATTATGTCGGGGATGTGTGGACTAGATCCAGAGAGAGAGCTGTGTGGACTAGATCCAGAGAGAGAGCTCGGACTAGATCCAGTGATTGAGCCTCCCAGATGGAGATTCTTGGGAGAAGACTCGGAGTGAGACCCCGAGTAGTGTGCACACTAGATAGATATTGATGATATCGTGACTATATCGGGGATGTGTTCCCTAGGGGCTGTGTGCCCCGAGTTGGCATCTTCTCCGGAAGTGCCTAGGATGGATTATACGTATGACGGTACGTATGAGATTTTATGGAAAAATGATTTGAGGGCGGAGACCCTATGTTTTGTGTTTCAGAAAGTGATTTGGGGCGGAGGCCCCCATATTTGAAATTGTGAAAGTGGTTTGGGACGGAGACCCCGTTTGTGATATTTTGAGAATGGTTTTGGGCTGAGACCCACGTGATGTGATTTGGGCGGAGTCCCTAATGATTTGAGGTACGAGTTTTTGGTGATTTCGGGTCGAGGACCCAAATGGATTTACGGTTCATGACGGTTTATGGGAACCGGCATGAACCTTTGAAAGGTGTTTGTGGGTCATGACGGTTTATGGGAACCGGGCATGAACCTTTGAATGATTTTGAGATTATGTTTGATAAATGAAATGGTTTTATTAACGTTTTGATAAACGGTTTTTGAATTCATGCATATGCTTTTATGAAGGGAATAAATCTCTTTATGCAGAAATGTTTTTAATGAAAAGTTTAAATTGTCCACTCACAGATTTCGTGTTTTAATGCCCTTCAGGTTGATCGCGGATGCGGACTGTAGCAGAGACGTGACATCACCCCCCTCCTCCTACGATCCTGATGCACTCTGATAGCCCCGGCGAGGGCAGAGATGGAATTTTCCCTGGTCTGACACTCTGTGTCAGACGGAATCAGGCTGGTCCCACGTTAATCCCAGGGGATTCGGGGCCGGTCCTGACAGCTAGTGTGTGCAAGCTTGTGTTAGATTGAGTGAGAATCATACCTGAGCTTGCAACTGATTGCAACCATCTCTGAGTTTCAATATGGTATCAGAGCAGGCTTGATCTACATTTGGGCCGTACACGCAGAGAAGAAGCAGACTCATAGCTAAGGACTGAAGCAACACCTGCAATGGCAGGACATGGAGGAGACTTGAAGATCCTACTCATCAATGGAAATAACTAAGACTTCTGGAGAGTGAAGATGAGGAGCGTACTACTTTCGTACGATCTATGGGAGTACATTGATGTTGGTCTACCTGAACCTCCAAGAACGGATGAAGCAACTAGAGGGGCTGCTGCTCAACCAGTAAACAGGCCAACTCATGCTGATAGTGTCAAGGATGCCAAGGCACTAAGCATGATCCAAAATGCAGTCACGGATGAGATCTTTCCCAGGATTCAAAATGAGGTTAAAGCTAAGGCAGCCTGTGATACATTGCAAAGGAAATACAGGGGAGACTCTAAGGTACGATCAGTTAAGTTACAATCCCTTAGAAGAGATTTTAAGTATGCTAGAATGAAAGAGGATGAGACCCTACCTGTCTATCTATCTAGACTCTATGCTATTGTAAACTGTATGAGAACATATGGGGAGGAAATTACAGAAAAACATTTAGCTCAAAAGATCTTAATTAGTCTCACTAAACCATTTGATCCTATTGTATCCATCATTAAAGAAACAAGGGACATTAACACTATAAATGTGGAGAGTGTTGTGGCCTCAATAAGAGCTTTTGATCAACGTTTGGAAATGCACACAGATGAAGGTTTAGACAAAACTCTTGCTAGCTTATCTGTGTCCAATAGATCATATCGGGGTGCAGATTCATGGAAGACTAAGAAACAGTTCAAGAGCACTAAGAATTGGAACCAAAGAAACAATTCAGGGAAGCAGAACTCTAATCAGGGTCCTGGTACAGGTTCTAGTTCAAGGTCTGGTACCACCAAGGGAGAATACCTTGGGACCAAGCCTTTGTGCAAGAAGTGTGACAAACACCACTATGGAAACTGTTGGTTTAAAGGAGGAGTGAAGTGCTACAACTGTCAAAAATTTGGGCACATGTCAAAGGACTGTACACTGAAACCAGCAGGGAATTTGGCACAAGAAGTCATTGACAAAACACCAAACTTGTTCTATGCTTGCATTGCTGCAGCAGTCAAGGATAGAAGTAAGTGGTACCTTGACAGTACTTGTAGCAATCATATGATAGGATAAGAATCCCTATTGATCAACATTGACAAGTTTGTCAAGGAAAAAGTCAAGATGGGTGATGGGAATCTTGTGCAAGCAATTGGGAAAGGTACACTGGTGATTCAGACTAAACATGGAGAAAGACACATCAAGGAGGTAATGTTGTTGCAGGACTGGATGAAAACTTGCTAAGTGTGGGACATATGATAGAGCATGGTTATTTCTTGGTGTTTGGTGATCACACTGTGGACATTTATGAGGACAATACCCTATCTCAGAAGGTGGCCAAGGTTCCAATGACTAGGAACAGATGTTTTCCCTTGTCATTTGAATCTGCTAGTCCAGTAGCCATGAGGACAACTGTGTGTGAAGCTTCTGAGTTATGGCACAAGAGGTTTCTCAACTTCAAGAGTTTGAAGTTGTTACAGCAAAGGGACATTGAAGTGGACTAACTATGCTGCAAGGAAAAGGTGAAGTGTGTGAAGGCTGTGTGGCAGGAAAGCTGCATGTTAAACAATTTGACAAGGAACCAGCTTGGAGAGCATCTTTACCACTTGAATTGATTCACACAGATGTGTGTGGACCAATGTAAGAGACAACCAATGGAGGTAATAGATACTTCCTTACCTTTATAGATGATTACACCAGGATGTGCTGGTTGTATTTTCTTACACACAAGTCATGTGTACTTAGTGTATTCAAGAAGTTTAAGAAGATGGTTGAGTTTCAAAGTGGGTACAAGATTAAGAACATCAGAAGTGATAGGGGTGTAGAGTACTTGTCATAGGATTTTCAGCTTTTCTGTGAAGAGACATGGATAAGCAGGCAACTGACAGTTGCATACTCTCCACAACAAAATGGTGTGGCTGAAAGGAAGAATAGGACACTAGTGGAAATGGTCAGATCAATGATGCAAGAGAAAGACGTGTTAAAGAAATTCTGGGGTGAAACTGTAAACACTGCATGCTACCTTCTAAACAGATGTCCAACAAGGTCTCTAGATGGAAAGACACCATTTGAGAAATTCACTAGTAGAAAACCAGGTGTTCAAGATGTTTGGATGCATATGTTACTCTCATATACCTGATCGGTTGAGACAAAAGTTGGACATGGAAGGAACAAAGTGTATGTTCATGGGTTATGGGAGCTGTGAAAGGGGGTACAGACTCTACAATCTGTAAACTAACAAGATTGTGATATCCAGAAGTGTAGAGTTTGATGAAGGGGCAAAGTGGAGCTGGAATGAGACAGCAGAAAGTGAAGGGGGTTTTACTGTAAACCATTATGATTTTGACTTTGGACATAACCAAGATCAGTTTCAAGTACAAGATGAAGTAGCAAATGATCCTGTTATTATGGAACTAGTTGGATAGGATCTATCTGATCCTGATTCCATTGAAATTCCTCAACCTAAGTATAGGGACTTAAGTGATGTGTATGCACGATGTCACATAAGAATTATAGAGCCTAAGAACTACCTAGATGCTGCCAGGGACAAAGCTTGGCAGAAAACCATGGAAACTAAGCTTGAAATGATAGAGAAGAATGAGACATGGAAGTTAGTTGATAGACCACTTAAGAAACCTGTGATTGGTGTTAAGTGGATCTATAAAACTAAACTGAACCTTGATGGATCAGTACAAAAGCAGAATGCAAGGTTAGTGGCTAGGATAGACTTCAATGAAACCTTTGCACCCGTAGCAAGGCTAGATACAATCAGAACACTATTTGCTTTGGTTGCACAGCAATGGAAGTTGTATCAACGTGATGTAAAGTCAGCCTTTCTGAATGGTTTTATACAGGAAGAGGTTTATGTTCAACAGCCTGAAGGATTTAAGGTCAAGGGACAGGAAGAGAAGGTTTACAAGTTGCACAAGGCCTTGTATGGTTTGAAATAGGCACCAAGGGCCTGGTATGGGGAAATCGACTCTTATTTGCTGAGTTGTGGATTTCAGAGAAGCACAAGTGAAGCAACATTGTATCTACGGGAAAATCAAGATAAGGGAACCTTGATTGTTTCCATCTATGTGAATGATATCATATACACTGGTAACAGTGAGGAATTGATGAAAGATTTCAAAATGGAAATGTTGAGGAGGTATGAAATGACAGATTTAGGTCTGTTACATCATTTCCTTGGAATGGGAATACTACAATCCCACTCTAGTATCTACATTCACCAAAGGAAATATGCTGAAACACTGATGAATAAGTTTGGTTTGAAGAATTGCAAGGCTGTAGGAACACCCCCTTGCTGCTAATGACTAACTACAGACGGAAGATGGGAGTTGAGTAGTTGATAAGCAGCTATACAGGCAGATTGTGGGGAGTCTGCTGTATCTCACTGCCACAAGACCTGATATTATGTATGCCTCAAGTCTCTTGGACAGGTTTATGCACAATCCTACCAAGAAACATCTTGGGACAACAAGAAAGGTTCTAAGATATGTGTAAGGGTTACTGAATTATGGACTGGAGTACAAGAAGGGGAATGCAGCTGTCCTATTTGGATGTTGTGACAGTGATTGGGGAGGCTCAATTGATGACAGTAAGAGTACATCGGGCTATGCTTTCAGTTTTTTTGCAGTGGGGTGTTTTCATGGGCATTAGTAAAACTGTAATGACCCGTCCCGGACCTTCGTGTCATGCGTAAGTTAGACGGGAGCAGAACTTAGCCCTTAATCCCGGGGGATTAGGGGTGGGTCCTGACAAAAAACAATCTAGTATTGCACTGTCTACAGCTGAAGCTGAGTATGTAAATGCTTGTAAAGAAACAACACAGCTGTTTGGCTGAGATTTGTGTTGAAGGACTTTAGTGAAGAACAACTAGAACCTACAAAGGTGATGTGTGATAACCAATCAGCCATTGCTATGGCTAAAAACCCTGTTTTCCATCATAAAACAAAGCATATAAACATGAAGGCTCACTACATTAGGGAAGCAATTCAGAGTGGGAAGGTTACTCTACTCTACTGCAAATCTGAATCTCAGACTGGAGATATCTTCACAAAGCCTCTTCCTAAAGCTAGGTTTAACTATCTTCGAGGTTTACTTGGAGTGGTTCCAGTGAACAGCTTAGGAGGGGCTGTTGATGACTAAGTTGTCCACGTGGCATCAATTACAGCAGGGCATCTCATTCTAGAATGCGAGGTCAGATAAGTGTGTGTGTGTGTGTGTGTGTGTGTGTGTGTGTGTGTGTGTGTGTGTGTGTGTGTGTGTGTGTGTGTGTGTGTGTGTGTGTGTGAACTGGAAAGTGCAGCTCTAATAAATTCGAGAGGGGTGAGGTTTGCTTGGTGATTAAGCAACTTTGTAACTAACTAGCTAGGTGGCAATCTCTCATTGGATGCAGTGTGTGAGTGCATCTAATGTGTGTGGAGTGTGTGAATGTACGAGTGAGGTGCATGTATACTCCTAAATCAAATCAATGAGAACAACAACAAAAAAAGGAAAAAAAAAAATTCAAAGTGAATATGAGGCTAAAACGGTATGAGGGCATTTTAGCAAACAGCTGGTGTGCATTAGTCAGGAGTGATTGCATTCACCATTCAATCATCATCATCTTCTTCCATTGATCAATAAAACAATAAACTAATCAATCAAAAATCCTCCTAGTCTAGTCACGAGCTAATCCCAATACAATTCTCATTCAACTATTGTGTGCAAGCTTGTGTTAAATTTAGTGAGAATCATACCTAAGCTCGCAGCTGATTGCAACCATCTCTGAGTTTAATATTCTAAACTGAACGTTAAAGGAAACCCCGCATTGGTCCATCAAGCTAAGAGTATATGTTTTTACAAGCTAAGAGTGTCGGAAACGTTCTGGAACCCCACTATGCGCTGCCACGCACCTGGAAGGTTCCCACTCGCCATCGTCAGGTTGCCACGCGACGGCAGTGTGGCTTACGCTCCAATGCGTCGAAGAGTGGCAATCACGCGCTTGTCAAAATTTTGCTTTTGTGCAGTCTTGCTTGGCGAGGAACTAGCGACTCTGGTGAGGCTGTTTTCCTCAAATTTACAGCCAAACCAAACGTGCAAACAGAAAATTTATGCTACTCGAGCTAAGATCGTGAAAATCAAACTCTCAGACCAAGACTCTACCTGATGCGGCCAAAAAGTAAGCAAGGAGCTGCGGTGTTTCAACAGAAATTCCATAATTCGGAGAGTTCGTCTACCGCCATTGGAAACCGGCATGCATTGGATCGTAAGTGAGGCCAAAGCTGGGGTTCATCCTCATCGCCAGGGCAACACTCCCAAACGCCAGTTATGGGGAAGCCTAACTTGCAGCTATCTTTACCAGCCCATCAGATCCACAATGAAATTAAGAACAAGCCATGGTTTAAGAAGCCAGAGCCAGTCAAAGGCAATCAAGAGAATGCTGATAAAACCAAATGGTGCGCCTATCATGAATGTTATGGGCACAATATCAGCACATGTATATCTTTCGAAAGATATCTCCGAAATCTCCTGAGGGAGGGGCATTGTACAGACTACATCAAAAACAAGACTGTAAATCACATGGAGAACAAAGAGTCAAACGAGCCAGCGTCAAAGGTGATCCGCATCAACTAGACGCAAGTCAACATTAGAAAGACATAAAACTCTATGGAGCTTTTCAATTTTGCTTTTCAAGTTGCCTTCTGAATTCAAGTATCAATGAAATGAGATTAACAAATTGACTTGTTCACCATGTACAATTTTCAAAGCTTATTCTCTCTAGTGTAAAAAGCCTTCATGATCGAAGCATCCAAGCCTTCGTCATCGAAGCATCTGAGTTTTCGCCTTGCGAAGCATCTAAGCCTTCGCCATGCGAAGCATCCAAGCCTTCGTCATCGAAGCATCTGAGTTTTCGCCTTGCGAAGCATCTAAGCCTTCGCCATGCGAAAACATCCAAGCCTTCGTCATCGAAGCATTCAAGCCTTCGCCCTGCGAAGCATCTAAGCCTTCGCCATGCGAAGCACCTAAGCCTTCGTTATCGAATCATCCAAGCCTTCGCCCTGCGAAGCATTCAAGCCTTCGCCATCGATGCATCAAAGCCTTCTGAGTCCTGCAAATTTCTGTGCAGCAGGGAGAGCTCATCTCGAGTGGTATCTCGCTCATTTTCTATCAGCATTCCTCTCTGCACGGCTCATCTCCAACTCGCCCATTTTGGCTTCCGATGTGAAATTGAGACCTCAAGTTATCTTAGTTATCGCAATCTCACATCAACAACATAACTTTCCATTTCTGCCTGCCCTTCGCATCAAGATGGCACATTCGTAGGGCCAGAACGGAAAGGTTAGGAAAGAAGTTGCTCGGTATGCTTATGGGTTAGGAAAGAAGTTGCTCGGCATGGTTTTTTCTCCCAAGAACCAGTAAGTCCTTGTTTATTGTCCTTCTTCTGAACAACGGTCTCCTTCAAGCACAGTGGAACGCACAACCACTCCTTGATCGGGATGTCTGAAAGCCTCGCGCCATTCATGGAGAAAGCAGCCGGCTCATGTCCCGGAACTCTGGAAGAACATCTGTCGCCAAGCTCCACGAGAACGTCGTTTGGAAGGAATTTTGATTGCAAGCCTTCCACTCCATGAGGTCTTCAGGCTTCTCAAAATCCATATCTTTCCCTCGGAATGGACTTAGGCCACGAAAACCGCCACGCTCCCACAGGACAAATTTGCTAGGTCTCTCGGCATCTTGACGCATGGCGAGCATGTATGTGGTACTAGCAAGAGTCACAGTAGGTGTGATCCTGCCTACCGATGCTCACTAGTCACGTCCGCAAGTGCACTCAGTCACCACCAAGTCCCCGTCGACTGTTCGGGCCAAACTCCGTCCACGACGTGACATCGTGAGAGTATAAGGAAACGATTTTACAAGATCAATTTGATAAATCCTTACCTCCAGCTAGTAGAACTCAAGCTCGATTTTTCGAGGAT
Organism: Prinsepia uniflora; assembly: GCA_032719365.1. NCBI lineage: Eukaryota > Viridiplantae > Streptophyta > Magnoliopsida > Rosales > Rosaceae > Prinsepia > Prinsepia uniflora. The sequence goes on from CM064876.1 coordinate 23,704,483, forward strand.
TTTGAAGCTTCTGTTCTTGCTCGATACGGCCTCAATCCTCCCCGTTTTTTATTTGGATCGGTTCGAATTAGTCCCAGGAGACTTAATCCAGCCTCAATTTTGATCCTCAAGACTCACGAATTCGAATTCGAATTTTTACCACAAATTTCCAAAATTTCGAAAATCTGCAAAACCAGCGACCCTCTGTCCTTTGTGTTTGTTTTGCTCCAATTCAGACTCTCTAATCTCTCATTCTCACAATCGAATTGCTCTGCTATTTAACAAAATCAAGGTTTGGACAAAATGATTGAGTTTTTCCCTAATTAAGGGTTTAGGGTCCCTAAAATCCTTGATTTCCTCCATGTTGTCTAGACAAAGCAGCAAGAATCATTGGTAGGTAGCATGAGTCAGCGTCCACCGTTCGTTTGTCTCAAAAAGACCGTTTTGCCCTTCACTTCCAAAATTACGAAAATGCCCCTCGCCTTCGTAGACACATAACCTTCGCATCCGATCTCCGATTTCGGCATGCCACCTGTCTATGGATTCGTATCAACTCAACCTACGTAACGGTCTCTGGCCCTCGTCCTTTGGACCCCCCCGGTTCAAAAGACAACATTTTGCCCATGCTTGGGGGTAAAATGGTCATTTTGCACATTATGTCCGATTCACACCACTAAACCCAAAATAGTCATTCTAAAACTAAAAATGGACTTTTTACCTTTATAACCAGGGGCAAAATCGTCAAATAAACACTGAATCGATTCTTGAACCCAACGGTAACTGGTACACCCGGTAATATAAGACTCCAAACAATGTACATCCCTCCGGATTCCCTGAATACCGAATCGATGTGGGGGCATTTGTGGAACCCAAATCACCGGAAAAATGTGGAGCTGCCACGTGGCCCATAATTCTCAAAATGGACCAAATTGCCCTTGGCAATAATACTTGTAAGCACAAGCACCGGACATGGCCCAAACCAGAATGACATGTGGAAGCCTCTCCACCCTCGATTTGTATAACACGTGTTAGCATGCAAATTGATGAGCATTTGTCCCACATCGAAACTATGGAAATTGAACATCTCACTCACCCCTATATAAGAGGTAAATTGATGAGCATTTGTCCCACATCGAAACTATGGAAATTGAACATCTCACTCACCCCTATATAAGAGGTAAATTGATGAGCATTTGTCCCACATCGAAACTATGGAAATCGAACATTTCATTCACCCCTATAAATAGCAAGGCACATTTCATTTCCAAGTTAAGTTGATTCTTCGCTTCGAAGTATATCCTTTTCCTCTCTCAAAGCTAACTTAGGCATCGGAGTGTTCTTGGTCGAACAACCCCCCGGGTAAATCGATCGAGACAACGATAGCTAATTGTTTGCTGTTTGCAGGAATTGTGAGAACTTTTCCCGGCGGGTTCGATTTCTGCTTCAACAGGGGCAAATAACTAATGGGATCACACAGACACCCACTAAAAAATAGCAAGCAAATACGACCCAAAGGAAGTGGTATTTGACATACCGACCAATACTTGAGAATCACTCATACATGCACACACCAATATATGATTGATAGAATTGAACTCAGGAAGTGGTATTTTTGGAAGTGGTATTTTCTCTATATTTCAGGAAAAAAGTTGAAAAAAAACATAGAAAAATGTAATTAAGAAATAATTCTGGGGCAAATAAACTGTTACAGAAGGGATTGCCATCTTTGTTTACAACGACGATCCCGCGTACCTGCACATATAATTAATTTGTAATTGTTAGCTTTGTAATCGGCTGTATATAAATTTTTTTTCAAAAATATATATATATATATATATATATATATATATATATATATTTTACGAATCCCACACTCACGGTCAGGGGTGTAGAGATTTTCTTAATTAGTCCCTAGGAAGTAGGAATTGCTTATGTTTAATTCATTTCAGATTTTTTTTTTCTTTTGTTTCTATTATTTGGTTTTTATCATAACTGATCTATAATGCCCAGATACAAAAATGGAGTTTCTTAGTCGACTCTCAAAGTTGATCTCCCTCTCTACATTCTTGGCGGCCACTTGAACAACATCTCCAACAGGGCAGGCCATGGCCTAGGGCCACAAGGCGACCGTCCTGGATCCACGAACAAGGAAGACCCATAATTTTTAAATATGTTTTATTTTTATGAGAAAAATATTAAAAAAAATATTTAAATTGAATTTGAAGAAATATTTTATTAAAAAATTGAGATCATATTCTTGAAATATCATAAAAGTTATTTTGATTAATATAGAGTTAGTTAGCTTGTCTTATAAAATTATTAAGACTAACTCTAAATTTTTTGATAAAATTTCATTGTTTCTAAAAAATATAACATTGCAAAATGACTAATTTTTTATGTATGATTAATGTACTTAAATTCTTGAAATTTTTTGGTATATTGCTAGGAGGATGAAAAAAAAAATTTATTTAAAAATTTTATTAATTTTTTGTGTGTAAATATAGATTATAAAAGCACTTTCATAATTTTCATTCTAGACCTCTAATTTATTAGACCGGCCCTGATCTCCAATACAGATATGCACTTGCCCCAAAAAAATACAGTTAGGCACTTCCATTTTTTCTCCTCCCTTTAGTTAAAACTACCACTTTAACACCTGCTATACGTGTGTAATTAATTTATTTTTTATCTTTGCTAAAAAAGTTAAAATAGAATAAAATAAAATAAAAACTTTTAATAAAACAAAAATATGAAATGAGAGAAATAATTACCTCAACCTACTACGCATTCACTTATTTCATTAACCATTCATTTTTAATAATTTATATACTTAATATTTAAATGTATTCTTATATCTTTATTTGTTAAATGATTGATTTGTTTAAAAGTAATTAGTCGAAAATTAGTTTCGTTGGAAAATTTTGGGAAGCAGCCCAACTTCTCTATTTTGCCCAACGATTTTTTTTTTTTCATGGGCTACTTTTTTTTTTCAAACGTCAAATTTACTCCCATAAATACTAATGCATTCAATCAAAGTTCAAACTCAAGTTATTCATATTTATATCTTTTACGTATTGCTCAACTTATTATTCTCAAATATCGCACTAAACTAGAAATGGTCAAATGAGGAAAAAGTGATGTTGTGTAAAATTTGACAGCCGTCACTTCAAATGCAATTGAAGGAGCCGATCAAACAAATAATGCATTTTGAGTACGAGTTCAAAATCACTATGTTGAAAATTAGGATGGTTATGTGGAAGATATCCGAACCATTCAGGGGTTTTCAAATATGTAGAAAAAATTACGACCCATGCTCAAAGAGTAAGGCTTCAAAACAAGTTGCAAACTTTCATTGATATGGTGTCAATCAGTTGGATGAGCTAAGTGAGAATTTATAAATTTGTACATGTATTATCATTCTGCACAATTTATTTTTAAAATTGATTAATTTTTCTTGAATATATGTTTAGATAATTCAAGCAAAGGTCTATTATAAAGCAAAAATGAGTTCGAAATTTATGCTTCTTCATTGTTGGCAGATATGAAAACATTGCAAACATTTCAAAAATCCACCTCTTAGAAAGCTTGAAGTAAGTCAAACTTCTCCAATTGACCCATTACCACTTAATTAATCTCCAATTACTTTCTATGAAGATGGGGAAGAGGCAAATCCTGGAGTCAATGTAGGTTACTTTATAAGGCCTCTAGGAAGGAAGCAATCAAAAGAAGCTCAGAGAAAATGAAAGTCACATATGGTTTATAATCCTCGATTTTATGCCACCATGGAGGCCATTGCGATGTAAAGTTTGGAAGAAGCGACATTAAGGAAGAAACGACATGAAGATTATGCGAAAGTGTTACAATTTGAACAAGCATTGGAATTGTGAAAAGAGAAAGAAAGACGAAATGAACGAGAAGATAGAATTATGAAGGAGGATACTAAAAAAATGAGTCCAAACAAATAAATATTCTAGAGAAAGACCCCATTGACAATCACAAATGAACAATGGAGCAATCTTAGTGGTAACTATCATGAGAATCATGAAGGTGATTATCAACATCAAAATTATCCAGATTGGTTCACCTCTCCTCATTAATTGATTTTATTTATCAATTTAAATTAATGGTTATATTTTTTTATTAGATTTGCAGTATTTTAATGTAATTTATAAAATAAAGTAATTAATGGTTATATATATTATGTACATGTATATTATGTAGTATCTTATTTTTGTTTAAGTAGAAATTAAAAATAGACCTTATTCCATGAAAAAACTTTCTTATAATTTTGATTTTTAAAATTTATTAATGGATAACACTTGCATTCCATCTTAGTGGTACCTCCTTGTATCACCCTTTTGATTTATAGAATTGTTTGTATGCATATGTCATAATCAGAACTGTTTATTCTCTAAATTACAATTTTTGCAAAAATTCTCAAAATAAAAATTTGCATAAGTTCTCACGATATATTTGACCTCTTCTTCACATGGTGGACTTTAACTTTCACCTGAATTTGGTTTGCTAACTATAAAATGGAATAATCACATCTTCACAAATTTTCAATTTTTTCTTAGCCTTTGTGAGAAAACCACACCTTCACAAAACAAAAATTAATAATAATAGACAAAAAACTAATAAACAAAAAGAACAAACCTGAAGATCTCCTAGTTTTTTTTTTTTTTTGACCTTTTTGGCTATGGAGCTCTTGAGTTGAAATTTATGAGTTTGATTGAATTAAAAGAACAAATTTAAAATGCTAAAAGAAAAGAAAAAAAGCATAAAAAAAGAAACAAACTTGATTCTGCCTGAGTTTCATAGAGAATAGAAATGGAAGCTTGTTTGGAAAAAAAAAAGATGAAAGCTTGGAGGATTGAGACAAAAAAATAAAAAAGTAGTCTCGAATTCGACAGCTGACAACAAGTACGATTTGATTATGAAACAAGAATTTTCAAAATTACAGAGGCGTTATGAGTGGGGTTAGTGGCTAGATTCATTATAACTAAATTGCAGAAAATCGCTTGTCTTCTTAGAAGAATCTTGAGAGACTGTTCATCTTCTTTGGAAGCTTATCTCCAGACCTCCACAAGAATTCTAAGGGTGGAGGGTATAAAATTGTTTCAGATGCTAGTTTAGGCATCCATTTAATAATTGCTATAATAGCATTAGTAGTTATAATTACTGTTACCTATAACTACCTTTTGACATTAGCAATAACATATTGTTGCCTTTAGATACTCTTTAGCATCAGCAAATATAAAGTACTGTCACAGGTATATATATTTTTTGAAACCTTATTTCTACCATTGCATATAGGAATATTAGGTCCCGTGTTCGAGTCTATGAGGTGGATCTAAACAAAATAAAATCCTAAACGTAAAACACTTAGGCGCACACGACATGTGTTGATACATAGGCGCGAACAAGGATGAAAATATCGATATCGACGGATATATCGCTAGTCAAATTTACGGATATCTCGTCCCAAATATCGATATCGTTTACGGTCAACAAAATTGATGGAAATTCGATCTAAAAGTTGGAAATTTGGAGTAAAATTTTGGGGAAAACTTAAGTACCCAATGATGGTTATATAGGACTAATAAAAACTATAAAACGACTATGATATAATAAATATATAATGAATAATATGATACAATAGGGTTCTGTCGATGACTAATAATATAAAAATTTAAACATAAACATAAATTGAAGTGAATTACTATAATTGAATATTAATATAATTAAAAATATAACAATAAGCATAAAAAAAATTAAATGGAAGAAAAATTATAAAATGAATAAATATTTGTAAAATTGAAAAAAAAAATTGATGAAAAAGACCATTTTTATTTAAAAGTTGGAAAGAATTGATATATTTAAAATTGAAAAATAAAAACAAATAAAATTGAAAGAAAATAAAGAAAAAACGAAAAAAAAAAAAAAAAAAAAGGCAACTTGCAGCACCTGGGGTCGAACCCGGGATGCTAGCCATTTAATAAAGGGCCAAAACAACCCATAACCAACTGAGCTAACAAGCTCAGTTTGATAATATAGCAGCCCACTAATATATAAATTATATTAATTAACTTAAAACCAGTCATCTCCTACCTCGCGCGGGTCTGAGATTCGAGTTTTTTGACCCGCGCGGCATGACCAGACTGAAACTCTATGGTTTTACGTCCGATTTTCATGAAATTTAGGTCTATCTCGATCGTTTTAATGAAATAAGGAGATCTGTGGTCTTAAAACAAGGAAAAATATCGATATTTCGCTCAATCTATTCCCCCCTACATGCCGCCGGCCAATATTTCCGATATATCGACCGATATATCGGCGATATTAGCGACATTTTCATCAATGGGCGCGAATTAAAATTTTGGATGCGAAGCCGAAAATACTTAGGTGCGCGAGATGCTCTAAGTTCCTCACCACCGCCGATGCTTCGTTGTTGATTTAGATCCCAAACCAAAAACACCTAGGTGTTCCAACCTCATCTTCGTCTTCTCTGTGAAGTGGTTGTTCTTTTGGAAAGGGCTGCGAAAGACAAAGGGTTATTGGGGTGGAGCATCGCCCAGGCCCCATCTATGCGCGATAATTTTCTCTCGTCGCATCTCAATTGCTCCTCTGTCACTCTATAAATTGGGGTTGCTTTGTGTCCCTACTGGGTTTGGTGACTTTTTCATGTATGTAGTATATGCATTGGAACTTCCATGATCTGTGTTAATTTAAGGTATTACTTCAAGTTGGGGCTACCTTCCGATCCATGATAGGAAAAGTTGCAATGTGGATAAATAGAAACTGTGAACTGTCTTTTCTCTTCCTCTGTTTTACATTTTTTTTTAATTTGAATAATTATACATTGCTACTTCCTGTTAGCATTGGGGTGTGATACTTGATAGCTTGCTTTTTCACCTTATTTTTGCTGTAAATTCTTGGTCTAAGGGATTGTGTTTGTGGAACATATGCTAGTTTCCTTATTACTAGTTTCGAGAGTATAAAATTCATTTTTGTTATTTCTTTCGCAACAGACTTTTATAAATCTCTTGATTTAGGTTCTATGAGAAAGAATTATTGTGTCTATTGTTGTCTACACTCTTTTTTCTTGTTTTCTGATTTTTTGTTTATGTCTATTGGCTTATACAAATCTCTTGGTATGAAAATCTTTGCCCCTTTTTTTCATATTCTTGTAGAATAAGAAGACGAAACCAAGACAAAGTGTAAAGTGGTAAAACCATTATTCACATCAAAGGAAACAGCACATGAATCAAAACTATCCTCATTATAGAAGGCTTTACTTTCAATTATGAAGAGGAAGCTAGGAGGACCTAAAGAAACTATTGTTGCACTTTTAGTAATGAATTATTTGGCTCTAAAAGGAATGTCTGCATATTATCAGAAGAGATTGTTGCCTTACTAGAATTTTGTGAAATAGGACAACAAACAATAGTGATTTACTTCGGGTAATATTAAATAACTTGGTATTTACGAACATAGGATAGATGCATTTTCTAACTTATTAATTATGTTTGCAGTTATCTATATGATAAGATTTTTGGAGAATGGAATGAATGAAATGATTGGCTTCATGAACCCAACTCGTATGTGTAAATTTTTGGGTCGGCCGAAAGGAAGAGCGAAAGACATTTTCAAAGCATTGAACCGAATAAGTACTGATAGTATTCTTCTGATCCCATACAACCCTCAGTAAGCCATGTAGTTTTTGTGATTTCTCAAATTTTAAATTGTTTTGCCACAAAAGTACTTGATTTTAACTAATATGATAATTTTTAACTATATTTCCCTATATACTTTGCATTTGATTTTTTCTTATTAGAAACTAAGGCTAAATATAAAGTTGCTATAAGCCTATATATCACTGCGTAAAGCACATTTAGGCATCAGTATTCATACATACAGTTGCGTAAGGAAGCTGTAGGCATCAGTATAATATAGAAATCGTTGCGAAAAAAAACTGCTTTAGGCAATGGTATCTTTAAAACTCGCCAGTATTATGAGGTAATCTAGGTTGTATCTTTTTAAACTTGTTCAAACTTCTTCTATACAGAAGCGTACAATAAAAAAGATGAGGTCACCTAAGTAGTATCTTTTGAAGCTTGTTCAAACAAGTTCAATAAGGAATAGTACATTAAAAAGGATGAGGTAATCTAAGTTTTATTTTCTTAAGTTTTCTCGAACAAGTTACATAAGGAAAAATACATTAAAAAATATGAGATAATCTAGATAGTATCTTCTTAAGTTATATTAGGAAAAGTACATTAAAAATAGCAATAGGCAACAGTTGGTTTTATGAAACCATTGCAGAAAACCACTTTAGGCAACCGTATTTATAAAATACCATTGCACAAAACAACTTTAGGCATCAATTTTCACATATACCGTTCTGTAAAGTAGCTTTAGGCATCAGTATAATATAGAAACTATTGCAAACCACTTTAAGCAACAGTTTTTTATAAAAACCTGTCAATATATATAAAAATCGTTACGAAAAACTGATGTAGGCAATGGTTGTTTTAAAACACCTTTACGGTAAAGTACTTTAGGAAATAGTGTTTTATAAATACCGTTGCAAAAAAAAAAACCACTTTAGGTAACAGAGAAAACATGTTGTCAAAATACCCCCAATAGACATCACTAAGTAATACCACGACAAAAATGGAGAATATGCAACGGATTTTGTCTGTTGCCTAAAACCTTTTTTCTAGTAGTGATTATGATACATGTGTAACGAGAATTAGATAAAATAAAATGATGATACGAGAAAATATCACTAAAGTAAAATACAAATGTTCTCCTTTATTTTTTACTAAATATGAGTTGAATTATATTAAAATTCTCGAATATTTTGTGAAAGGGTAAGAGTCTTAATAACTAAGTTAGATGATAGGTCGTTAAATAAGCATTATTTTATATTATTTTATACCCTTTATACTTGACTTTTAATATTAAAATAATAAACAATTAGACAAATTAATTTATTTTGTGATATTTTGTAGAAATAAATAAAGCTTGGAATTTTGAGTATTTTGGTGAAAGAATCGTCCCGATCGGAATTATAACGAAGAAATTATGGACGAAATATGAGAAGCCACCGAAAATCGCAAGGAAATTCTGTGGGAAGCTGCTGAAATCCAGAAGCCCAAGCCAAAAACCAGCAGCTCTATTTCCTCATTTTCAACCATTTTGGCTGATTTTTTCAAACATTTTTTCCCCAAAATCAGCCAATATTTTCCCCAAAATCAGCCAACTTCATTATTTCACTTTGGAATATTTTTAATGTAATTATTATATTTTAATTTTGTACTTTTATTTAAACAATTGTGGCACTCCCACTATAAATCGGGAGGTCATTTCATGTATTGGGGGGCCCTATTTTTCCCATTGTGTTTCTCTTTTTTGTTTATGTTCTAAAATTTTCTCTCTAGTATTTCTCTTCTTTTTGTTCATCTTCTTTCTTTTTGTTCTTTATTTTTGGGGACCATTTTAACTTCTTGTAGATTTTCTTATTAATTAGTTTCCTTTTAATTCTTATTCTTAATTTATGTTATTTTTATGTTATTTCTTAATTTCATTTCTTCTTTACTTTGTTCTTGTGATTTTTTTTTAGATCTCTTAAACACATTTTTATGCTTTCCTTAAGAAATACCTAGGCCAAGTATTTCCGAAATAATTCTAGAATTTAGATCCTCATTCTTATGTTTTATCCTTCATCTTCATAAGGTTCTAGCCGCTGTTTGGTGTTCCTTATGAATAATATTCCATTGTTTCCATCCACTTTCGGAATCACAAGCTGTTCTTGGGTTCCGAAAGTGTAACTTTATTCCCTTTACTTAAATTTTTGTTATTGTTTTGGTTTTACTTATAATTCAATATATGTGTTGGTATTTTCTTTCTAACATGTGTAAGTAAGAATGCAATCTCCATGTGTTTTACTTTTTGAATTTCTTTTTCTTCATATGTTTTAGTGCTTAAACTTCAATTTGAAGCTAAATGTTGATCCGTTGTTCGAGGCATTTAGACTAGAATTGAAGAGATTAAATGTTGATCGCTGTCGGCAGATTTAATTATAAACTTAAGTTGAATCATGTTATAAATGTTTGAAGCATATTGATATTTAACACACATTAATGGTTGATGCATTTATAATATTGAAAGATATATGAAAGTATTTGAAATGATGAAGGTAAGATTTCGTGATTGGTTTATTATGAGCAAAATGTTAGAGTGTTGGCAAAATTTGTACTTGAAAGAAGTCTATTTTTAGGAGTAGTTTAATTAATGTGATTGTTAATTCGAAATTACTTACGTAAAAGTATGGGTTTTGTCTATGAAACTACTCTATGATTTGTAAGTTCTAGTTAGCATGAGCATTTACATTTTAATTCTTAGTTAATGTTTTCTTTAGTTTATATTACAAATCTTTATTCTTTATTCTTTTATTCTTTTATACTTTTATTTTATTCTTTATTCTTTAATTCTTTATTCTTTATTTTTTATTCTTTTATCCCTTTATTCTTTAATTAATTAATTTTTTGATTATTTTATTCTTTAATTCATTAATTTATTCATTATTCTTTTATTCATTATTCTTCTCACTAACATATTATTAATATTCCCTAATTTCCCCGGTTAAGAACGATCCCTATTTACCAATACTACATCTACACAAAAAGGGTTTTGATAACGCTCAAACTACGCATTAACTTAAACACGTAATTTGAGTATTATGCAAATTTAAACCCTTTTTGTGTAGTTATAGTATTGGTAAATAGGGATCGTTCTTAACCGGAAAAATTAGGGAATATTAATAATATGTTAGTTAAAAAGAATAATGAATTGAAGAATTAAATAATTAAATAATCACAAAATTAATTAATTGAATAATCAAGTAATAAGGAATTAAAGAATTAACGAATAAAAGAATAAACGAATTAATAAATAAGAGAATCAATAAATTAATGGAGTAAAGAATAAAAGAATAAAAGAATAAAAGAATAAAGATGGGGTTTTTAGGGATTGTGATCATAAAAAATAAGTAAAGACATAAATAAACTAATTCTATTCTTATTTTAACATATATACAAATGGATTTTCTTTAAACACAAATTCTACCAACACTCTAACATTTGCAAAGTTTGAATATATCACAAAATTCTACTTTCACCATCTCACTCATGCATACATTTTTTTAAACATTATAAATGCACCGAAACGCGGTCATAAACACTTATAAAATGATTAACCCAATGTTTATGATTTGAATGTGTATTAAACATTTAAATCTCTTTAATTTTATACTAAGTGCACCGAAACGCGGTCATAAACACTTAGCATAAAATTGAAGTTTAAGCACTCAAATGTATGAAGTAAATGAAGTTTGAAAAGTAGAACACATTATAATAATATCCTTGTCTACAAAAGTTAGAAAGAAAATACCCACAAAAATATTGAACTAAAGAAAATAAAACTGAAACAACGATGAGAGTTTAAGCAAAGGAAAGAACAAGTTACACCTTCGGAATCCAAGAAAGCTTGTGATTCCGAAAATGGATGGAATAAAAATGAAATGTTATTCACAAGATTTTCTGACAGCAGAAGAAACCTTATGAAGATGGATGAATAAACACGAGAATGCGAACTTAAACTTAAGAATTGCAACGGAAATACTAGTCTTGATATTTCTAAAAGGAGGATACAATTTTGTGTTTTGGAGCTCTCTCTAAAAACAAAGTCCCAAAACAAGTGAAATGAACTCCTATTTATAGGAGGAAAAAGCTATTTAAAATAAAATAAAATAAAGTAATTAAAAATTACAATAAAAATAAATGAAAATGAAATGATGAATAATTATGAACAATGATGATTAATGATGAAATTAGGCATGGTTTGGAGTTGATTTGTGCTGGAAAATCAGAGAAATAATAGAAAATGGGACTGTTGGGCTACTGGTGCAAAAAATGGTGAAGAGCAGGCTACTGTAGCGGGCCTGGTTGCTGAAAATTCAGAGCAGCAGAAGGGTTGTTGAAGGCAAGTGGGCAGGTGAGGGCAAGCTGGGCTGATCGCAGTGGATGGACGCGGGCATGGCGGGTAGATGTGCAGGCGGGCTGGCGTCTGATGGATTTGTACGGGCTGGAGTAGTTGTGCATGCGGGTTGTTGAGCAATTGGGCTGCACGTGTACGGGTTGGAGTGATGGACTGGAGCAGGTGGATGTGCGGGCTGGTGACTGGCGTACGGGCTTGCGTGGATCAGATGGTGCAACTGGGCTGCTCGGATGGAAGCTAAATGCAGGCTGGGCTGTGCATGTGAGCTGCTGGGTTTGTAACTAGGTCGTGCGGCCTGGACTTATCAAATGGGTTGCAACAAGAAAATCAGAGCAGCAGTTGTACTTGGCTGCAAAAATATGGACAGACGGGCTGCTGCTTGGTTTGGGCTGCAAAAGAAAAAATGGGCTGGAATTAAAAACATGAATTTGGGCTTTGTAAAATCAAAATTAATTAATTAATATAATTCAACCGAATTTCGTCCATAATTTCTTCGTTATAATTTCAATCGGGACGAATCTTTCGCCAAAACGCTCCAAATTACAAGTTTTATTTATTTAAATAGAAAAATCACAAAATATACTATTTTTTCTAATTATTTATTATTTTAATATTAAAAGTTAAGTATAAGGGTATAAAATAATATAAAATAATGCTTATTTGAGGACCTATCAAATACCCCCACACTTAAACTTTGCTAGTCCCGAGCAAACTGAATTTAAACTAGGAAGTCAAGACAAGTAAACCCTTAACCATTTGTCTCAAAATTTTATTAATATTATGGCATAAAAGATTTTCACTTAGAGCGTTTAAGCATACAGAATTCAAGAGTTAATACATGGTAACAAAATATTTAAACAGATAAGATAATGAGTAAATATGGTGAAATGGATCTCAACATGAATAAAACAAGTATGAATCAACTCACAAGGATATGCACTCATAAATTCACTCAAATTTCGTAAGGGTTTGTGTTTGCACTCAAAATATGTGAGAAAAGTGTCACATAATAGAAATGAAGTATTTTTGTAAAATCTCAAACAAACACCTCAATATAAAACAAAACAAACTTGCACAAATGAACCAAAACCATAAGCTTACTCAAGTGATTGACTCCACTAATCAAAATTTACCATTTTAAGGATCATAAGGTCTTTACGAAGGTTGTAATGGGGCTAAGTTTGGAGGTAAGGAATATATAGGACAAGTGGTACTCAAAATTCGTTCCAAGACTCAAACGATTCCCAAAACATAACATAACTTCCCGACCTTAGTATGAATTCATTCCTTCGAACATAGTCAATTATTTAAATGTAAAGGACTTAACTCAAATATAATCAATCTTTATTACCTTGATAGAGACTCAACTTCTTCTTCTTTTTTTCTTTTTTTCTTTAATTTGTTTTTTTCATATAATAATTTTTTTTTCTTTTTCATATATCAAGGTAATAACATGTGTCAATAATACAACAAAGTTTGAGTAAGTAAATCCATAAACATGAATTCTTCAAAACATCATCAATTTCTCTTAATCTTTATGTCTTCAACCGAGTCCTTGGAACAAGGGTGAACGATGTCTATACTAAGCTCAAGTGTTTAGATAATCATGGTGATGAAAGAAAGGCTTAATGTAGGCTCAAAGAGGTTAAAACTAAGGGGGTCGCAACTTGTGCGCATAAAATAGGGAACATGGATGTTTGAATTTGTGGTGTTAACCCTAATGCCTTAATCATATCCAAAATCAGAGATTTTAATGACTTAAAAGCTTTGAAAATCAAATCGAATAAGTTCTAGTACTCTAGAGTTCATTAAGATCTATTGCAAGTAGTTATGAGGCATATGTATATCAATTTAAACAAAGAACTTATGAATCACTCATAAAAAATGTATATATAGTCCTAAAGCTCACATAAGGTTCAAATGATTCATACTTATCTTAACATGCTCGTTTATGTACCCATTTACATGTATTATCTTAAAAGTTATAACATTTTATCACAAAATATTAATAAACGAATTCAAATTATAGTGATCATCTTTATAGCCATAACATACTTATTCCCTTCATTATTATCATTGACAGGTTAAGGGGCAACTTAAGACTCGATAAACACGAAAAGACTCAAGAAAGCCGAAATAACAATTTTTTTATTTTATTTTATTTTATTTTAATTAAAAACAATTTTATCGCGCACTTAAAATTGTAAACCACTCCCCCACACTTAAATTCTACATTGTCCTCAAAGTAGAAGTGAAATGAACATAGACTCTAAGTAAGGAAGAGGATTTTACGAAAATAAAATAAGAAAAACACTAAAGACACAAACATAAAAGAGAGTGAAGGGATTAAAGAGAGCAAATCTGCGGTGATGGCTCCTTCACGACTCGGGAATACGTTGGGTTGCCTCCCAACAAGCGCTTTAAGTTTAATGTCTGATCAGCCTAGACGGAGTGCTGAAATCAACTCATATGATGCGGGGCCGTAGCACCTTCGCTGTTTCCACATCATGCTCTCCAAATGCCTCTATGTACTGCTTTAATTTGTGGCCATTAACTTTGAACTCCTTCCCAGTTTCGATGCTTTTGATCTGTATGGCTCCATGGGCAAACATATTAGTAACGACAAAAGGACCTACCCATCTAGAACATAACTTACCAGGAAAGAGTCTGAGCCGGGAATTGAATAGCAAAACTTTCTGTCCGATGTCAAACATTTTACTCTTAATCTGCTTGTCATGAAATGCCTTATTCTTCTCCTTGTAGATCAGAGTGTTTTCGAATGCATCATTTCTGATTTCCTCAAGCTCACTCAGCTGGAACTCAGCTGGAGCTTTCGATGCAAACCGGCGTCATCTAGCTTGATGTTGAATGTCTTGACAGCCCACCATGCTTTGTGCTCCAGTTCCACCGGAAGGTGGCATGCTTTTCCATAGACCAGGGTGACATCCCTATGGGAGTTTTGTAGGCCGTCCTGTAGGCCTAAAGTGCATCATCCAATCGCTGGCTCCAATCCTTGCGACTAGGGCCCACGGTTCTCTCTAAGATCTTCTTGATTTCCCTATTGCTGACTTCGGCCATTCCACTCGTTTGAGGGTGATACGGTGTAGAGACTCTGTGAGTGACACCGTATCGTTTCAGTAAGGCCTCAATGGTCTTGTTGCAGAAGTGACTTCCCTCATCACTTATCAGGACCCGAGGGATCCCAAACCTAGAAAGAATGTTAGTTCTGAGGAAATCTGCAACAGTTTTAGAGTCATTAGTCCTGGTGGCTTTAGCTTCCACCATTTCCATAAAATTGGTTAAAAAAAAATTCTTCATTTATTTAATTATTAAATTCCAAAAAAAATTAATTAATAATATATATATATATATATATCTACTTTCCAACTTTCTTTAGTTTTAGTTTCATGTTAGTGCTAATTCATACTTGTGCATAAATTTTGTATATAGGTTACTTGTTCATAATTTCTATACTTGTTCATAATTTTCATTTGTATGTTTGTTCATAATTTTATTTTTGTTGCTTGTTCATAATTTTTATTTTTGTTTATGCAAATTCACACTCTTATTATACTTGTTCATACTTTGTTTATAATTGTACATCTTTATTCATACTTATTTGTTTATACTAGTTCATAAGTTGTATATTACTTGTTTATTTTATTTTATTTGTGGATGAATTTATTTAAGTTTGTCTTTTTCTTCAAACCAAAAAAAAAAAAACCAAAAAATTAAAAAAAAAATTATCTTAACTTTGAGTTAGTGTAAATATAAATTCTTAAATAAATCTTGTACATATATTAGTTTGTTAATGTGAAATTGTTTTGTAAATATCATTACTTCTGAATAAATTGTTCATACTTGTATAAATTGTTTATATGTAAATTGTCATGTTATATTTGTAAATTGTACATAAAAATATACTTGTAAATAGTTCTTGCATTCATGCATGAGTCTCGGCTATATGTAGATCACTTGTGCTTCGGAGTTTAGATTTTGATCTTTAATCGGTGAAGACTCTTTTGTTAACTTTTACCTACAGTGATTATTAACATTTGAGTTATCTTAATTCCTCTAGAGTAAGAAATTTTCGAGGGTGATGTCTAGGATATGAGACGGTACTCATAACGGGGTTTTGGGTCTAAGAAATGGGCATCAATGGAGTTTAAGCCTCGAGATGTCTCGAAATTTGCCCTGCCTCTTGTGTTTATTCTTTCTAACATGGTCACCTTTGAACTTGCCCAAACAGTTGAATTAATCCAAGATATTTACTTGGGTCGTACGGACGTAAAAGTCGCCATCTAAACTTTGAAGCTATGTGAACCATATATATCTTTGACTTTCCCCAACATGTAAATATTGTTTATATCTTAACTTACATTATTTGTCATGACAAATTTAATTTGCATCTTTAGTTTAACTAACTTGCATCTTTAATCTAATTTGCATCACTAACTTGCATTCTTGGCAAACGTGCATCTTTGACTAACTAACTTGCATCTCTGTCTAGGCTGGATGGACGTTAAACTTCAAGCACTTGTTGGGAGGCAACCCAATATATTCCAAGGATGTGAAGGAGTCATCAACGCAGATTTGCTATCTTTCACCCTACACTCTCTTTATTTTGTTTACTTAATGTTTTTCTTGTTTTATTTTCGTAAATCATTTTCCTTACTTCAATTTTATGTTCAATTACTTCTTATTTTTCTACATTGAGGAAAATGTAGAATTTAAGTGTGGGGGAGTGATTTACAATTTTAATTGTGCAATAAAATTGTTTATAAAAAAAATTTAAAAAAATTTAAAAAAAATTTAATTATTCAAAAAAAAAGAAAAAAAATTATTGCTTTCTTAAAGTTTTTTTGTTTTAACTTAGTGTTTTTACGAGTATTAAGTTGGCCTTTAACTTGTCAATGATATAAATGAACGGAAATGAATATGTTATGGCTATAAAGATGATCACTACAACTTGATTTTGTTTGTTAATATTTTGTGATTAAGTGTTATAACTTGAAGATAATGCATGTAAATTGGCACATAAACGAGCATGATAAGATAAGTATGAATCATATGAACTTTATGTGAGTTTTAGAACTTTATATACGTCTTTGATGAGTGATTCATAAGTTCTTTGTTTAAATTGATATACATATGTCTCATAACTGCTTGTCATAGCTTTTAATGAACTCTAGAGTACGAGAACTTATTCTATGTGATTTTCAAAGCTTTTAAGTCAATAAACTTTCTGATTTTGGATATGATTAAGGCATTAGGGTTAACACCACAAATTCAAGCATCCATGTTCCCTATTTTGTGCACACAAGTTGCGACCCCCTTAGTTTTAACCCCTTTGAGCCCACATTAAGCCTTTCTTTCATCACCATAATTACCTAAACACTTGAGCTTAGTATAGATATCTTTTACCCTTATTCCAAGAACTCGGTTGAAGACATAAATATTGTGTGAAGAGAAAATGATGATGTTAAAAAGACTTTTATGTGTATCATTTGGATTTACCTACTTAAACTTTGTTGTATTGTTGACACATGTTATTACCTTGATATAAAAAATAAAAAAACCCAAAAAAAACCCAAAAAAAATGTTGAGTCTCTATCAAGGTAATAAGGTTTAGTTATGTAATGTTTGAGTTAAGTCCCTTACATTTGTAAATCTGACACAAAGAATGATTGTGAGACCCAACATGATGGAATTAGGCCTATGTTCGAATGGATGGATTACTGACATCATTGCACTAAGGTTGGGAAGTTATGATACGTTTTGGGAGTCTATTGAGTCTTGGAACGAACTGAGCACCACTTGTCCTATATTTTCCTTGCCTCTAAACTTAGCCTCATTACAACCTTTATAATGACCTTATGATCCTTAAGAAAGTAAATTTTGATTAGTTGAGTTAATCACTTGAGTAAGCTTATGGTTTATTTGTGCAAGTATGTTTTGTTTTTATCTTCAGGTATTTGTTTGAGATTTTGCAAAAGTACTTCCTTTCGATTATGTGAGTATGTCTCACAAACTTTGAGTGCAAACACAAACCCTCACAAATTGAGTGAATTTATGAGTGCATATCCTTGTGAGTTGATTCATACTTGTCTTATTCATGTAGAGATCCATTTCACCATATTTACTCATTATCTTACTTGTTGATACATTTTGTTACCATGTATTGACTCTTGAATTCCATATGCTTAAATGTTTTAAGTGAAAATCTTTTATGCCATGATTATAACAATGAAATTTGAGACAAATGGTTAAGGGTTTGCTTGTTTTGGATTTTGTAGTTTAATTTTAGTATTTGCTAGGGACTAACAAAGTTTAAGTGTGGGGTTATTTGATAGGTCGTTAAATAAGCATTATTTTATATTATTTTATACCCTTTATACTTGACTTTTAATATTAAAATAATAAACAATTAGACAAATTAATTTATTTTGTGATATTTTTGTAGAAATAAATAAAGCTTGGAATTTGGAGTATTTTGGTGAAAGAATCGTCCCGATCGAAATTATAACGAAAAAATTATGAACGAAATATGAGAAGCCACCGAAAATCGCAAGGAAATTCGGTGGGAAGCTGCTGAAATCCAGAAGCCCAAGCCAAAAACCAGCAGCCCTATTTCCTCATTTTCAACCATTTTGGCTGATTTTTTCAAACATCTTTTCCCCAAAATCAGCATATTTGCCCCAAAATCAGCCAATATTTTCCCCAAAATCAGCCAACCTCATCATTTCACTTTGGAATATTTTTATTGTAATTATTATATTTTAATTTTGTACTTTTATTTAAACAATTGTGGCACTCCCTCTATAAATAGGGAGGTCATTTCATGTATTGAGGGCCCTATTTTTCCCATTTTGTTTCTCTTTTTAGTTTAGGTTCTAAAATTTTCTCTCTAGTATTTCTCTTCTTTTAGTTCATCTTCTTTCTTTTTGTTCTTTATTTTTGGGGACCATTTTAACTTCTTATAGATTTTCTTATTAATTAGTTTCATTTTAATTATTATTCTTAATTTATGTTATTTTTATGTTATTTCTTAATTTCATTTCTTCTTTACTTTGTTCTTGGGATTTTTCTTTGAGATCTCTTAAACACATTTTTATGTTTTCCTTAAGAAATACCTAGGCCAAGTATTTTCAAAATAATTCTAGAATTTAAGTCCGCTTTCTTATGTTTTATTCTCCATCTTCATAAGGTTCTAGCCGCTGTTCAGTGTTCCTTATGAATAACATTTCATTGTTTCCATCCACTTTCGGAATCACAAACTGTTCTTGGGTTCCGAAAGTGTAACTTTATTCCCTTTACTTAAATTCTTGTTATTGTTTTGGTTTTACTTATAATTCATATATGTGTTGGTATTTTCTTTCTTACATTTGTAAGTAAGAATACAATCTTCATGCGTTTTACTTTTTGAATTTCTTTTACTTCATATGTTTTAGTGCTTAAACTTCAATTCGAAACTAAATGTTGATCCGTTGTTCGGGGCATTTAGACTAGAATTGAAGAGATTAAATGTTGATCGTTGTCGACGCATTTAATTATAAACTTAAGGTGAATCATGTTGTAAATGTTTGAAGCATATTGATGTTTGATGCACATTAATGGTTGATGCATTTATAATATTGAAAGATATATGTAAGTATTTGAGATGATAAAGGTAGGATTTCGTGATTGGTTTATTATGAGCAAAATGTTAGAGTGTTGGCAAAATTTGTACTTGAAGGAAGTCTATTTTTAGGAGTAGTTTAATTAATGTGATTGTTAATTCGAAATTAGTTACGTAAAAGTGTGAGTTTTGTCTATGAAACTACTCTATGGCTTGTAAGTTCTAATTAGCATGAGCATTTGCATTTTAATTCTTAGTTAATGTTTTCTTTAGTTTAGATTACAAATCTTTTCAAAACCCCCATTTTTAATTATTTATTCTTTATTTTTTTATTTTTTTTATTTTTTTTTATTTTTTTTATTTTTTTATTTTTTTATACTTTTATTTTATTCTTTATTCTTTATTCTTTTATCCTTTTATTCTTTAATTAATTAATTCTTTGATTATTTTATTCTTTAATTCATTAATTTGTTCATTATTCTTTTCACTAACATATTATTAATGTTCCCTAATTTCTCCGATTAAGAACGATCCCTATTTACCAATACTACATCTACACAAAAAGGGTTTAAATTGCATAACACTCAAATTACGTGTTTAATTTAATGCGTAGTTTGAGTGTTGTCCCCTACAATGACGCCAAAAATTGACAACGCTCAAACTACGCATTAAATTAAACACGTAATTTGAGTGTTATGCAATTTAAACCCTTTTGTGTAGATGTAGTATTGGTAAAGATGGATCGTTCTTAACCGGGAAAATTAGGGAATATTAATAATATGTTAGTGAGAAGAATAATGAATTAAAGAATAAAATAATCAAAGAATTAATTAATTAAAGAATAAAGGGATAAAAGAATAAAAAATAAAGAATAAAGAATAAAAAATAAAGAATAAAGAATAAATAAAAGTATAAAAGAATAAAAGAATAAAGAATAAAGATTTGAAAAGATTTGTAATCTAAACTAAAAAAAACACTAACAAAGAATTAAAATGCAAATGCTCATGCTAATTAGAACTTACAAACCATAGAGTAATTTCATAGACAAAACCCACACTTTTACGTAAGTAATTTCGAATTATAATCACATTAATTAAACTACTCCAACAAATAGATTTCCTTCAAGTACAAATTTTGCCAACACTCTAACATTTTGCTCATAATAAACCAATCACGAAATCCTACATTCATCATCTCAAATACTTACATATATCTTTCAATATTATAAATGCATCAACCATTAATATGCGTGAAACATCAATATGCTTCAAACATTTACAACATGATTCACCTTAAGTTTATAATTAAATACGTTGACAGCGATCAACATTTAATCTCTTCAATTCTAGTCTAAATGCCCCGAACAGCGGATCAACATTTAGTTTTGAATTGAAGTTTAAGCACTAAAACATATGAAGTAAAAGAAATTCAAAAAGTAAAACACATGGAGACTGCATTCTTACTTACAAATGTTAGAAAGAAAATATCAACACATATATTGAATTATAAGTAAAACCAAAACAATAACAAGAATTTAAGTAAAGGGAATAAAGTTAAACTTTCGGAACCTAAGAACAGCTTGTGATTCCGAAAGTGGATGGAAACAATGGAATGTTATTCATAAGGAACACCGAACAGCGGTTAGAACCTTATGAAGATGGAGGATAAAACATAAGAATGTGGACTTAAATTCTAGAATTATTTCGGAAATACTTGGCCTAGGTATTTCTTAAGGAAAGCATAAAAATGTGTTTAATAGATCTCAAAGAAAAATCACAAGAACAAAGTAAAGAAGAAATGAAATTAAGAAATAACATAAAAATAACATAAATTAAGAATAAGAATTAAAAGGAAACTAATTAATAGGAAAATCTATAAGAAGTTAAAATTGTCCCCAAAAATAAAGAACAAAAAGAAAGAAGATGAACTAAAAGAAGATAAATACTAGAGAGAAAATTTTAGAACCTAAACTAAAAAGAGAAACAAAATGGGAAAAATGGGGACCCCCAATACATGAAATGACCTCCCTATTTATAGAGGGAGTGCCACAATTGTTTAAATAAAAGTACAAAATTAAAATATAATAATTACAATAAAAATATTTCAAAGTGAAATTGATAAGACCCGTCCCCGAAGGACATAGATAACTGTGCCTGGTCCTGCTCTCGTCTGACAAGTCAACTGAAGTTCTGAATTTACCCTCAGCACTTGCCAAACAAGGGATAACAGTACCTGTGCCCACTCATGCCTCCACCTCTCGAATAGCCTCGATCATCGCGCCACGACCTGAAGGGTCAATAAAACAAAAAAGGTGTGAGTGGACAAAAGGAAAAGTTTAGAAATACATTTATCAAAATACATTCCTACCCTCTAGTTTCACAAACATGCATGCATATCATAAATCATGAGTAACATAAATCTGGGCATAAACGTTCATAAAGCACAAATCATGAACAATAAAAACCACGGGACTCATTTCCATATCCAGTCTCATATCCAATCTCATATAGTCACGTTATCCCTGCAACTCGTGCAAATCAATAGGCTCAAGGACCACTCAAAATTCGAGCATCCGCCGCTGTGAACACATCACCAGCCGGCAATCCAGATCATCGTGAACATATCACCGACCGATCTCCATATAATCTAGCAGATCTGATCTGAGTCGAGCCTCCCTCGTCTGCACGACAACAGACCGTGCTAAGTGACCTCTCCGGGGTACACACATCCATCCCGAAGGCGAGCGTTATCTCCAGGGTTCATTCCGGGGAAACACATTCCCAACCGGAAGCCCTAATATCCATAATCCAGGGTGCACTCCGGGGAAAACATATTCCACCTTGAAAGCCCTAATATCCACAATATATCATCATCATGAAAACCAGTGAAAACAGTTGCATTTGAAACCAAAACCATTTTCAACACAGGGTCTCAGCCCAACACATAATTTTCGTATAAAACCAGAGTCCCGATTATTTCACAAATCTGAAAACCATCAATATCATCATGTAATCACATGGAATTATCAATCCAATCAAAATCACAGTTCCATTGGGTCTCACGCCCAATATATCAATTTCACACAAATCCGCGTAACCGCAACTTTAATTGCCATTTTCACATAAATCCATAAAATATATCTAGAAAATAGTACAAATTCATCAAATCAATTTCCTGACTCATAACCCGAGTCAAAACCAATCTCAAATCTCGGGCCTTCGCCCAAAACATCAATATCATGGTTGTCTCGAAAATCGAGCTCAAAATCATATAAAACAATATAATATTCCCAAAATTCGGAAAACATCATCAATCATGCCAATTCATTTCAAATCATATAATAAAGCATTTGAAACATATATGCATGCATTCATGGTAGAAAACAAAAGTCCACTCACACACCGTCCTCATCGCTCGATTTCCTAGCTGCACGTTTTTCCGTAAATTCCGGAAGTCGCCATTCCTGTCCAAAATCATTATCAAGGGTCACTAACATCTCAATATACCTCATATAATTTTCCCCAATTTTTTCGGGATTTAAATACGTATTTTAAACGTAATATAAACCTTCGGACCCGCGAAACAGTATCAAAACGGTGTCCAATTTCCTCGAAACCAACGCTAAAATGTTCGTTACATTACATAGGACAAGTTTCATGTTGACCTTACCTCGAAATTCCCACTCAAGCGCCCACACGCGCCGCCGCGAGTGGCTGAGCGTGGGTGCCACACGCCTGCTACAGTAACATCCACTGTTCATCTTTTCGACCCGTTCGACTGATAAATGGGTCCGGTTGGCCCGCGAGATCAACCGGCTGGATCCCCTGCCAATTTCCATTCAAATACTTCAATTGAATCAACTAACACAATCGTTTAATCCTTAATTTAAGGTCTGTTCCATCAATTTCGATCCTAATTTCTTCAATCAAAATCAATTTAACTCAAATATCCATCAACTCAGTTCATCGTCTCAGTTCACCAAATATCCATCGATTCTTTCAATTAATTAGTGAGGGAGTATCGCAGACTCATTTTAACATTGATTCTTAAATTAATTTCACGAAACTTACCCCCAATTGTGTCAACTCAAGCTCGAAAATTTTCGAAGTCCGCCATGCCCGTTCTAAGTCAAAACAACGTCCTTGTCTCTCGTTTTTTATTGGGTTCGACTCGAAATGACCTCAGGAAGCTGAATTCAAGGTCAATTAAATCGAAGAGGGTCCAAATGGAGAAGCCCGAATTCGAATTTTAATGAAGGTTTGATATTCGGGTTCCTTGGTTTTCTGGGTTTAGAGGTTTCCTCATTTAAATTCTCCAAATTAGTCCTCACAATTCCTTCTCAATTCCGGCTTATTCCTCTCACAAATCGATTAGACAGAGAGCTTGAGGTCTGATAAAGGAGAGCATACTGATGCTCTGTTTTCTCCCTAAAACACACATAGGCACGGCTTTGTGAAATTTTCAGTTTTTAAAAGTCCAACACCGCCCAATCACTTGCACTATCATTAATTTAAGCCACTAATCATCATCTTAAAGTGACAATGTCACTTAATAAGCTGCATAAGTCATCCAATTTATTGATTCATCAGTATTAACAAAAGGACAAAACACAATTGACAAAAATACCCTTCATGGCTAATTACCAAAAGGCCCTTAGCATTCCGAGGGTCGTAACTTTTTCATCCGAATCCCGATTGACGCATGTCGTCTGTCTACGGATTCAGCGTCTCGAGGCCTATCCAACGGTACTGACGGAAAGTCCAAACAAGGTCCCGATCAAAAAGTCAACAAATGACCCCTTTGAATCAATTTACCATATTACCCTTAAGCTTCCGAACATCATAACATTCTCCTCGAATGTCGGAATCGGGCGTGCCACCTGTCTATGAACTCGTGACGTCCCGAACTACGTCACAATCATCGGTCAAAGTCCGTTTGACCGCTTGAACCAAAAGTCAACCGTTTGCCCAATTCTATGGGCAAAATCGTCATTTTCCTTCAAATTTCTCAAATTTTCCTTTTTCGAATTTCCGGGTCGTTACAGAAATGATGAGGTTGGCTGATTTTGGGGAAAATATTGGCTTATTTTGGGGCAAATATGCTGATTTTGGGGAAAAACTGCTGATTTTGGGGAAAAAATGCTGATTTTGGGGAAAAGATGTTTATTTTGGGGAAAAGATGTTTGAAAAAATCAGCCAAAATGGTTGAAAATGAGGAAATAGGGCTGCTGATTTTTGGCTTGGGCTTCTGGATTTCAGCAGCTTCCCACCGAATTTCCTTGCAATTTTCGGTGACTTCTCATATTTCGTCCATAATTTCTTCGTTATAATTCCGATGGGGACGATTCTTTCACCAAAATACTCCAAATTCCAAGCTTTATTTATTTCTACAAAAATATCACAAAATAAATTAATTTTTCTAATGGTTTATTATTTTAATATTAAAAGTCAAGTATAAAAGGTATAAAATAATATAAAATAATACTTATTTAACGACCTATCATTAGACTTTTTATTTTATTTTAAAAATACTAAGAGCTAGACTGTTTTTAGTATTGCCAACTTAATCAAGGCTGGTTACATCTTACTTTTATTTATTTTTAATATGAATTAGGTGTGTTGATGATTTCATAATATGCTAGAAGCCATTTTGGACTGATCATTAGGTAAGGAAATTAATAGATTAAAGATAGATCGGCTTGATGGTCAAATCGACCCCTATCCTTTGATTGTTTGGATCACATATTTCTCAATATATATGTACACTTTTGTTCTCTTATAATCAATATATTTTTGTAATAAGCTTGTGTCTTAAGATTCCACAAATTGGTGCAACGTTGTTCTCCTTTTAGGTTTAAGATATTTGTTTATCTAGTGTAAACGCCATATGGTGGATGGCGGTTGATCAAATTATGGGGAATCTGATTGTCAAATTAAATTTCATAGATTCATAATTTGGATTAGATCGAATTTGATAATTTGTAAATCTCCAAATTCTTCAACGATAATAAAACATGTGTGTTTTTTTTTTTTTTTTCATTTTTGAGATTACATGGTTATATTTAGATATGAACGAAACTTGTTACCTATTTTAATCCTAGTACGTTGAGGAGAGGAGATTGATTTATAGATATATTTCCTCTTATAAAAATCGTTCATTTCTGCCCTGAAAAATCCATCAGTTTTATGAATTTTTAAACTCAATTCCTTACAAAATTTCGTTTTAATTAAGTTGAGGTTGTACTATAAGTCGATTAGGATATAAATGAAAGACAATAATTGGACAACATAAGAGGGACCAGCTCTAGAAGGTGAGCCTAGCTATAACTAGGGAGGTGAACAACCCAAAGTTCCACAAGTACTCCTTTAATCACCGCTCTTTCATTACCAGATGTGATCATGATCGTCTTCTTTAAAAAGAATTACGCCAATTAATAATTGAGCATCAAGCCATCTAGCTACCTTCCTGGGACAAATCGAATAAAGAGAGCATACCAAATATATAGTTCTTCAATGGTACAAAAGACTGTCTTGAAGGTTGATATATCGTGCCCCAAATGCAAGAAGAGGCTTCTCAAGGCAGTCAGTGGCCTGAAAGGTAACATATCTAATTAAATCCATGCATATTTCCCTTTAATTCGTACATAGTTTGCGAAAGTGCACATCATGTATATGTTACTGTCAACATTATAAACAATTGACATGCCAATCAATGCTTGAAAATCTCTCATGCACACGAACGGACGATTGATAGAATTAAACTCGGAAAGTACGTGGTATTTTTTTGTGATTTTTGTAGGTGTGGATAAAGTTGAAGCTGATGCAGCCAAGGGAACGTTGACTGTAACTGGGGATTGTGATCCATATGATATAATAGTTAGAAGCAGAAAAGCAGGCAAATTTGTTGAAGTGGTGAGCATTGGGCCTCCTCCACCTGCACCCAAACCTGCAGAAAAAAAGCCTGACCAAAAGCCTCAGCAGCAAATTCAATACATACCTTATGACTATGGAGCTCATCAGAATCCCGCCATTGTTATGATACTGGATCCCTGCAGCTATGAACACAACTCCTCATGCTCTGTCATGTGAGATCAAAGTCAATGACTTATTATTGCGCGCGTATCATAGATTTGGTGGTTTGTCTCATCCAGTGGGGATCATTAGGATTCTGGAATATAAATTAATTAAGAGTAAATTATTATTACACTTTTAACAATTTTTACTTTTATTTAAAATCTTTAGTGCTTGTATATTAAATAAAATAAGACATTTTCTTAAACTTTTTTTATTCAAAAGTCCATAAGCAGAATTTGTAAGCAATAAATTTCACATCTATCATTTTATATCTCAATAAAGAAGATGAGTGCGTTATTGAGAAGTCTTTTAAATAATTAAAAATAACATTGTCTTTTATGGTCCTCTTTGCCCATGTACCCCTTATTGTTTGATATCTTTGACCTCTTGGGCCCTTTATTATATTATGCATATAATAAATATTATATATATACTATATATATATATAGTTACAATTGAAATTTTCTATAAAATAAAAAAAATAAAATCCGTATTGTTTGGAGTTCAACGGTAGGGTATATAAATTTTTTGGGAGGGGTGAGATGGGGGCGGAAAATTGTACGACGTAGGGTTTAATTCTTGAATTTTGTGCCAAAATTCAAGAATTAAATCCTAAACTATACGAAATTAACCAAATTATTTAATATCAGAAGATAAAGAATGTTTAAATTTAAAATTTAAAAATATTTTTGAAGAATTATTGCTTTTAATTATCTTACTTTAAGTTAGATTAGATACTTGTATTACTTTTAAAATGAGCAAGTGAAAAAAATTATTATAAATAGGAGTAATATTTTCATAATCCTCAATACAATCTTATAATAAAAAATAAAATAAAAATAAAAAGTAATGTTGAAATCATGATAGATTTTGGTGAGTGTTTTTTAGATTGTTGATGGATTAGTTTACAATTGGATGACATTAGTTGTAATTTATATAAAACTATGGTCTATTTTAAATTGTACAATCTTTTTACTAATCAAAGGACCTATGAATTTAATTTTTCTATATACAAGTTTTTAAATAAATTTATATGTTGGTAAAGGTCTATGAGTTAATTACTCATTAATTAATGTGATTATTGGGATGAAGAGGTAATAAGAAACTTAATTAAGAAACTCATCATGTGTACATTTTTAGTTATTAATTATGTTCATACCATTCATGTTTCACCACCACCACCACACGGCATCCACCATTCATATATTAATTTTTTTAATCAAGAATGATATCATTATATATCATAAAGAATCACTATAATTATACTATAGATCACAATCGAATTATAACAGTAATACTCACAAATCAATACGAAAATACTAACGAGAATAAAAGCCGCACAAATATTTAACAACCCACATCACTAAAATGATGCAAAATCGCGAATCAAGCCTACAAAACTCAAAAGAACTAAAATCATAATAACGTATATTACTATAAAAGAAATATGCACCGCGTCAAATGCATTATATATAATCCTAAAAAACATGTATAGCATGGAAGATCTGAAGAACACTTTTATCTCCAACAATCCAATTATACTAAAAAATAAAAAACGACCAAAATTCCTGATTTAACTAATATGACAAAAACCAATAAGGGATACTGTGGCGAAATTTGGATTAAAATGATGAAACTTCTTTATTAATTTGTTCAATGCTCTCTCAAAATTTTGAATTTCGTTATCAAACGTCACAATTAAACTAAAATAGGAATCTTTACAACACGTTATCCGTACCACGAAAGCAGGAATGAATCGTTCGTTCAACGAAAACTATTACTCTACAAGAATCAAGTATGTTTTCGAAATCGAAATTTAAATTTGTTTCATGTTTCAATTTTATTATTGTTCAAACACTAGAAGCATGATTTCTAAGCTTATTGTTTATTATTATTATTCCTAGTCTAATTCCATATCATTGAGAACCTCCAAAACAAATGTCTTCTTTTTCATATGTACTACGGAATTTTCACAACATTAACTGTATTTCTTGTCAAAAAAAATTATTATAGTTTATTGGCTATGAAGTTCAATTTCCTTACTTAACCTACTTCAAATATGCTTGGGCTATTCTTTATCAAATTAAACTGGTTAACGATTGACGTGGGTTATAAGAGTTTATTTATCCTTCTAATTTAAGGATTTAAACCTAAATCGATGCGACCCAAAATCGAACCAAATTGCACCATGTAGAACCACTGTTCAAAACAGTGACCATCTAATCTGTTTAGTCAGCGCCTAGACACTCGAAGGTGAGGAAACCGTCGACGACTAAGTGGATTCGCATGTAAATCATTTTAGTCTGTAAATCCAACTTAGAGTCCTTGTATATATATATATATATATGTATTTAGTTACATAAATGATTTTATTTATTAAATACGTAGTTAATAATATAATTATTAATTAAAACAAAAACAATAAAATAAAGAACACAAAATATGACATAAATTAATTAAAAAACTTACATTTCCAATATTTATGGTTCTCAACTCATTTTATTTATTTAAAAATATAATTTTTATTCTAAAATTATTTAATAATATTTATTATATTATTAATTTGTTGAATTATGTTTTAAAAATAAACTGCCCCTTGGCGCTAATCCTTTACCGCTTGGTTTAATAGGGCTGGGCCTACCTCCGTTTTGGACATCGTGTGGAACAAGCACGGTTCAAAATGGCGGCCGCCTAGTTCGCCTAGGCGGCGTCTAGACGCTCGCATGTGATAAACCGCCTTGCATAATGATTGAGGATCTAGGTGGATTTGCGTGTACATCCTTATATATATTTAGTTACATAAATTCTTATATATATAGATTTAGTCATATAAATTAATTTACTTATTAAATACTTAGTTAATAATACAAGTATTGATTAAAACAAATATAATAAATTTAAAATCATAGAATGTTGTATAATAAAATTAATAAAAAATTTCCATTTTCAATATTTATGATTCTCAATTTAATTTATTTGTCTAAATAATTAATTTTTATTTTAAAATTATTTGATAATATTCATTATATTATTAATTTGTTAAATTTAACTTTTGAAAAAAAGGGCTAAACATTAGATCTCTATGCCACACTAGAAGGCAACGCTGTTTTAAACCTTGTAACAATTACGAAAAATCCACCAAGGAAGCAAATGTGTGATCTTAAAAAAAAAAAAATCAATCATTTCTGTTTTTGGTGGATCTACTGTTTTTACCAACCACCCTGAAAATTACAGATTTCACGAACCGCCACCACCAAATGCACGACGTTTTGGGCTCATTTATCTGACCTCATTTTCTCTGAGTCTAATCGTTTCTCCCGCATTTCATTGAAATCGGAATACTCGAAATGGCGGCAGATAACAAAAATCCCCGAGTCTTCTGTATCGGAACGGCCGATACGAAGCTCGACGAGCTCCGATTCCTCGCCGACTCAGTTCGGTCCCATCTCAACGCGTTCTCCACAGCTTTCTCACTCAAGGTAAATCCTTTTCTTTGTTTCTGATACCAGTTCAGTCTCGTAGTTTTGAAATATCCGATATCGAAATTCAATGTTCGATAAATGATAGGTTGAAGTCTCCCTGGTCGACGTTTCGGCGAGTCAGACCCAGACCGATACCAGTACGACCGATTTCGAATTCGTTTCGAGAATTGAGGTTCTATCTCACTATTATGAAGCATTGGGTCAGCTTCCAGAGGACAGAGGGGAAGCCGTTGCGGTAATGAGCAAAGCGCTTGAGAGTTTCTTGACAAAAGCTCGGAAGGACGGCGGTTTGGCTGGAGCTATAGGGCTCGGCGGCAGTGGAGGCACGGCTTTGATTTCTCCTGCCCTGAGATCTCTCCCGATCGGAGTTCCCAAGCTGATCGTGTCAACTGTAGCGAGCGGTCAAACAAGTCCCTATGTGGGGACTTCGGACCTGTTGCTGTTTCCATCGATAGTTGATGTGTGTGGAATTAATAGTGTGAGTCGGGTCATTTTGGATAACGCTGCTGCCGCCTTTAGTGGGATGGTGATTGGGAGAGCTAAAATGGGTGAACATTCATCGGGTGGGGTTGAGAAATCTACCGTGGGGTTGACCATGTTTGGAGTTACAACTCAGTGTGTGAATGATGTTAAGGAGAGATTGGCTAAAGAGGGGTATGAGACACTAGTTTTTCATGCCACTGGGGTTGGAGGAAGAGCCATGGAGTCTCTGGTTAAAGATGGATTTATAAAGGTACTGTCTTTGGTGGGAAATGTATTCATTTGTCATAAGTGGTATGTTGAATTCCGGTGTTACAAGTTGTTAGGTAATATGTTTGAGGAACATTTGTAGAATGGGGGAATTGGTGAATAGGGGCCGGTTGATCGTTTGATTGTGGAAGCTCAAGCCATGACTTGTTTCTCATTTTTGTATGTAAATTCTTGAGTAGATGAAATTTTAGATGTCATTTCTAAGTTTAGTGTACTATTTTACTTGCAAGAGACCTGTGCACCGTTTCTTCCGTCTTTTGCAGTGTTTGCTATGTGCAAGTTTGAGCTATTTGCAATTTCATATATTTTTTCTTGGTCTTTCTTTTCTTGAAGTTCACACGTTTCCTGATGGTTTTGAATAGGGTGTTTTGGATATCACAACAACGGAGGTTGCAGATTATGTGGTTGGAGGGGTCATGGCTTGTGATGCCTCCCGCTTTGATGCCACCATAGAGAAAAGGATTCCTTTAGTTCTTAGTGTCGGAGCTCTGGATTTGGTGAACTTTGGAGCTAAGGATACCATACCCTCACACTTTCAACACAGAAAGATTCATGAACATAATAAGCAGGTGATAACTGATAAGTCGAAAGAATCAAGAACCTGTTTGTAATCTAAAATTGATCATATATAGACATCTGAATTGCAGAATGGGTGTGAACACTGTCAATTACATGGTATGGTCTGTTGACAAACAAGTCATCAATCATGATAAAGGGATGTGTTCGTGTTTATGACTTGGAAACAGTACTTGTCATTTTTCAGGTTTCACTCTTGAGAACCACAGTAGAGGAGAACAAGAAGTTTGCTAGCTTCATAGCAGATAAATTGAACAAATCATCATCAAAATTTGTTGTTTGCCTGCCACAAAGGGGTGTCTCTGCTTTGGATGCACCGGGGCAGCCCTTTCATGATCCAGAGGCCACTTCTTCTCTGATTACTGAACTACGGAGGCTGATCCAGACAAATGAAGATCGACAGGTATTATTATTGCCCATCAAGTAGTTTGTTTCAATGCTCCAACTTCTCTAGATTTTCTCGGTTTCATGTGCAGGACCAACTTTACTATAGAAAATAGTGTATTTTTATTAGGTAAAGGTGTACCCTCATCATATAAATGACCCTGAGTTTGCAAATGCATTGGTTGGCTCTTTTTTAGAGATTAGTACAAAGAGTTCTAGCCAGTCTACTCGTGCACGAGTTTCTATCCCTGGCTCAAATCAACAAGTGCACGAAAGTTCTGTTTCCTTCTCTGAGACCGTTCAGCGGAACCTGAACGACTTCCCAGATGCAAGACCAGGTTGTAGTTTGAATTGTTTTCATTTTGTTTAAAACTATATCAAATATCAATCATCAGGAGCTTTCTTATTTCAATCATCAGGAGCTTTAATAAGTAAGAAACATATTCATATTGAAGAGATGCATGTGCCGTGTTAACGCAGGTTGTAGTTTGAATTGTTTTCATTTTCTTTAAAACTATATCAAATATCAATCATCAGGAGCTTTCTTATTTCAATCATCAGGAGCTTTCTTATTTCAATCATCAGGAGCTTTAATAAATAAGAAACATATTCATATCGAAGAGATGCACGTTCCGTATTAACGCAGGGATGTGGGAATTCATTCATTGAGGCGTGGAATGTATAGTGTGGCTTGATTCATTTGTTCATGTCTTAGATCATAACTTTTGGGTGTTCTTCCTTGAAAAATAGAGCAACGATTCTCAGTAAATAGAACTTCAGATTTTGTTTTCTGTCATAATTGGAAAAGCTAACTAGTAACTTGTTATTACTGTGACAGAGACTTTGCAAAGAACTAGAGAAGTATTGCTGCATCTCAAAGATCAAATAAGTAGAGGAATTCCAATTATAGGAGCAGGTGCAGGGACAGGCATATCTGCAAAGTTTGAGGAAGCTGGTGGTGTTGATCTGATAGTGCTGTACAATTCTGGTCGCTTTCGTATGGCAGGAAGAGGTTCATTAGCTGGCTTATTGCCTTTTGCTGATGCGAATGCTGTAGTACTTGACATGGCCAATGAAGTTTTGCCAGTAAGTTTCAACTGCTGCTTATTTAAACTTTAAAAGAATGTTTCCTCGGTTCTTTACCAATTGTCCCTCTGAAAATCTGCTAAGATTGTTTTCATATGTTTGCTTTTAGTCATTTCTCCCGGAAATGCAACTAAAATAAAGATTCAAAGTAGTGAAATTCTTGGTCGGATAGTTTTTTTAAAATGTAACATTCAAAGACCAAGTAGTCAATTAGTGTCGCACTACCGTACCACCTCCCCATGTCACTTATAAAATCATTTATTTTTTATGTTGAGCTGATGATAATGTATAGGTAGTGAAGAAGGTACCTGTTCTTGCTGGGGTCTGTGGAACTGATCCTTTTCGCCGAATGGACTTCTTCCTTAGGCAGGTGGAGTCCATTGGATTCTGCGGGGTCCAAAATTTTCCAACAGTAGGGCTCTTTGATGGTAATTTTAGACAAAATCTTGAAGAAACTGGAATGGGATACCGGTAGGTATTAAACCGAGGTTTTTATTCTTCTTAAAGATTTAACAATATCATTTACTCTTTCTGTGGTTAAAACTTTTTCCTAATGTATTGAACAGACTGGAGGTTGAGATGATTGAAAAAGCACATAAGATGGGGCTCTTGACCACGCCATATGCTTTCAATCAAGATGAAGCTGTGCAAATGGCGAATGCTGGAGCTGATATCATAGTTGCCCATATGGGACTCACTACATCCGGCTCTATTGGGGCAAAGACGGCCGTTTCACTAGAGGAAAGTGTCATTCGTGTCCAAAATATCGCAGATGCTGCACGTAGAATCAATCCCAATGCCATTGTGCTTTGTCATGGTGGTATGAGCTCGGAAACCTTTTGTTTCTTAGTGTCAATTTCATCAACATAAGATATTAATTTGGTGCAATTTTGCAGGTCCTATCTCTGGTCCAAAAGAGGCAAAATTTGTACTTAAGAACACCGAGGAAGTTCATGGGTTTTACGGGGCATCAAGCGTGGAGAGGCTACCCGTTGAACAAGCTATAACCTCCACGGTCCAGCAGTACAAATCAATTTCTATCAACTGAAGGTTGATCGGCCTGCTATTTTGTAAGCAAAAATGCTTCTTGTTGTGCTTTTATTTGCTTGTTTGCATCATGATCGTGAGTTTTTTTTAGCCGACTGCCATGTAAAAGTTGATGACACAGTGTTGCCTCAACAACATGTAAAATTCATCTGACTCGATCAATAATAAAAGTTTGTTGACAACATAATCCTGCTTAAGGATCTACTTTTCCTGATTGCATCTACACTAGTATACATCCACCGAAAATGCAGAGGGCCGGGATGCAAACGTAGTTGTGTTGAATTATGGATATATAGAGAGAGGATGACCAACCAACCATGTTCTTCGTAGTCCGAAAAATAAATTGATATTTATTGTATTATATTCTAAATGTAACAGTATTAATTATTATAATACGTGAATAGATTATATAACATAACAATTATTATAACCTGTGAATAAATTATATAACATAACATGCAAATTAAAATACAAATGGGCCATTCTTGAGCGCGCACATGACTTAAATATTAGTAGTACATGTTGCTTCACATAAAGGGTAGGGACATGATTGTATAGCCAAAAGCAAAAGACATAATTGAATAGTGACACAACACATGTAACTATTCTTTTCTTACTTTATATAAGTACGAACTAGCATTTGTGCCCGCCCGATGTTGCGGGTAGCCTACAAAATTTAAATATGTAAGAATAACGAACTGGTGAATTGAATAAACTATGAAGTTAGATATATATATATATTTCTAAATTTTTACAGATGAAACATGTACAAATATTAATCAAACAATCAAAAATAGGCAATCACATATACATACATACAAATTCTATTGCAACTTAAAAGCATACCAGGTTATAAGATATGTGGTTCCAAAAGTAATGGTAAATGGAGTTCAATTGAAGTATTATTGAAAAACACATAAGTTGAAATGAATTGTAAGCGAGTGACTTGAATTGAATTTGGCGGTAGAAAAAGTACTCAGAAAATTGGAAATACAAAATGCAAAACCATAAGCCCACATACCAAAAGAATGTGACGAAGGATTATGGAAATTGTTGAATTGATAATGGGTTTTATATGGCCAATCAAATTTAGTAACCATTTTACTAGTATGGAGGTTTGAACAGAGAACTGTAACCATTTGATTCCCTACTTAACGCAACCAAATCAGCATATGCACAATAGGAGACACCAACCATTGGGAATTGTGAAAGGTATCATGGTTGAATTTTGCACTCCAAATGTTTAAATTTAGCAAAAGTGATACCATTGGCCATACTTGTCACTTTGAGTAGCCATCAGCGTTTTTAGTAGTCATCATCGATTTGTTTGTGTTTATGCATGATTGCTGCCAAATTGGTGACCCAAACTCCTAATGCTTATTAAACAAAAATGCAAGCCGTGGTTTGATATGGTTCCTTGGCAGGATACACCTTAACCAACAACAACTAAAGAATCGGAGTCAATCATCCATGATTAATTTATATCTAACTGTCATTAATAATAAAAGCATGGGAGAGCAGACATATGTAAGTTGGAATGTGTACATTAGACACCACTTATGTACAGAATCGGAAAGATACCATGTTTTACCATGGGAGAAATTTCCCATTGCAGCAACGATGAGGTATGATGACAAAATGCTTCTTTTATCCAGTTAAAACAGTCGAAATTAAAATTGGTGATTGATTCCCCAACCACACCTTCAAATCTTGAACGAAAGCAACAATAAATATATTAAAATCAGTTAACAAACCAATTCTTCACTAATTTAACTCCAATTTCAAAAAAATTGAGAAACAAAGCTTACCTGAAAGCTTCTCTAAAACCCAACAATTTCTTCTTCAAACGTTGCAAAAACGCAGTAGGCAAGTTTTAAAATGAGCACATATAATCCATCTCAAATAAATTGAGAACTCCACCAAAAAAACAGAAGCTTACCTATTGCATGTTGTTGGCTTCAATTTTAACAATGAAGAGTGGACAGCTAGGTTGCACCGAAACGTCCTTGGATACCCGGATCGCTTTTCGGATACCGATACCGGTTCGATACGCGTCCGATACGCTCGGATACGTTCGGATACGGTATCGGTATTTTTGGGTACGGCTTGGATACGTGCGTATCGGAATTGGATACGCATTATGTAATTTGGTTGATACGCAAGGGCATAAATGTCAAAATAAAGAAATAAAATCTGCAAGTCAGATCCAGCGTGCGTTCGTCTCTCCCTCCCTCGTGACCCTCTTCATCTTGCCTCTGAATCGGCGAAGGAAGAAGCTGCTAGAGCTGAGTTTGAGGTCACGGCTGGGTACGGTCCCGTGATATCAATATGCTTGTTCCCTTTTCATCTGGTAAATATATAACCCTCTTTTTTCTTATTTGGGTCTTACGGTCTCCTATCAGATTTGCAGTTTGGTCGCTTGCCATTGTTAATTTGGTTCATTACGGAAAACCCAATTCTTTAACTTGTACACATAGAATTTTTGAGCGAATTTCATATAGTTCAATTTTAGAGAAATGAAAACAAAATTAGCTTGTTTGATGGAAATCAAGAACACCAGAATCTTATTCTTCGGTTTTCTCTTTGTCATTGGGTATTCATTTGGCTGTACTTTAGTACATGACTACATGCCGAAATCACTGGATTTCTGCTTGTGGAAGCAGTATTTTTGTGTTCATAGCTTTAACTCGCTGTCTGCTTCTTTGAGGCACAGCTTGGGGGAAGTTGAAATAGGCTACAATCAGATTGAAGCTCGGGCTTTATGCTAATTGTATTTGAATTTAACAAGCCATGGACAAATTGTTGGTTCTTGTAAATGTATCGTTGAAGTAGAAATTAGACTCAGTCTTCTTGCTGGTTCTCTTTGTTCTTAATAAGCAGAACGGCATTTCTTGATTGGTTGGCCTTCTTATCAGTGTTTGGTATCTTTAAGCATGGTTTATTTCTTTAGCTCGAAAGGCTGTGAAGGTGAACCTTCATTCTTCTACATATCGCAGTGGCAGTTACCATTCATGTCTAAGTTAACAAATTACTTTGGAGAAATTGCACCCCCCATCAAATGTTGTTGAAAGCATACGGATTTTTCACTTTTAGTAATAATAAAATTTCGAAACTTGAGGGGAAAGGAAGGACATAGTAATTTCTGAACTAATTTTTTTGTCTCTACATAGATCCTTAGATATCGCAGTGGCAGTTACCATTCATGTCTAAGTTAACAAATTACTTTGGAGAAATTGCACCCCCCATCAAATGTTGTTGAAAGCATACGGATTTTTCACTTTTAGTAATAATAAAATTTCGAAACTTGAGGGGAAAGGAAGGACATAGTAATTTCTGAACTAATTTTTTTGTCTCTACATAGATCCTTAGTTTTTCTCATTCTTGTCTTGGATGAGTTTCCAGGAGAGTTTTTTTTTTTCATGAACAGAATGAAGAGTTTGATGTGGAAGATGACTAGAGATCTTTATATGAAGTAGTTATATGATGAACTTAATTTACTTGCTTGTTGTTAACTATATTTGAATTTTAATATATTATTTATTTTCCGTATCCTTCTCGTATCGTATCCTTTGATTTTTTTGATTTTGACGTATCGGAGTATCGTGTCGTATCGTATCCTCGTATCCGTATCCGTTTCGGTGCAACCTAGGTGGACAGTGGACAGTTGTTTCTTCTCGACGGCGCATGCAAAGAAGAAATCCACCAAAAACGAAAGCCCATTTAAGCTATTTATTTTGATGTTTGCAGGTTGATTCTTCTGAAGGCCGAAGAAGGAAATCGTGGGTTTCGGAGATTTTTTGTTTGGTTTCCTGTTTTAGTGAACTTCATGAGTATTTCAAAAAAATATGAATCATAAGAACATTAAACACGATTTCGAAATAGAACAAACCTTCCAGAAAAAATGACTGTAACCCCCACCCTCACCATAGTGAGATTTTCCTTTCGTCACATCGAAAACCGATCTGATCACAAAATATGGATTAGTTTCTTTGATCACACAATATGCTTACATAGCGATTAAGTATCAATCAAATCAATAAAGATATCTCCTTGATTGACAAAATTCAAACTTCCATGCTATTTTCAACTTCTATTTCTAATACCTGCCACACAAATCCTACATATTCTTTGGTGCTTGAAATCGATTCTGTTGCTCAATACATAATCTAAATGAAAAGGAATCGAGAGGTTACCCGAGAATTCCCAAGAAGATAGGCAAACTTGGATCAGTTCCATCGTACAAAGCCAATTCTTTAACAGTGAACAATCTCTGAAAATGTCAACAACACACCCATCAAAGAAGCCAGCCAATCCGAACAAATTTTCAAATAACTTGGAATCAATGATTGATAATCAATATTCAACGCCAGAGACAAATTAAAGGAAATCTGGAGTAGAAGAAAAAGAAGAATGAGAAGGAGAAGAAGCAACAGCTTGAGAGCGCTGCTAGGATCGAAAAAGAAAAAGAAAACGCGAGAAAGATCTAAGGACGCTAGGTCACAAAATTAAGAATTGCTTCCTTAGGGTTTTGAGCTCTGAGTTCAAGATGAACATGGTGATATATGGAATAGGAAGCATCGAGACCTATGACTTGGATGCTCGGGTTGCTCTGTTAACAAAGGGTGTGAAGAGGAGAAAAATTGATTCGGTGGAGAAAAACAAAAAAAAAGGGGCAAAACGGAAAATTCACTATTTATTTATTGTTTATTAAACAGTAAAAAGACTATAGGAGTTTTAGTACAGGTATAAAAAGATAAAAATGGCAGTTCACTATGAATAGTGCAAAATCTGACTGTGTTTTAGTATATGTATAATTAGGGTAGATACGGGTTGAGTCGATATTGATATTATTAAAATTAAATTTAAATAATTAAAATTTTAATAGTTTGATATAATTTAAATTTAAAAAAAATAGAATTCAAATCGTTTTAATCTAAATCGTTAGTAACAATTTTACAATTTAAATATAATTTTTTTTCATTTAATTTGTTCATAAAAAAATTCTCTAAAATATCATCATGTCGAAATTTCTAAAATTCAGGTCAATATTTCATCAATCCACTTCAAGTTTCATAAATTTAGATTCGAAAGTTCCCTAAAATGAGTAATGATTTAATGAAGTAGAGTCCAAGATAAACACTTTGTGAATTACATAACATATTAAAGGGTGAAAAATATTAATTATTAACAGTTTTGTTTGGATTAACCATTTTCAAAATGTAAATTCAAAATCAAATCGTTACTAATAAAATAGCTTGAAAATTTAATCTGTCCAGTCAAATTCAATATGGAATGTTAATAATTGTTTGAATTAAGATGCTCACCCCTAGTGAGACCCATTCAAAGATACAAATATATACGTGTTACCCAAACTTATACCTATATATATATATATTATGTTTAATTATATATCTTATCAAAAATTCAATGTTCAATTTTATTTTTTCTATGGTCAAGTTGATTTGAACTCTTACAATTTGAGATTTAGGGTTTCAAAATTCAATTTTTTTTTCTTTAAAATTTCTATGTTTGATTTTGAAATTATGTGGTTTATATTGTTGGAATTTTGTGATATAAATTCATGCTAAATATGGGTTGGGGCATCTTAGGGAATTTTATTTTGTTTTGGATAAACATGAGACTTTGATTTGAACAAACCATTGCAACTGTTCAATTTGAATTCAAATGGGAATTCTAAGGCATCACTGCAACGCCTTAGAATTGAGAGTTGTATCCTGCAGGACAGACGGCCACAAAGACATCTACAGCACGCGGGTAGGGGCGTATTCTGCCTTAGGACATTGCTTTGCAAGCCTCTCTCAAGGATACAAGTAAGTGAATTTTAATTTTATTTGTTTCATAAAGTCAATCTATTTATGTACATATGTACATTCATATATATCTACACAATTTTATCCATTTGATTTGATATTGTACTTTGTTTTCTAGTTTACGACTATATTTGATTATGTTCTAAGAATCTAAGGCAGAATTACCTGGACATAGATCAGAGGATGAATGTCGTAAAGAACAATATTTATTTGACTTCAAATGCTGGCAACAAAATATGTTTTTTTACCTCACAACCTTGGACTTGAATCATGTTATCAAAGAGGAAAAGCCTATGGCTGGAAAGCATCCAATCTCTAAGGAAACTTTGATTGCAATTGATGCATGGACGCGTAGTGAGTTCCTATGTAGGAACTATATTTTTAACCGATTGGATGACACACTCTATGGTGTCTATGTATACCGTAAGACAACAAAATTGTTGTGGGAGTCATTAGAGAAGAAATATTTGTCACAAACGGCAAGTTCTAGCAAATTCCTCATCGGCAAGTTCTTCAATTATCGAATGGTGGATCACAAAACATTTCTTCAATAAGCTGAAGAACTTCAGATCATAATCCATGACTTTCATACTCAAGGCATAGAGCTAATTGATAAATTCCACGTGGGTGCATTCATATAAAAACTTGCGCCATCATGGAGAGATTTCAAGCAAACTTTGAAGCATTTGACTGAAGAAGTGTCGGAGGAAATTTTGGTTTTAAAGCTTCGGGTTAGAAGAAGAAAATAGAAAGAACGTGAAGATTGATGCCTCATCCATTGAAGCCAAGGCTAACATTGTTGAAGGAGATTCATCCAAGACCAAGCCTAATTGACGAAAGAAAAAGAAAGGAAAATTTCCTACGAAATATTTATCCTTTTTCTCTAGAAGGAAAAAGCTTCAAAGTCATGTGTTGAAGTAGAATTTATTTGCACTTACAAAAATCTCCTTGATCCCTGCAAACATCAAATAAAAAGTTATCGTTAAACAAAAAACTATCGTTAACTCTGATCGAGGCTCTGAGGGGTTGTTCGACTAAGAACACTTCAATGTTTAAGTGAGATTTTATGGAAAAATCACAAAAACTTAAATAGCGTTGAATCGAATTACCTTTGAAAATGAAATGTACGTCTCTATTTATAGAAAAATCTTGTGAAACTCGGAGCGTTCTGATTGGTCGATCGATTTTGTAATCAATAAATATATTATTTAATAATTATGAGAATTATAACAATTTAATATTAATAATAATTGTTCATTATTAAGAATAATGTCAATTAATTCTCGGGAAGAATATTAATATTATTGAGATTTTAATTCGATTAAATAATATGTTTAATTAGTAAATATATTATTTAATATGTGTGTATTTGTGAGCTGTTAATGTCATTAACAAACGCAATTTAGACATTATGAGAATTATAAATCACATGACAACTTCACAATTTTTCGATTATTATGGTTACACAAATGCCCACACTATCACTTAGAAATTCAGAAAATCTTAAATCTTATGTAATGTAAGTTTTAATTTTGTCATAACCAAATAATCATATTTGGAATAAGACTCCATCTTGTCTTTATTGCTCTTGCCTCGGATGAATTATGCCACGCTCGGAATATCACACCAAGATAATGCAAATTTGCATTAGACTTGGAGCCTGATCTGCAAATTTGCATTAGACTTGCATCTTCTCTTCATAAAACCAAAACTGAACCATTAATTCACCTCATTAATATTTTTGGCAGAAAATAATTATTTAAATGGAAGAAAATACTTCTTTTTCTCTTTTATCTTTCTTCAGATTTGTCGATGAAGGAAAGGTGAAAGAGAGAAATTTTTATTCTCTTCTCTCATCCTGGTGAAGATGGTTGCGAATTTCCTGTTCGTGGAGGGAGCATTTGTAGTTGATTTTTCTTTAATTTCTTCTGCCGCTGTTTTTGCAGGTTGAAGAGATGAGATGTAATCTAGAGGATCTAATTGGTGACTGACGTCGACGCAACAGGTGAAAGATGATGCAGACACAGGAAGTACAAACCCGACGTGGCGCACGATGTCGCATGCAAGTGGAGTGGCTGGCGTCGCGTGTCTGGAGAAGGACTGCAGGTGCGCAGGTGGTCAATGGCTTGGTTCGGCGCGCGCGATAGGAATGCAGCGGCTTCATCTTTCCAAAATCCAAATACACGATGGCAGCATAATGGCTTTCCGTGAGGTTAATGTGGTTGGCAACCCCCTTTTCCTCGTTTCTTTTTTTTTTTCGTTTCTTTTTCACTTAACATCTGACAGCCTTTATTTTTATGTCATTTGAACATATATCATGTACATACTAGCCTCACTGCAGCGGTTCCGAGCCTCTCTCAGGTTTTTCAATGCGCTCCGTGCGTCATATTTCATTACTTGAAATTACGTTATTTCATATTTATAATTTTCAAATATAAAAATAACTAAATTATTTAATAAAATTAGATTATGTACAAACTAAATTTACATAACAAATATGTCTAATTAGGGAGATTTTAAATTTTCATTTTTGATATAGGTATTGTTGAAGCGAAGGAAAATTCAAAATCTCCTTAACTAGGTATATTTGTGATGTTAATTTAGTTTGTACATTATCCAATTTTATTATACGATTTGGTTATTTTTATACTTGAGAATTGTAAATAGGAAATAACGTAATTTCGGATAACGAAAGATGACACGCTCCACCCAGCACAAGTGTGGAGCCGCCTAAAATGAGGCTAGTCTTATACTAAAATTCTAACGCATGACGTAAAGAAATTTCACGTCGAAAATATATTTAGGAACCCTTTGATGAATGTGTTACAACAAAAGTCCTAAATCGAGTTGTTTCTACCACCCCTCTTCCATATTCTTTTCTGATATATAAGCAAAAAATTGAAAATTGAGAATTAAAGAGCACCCCTCTTCCCTTCTCTCCTCTCTAGAACCAAAAAATGATAATTGAAAACTGAAATATTATCAGAAACACAATTGTGCAAACACCGCTACAAACAACATTAATTATTCTACACTTGAAATATCACCATGTAAATAAGGAAGCCTTCTTTATTTGTTTCGACCCAAGAAGCACAATTCAAGTTAGCAATGGCAGACAAAATTACAAAATTAACTCTAAGAAAAACAGAGGCTACAAAAACAGAATCCTCGTGCCGATAAGCAGAATGACGATTGCCATAATGAATTCACAGTTCCAGGCACCCACTACCACTATACAGTCTCCTGGCTGAAATCTCCCTAATTTTCTAGATAGCTACCAAATGACAAAAATTAGGACTTGGCACATGGAACCAAAATACCAAAATCGTATCGTTCAAGATCAAACCCTACCGAAAAAAAAAACCAAATCGTAAAACCGTTGTATATTTGGTACGGTACCGAAACCGTACCGATATAATTCGGTACGATTTCGGTATCGATATTTTGAAAAACTGTTCGATACCGTACCGAATTAGGATTTTTTTTAAATAATTAAATTTATTTCTTATTGGTTGATTAGACAATCCTATACTTTTAGTATAGGATTGACCATAGCTAATAAAAAACAACTATAGATAACCTCACTGATTGTACTCTATCTGTAGAGGAAAAATTTGCTTCCCAACATAATCTCACCACCATGCCTAATTGCTGGCGGTTTTATTATTTTTAGGGTACGACCCATCCAAGGCAAATGTGCCTCTTAATTACATCATCTTGTTATCGAGCAAAACCTTTTGATTCTGCTTACAAACGAAAATAAATATGAGAGTAAAGTGTTTATTTGATTTCCTTGCAGCTGCATCTAAGTCGAACCTTAGATTGCCTACGTATCCGTCTTCGGAATCAAGCCACTCGTAGTTCCAGAATTTTTAATGAGCGAATGACTCGTTAAAAATAAGGATTGTGTTTGGAAATTGTGTTTGGAAATGTGTTTGGAAATATATTTGGGAGAATTTAGTTAGAAATAACCAGTGATTCAAAGATGGTTGCGGTTGCATCTAGTGGGTATGCTAGATTGCCTACGTATCCCTTCGCGGGAATCAAACCGACGTAGTTCGAAAGATTTTTAATGAGTAAATGACCCATTAAAAAAATGTGTTTGGCTATTTTAAAAAAATAGAATCAACTTCAAAGAAGTATGAATTTATTTAGAGGGGGTGGTTGCATCTAGAATAATCTAGATTGCCTACGTACCCTTAGCGGGATCAAACCGGCGTAGTTCTGGATTTTAAATGAGTGTGGACTTTAAAAAAAAATGAATTTTTGGGCTTAGGAATTTTCAGAAATGATTTTAGGCCTTTAAAATGCCTTGGGCTTAATTAATGAGTATTTTGATGACTCATTAATTATTATTCATTAGCCCAAACTTCTGAGCCCCATTTCAAGTGTGCCTGCTGAAG
The DNA here is from genome assembly GCA_032719365.1 of Prinsepia uniflora. Taxonomy (NCBI): domain Eukaryota; kingdom Viridiplantae; phylum Streptophyta; class Magnoliopsida; order Rosales; family Rosaceae; genus Prinsepia; species Prinsepia uniflora. The sequence continues at coordinate 23,748,775 of CM064876.1, forward strand.
TAAGTGAAATCATCATGGGACTCTACTTGTTGATGAGATTAGAACGAATCAACAAGAACCTAGCCGAACTAAAAGAAACATACTGCTTTTTTATTCCCTGCCCTTTGTTTCTTTCTCGATTTTGCCTGTGCCATCTGACTTCACCGCTTGGTAAGGTCATGCTTTTATGCTTTTTATTTAACAAAGTCTTCTGCTCCTTGCTTCAAATCCCCACTGTCACTATCCCAATTAATATATTTTTTTTCTCTTGCTTTTGACAGTTCGACGAGCTCGTCCATTGCAACAAGCAAAGGCTCCTACTCACATCCTATTATAATTGTTGACAATTAATCAAAGAAGGTGCTTTTCCACTTTTCCATTTTTCTTTTCCCCTTTTCCATCTCTTCCTTCCTTTATTTGTCTGTAGCTTGCACCAATAAATATGACTATGTGAGCATGAAATTTTCCATGCAAGTGATGTATGCACATCACAAACATCCTTTATACTTTTTCTCACTCCCAACGTGATGACCTTGGACCCTTGTTTCCTTGCATCAAATTCCATCTTTTTCCACATGATTTTTGTATTTTCTTCATGCTAATTAATTATAGCATATTTGCATGTCTAGGCGTTAAAGCCATTATCATCTCCAACTCCCCCATGCTTCATCGAATCATGCGTTTAGCAATTTGAATATTTTTTCTTTTACACTTGCAGACTCATTCTCCATGCTTTTTGGATTTCGAAATTGTCCTTTCATATGAAATGATATACATGAGCAAACTCTTTTGGTCGATCATGATCGACCGAATTTTTGATGCTCTTGAACATCCCATCATTTTTCTGCTTCATGATTATTACTATCTCTCGGATTTCTTAGACGATCATGATCGTCTATTTTCTTTCAAGTCCATGAACATCATCTCCTTTCTTTCCATGAACGATCATGATCGCTCACTTTTTTTGATATTCATAAATTTCTCAGACGATCGTGATCGTCTATTGTTATGAATATTGAAATTTCTTGCCCTTGATATTTGTGGTATTGGACCTGCCATGTTAATTTTCCCGAGATATATAGATATATATATATAATCTTTTTTATGCATATAAATCCCTTTTTTTTAAAAAAAAAGAGTTTATGAAAGAATGAAACAAAGTAAGATCATTTTATACCTTTCCTCCTTTTTTTTCTCCTGCGAGACCTCCTCTGCTGTTTTTTTTCCTTTCTTTCCTTCTTTCTTCCTTTTTCCTTTCTTTTTCTCTTTGTTAACTTCTCTTTTCTCTTTTACTCACACACTCTTTTCCTTTTTTTTTCTCTCTTCACCTGACACACACACACACTTTGATCTTTCTCTCAATTTTTTCTTTTTCCGATTTTCACTTTTCTTCTCCACTATGTCATTCCCTTGTGCCTCTATATATAGGCAACGGGAAAAGATCAGATCAAATGAAGATTGAACATTTTTGAATTTGAATTTTGAAGCGCCCAATTAAATGAGGACTCTGTTTGAAAAATATTGATGATATCTGATTTCGAATTCAAATGCTTGTTATTTTTTGTGGCCTTTAAATTCCTATTTTTTTTCTTTTTGTAAATGTCAATTATCAGATAGAAGCTACCAGATATTGATTAATATATATATATATATATATTTATGTGACTTGGTCACCACTTTTTCCGTTTCAACAGATGCCCCCTCAAGGGTTGTATGTGTGAGAGATTTGCACATACAATACTTGATACCGACTTCTTTTATTTGACCATTTTTCCCGTGTATTCTCAGGTAATGGATCCACATGGTAAGCTTCGTGCTCAACGGGCTTTTGACGAACAGGGGAAGGAACTTAAAATTGGCCACTTGTACCCTCGTTCAACCTCAATAGGGTCACTCAAAATCAATGTGGCTTCGTCCTGTGGCACAGTATGGGTTACCAAGGACAAATTGAATTGTGGATTTCTCAAATTTGATGTTGATGCGGATGATGGAGTCATTAAGACCTGCCAGAATCACGGTGATCCTATTGATTGCTACTCACTGTCAAAGGTCAACAACAATCGGCAAGGAGATAGCGAGGTGGAGGTAAACACTGATTTCTTCCCTCTTATTTATAGGATGATGCAGAGAAAAGAGGGATGGACCACTAGCTTTGATTTCCGCGGACGAGCTACACTTGAAATTGGTCTACTTGAATGGACTGAACTTACTTTAGCGAGTTTTGAGGATCAACTTAATCGAGCCGGGATATATGGTGCTGTTGCTGTCTCCCGCTACTCTTATGACTACTCTTCTGCCATTTGGAAGGCATTTTGTGAACTGTGGGGTCCATTATCCAATACTTTTCACCAAGGGAATGGTGAGATGAGTATATCTTTATATGATCTGAAGGTCATCGGTGGGTTGCCAATAAATGGGGTTCCCTATGAAGAGTTTATTCCACCTAATGTCGACTTGAAGCAATCGGACTTGTATCCCTCAACTGTTGCAGAGCTCTTGAGGATCCATGCTCAACTGTGTGACTTCCATGGTCTGAGCCATATCTATTGGTCTCACTGGCTCAGGCACTTTTACCGCGGTCCACTTTTTTATGATGGTTTTGGTACGCAGAAAAAATTTTCAACCAAACAGCATGAGAACTTTGCGACTTCTAGAAGGATGGTTTTACAAGTTTCTGATGAAGGGGCTCTAGCTGCCTACTTAGCCTTTTGGCTTAGCAGATTTGTGCTTCCATCTGTCAGCTATCGGATCAGACCAGAATGTTTTTATATGGCCAGCTTGATGTCCCAGGGTGTTAAAGTTTCTGTGGCACCCGTGACTTTGGGATATATTTATCACGGCTTAGGCGCCATTGCCACCAACCCGAAAGGGCCTGGTTCGTCAGGTACCTCCTTCCCCATTCATTATGTGATCGGCTGGTTGGGACAGTATTTCCCCTCTTTATATAAGTCCTGGGCTGATAGTGAATTTCCCGAGAATTATCCTCTTTTGAAGCGCTATGCTGGTGTGGAGCCCAACTTATTTAACGTTACTGAAGCTCGAACCCTCTTCCGTGTATCCCAATCTGTTGTTTATCGACCCCATGCCTTTGTTGAAGAGACTGGTCGCTTCCTAGTAGATGATGGGAAATTAACAGGTGAGCAATTTGACTTATTGGTGTGCCTGCGTTCCTCACTACTACCTGTACGAGTTGGACAGAATCTTTGGTTGGAGCCTTATTATCCGAATAGATTTGCTAGACAATTTGGTCTAGACCAGGGAGTTCCTTCAAATGAGCTTGACTCCAATGTTCCAAGTAGAGATCAATATGGGATTGAGGATTTGGCCAAAGCACATGCCTTGCTTCTTAGTAGTGACACTACATCTGTATTCTATATCCCTCGCTTTACTCACTTAGGCGAATGCTCATGGTGGTATTGTCGTTGGTGGGCTAGGCGGAGTGCTCCCTACTTAGCGCCCTCTGTATCTCGCATTTATTTGACTTTAGAGAATCGTCCCATGAAAGAGCAGCGACCCTTCGTTGTAGACAGCTTGAGGCAAACCTCTACAGGTATGACCAAAGAGGTTCTTCTTTTAGCCGCTAAAAAGACAAAGCGACCTCTGAACTTGCAGCCTAGTGGAGGGGACTCTCGCTCTAAGAGGAAAGAGATCATTGTCCATACAGGAAAGGCTCCCAAGAGGTTATCAGAGAATAAGTCAGCTAGCTCCAGTAAAAGGGTTTGTCATGAAGATACCGGCAGTTCCAACGGCCCCATAGTTGAGATGAGTAGTACTCCAGAGGCTGTTATTACTATGACGAAGCCCAACGAGCAATCCTTAGATGTAGGATCCACTGATGTAGGTGACTTTGTGTCTCCAAGAGCTCCGATGCCGATCTTTCAAATTGAGAAATCGATTCACGACCTTGTTGCTTCTGAAAACGATGAGTTCAGACGCAAGTACATAATTTCCGAGGCAGAAAACATTTTTCAAAGACTTAGTCAGCCTCCTGGCCAGATTTTAGCTTCTAAGAAAGCAATTTTCCGTTCTCTTGAGTTCTTGAAGTCTATGATGGGCGTTATTGGTTCGGGAGAGGCTGAGTTACAATGGTTCTCAGTGACAGTTACTTGGAGTTGCGAATTAGCCGAGCAGTTGTGTGAAAATGGTGTTGATATCGAGCCAGAGATTAACGTCGACATCAATTTGTCTCAACGCCATGTCGAATGTTTGACTGTGAAAAAGACATTAGATATAGAACTCTCGAACTCTGTTAAAGACCTGGATGATTTGAAGGCTACTGAGCTTGCTGTAATAGAGGCTGAGGACCGAGCTCGACTTTTGAGAGAACAATATGAGTCTGCAAAAGGTTCATTTGAGGAGAAAATTGGAGAGCTGAAAGTGTCACTGCTGTCACAAGACAAGTTGGAGCATGAGCTGAAGGCGCAGATTGATGATCAAATTGCAAGCATTCGAGCTTCTAGCAAGGCTCACAGAGATGAATTTGAGGCGTTGATGAAGTCGATGTCTGCTTTTGCATGTGGGCCAAAGTAGAGATTTCAATTGCATTTTTGTTATTTGTTTTTCAATAAACATGGAACCATGCCGAGTGGACTCCCATCTATGTACTTTTTTTTTTGCTACCATGTGGGAGAGAAATTCTCCTTGATATTTTTTTTAGATGCTTTAATGTAATTGTGCAATTTCAATTACAATATGATCGAGGTATTTCTTCTTTAATATCTTCATTCATATTTCCCCCGAATAATTATAATACCTTGAGTACCATAATATCATGAGAAATCTGTTTGTTGATAGTGTGATGAAGATTAATATATGATTCCTTACTGCAGTTACACCAGCACGAATCTTCAACTTCAGATTTTGCATTTGTACTTTGGCTATATTTGCAGATGATAGCCGACTATCATGGAGGCAAATTTTAATTTCCTTTGGGATGTACTTTCTTGTATAACGCTTGATTTGTCTGCAATGATTCTTTAGGCCACTTCAACTTGAAATTTTGCCCATCCCTGTTTGTACCACGTTTACTTGTATCACTGATTATGGCTTTCGATACATAACGTGCACTTGATTTTTTTTCTCTTTGAAAAGAAGGATTTAATGGCACATTAAGCTGATGTATTCCTTCATGATATTTCATAAGATATAATTCCTGAAATAAACAACAACAGCAAAACTCCATGATGAGATAAAGTTAGTTAATATTTATGGCTGCATCTAGCTTTTAGACCGGATTGCCTACGTACCCTGTGAAGGGATCAAGCCAAACGTAGTTCACCCCTTTGTTCGAGGGTTTTGAAATTTTTATGGCTGTGTCCAATTTTGAGTTAGACTGCCTACGTACCCTGTGAAGGGATCAAGCCAAACGTAGTTCACCCCTTTCGATTTAGGGTGCTTTAAAAGGGAATTGGGGATTTGATAGCTGCGTCTAGTTTGAGGCCAGATTGCCTACGTACCCCTTTTGAGGGATCAAGCCATCCGTAGTTCAATGATTTTTTTTTTGGGCTCTAATTTTTGCTTGGACCGCCCTTTGCGAGTTTTCAGTCCAACGAGCCACTCATTTCTTTGGCCCCATATTTTTCTTGAGTCGGCCTTTCATTTTATTTTTTAATTCAAAGAGCCCATTAGCCATAGAACTTCTTGATGAATTTCCCGTTCACGCATTGATAGATGCAGGATCCTTCCGAGTTGGACAATTCATAGGCCCCTTTTGTAAAGACCTTAGTGACGACGTATGGTCCTTCCCACTTTGGCTCAAATTTTCCATGTATTTTTCTAGTAATGACAATCGGTCTTTGAACAGTTAAAACGAGATCTCCTACTGCAAAGGCTCTGAGTTTGACCTTTTTGTTGAAGGCTCCAGCGACTTGCGCTTGATAAATTTCAAGCCTCTGTTGGACATTGAGCCTTTTCTCATCCAGGGCCTCGAGCTCTGCTAGTCTGACCTTTGTATTTTCTTCCGCATCTGTTAATTGTACGGCTACCCGAAGCGAGGGCAGTTTTACCTCCAGTGGTAGTACTGATTCAGAGCCATATACTAGGTTAAATGGTGTACAACCGGTTGCATTACGAACAGTCGTTCGGTAGGCCCATAGTGCTTCAGGAAGACGCTCATGCCAATCTCTTTTATTCCATGCCACCGTTTTCTTTAGGATGTTGCACAACACTTTGTTGAAAGCTTCTGCTTGTCCATTTGATGAAGGATTGTAGCTTGCAGAAAAAGAGTGCTGAAATTTGTATTTTTCACATAATTTAACCATGGCCCTGCATCTAAAATACGTGACATTGTCGGATATAATTTTTGATGGAACTCCATAACGATGAATGATGTGATCTTTTATGAACTTTGTGACATCCTCGGCCTTTACTTCCTTTAATGGGATTGCTTCAGCCCACTTGGAGAAATAATCTGTCGCTGCCAAAATGTATTGATGTAGGCGAGAGGATTTTGGCCTAATCATCCCTATGACATCCAATCCCCAAGTTTGGAAAGGCCAAGACAAAATTGATGGATGTAGCATTTGTGGAGGTTGGTGCTTGAAGTCTCCATGTAGTTGACATTCCTTGCAAGTGGTTGCAAATTTTATTGAATCTTGGATCATAGTCGGCCAATAGTATCCAAGTCTTCTGATTTGGGCTGCGAGCTTTGGGCCAGCTTGATGGGCCCCACAAATCCCTGCATGGGTGTCATGTAAAGCTTGTGATGCTTCACGTTTTGACAGACATCTTAAGAGTATTCCGTCGAAGGACCTTCTATACAGAGTATGATTTAAGTACACAAAGCGAGTGGCTCGTCTTCTAATTTCAACTCTTTTCTTTGGGTCTGAAGGAAGTTTCCTTTGGTGGAGGTACTCGATTATTGGCTGGCGCCAGTCTGTCTCTTCATCGTGCTCTTCGATCTCATATACTGTATCAGTATTAGATTCAACAACCCCTTCTATTCTATCTAGAGCGGGTGGTAATAAATATCTTTCCCCAACAGTGATTTTTACTTCCCTTTCATCTGGCAATGTTAGAGACGCTGCAAGCTTGGCCAATGCATCAGCCTTGTCGTTTTCTGATCTTGGGATGTGACTGACTTCAATATCTCCAAATTGCGATATTAGATATTTAGCTCGTTCGTGGTATCGTGCCAGATTGGCGTTTTTCACTTCATACTCGCCAGTTAGTTGTTTAATAACCAGCTGGGAATCGCCAAATGCTTGCAAATGGTAGATACGCATTTCGAGTGCAATTTCAAGACCAATAATCAATGCCTCGTACTCGGCCACATTATTTGAACATAGAGCCATGAGTGTGAAAGAATATGGAACTAGACCCCCAGATGGTGTGACGAAAACGATGCCTGCACCTGCGCCTTTTTTCCTAGATGCTCCATCGAAGTATAAACACCATGGTGTGGTTTCAACGAAGAATACATTTTCATCAGGAAGATCCTCATTGATTTCCATGCTATCTGGTGTCGGATGTGCAGCTAAAAACTCGGCTAGTGCTTGTCCTTTTACTGCTTTCTGAGGGACATATTCAATCTCAAATTCTGACAGCAGTAGAGACCACTTGGCTAGCCGCCCTGAAGGTACGGGTTTTGACATCAAGTACTTGAGAGGATCGGCTCTCGAAATCAAGGTGATGTTATGGGCCAGTAGATAATGTCGAAGCTTCTGGACAGAAAATACCAAGCATAGACATATTTTTTCAATTGGTGTATACTTTTGTTCTGCCCCCACTAATGTTCTACTCAGATAGTATAGTGCATTTTCCTTCTTATCGTCATTATTTTGGGCGAGCAATGCCCCCAGTGAACGCTCCAGTGCTGCAATGTAGAGGATCAATGGTCTTCCCCTGATGGGTGCCATTAGTACTGGCGGATTCAGCAGATATTGTTTGATATTGTCGAATGCATTCTGGGATGTTTTATCCCATATAAAAGGTGCATCTTTCTTCATAAGCCTTGAAAAGGGTTGACATCTTCCGGAAAGATTTGAGATGAATCTGCGAATATAAGCCAATCTCCCTTGCAATCCTCGCAGTTCTCGCAAATTTCGGGGCGGGGGCATTTCTTGGATTGCCTTTATTTTCCCGGGGTCAATTTCAATTCCCCTGTATCTGACAAAAAAACCCAGGAATTTCCCCGATGTTACACCAAATGCACATTTTAAGGGGTTCATCTTGAGTTGATGCTTGCGAAGTCTGTCGAAGACTCTTCTCAAGTCAGTGAGATGATGGCTTCTTTCTTTTGTTTTGACCACTAAATCATCCGCATAACACTCGATGGTGTTATGAAACATGTCACCGAAAATTACAGTCATTGCTCTTTGATATGTCGCCCCTGCATTTTTCAAACCAAACGGCATCACAGTGTAACAATATATTCCAATCGGTGTTCGGAAGGCAGTGAGTTCTTCATCTTCCGGTGCCATTTTTATTTGGTTGTAGCCTGAGAAGCCATCCATAAAAGATAATGCCGCGAAACCCGTCGTGGCATCTACCAACAACTCTGTGTTTGGAAGCGGAAATTCATCCTTAGGGCATGCGTCATTGAGGTCTCTATAATATACACAGACACGGATCTGTCCTGTAGTCTTTTTCTTGACCGGAACAATGCTTGAGAGCCATGTAGGGTACTTTACTTCTCGAATGAAACCTGCAGTCTTTAATTTCTTGATCTCTGCTTCAATTTGGATTGACAACTCTGGTCGGAAGCGACGTGGAGCTTGCTTTACCCACCGACTATTTTCTGACACTGCTAGTCTGTGAACTGCAATTTTTGGATCCAAACCTGGCATGTCTTGATACCCCCATGCAAATACATCTTGATATTCTTGTAGGATTTGAGCATAGTTTCCCAACTCCTGCTGAGTCAATAATGCACTGACAAAAATTGGTTTGGGGTTTTCAATTGTTCCAAGATTGATTTCCTGAAGATCGTCAACTGTAGCCTGACCTCCATCTTCGATTTGTGATGGTGCTGGTATGACACTGTCTATGTATTCTTCCCCCGATTTTTCATTGTGCCCATTTTCTGGATCTGAATTTCCTGATGTCTCACATGCGGATGTCGAGGTGCAATTTACTTGGGCATGAGTTTTCCCTTGAGTGTATGTAGCAATGACTTTACTGCTTTTATTTATTCGTCTCCGGACCTTCCATTTTGTATTTTTCTTCTTGTTTTCGGACTGGAGAGTAGAAATATTCCCAAGTCGTTGGAAAACAGAGGTCCGTGGCAGCTTTGTGTTCCCGAGCCGCTGAAACGCTGATATGCGAGGTTTCAGACTTTCCCCGCTTTCTTCTCTGAATAAACCCTGTTCACGATTAGTGAGAACTTCTGATTCAGGTGTCTTTAGATTGACTATTTCTTCTCCTTTTGGGATGACCACTTTGAGCATGCCATTTTCTTGGGAGACTTTAATGGTGGGCTCGCTTTTCTTCATTTTACGGCTTCTGAGCTTTATTTTTAGGGGCCTAGATGATTCAGGTACAATGCCGGAATCTTTGCGTATGACAAATCTCTTGTTCCTGCCCCTACTTCCTGCAAAGTGAGTTGTGATGATCAAGGTGTCTGTTGGTATGGAATGGCTGATTTTCTGCAGAGGTCGGGTATAGCTTGTCATTAATGTCTCCATCGTACTTTCTATTGAAGTCAGTGCATTTTCAACCTTTGATGGGCGCTTCACAACGACTTTATACTTGGGTGCCTTTGAGTCTGATATGCCTTGCTTGTTGGGAGCTTTCACTTTGATGCAGACTGCCTTATGTGGCTCAGGTACTTCTACTTGTCTTTTTGCTTTTGTGTCAGCTTTCACAATACATTTCCCAGTGATTCGGGATGTTGCACTATCTGAAAGTTGATAATACTTGGCATCGGAGTAGTTCACTTCCTCCCCACAGAACGGATCAGTGTCGGCAGAAACCTTTTTAACCTTTCCGTCAGTAACATACTTGAAGCACTGATGTAGAGTGGAAGGGACAACACCATTGCTATGGAGCCATGGACGTCCCAATAACACTTTATAGGATGTCTCTGCCTCGATCACATGGAATAAAACCTCTGAATGGAGCTCTCTCCTATCTGTAATGATATCCTCATAGATCCCAAAGCCTTTTGTCCCAACTGATTAAACCCTTGAATCGTTAATAATGATGGGGACAACTGTCGTGCATTCTTCCCGATAGAGTGTAATGTTTTCAACGGGATGAGATTTACCGCGGAACCACAGTCAAGCAGGATTCTATTGATCTTTGTACCCCCGAATTCTCCGGTGACATAAAGAGGTCGGTTGTGTAATTCATTCCCCAGTAGAAGATCAGTTTTATCAAATGTTACCGTTGTTAGACAACATGTGCATGCATGTTTGGATGAGATATCACATCTACCTTCATATACTTTTGATGTCTCTTTATGTTGTCCTGTTCTTTCTTTTGCAGATAGAACTCTGATGGTCAGACCCTTTTTATGAGTGGAAGCCTGATGAGTCTTCTCATCTACCTTATGAGACACATTTGACTCGACGTTCTGCTTTTGCTTACCAACGGATGATGCACACTGATTAGAAAGTAAATTGATTTCATCTTCCTTTGTGTCATCTTTGCGATACTCCACGGAGACCATCTGACATGAGCAGGTATTTCCTTCCGCCTCCATGTTGAAAAATTTGACTGGTAAGAACTCAGTGAGTGTAACTGGGACCCTTGAAGGTTGCTCATATAATTTTTCTCCTTCTGACGTTTTCGTCCTCTTTTGTGACCTTTTCTTCTTCTTATTCTTCAAAGCTGGTGTTCCTTGGATTTTGATGCCAGAACGAGCTAAAGAATCAGGATTAGGGAGGTGCTTGGCTACATTTTTAGCCTTTTTGATGAATGTTTTCCAACCTTCCATGGAATCTTCGGACGAGGGGTCTACCCAAACCTCAAATGATGGGGCGGTCATTAATTCATGTCGAGATGGAACCTGAGGGTTTCTAGGAGACGGCATATCATCTACCTGAAAACCTACGGATATTGTACCTTCTGGTGATGCTTCCGGAAGGATGGATTTTCCTTCGATTACATTCGTTGATGCCGCTTCTGGGGTGTATGAGTCTAGCTCTAAATCACCACCGTTGATCATCTCCTGCATTTTATTTTTAATCATGTAGCAATCCTTGAGTGTGTGTCCGAGGATTCGGTGATATCGGCAATAATTAGGATCATTCATCCTATTGACTTCAGCTGGACGCTTAGGTTCAGGGAGAGTGATAGCTTGGGCTCGAAGAAGTTCTTCAAATATTGCCTCAACATCGTCGTCATCAAAGGAATATTTGACTGCCTTGCGTTCTTTAAGGGTCGGCCTTTTAGTCTGATCCTTGTCATTGATTTTGTCATTTCTCTTTTCTGTCCTGACAAATGTTGCCATTGATTCTCCCTTCTTTTGTGCTCCCCTTTTGCTATCATTTGGCTTCTCTCCAACCTGTACCTTTTGCATTGTTGTATTTTTTCGAGCAATTTGTCTCTCCACATTGCTTGCCTTAGACACCAACTCATCGAATGATTGGGGTTCTGCGGTGGCCACGAACGTTGCAATATCAGGAACGAGATTGTTATAGCACATCTGTACTGCCGACTGTTCAGTAATTTTTTCTGGACACTGCAAATTGAGGCTCCTCCACCTCATGATGAAGTCATTCGCACTTTCTCCAACTCTTTGCATAGTCTGGGCGAGTTCACTGATGGATACTTTCTTCTTTGAACTCACAAATTGTGCAAGGAACGCCTTTTGCATATCATCCCATGCTATGATGGATTCAGCTGGTAATTGTGTATACCAGGTGAATGCAGCTCCTTTGAGGGACTGAACGAATTGTCGAACTAACAATGCGTTCGATTGCGACGTCTCGCCACATGCTGAGTAGAAATGTGCTAAATGTTCATGAGGAGATCCATGGATCCCGTCATATTTGTCGAATGTTGGCCGTTGGTACCCTTTTGGGAATGCTACCGCATCGTATCTCGAGGGGTATGGCTTTCGATATCCGAGAACAGGAGTAGCCATGGACAACTGAAATTCTCGAATTCCTTCAGCAATAAGAGTCTTTATGTCTATTTGGGTCATCGATTTTGATGATGATTCCCCATTTTCTTCTTTCTTCTCCTCTCTTTCTTCCACCACTTTTCCTTTCTTTCGCTCATTCATATTTAATTGAACGGCCAATTGTGCAGCTAATGATGCAATTTCAGCATCTTTCTCTGCTAGCCTCTTGTCATTTTCTGCTAATCTTTGCTCCATCTCTCTCCTCATTGATAGGAGCATTTCTTCAACATTTTTAGGATGTTGGTCCTCTTGATTCTCCTCACCTGTCACCAATACCTGTGTGGTTTCAGCCGCTCCGCCTATATCCCCCCTTTCCAATTCAAGGATCCTCTCCTCCAGATTGCATTCCTCCATTGGTGGGGATTGAGGTTGATCATAAAGGGGATTCCAAGACAAGGTAGCAGGGCGTAAGGCTGTTAGTTCCGCGATGGTGAGACTAAGCATATCTCGAGACTTGGCACGAGTTAATGGACCTCCATGACTAGCTTGAGACTTCCTCGCCCTCTTTGCAGGTACAGCCATTCTTGTCTTGTAAATATTGGCAGGCTCCACTCCTTTCTTCGGCAGAGATATGTCGACGTTTTTATGAAGGCGGAAACCCTTGCTCCCGCTCATTGTTGTTCGCGGAGATCCAAGTGCATCTCTTCCTTCTCTGTCAGTGCTCTCACGTATTCTGGCTGTATGAACAACTAGGTTTCCTTGGAGCTCTGAGGCTTTAGTGTCTTCCTTCTCAGCTTGTTGAGGGTAGGCCTCTTGAGTTCCGTCATTAGTAGAAGTCACCAGTACAGATTCTCCTACGTATCGGAGGACGGGAATGGTACCAATCATGACGGTGGTTGACGGACCGCTAGTGGTGATAACTTGAGGAGTGAATGGTTGATTTTTTGGTTTGATAGCTTCTATTATAGTGACCTCTTCCAAGGTGGATCTAATCGCATCCACCTTCGCCTTCTCTCTCTTCAGACTGCGTGCAGCTCTTTTCCTCGCATTGCGAAGGGCACACTTTGATAGAGCCTGCCTTGGTTGGAGTTTGATGGCCTTTGCAACAGTTGTTGGAGCGACCTTTGCTTTAAGTGCATTGAGTGCAGTCTTGGGTGTTGTGAATGCCATCAGGGTTCGCTCCAAATGGAATGAAACACGATAACCAACTTTGCCAGTACATCCAGCTTGAGTTGTAGGGATGCTACGGAAGAAGACGGTGATTTGTGGTGCCATTTGAATACCTGAAATATGAGGACAATATAGAAAAGTGGTTATTTCCGTTGTAATTAGAGATGAAAAGGAAGATGGGTCCCACCGGGTGTGCCAAAAACTATGTAGAGGAAAAATTTGCTTCCCAACATAATCTCACCACCATGCCTAATTGCTGGCGGTTTTATTATTTTTAGGGTACGACCCATCCAAGGCAAATGTGCCTCTTAATTACATCATCTTGTTATCGAGCAAAACCTTTTGATTCTGCTTACAAACGAAAATAAATATGAGAGTAAAGTGTTTATTTGATTTCCTTGCAGCTGCATCTAAGTCGAACCTTAGATTGCCTACGTATCCGTCTTCGGAATCAAGCCACTCGTAGTTCCAGAATTTTTAATGAGCGAATGACTCGTTAAAAATAAGGATTGTGTTTGGAAATTGTGTTTGGAAATGTGTTTGGAAATATATTTGGGAGAATTTAGTTAGAAATAACCAGTGATTCAAAGATGGTTGCGGTTGCATCTAGTGGGTATGCTAGATTGCCTACGTATCCCTTCGCGGGAATCAAACCGACGTAGTTCGAAAGATTTTTAATGAGTAAATGACCCATTAAAAAAATGTGTTTGGCTATTTTAAAAAAATAGAATCAACTTCAAAGAAGTATGAATTTATTTAGAGGGGGTGGTTGCATCTAGAATAATCTAGATTGTCTACGTACCCTTAGCGGGATCAAACCGGCGTAGTTCTGGATTTTAAATGAGTGTGGACTTTAAAAAAAAATGAATTTTTGGGCTTAGGAATTTTCAGAAATGATTTTAGGCCTTTAAAATGCCTTGGGCTTAATTAATGAGTATTTTGATGACTCATTAATTATTATTCATTAGCCCAAACTTCTGAGCCCCATTTCAAGTGTGCCTGCTGAAGTAAGTGAAATCATCATGGGACTCTACTTGTTGATGAGATTAGAACGAATCAACAAGAACCTAGCCGAACTAAAAGAAACATACTGCTTTTTTATTCCCTGCCCTTTGTTTCTTTCTCGATTTTGCCTGTGCCATCTGACTTCACCGCTTGGTAAGGTCATGCTTTTATGCTTTTTATTTAACAAAGTCTTCTGCTCCTTGCTTCAAATCCCCACTGTCACTATCCCAATTAATATATTTTTTTTCTCTTGCTTTTGACAGTTCGACGAGCTCGTCCATTGCAACAAGCAAAGGCTCCTACTCACATCCTATTATAATTGTTGACAATTAATCAAAGAAGGTGCTTTTCCACTTTTCCAGTTTTCTTTTCCCCTTTTCCATCTCTTCCTTCCTTTATTTGTCTGTAGCTTGCACCAATAAATATGACTATGTGAGCATGAAATTTTCCATGCAAGTGATGTATGCACATCACAAACATCCTTTATACTTTTTCTCACTCCCAACGTGATGACCTTGGACCCTTGTTTCCTTGCATCAAATTCCATCTTTTTCCACATGATTTTTGTATTTTCTTCATGCTAATTAATTATAGCATATTTGCATGTCTAGGCGTTAAAGCCATTATCATCTCCAACTCCCCCATGCTTCATCGAATCATGCGTTTAGCAATTTGAATATTTTTTCTTTTACACTTGCAGACTCATTCTCCATGCTTTTTGGATTTCGAAATTGTCCTTTCATATGAAATGATATACATGAGCAAACTCTTTTGGTCGATCATGATCGACCGAATTTTTGATGCTCTTGAACATCCCATCATTTTTCTGCTTCATGATTATTACTATCTCTCGGATTTCTTAGACGATCATGATCGTCTATTTTCTTTCAAGTCCATGAACATCATCTCCTTTCTTTCCATGAACGATCATGATCGCTCACTTTTTTTGATATTCATAAATTTCTCAGACGATCGTGATCGTCTATTGTTATGAATATTGAAATTTCTTGCCCTTGATATTTGTGGTATTGGACCTGCCATGTTAATTTTCCCGAGATATATAGATATATATATATATATAATCTTTTTTATGCATATAAATCCCTTTTTTTTAAAAAAAAAGAGTTTATGAAAGAATGAAACAAAGTAAGATCATTTTATACCTTTCCTCCTTTTTTTTCTCCTGCGAGACCTCCTCTGCTGTTTTTTTTCCTTTCTTTCCTTCTTTCTTCCTTTTTCCTTTCTTTTTCTCTTTGTTAACTTCTCTTTTCTCTTTTACTCACACACTCTTTTCCTTTTTTTTTCTCTCTTCACCTGACACACACACACACTTTGATCTTTCTCTCAATTTTTTCTTTTTCCGATTTTCACTTTTCTTCTCCACTATGTCATTCCCTTGTGCCTCTATATATAGGCAACGGGAAAAGATCAGATCAAATGAAGATTGAACATTTTTGAATTTGAATTTTGAAGCGCCCAATTAAATGAGGACTCTGTTTGAAAAATATTGATGATATCTGATTTCGAATTCAAATGCTTGTTATTTTTTGTGGCCTTTAAATTCCTATTTTTTTTCTTTTTGTAAATGTCAATTATCAGATAGAAGCTACCAGATATTGATTAATATATATATATATATATATTTATGTGACTTGGTCACCACTTTTTCCGTTTCAACACTATCTAAAGCCAATAAGCCTATATTCTATTAAACACCCTCCACCTAACCGGAAAGGAAAAATCACAAGTCTAGTAGCCAGCTCAAAAAATCAAAATTTCATCAAAATTGCAAACCATCAAAGTAAAAATAGCTACCAAGGAATATCATTGTACCCCACCATGCAAGACAATTTATGTATTCCGACCAAGTAGACGCACCACCAAAGTTGTGGATTGAAAAAACAATATCCATAAATAAAACAGGAAATGCCAATTCAATTGAAACCCAATAATACCAATTTAAAATAAGAGGTAAAATTAAACCGAAACTCCAAATTGGCATTTATAAAGCCTTGAATTCTGACCTAATAACCCAGAATTGAATAAATTTATCAAAAGAGTATATCGATGATGATGTTGACTTGTGTTGATAACTTGATGATGCTTGGCAGATTGAAATTTGGATTGTATGTTCAATGTTGCTTGATGTATTTGATTATTTATCATTTCGAATCTTAGATTATATGTTGATTTAGTTTGTTAATGTGTTGATGACTTAATGATATTGTTGTTGAAATTTGGATTGTATGTTCAATGTTGCTTGATGATATTGTTGTTGATTATTTGTGAAAGACACTTTGGTCGAGAAGAGGGTTGAAAATAATATTTCATACCTCTACAAAATTTTGGTTCAAACCGAAACCATACTGAAACCGTACCGAACTTAATTAGTACGGTACGATCTGATTTCACTTTCAAAATATGGACAAACCGAACCGTACCGATTAAAATTAAATGGTATGGTTCGGGTATCGATCAATTTTGTACCGTACCGAACCGTGCCCACCCCTAACAAAAATAGCATGTAAGGCTGTTGATGAGTATTCTCTGGTTTTCGGTATCCATCTTTGACATTTGAAATTCAAATCAACAACATCAGATAATGAACGATGATCAGATACCCTATCATAGATCACTGTCACAATCAAAGGGTGCAAAATCATGCTACAATCAGACCATCTTCTTCTTTATGTAAAAAGAAAAGCAAAAACCAAATAGCCATAAAAATAAGGACAAATTTAAGAAAACAACCAACATAATCACGTAGCATGATGCAAAACAAAATTTCTCCATACCAACCAATTTTAATATTGAAAATGATTATGAAGGCAAAGCATCCATTACCTCCTTTACAGAGTAAAGCATGTAATTCCTTATAACATCTTTGGATATCCTCCCATTTTGATGAAACTGAGACTCCACAAACTTACCAAAGGATTGCAAGAATCACAGCATTGAAAACAAAGGAATTGCTCAATCAAATATGTATATATTCATGATAGGTACAGAAACATCAGTTTGAATAAGGATGAGATTGAGATTGATGAGACATTTTCATGATAACGATACAAAAATCTTAACCTAATATCAAATCCTATGAAATCTAATTTCAACAAAACCCCATGAAATCCAATTTCAACAAAACCCCATGAAATCCAATTTCAATAAAAATTAGATCCCATTAAAGCTAACTTTAATAATCTTACGAAATGCAAGGTGTAAACGAATTTCTTGAATTCAGACGACAACATCTCACAAATGAAGATATTTGGCTAAAAAATAGAAAAAGATAAATCGATCAATGTACAATGTAATTAGCAACAATATCAATTTGAAAGTGCCAATCGTTATCACACAGATAGAAAAAAGATTTACCTTGACTTGTTTCACTATTCCACCAATGAGAGACGATAATCGTGCATCTTGATTGGTAGTAGAAGGATTTTTAATTGGTAGAGTGCAACTTTCTAATGTCAATAAGGCTGCATCACTTCTTATTGCTTGCAAAATCTGACAAAACCAAGAAATGTGCATAATGTGTAAAAATAAATCCCAAAGAGCACGTGAACCTTGGCAATGTCATCTTGTAATTAAAGATCGTACTACTTCTCTCGAGAGATATTGCCCATACCTTCATTTCTAAAATTGATTCAATGATAAATTACCCTCTCGAGAGATATTGCTCATACCTTCATAAAAAGATGCCTACATAAAAAATCGAAAAAAGGAATAATTACCACTTTGAGCTAATATAATGCAGAAAACCTCCAATTCATAAACTACTGGCAACAATCACCAAGTAGGACCTAAATTTGACATAAATTGAAATGACCATATAGGCATACAGCAGAAGAAGGTAACTGTGACTTGGCTAAGCGCCCCAGATTTCCAGCTTTAAAAATTGTTGAACAGTTACTCATCCCCAACTGATAACACATTTATCGGAGAAAGCTAGCAAGAAATATAAGTAACTAAGAAAACATCAAAGGAAATCTCTCCAACCCGCAAACAAACACATGCTCATACATAACAAAGATGTCCCATTACCAAACCCTTTATTGACTTTAGTCCCAGAGAAATCAGCCTACAATACCACCATCAAATTCGACAAAACAGGCCATAAATTCAACAAAACCCCTCATAAACCAAAAAATTCCCAAATTGTCGTTGTCTTAATTTCACAAAAATTTTACCAAAACCTCGACGACAGATGTCTTGGAAACCAGGCGACTGCAGGTATGATTCTCTTTGCTAGCTCAACACTCACACACTAGCTGAACCTGATTGAATCGGGAGTAGCCCGTGACTAGTTTAGGATGATGAATGGACTGATTAAACTCTGTTTTGATTGTTGTTTGGATTGTGAATCAATAATGAATGTGAATGATGATCAGTGCACGATGCAATGCACTCAAAGTGTTTGTAAAAATGCCTAGCACAGATTTGATGATCACACTCATAATTCTGAGAGAAACTTCATGTATATTTTTGATTACATTCACAATACAATCTGATATGAATCTCACAGAGTATTTTACATCACTCTCACACTTGAATTCAGTAACACACACAAAGCATGACTCAATTTTAGCCACTCACATTAGGACACTTGGCATCTCTAGAATCTAGACTACACCTGTAAACTAACACACACAATGAGAGGATGAATCTGTTATCCACCTCAGCACACACACTCTCTTCTGCTTTCTATCTTCCACGTGCTACTAACAGGATCATACCAGCTTAGCAGCTTAGTCATCAACACTCCCCTCTAAGCTAGAAGCTGGTTTAACACCTAGAAGTAATCTTAGTTTCCCAAGTCTGTCTTTAGGTAATGCTTTTGTGAAGATATCAGCAAGCTGATCTTCAGTCCTGCAATATAACAAAGTAATTTTGTTTTCCTGCAAAGCTTCTCTGATAAAATGATACCTCCTAGAGATGTGTTTTTTCTTCTGATGAAACACAGGATTCTTTGCAATCGCAATGGCCGACATATTGTCACAAAGTAGAGTAGTAGGCTCCTCTTGCTCTTCTCCAAAATCCTTTAGAACAAATCTTAGCCAAATTGCATGTGTAGTAGCTTCTGCTGCACTGATGTATTCTGCCTCTACTGTGGACAAAGCAACACTGCTTTGTTTCACAGATGCCCAAGAGAACACCCCACTTCCCATGGTGAAAGCATATCCTGAAGTGCTTCTTGAATCATCTTCAAAACCTCCCCAGTCACTGTCACAAAACCCAACCAGAGTAGAGACTTTGCCTTTGACATACTCAATTCCATAGGAAATTGTTCCTTGAACATATCTTAGAACCCTCTTTGCTGTTCCTAGCTGCTTGCTTGTTGGACCATGCATATATCTTGATAGCACACTTGCTGCATACATGATATCTGGTCTGGTTGCTGTTAGATACAGCAAACTCCCTACAAGTTTCCTGTAGAGATGTTCATCTGCCGGCTCACTTCCATCACCCTTCCTCAACTTATCACCTGGAACCAGTGGTGTACTCACTGGTTTACAATCTTTTAGTCCAAATCTCTCAAGTAGAGTGGCTGCATACTTTCTTTGGTGTATGAAAATGCTTCTGTCTGTCTGAATTACACCCATTCCCATAAAATGTTGTAACAACCCCAAATCAGTCATCTCATACTTCCCCATCATTTCAGATTTGAATTCCTGCATCAAAGTCTCACTAGATCCTGTGTAGACAATATCATCTACATAGATTGAAACAATGAGAATCCCTTCATTGCTTGCTGTTTTCACATACAAAGTGGCCTCACTAGCACTCTTGACATAACCACACTGAGATAGAAATGAGTCTATCTCACCATACCAAGCCCTAGGGGCCTGCTTCAACCCGTACAATGCCTTCTTGAGTCTATACACTTTTCCTTCTTCCTCTTGAATCACATAACCTTCAGGTTGTTCAGTGTAGACTTCTTCTTCAAGGTTTCCATTTAGAAATGCAGACTTCACATCTAGTTGGTATAACTTTCAACTCTTTTGTGCTGCAAGTGCAATCAGAGTTCTGATTGTGTCCAGTCTTGCTACTGGGGCAAACGTCTCATTAAAGTCAATTCCAGGCTTTTGCGCATACCCTTTTGCAACAAGCCTTGCCTTGTGTTTTTGAACTGAACCATCCAAGTTCAGCTTAGTTTTATACACCCATTTTACTCCAATAATGGGTTTATCCACTGGTCTGTCAACTAGGTCCCAAGTACCATTCTTGTTGATCATACTGAGTTCAGTTTCCATAGCTGTTTTCCACACTTTATCTTTTGCAGCCTCTTCATAAGTTTCTGGTTCTATGAAACTCATATGACATCGTGCATAAATGTCATCAATGCTCCTATATTTCACAGGAGTTTGACTTGAGAACTCAGATCCTGAATGTGCATCTTCAGTCTGCATCTGATTTTCTTGTTCAATCACTGTTGGACCTTCATCTTGAGGGTCAGATACAGAACCACTGAATTCCAGACTATATCCTGCACCATTTCTCATAAAACTTGATCTTGTAGTACACCTATTTGCATCACTCCAATCCCACTGAGCATTTTCATCAAACACAACACTTCTGGATATAACCATCTTCTCAGTTTGCAAGTTGTACAATCTGTAGCCCTTCTCACAACTTCCATACCCCATGAACACACATTTTGAACTCTTCTCATCCAGCTTCTGTCTAAGCTGGCCAGGGACATGGGCATAGCATAGAGCACCAAACACTCTCAGATGCTTCACTCCTGGTCTCCTCCCACAAAACTTCTCAAATGGTGTTTTCTCAGCAACTGCCTTAGTAGGACATCGATTCTGTAGGTACACAGCTGTGTAAACAGCTTCTCCCCAAAACTTGTAAGGAATCCCCTTAGCATGCATCATAGTCCTGGCCATTTCAACAATGGTCCTGTTCTTCCTTTCAGCCACCCCATTTTGTTGGGGAGAATAGGCCACTGTCAGTTGTCTCTTGATGCCACTGAGATCACAGAACTCCTAAAATTCCTTTGAGAGGTACACACCTCCCCTATCACTTCTTATCTGCTTTATCTTATATCCACTTTGCAATTCCACCATTGCTTTGGACTTTTTAAACACATGTAATGCTCCTGACTTGTTCAAGAGAAAATACACCCAACACATTCTTGTGCAATCATCAATGAAGGTCAGAAAATACCTGTTTCCACCTGCAGTTTTCTCCTGCATTGGTCCAAAAATATCTGTGTGGATAAGATCCAAAGGAATGGTGGCTCTCTATGCTTTCTCCTTGTCAAAAATTTCAACATGTTGCTTACCCATCACACATCCTTCACATACTGCACTTCCATGAGCTGTTAGTCTAGGTAACCCCACAACAAGACTTTTCTGTTGCAAAGTCTTCAGACTAGCATAGTTAAGGTGTCCATAACGTTTGTGCCATAGTTCTGCATCCTCCAGCACCACAGTCTTCATTGCTAAAGGATTGATGCTTTCCAAAGTGAGTGGAAAACATCGATTCTTTGTCATAGGTACTCTAGCAACCTTATCCTTCATCTCCTTGTCGCGAAATATATCCACTATGCCATCACCAAAAACTAGATAATAGCCATGTTCTAACATCTGTCCCACACTAAGTAGGTTTTCTTCTATGGCTGGCAGCAACATGACATCTTTGATTTGTCTTTCTCCCTGCTTGGTCTGTATGACAAGTGTTCCTTTTCCTGCAGCTCTTACAAGCTCACCATTTCCCATCTTCACCTTCACTGTTACATCTCTATCAATGTCTCTCAGCATTGATTCCTGTGCAGTCATGTGATTACTACATGCACTGTCCACATACCACACTTGATCATCTTCCTTCACAGATGCAACATTACATGCATAGAACAGAGTCTCTGTAGTTTCTGTCACTTCTTTTGCTAGGTTTACTGTGGCAGACTTTCCTGCCTTGTTTGGTTTAGGACACTCCCTTGACATGTGTCCAAAACGTTGACAATTGTAGCATTTTACTTTAGGCACAGATTTTTCCTTGTGCCAGCATTCACCAAAGTGATATCTATCACATGGTTTACAGAACATCCTTTTCCCTGTCTTTTCTCTCGTTATGAAATTTGAGTTCTGATGATGGTGATGAGGTTTCCATGAATTGGATTTCTTATTCCAATTTCTGTTTCCTTTTGAAAACAGATGAGTTGAACCTTGTGATCCATCATTTCTAGCACTGCTTTGCTTGTTACTCATGGTCAAACTTGCAAAAGCTTTCTCATATACACCTGAGTGTCTCTCCTGTCTCTGATCATACGCTCTTATTGAGGCAACAACATCCTCAACAATAATGGTATCCAGGTCTCTGGTTTCTTCAATGATCGACACAATCGAATCATAACTTTTAGTTAGACTAATCAGAATCTTCTGTGCTATCCTTCTTTCAGAAATGTTTTCACCATAAGTTTTCATTTCATTTATAGTGTCAAAGAGTCTAGACAGATAAGTACTTAATGGTTCATCTTCTTTCATCCTGTTGTATTCGAAATCGCGTCTGAGGGACTGGAGTTTAACGGCTCTCACCTTCAAATCGCCTCTGTATTCTCGTCTTAACATATCCCAGGCACCCTTAGCAGATCATTCATTCCTGATCTTAGAGAAAATAGAATCTTCTACTGACAATTGGATCATTCCCAGATCCTTGGCATCTCTGATATAATCGGCCCGCATTGGCTGATTCAGCACCACTCCTGCTTCATCTCGTTCTTCATTCAGACCGACATCAACATACTCCCATAGATCATGAGCTCGAAGAATCGTCTTCATCTTGATGCTCCAGAACTCGTAATTTCCACCATCGAAGATCGGTGCTCGCAACTCTCCTCCTGCCATACTTGCTTCACAGAAAACGTCCCAGTGTTCACGGCGATCTCACCGCTCTGATACCATCTTGGAAACCAGGCGACTGCAGGTATGATTCTCTTTGCTAGCTCAACACTCACACACTAGCTGAACCTGATTGAATCGGGAGTAGCCAGTGACTAGTTTAGGATGATGAATGGACTGATTAAACTCTGTTTTGATTGTTGTTTGGATTGTGAATCAATGATGAATGTGAATGATGATCAGTGCACGATGCAATGCACTCAAAGTGTTTGTAAAAATGCCTAGCACAGATTTGATGATCACACTCATAATTCTGAGAGAAACTTCATGTATATTTTTTATTACATTCACAATACAATCTGATATGAATCTCACAGAGTATTTTACATCACTCTCACACTTGAATTCAGTAACACACACAAAGCATGACTCAATTCTAGCCACTCACATTAGGACACTTGGCATCTCTAGAATCTAGACTACACCTGTAAACTAACACACACAATGAGAGGATGAATCTGTTATCCACCTCAACACACACACACTCTCTTCTGCTTTCTATCTTCCACGTGCTACTAACAGGATCATACCAGCTTAGCAGCTTAGTCATCAACAAGATGTGCATAAATTTACACAATCAAACTCGAAATTACAAAAATTGAACACATAACTTCATGAATTAATAAAGAACTTGAAAATATCACCAATCAGAACGTAAAAGATAAAGAACTACGGTTATAGCAGAAGAAGAAGGAGGAGGTATCAGGAAACTTACATTCGCAGCAGCAGAAGAAGAACGATAGAGGGTGTGATGGCAGCTTCTTTAATAAAAATGGGACTAACTCTGAATATATATATATATATATATATGTATATATATATATGCCACTTGCTTCAGCCTCCACCCCATCTGTAATATTCAAACTCCAAATTAATCTTCACAACAATCGACATATAGAATTCAGCACAACCTTATGGATTCGGACATCAAGGGCTAAATAGATCTCTTAATCAAGCAAACATAAATAGCAATTGATAACCAACCAACAAAAAAACTTTATTTTGTACAATAAAAGGAGACCCATGAAATCATTTAGCGCGAGTCTTTTTCCCCAACTCAATAATATGCAGTTTTGAATATGAATGTAAAATGAAAAATTTGCACATATGCACTATGAAATAAAGGCAAAGAGAGAATTTTTTCAGTACCTAGAGATGGTCGCCGTGTATGTGCATTCCCCAAAACTGACCTCAGCGGTGGCAGTCGTAATGGAGGTCGGAAAGGATATGCCCTAATCCCAATTGGCATCTTGCGTGACTGAAACCGTCGCATGGTGCACCAATGTCTTCAAAACGTGATACTAACCTAACTAATTGTGCCTTATTCATGGAATTAGTTCGCATCTATTTAAATTCCAACATGTTCTCCACTGCAATTTCCATACCCAATTGTGATTTGCAGGACTTTATCAAAGCAGCAGAAAATAGAAAGTAATCCTCTTATTCTAACTAAAAAAATGAAAAAGTAAAATAATGTCATTATCCAATTGCGAGAAAAGAAATTGAGGGAAAAAAAGGGATAATTATCACTAACCGAAGTCCATGGAAAGCAAGGCCCAAATCAGTCAAAAATTGATCTTCAACACGTGGTGAACCGTGGAAACCATAGATGGCGAGATGAGGAAGGCAGAGATGAACGCAGTGATTCTCTCTCCCGATTTGATGTTCGTGTGTTACATTGTAGCCGTCATGTAAAAGTGTGAAAAAACCCCAAAAGCGAATGATGAAGATGAAGATGAACAAAGAATCAAGTGAAAGGAAAAAGCATTTAACAAACACCAATTACCCACCGGAAACCTCAAACGCCTCCGCAATGGCAGCCCAATCCGCTACGGAGCGAAGTCAAGAGAGCGCACCACCGGGTTCCTCCCCAGCTTGTAACGACCCGTCCCAGATTCGGAATTAGATTAGTGATTAATGAAGAATTAGTGACTTTGATTGGTGATTACTTCGAGTGATTTCGGACAGACGGAGTGAAATGACCGTTTTACCCTTGAAATGGATGAAACATTGACTTTTAACTCGGCTGGTCAAACGGACTTTGGCCGATAACTGTGACGTAGTTCGGGACGTCACAAGTCCGTAGACAAGCGGCACGTCCGATTCCGACATTCGAGAAAGAAGTTATGATATTCAGAAGTTGAAAGGCATTTTTGTAATTTGTCATGCAAGGGCAATTTGGTCATTTGGTTGCATTGAGATCTGTGCCAATGAGATTATGACACCTGGTGCGTTGGGATTTGTGCCCAATGGATGTGGGACACATATCCCTTCTCTGGATGGTTATGGAAGTTCCCTCACCGTCTCACAATTGTTTTAAACATTGTTGCACGATTTTGGTTAACAGAAAACAGAACATGGTGAGTACCTACGAAACCCAACCCATCCAAATCTCTGAAACTTCATCCTCTATTAGTGGTTTGTGAATGAAAGTGAGAGAGGAGGATGAGACGACGTCAACGGTGTCCACAGCGATGCCCACGACAGCGGGTTGAGGTAAGAAATCCGTGAGGCTCCTGTTTGAGTTCGAAAATGGAAAGTCTTGATTTTATGGGTGATGATCAAATTGGTTGTTGGCATAATGTTCTAAGTGTTCAGGTGAGTCGACTGGGACTGGAAAGGAGGCCAACGGTGGCCGAGAACATGGAAACTGGATGATTGGAATTTATTCGATCATACTTCAATTTGGAAGGTAATAAACAAGCCCTAATTTCATGTTTTAATTAGCTAGATCGATCCTAAACATTGGGATGAAGGTTTAGGAAGAAATAAGAGTGAAAATGGGTTGAAAATGGCTGAAAACCGGCCACGCCGGTTCGAGTTGCAGAGACTGATCTGAACCGGTTTGAATCTGGTCGACCTGAGGTAGGAGATGAACAGTGTTGAGGCGCGTGGCTCCCACACGCAGCCCCTTTGGGCGGCTCGTGAGGGCGCGTGAGACATGTTTTGGGAAAGTTTTCAACATGTGATTTTAAGTATTCAATGTAACGAACATTTTGGGACTGGTTTCGAGTCGATCAAATATAGTTTCGATATGATTTAGGATGTCCGAAGGTTTAGGATCGCATTTAAAAATAGTTAAAAAATTTGGAAAAATTACGGGGATTTAGTATAAGTATATTGAAATAGTTAGTGACCTTAGAATGTGATTTGGACAGTTTCGGGAAATCCAGTGATAATGGATTAGCCGAGAATGGCGTATTGCACGCTTATCGAGGCGGCAACGCAGATGGTCTGTGAGTGGACTTTGTTTTCTAAAATATGATGCATGCATAAATATTTTATATGTTTTCTATCTGTGATTTCTATGTTTATGCTTATGATCTTTATGATTTCCGTTTTGCACGTATTTAGAGATATTTTATGTCTTTACACGTTTTCCGAGATTCTGTCTTAAGTTGTGAGTTGATATGATTTCGATGATTTGCTTTTGGGATTTGAATTATGATTTGAATTCAAGGATTTACAAATGGATTTCGGAAAGTGCCTTCGGGTTGAGGCCCAGTTTCTAATGCTTTCGGATTTCGGTTTTCATGTGATTTCTATATTTGAATTCGGGATTTCAAATGATGATTTCAGATTTGGTTTTCGATGGATTTCTGGATTTCCTATGATTTTCACATGATTTTGGGTTTAAAGACCCATTGTTGTTGCTGGATCTGGTTTTAGGTTTAAAAACTCGGTTGATTGATGACGGGGGAGGGCCCTTGATTGATATGTTTTGAGTTTAAAGACTCGTGAGTTTAAAGACTCGTTTATTGTGATATCCCTCGAGGCCTATTGTTTGTGTTTTTATTTTAAAGACTCGTTGATATCCCAGGAATTCATAATATATGTGTTTTGAGTTTAAAGACTCGTTGATATGAGATCCAGCTGATTGATTGACTTGTGATTTACTATTGCTTTTCAAATGGTTTTCCGATGTTTTGGGCGGTGGCCTGGATGATTTGGATTTTGTGGATTTTTGGGCTGATTTCCCGTACGTTGATGTTGATTTATGATTTTTCATTGATGGTTCTCTTATTTGGAATTGACATGGTTTTAGAATGCATGCATTGGTTTTACATGAAGGGTATAAATGTCTTTCTTAGCAAATGTTTTCTAAACTTATTATTTATTTTTGTCCACTCACAGTCTTTTATGTTTTTGATACCTTCTAGGTTGTTAATGCGGTGCAGGCTGTTGTTAGTGAGACGGGGACATTACACATGCGATCCACAGTGGTTTCTGCGCACTCTGAGAAATCAGACGTTGTTTTTGGTACGTTGACCTGGGTATCCCTTGTCTGGCTTACGTGTTCCATGGTGGTTAGACAGGTTTTTAGCCTTCATGTCGCACCTGGGTTAGACAGGAGCATGACTTATCCCTTAATCCCTGGGAATTAGGGGTGGGTCGTCTCACAGCTTCTTCGTCCGCTGTTGCTCGCGTCGCAAACCCTCCCTCTCCAAAGGCCACTACCGGAAGCCTCAAATTTTTCGTCGCAAAGTGATTCAATTCTTCGCAAGAAGGATTTGAAATCGAGTTGCAGTTGCGAGAATGGAAAACTGTATTTCTAACCAATTAAAAGTTTAGGTATGATGTTGACATTTTTAACCTTTACTACGAAAAAAATTATAATGAATGTAGGGTTATTTGATAAGTGTATTTTAGGAAATAAATATTTTGGTATACTAATTTGCCCAGCAGTTATTAAATTGCCTTCATTTTTAAAAGATGTTGAGGAAGGATATTTGAAGCATTTTTGAAATTTAACCATTTTAAGGAATTGACTTTATATATATATAAATAGCTACAACACGCATATATATGATTGATGTGCCATATATATTTGATAGTTGCAACAGTTGATTTGAGTGAGTTTCGAAAGTCGACCCCGTTTGTTTGATCATGAGTGAAATGATCGATTTAGGGCTTGTCGTAGGTAATTAATAGGGGAGAACCTAAATTAATACTTAATTGAAGGATTTCGGTGGAAAAACTAAAGGAATTAAGCTGGAATTGTTAGAGATTTAACCAGGTCGAGTCGCGGGTCTATAACCCGTTTAGCAGGGTTTCGGGTGAAGAAGACGACAATGTAGCTCACTGTGCAGGGCGCGTGGCTTTCATGCGCAGCCACTTTGAGCGGTACGTGAGGGCGCGTGAGGCAATATCTCCGGTCACGGTCAGCAGGTGATTTGATCCTTTCAGTGTAACAGACATTTTGAGTTAAATTTCGAGTCGATCGGGCGTCGTTTGGGATAGTTTGGAGAGTTCGAAGGTTTAGGATTTTATTTTAATTACGCCAAAAAAACCGGAAAAATTAGGGAAATTAAATTAAGCTTATGGGAAGTGTTTGTGACCCAAATTGTGATCTTTGACTGGCCAGAACATTCCCGAGGCAACCGAGGAGCATACGAGACGCGATTGACTCGTTCGAACTTCGTGAGTGGACTTTTGATTTCTAACCGAGCATGTATAACTGTTTTTACTCCCTTGTTTTATGTTTCTATATATGATTTTATGATTACATTTATGATATTTCTACCTTACGTGAATGCACACTTTTCGATGTGATATATCATATTTTTACGTATTTCGAGACTATGGTTTCTCCGATACTTTGATGATGGTTTGATGAGTGATTTTATACGATTTGTGCATATTACATTTTAATGATCATTTGATTATGATTTGTGAGTAAGATTCGGGATTTGAACGTGAAATTCGGACATAAGTCCTGTTTGATAAAATGTGATTTCGAATTGGTTTGGATTTTGGATCACGATGGATCCTGAATTTGTTATGATTTACACACGATTATGGGTTTAAAGACCCGGTACGATTGTTGGATTTGGTTTTGGGTTTAACGACCTGGTTAATTGATGATGGGGGCGGGCCCGGATTGGGTTTAAAGACCCGGATTGAGTTTGAAGACTCGGAATTTTAAAGACTCGGTTACTGTGATTACCCCCGAGGCCTTGATTGTGTTTTGAGTTTAAAGACTCGTTGATATCCCGGGAAGGCCTGATATATGAGTTTAAAGACTCGGATGGATCCAGCAATTTGATTTGTTGATGTTACATTCGGTTTTACATGGTTTTATGGCTGTTTACTGTAACGGTTTCCATATGATTCGTCAAACCGTTTTTTAATACTTAGTTATGCATACGTGTTGTAAAACTGGAGGGTGAACCTTGATTTCATTGAACTGTTTTCTGGAACCATTATTTTTAGTCCACTCACATTTTTCTGTTTTAATACCCTCCAGGTCCTGGTACAAGTTTTGGGGGCTAACGCAGAGGCATAGGCATAAAGTTTTCCCGTTGCAGTGTAGTTAGTTCACAGAGTAGGGTTTTATCCTTATCTTGTTTTGTAATCATGCTCTGTGATACTGTTGACTTGTAACGACCCGGACTTTCGGAAAAGGGAAAATTTGGAAAATTTGAAGAAAATTACGATTTTGCCCCTGGAAAGTGGGCGAATGGTTAACTTTTGGCTCGAGCGGTCAAACAGACTTTGACCGATGATTGTGACGTAGTTCAGGACGTCACGAGTTCATAGGCAGGTGGCACGTCCAATTCCGACGATCAGGGAAGAAGTTATTGACTTTTGGAAGTTCAAGGGCATTTTCGTAATTAGGACAAAAAGGGGGAAAATGTTGACTTGTTGATTGACCACTATTTTTCACGCAATTCGAGGACCATTAGGTGGGTCTCGATGCCCTGAGTCCGTAGACAGGCGGCACGCTAAAAACGGACGTTGGACGGACGCGTTATGGGTCTAGAACGGGGAGGGGCATTTTGGTAATTTTGTGAAGGAGGGCAAAATGGTACATTCCAAGGGGACAATTGAGATTGCCGTGAATGGGTTCTGAGGGAATTCTTCAAAAACAGAGCACGGGTATGCATTTGTTTATGAAAGAAATTGGTTGGGCTGAGTGACTGAATTCTTTATGCTTTGAGTGAAGGAACAAAGGCAAGGGGAGAGCTCGGGTGTCTGAACTGGGGACTGAATCCGTGTGGGTGCTATTAGAAAATGAAAACAGAGCATTTGTGAATTGTTTATGCCATTGAGTGGCTTGAGCAGAGCACGGGGTACTTTGAGTATCAAGTTGAAGTAGCTTAATCACTTGCTGGGAAGGACGGAGAGAAACAGAGGGGGCACTGGAGAGATTGAGAGATTGGAGGGACATAAATCGCGAATTTAGGATATTGGAGGGAAAAATTTTAAATGTTAATTTGGGAGTGAGACGGCCCAAACAGAGATCAAGAGCAGCTCCCTGAGCTTGTGTCGACTGCAACCACGCAAAAATTGAAAGGAATTGGTCGTGTTTGACCTCGAACTGGAGTTCCAGTTTCTGGGAAAAGTCGAGCTGGAGTTCAGACGGTTAGAGGGCTTAAAGCTTGCAATTGATCTTGGAGTTCTGTTCTCATGGATTCTGCAAAACTTCTGAGTGGATCAATTTCAAGGAAACAATCGAGTTTGGACGAGATTAAATGATGAACAGTGCACGTCTGTTCTTCCAAGTTTCGATTTCGAATCGCCTGGATTAAGGTAAGTTATCACATATTTGAGGTTACAGAGCCTTAATCAGATACATGGTGATCCTACTGAATGATCGAATTGATGAAATTAACTTGGAATTGACAGAATCCCAGTCGGGTCACGCCGCGGGCCAACCGGACCCGTTTATGAGTCAAACGGGTTGGGACGACGACTGTAGCAGGCGCGAGAGTTTCACGTGCAGCCACCCACGGCGGCACGTGAGGGCACGTGGGCCCGATTCTCAAGGTGAGATCAACATGACTTTTGTTCTATGCAATGTAACGAACATTTTAGCGTTGATTTCGAATTAATCGGACACCGTTTCGATGTTGTTTCGAGGGTCCGAAGGTTTATGTTACGTTTTAATTAACATTTAATTCTCGGAAAATTATGGGAAACTATTATGCTGTTCTTTGAGTCCTTAGTGACACTGAGGAATGATTTCGGACAGGATTCGAGATTTCTGGAAAATGTCGGAAATTACGGAAATGCGTGCAACGCGAAAACGAGCTTTATGGACGGTGTGCGAGTGGACTTTGCTTTCAAAATTTAATGCATGCATAAATGTTTCTATGATTTCTATGATTATGATTATGACTTGTGATAATTACGATTTTTGTATTTATACGTATTTTGGTATGTAATACGTAACTGCACGTATTTCAAGACTATAGTTTCTCTTATGCCTTGGTGATGGTTTGATGAATGATTTCACATGATTTGTGTGTATGATGTTTTAAGGATGTTTTGATTATGATTGTGAGTATGACCTACGGTTTTGACACGTATTTCGAGATTATTACGATTTTGCGCGTTTTACGAGATTTCGAGTATATTGTGTTTTGATGCCTTGACTTTGGAATTTGAAATGTGATTTGATTTGACTTTGGGATTTGAAATGATTTCAAAGATTTAAAACATATTTTGGAAAAGGTGATTTCAGGCTTGATGCCCAGGGCATAAAAGTAATTTTGATGAACGAGATTCGGATTTTGGAAACGTGAAAATGGATTTCCGGATTTGGGTTCGGAATGATGTTCCTGGATGCTACCTTATGGAATCATTATTGCGAATTCGGGTTCGGGAATGGATGACGTGACAGGACCGCCCCCGAAAGTGCATCGATAACCGTGCCCGGTCCTGCTCTCGTCTGGCAAGATGACTGAAAATCCCAAGTTACCCTCAGTACCTGCCAAACCAGTGATAGCCACACGTACTTACTCATGTCTCCGCCCCTCGTACAGCCTCGAACAACGCGCCACGACCTGGAGGGTCAATAAAAAACCAAAAGGTGTGAGTGGACAAAAATAAATCAGTTTAGCAAAACAGTTACAACAAACGTTTTTACCCTCCGCGTAAAAACGAATGCATGCGTACAAAAATCATTCCGCAATCGGTTAAGATTTTCCACATAAGAAAAACTGTGTATCAAAATTTCAACATAAGGAAAACTCGTATGAACCTCAAAATCATTTTCCCTTTCTCAACCATCGGGTCTTAGCCCGCAATCATAAACACCGGGCCTCAGCCCAAAACCACGAATCAAAACCAAATGCACAACATGATCCAAAGCCAACAACCATATTCCAGGCCACTGCCCAACTCAACCGAAACATCAGAAATCATCAATAAATCACAAGTCAATCATTTTGCTGGATATCAAGTGCACCCGAGTCTTTAAACTCAAAACCATGCGCATAATCAGGCATTCCCGGGATATCAACGAGTCTTTAAACTCAGAACATAATCAATAGGCCTCGGGGGTATCACAGTAACCGATTCTTTAAACTCACGAGTCTTTAAACTCATTAAGGGCCCTCCCCCGTCATCAATTAACCGAGTCTTTAAACTCAAAACGTGCTCCAGCAATAGCACCCGGGTCTTTAAACCCAACACATTTTTCAACGGGTCTTTAAACCCCAAAACATTTATCAATCACGACAACATGGGATCCATCCCAAAATCACATTTTTCACAACAGGACCCATGGTCCGAATTTCCACATTCAACTCCCCAAATCGTACTTCGTAAAACATTGCAAATCATCATTAAACACGGGGCACGTGCAATCTTGCCAAATCACTTATTAAATCTTTTTTCATTCCCGAATACGAATTCGCAACAATGATTCCGTAAGCTAGCATCCGGAAGCATCATCCCGAACACAAACCAAGAATCCGCTTTAAATTTTCGAAAACCGAAATCTCGTAAATCAAAGTTACTTTTGTGCCTCGAGCATCAAGCCCGAAATCACCTTTTCTTTTCAAATCCATTTTTAATTCTTAGAAATCACTTCTTTCTCAAATCTCATTTTCAACACATCAAAGCCACAATCATAATCACCAAAATCACGATCCAATCGAAACATACCCAAAACCCATTTTTAAAATCCTCAAAATCACAAGTCTCATTTCAATTCCCAGATTCAAACATCAACAGTGATCAATCACAATAACTCGAAATCTCGTAAAACGTGCAAATCCGGAACATTCTCGAAAAACGTGTCAAAATCATAAGTCACACTCGCAATCATAAACAACCTTCATAATCATAAAATCATAGAAATAATTTATGCATGCATTAAATTTTGAAAGCAACGTCCACTCACACACCGTTTAATAAGCTCGTTTTCCCGCGCTGCGCGCATTTCCGTAATTTCCGATATTTTTTAGAAATTCCAAATCCTTCCCGAAAACATACTTTAGTGTCACTAAGGGCTTACATAAAATGTAAGACCCGTGTCCTGGAGGGAACAGTGAACAATCCCACATTCCTGCGAGGGGGGAATGGCCTGGGAAGGGAATGGTGGTGTGGCTTAAAGGTGTAGGCACACACCTATCTAGCATGAGGCCTTTTGGGAGCTCAGTGGCTTTGGGGGGGATGGGAACCCCAAAGTTAAGCGAGTTGAGGCTGGTGCAATTCCAGATGGGTGACCCCCTGGGAAGTTGCACGGTGAGCTCCCGAAAACAAAACCGTGAGGGCAAGGGCAAGGATGTAACGACCCGTCCCGAATTCCGGGATTAGATTAGTCACTAATCTTGATTAGTGAGGTTGAACGGTGGTTAGTAGGGCGGAATCGGACAAATTGTCCAAAATGACCGTTTTGCCCCTGGTCGTGGGCAAAATGTTGACTTTTTGATCGGGCGGTCAAACGGACTTTGACCGATGACCGTGACGTAGTTCGGGACGTCACGAGTTCATAGACAGGTGGCACGTTAGATTCCGATATTCGTAGAGAAAGTTATGGTGTTCGGAAGTTGAGGGGTATTTTGGTAATTTGGCATGTTTGGGGCCAAATGTTGACTTTTTGACCGGGAGGTCCGATGGGCGAGGGCCAAGGACCGTTACGTAGGTATCGTCGATACGAATCCAATGACAGGCGGCATGCTGAAATCGGAGATTCGACGACAACGTTATGGTCAAGGAAACGAACTAACGAACCGAGGCTCGGATTAAAATAATAATATAATAATGAATAGTGAACGTTGATTGTGCACATCTGGATGAGTGACAAGTGTCACCCATCCCCTGAATTCTGATCCATGTTTCCCTCCCAACACTATCATTACAACATCATCATTCCTCATCCATCATTCCCCTTCCTTTTCTTTGATTTTTCTTCAAACCGTGCACAAATTGGGGGAGGATTGAACTGGGAGAATTGGCTCCCTTCCTCTGCCGTTCCTGAGAGAAAACTGTGAGACTAAGATGATTGAATTAACGGGGAAACACGAGGGATTGAGTGTGGGTTGAATTTTGGATTTTGGATTTCGGGAAAATTGGGGGGAAAATTCGAATACTGGGAATTAGGCTGTGAGGATCGAATTGGTGATTACTTCGAGCTTTCTGGGATCACAACGATCAGTTTTGTCGAAGGAACGAAGGGATTTGGCCACCAATTGGCTCTGATCACACTTGGTGACAGAGGAGGAACTTCGAGCTTGAGTCGTGGAGTTTGAGGCTTCGATTGATTCAATTGAGGTGGGGAAACTACTTCTCATGATCCCACGATGCTTCTGGGTTCATCAATTGAAGGAAAACGGCTGTGGTTGACAGAACTCCATTGTTGAACAGTGACGGTGCTCGAGCTTGAGTCGTGACGATTGAGCACAGGTTTGATGCAATTGATGTGGGGGAATTGTTCCTCATGGTCCATTGATGCTTCTGGATGCATCAATTGGATGAAACCTGCAGCAATTGACGGAATTCCATGAATGAACAGTGTTCGGAGTGTTCTTGGTGTTCATCATCGAATCGTGGGAATCTGGGTAAGGATTTGTGTAATTGAGTTTACAGACTTGTAATTGGACTTAAAACGAAACTAACTGAATGATTAATTGAAGGAATTAAGGCTGAATTGATGGACATTGAACCGGGTTGTGTCGCGGGTGAATTGGACCCGTTTACCAGACAAACGGGTTCGGCTGGTGACACTGTAGCAGGCGCGTGAGTTTCACGCGCAGCCATTCACGGCGGCGCGTGACGACGCGTGGGCACGAATCTCGAGGTGAGGTCAACATGACTTCTGTCCTATTTAATGTAACGGACATTTTGGAATTGGTTTCGTGTCGATCGAACACCGTCTCGATATTGTTCGGGATATCCGAAGGTTTTAAATTAAGTTTAAAAATAAGTAAAAATTCGGGAAAATTACGCTACTTTGATAGGATGTTAATGATGAGGTTAGTGACCCTCTAATGTGATTTGGACAGGATTGGGAGTCCCGGTGATAGTGGTGAGGCCTGGGAGGGCCGGTGGCACGCGTATCGAGGCACACGGTTAAACGGTATGTGAGTGGACTTTGGTTTTATAAATTCTATGCATGCTTAAATGTTTTATATGGATTATGGTTGTGATTGTGTGATGTTGATTTGGTTGTTGGTAAATTGTACGGTTTCACGTATTTCGAGGCGACTTACGTGCTTGCACGTAAATCGAGGTTTTCCGGTTTTACAAGAATTTTCCATATTTATGACTTGGATATAATATGATGAAATGGTTTTGAAATTGGAAATATAAACTCGGGCTTGAGGCCCACTTGTTTTGGAAATTTCGGACTTGGAGTCCATTTGAGAATCGGGCCGGGGGCTTAGTTGGTTAATGAAATCGGGCCAGAGGCCCAGTTGGTATGAAATCGGGCTGAGACCCATTTGAGTTATGTTCTCGGGCCAGGGGCCCAGTTGATTTGTGAATTCGGGCCGTGGGCCCAGTGGGTTTATAAAGTCGGGCTGCGGGCCCAGTTGGTTTACAAATCGGGCCGGGGGCCCAGTGGTTCATAAAATCGGGCATGAGGCCCAGTTGGATTATAAATGTGATTTTGGGTCAGGAACCCTATATTTAATAATTGTGATTTTGGGTCAGGGACCCTAAATGGAATTACATGGTTTTATGGAAATTTCGGGCAGGGCCCAATAGTAATGATGTGATAAAAGGATTTAATAAAACTGTTTTCCATATACCATCTGGATACAAGGATATATGATGGTCTCCTCCAGATGTCTGGGACACTGGGGAAGTCACGGTGCATTGCCTGCGAGGGGTCATTATACGGAGCAGCCGGACCGTATGATGACTCAGGAGCAGGATTGCTATGATTGACGTCAGGGACGTCAGACATCAAGGATGTCAGATATATGGACCCGGAGAGACCCCGGGCAGCACGCATAGCTTATGAAACCGTGAGATATGACGTCAGGGACGTCTAGCGTCTGGGACGCTAAGCATCTGGGATGCTGGTGATGGTAATGGTAAAATATGGATTAATGGATCTATGAAATGGCTTTTTGGTTGGATATGTGTTATGTGGTAAAAATGGATTATTGGTTAAGAAATGGTATGTAGGGTCGGGGACCCTAAATGGTTTTGGATTTTTGAATTGATGTTCATTTATGGTCGTGGGTGGTGACCCACATGGTTTTAATATGTATGGTGGTGGTATTCCACAGTTTTGGGCTGAGTTCCCACACTTGGTTTTTGGTTAACGGTTTTTGGGCTAAGGCCCTAAGGGCTCGGTTGAGCAAACGTTTTGGTTACTGGTTTTTGTGGCATGCATACGTTTTTATTGGAGGGCATAAATGTCTTATAAATGTATTTGGTAAACTTATTGATTTTTGTCCACTCACAGATTTTGGTTTTAATGCCCTTCAGGTTGATTACGGATGCGATTGCAGCAGAGACTGGGACATTGCACACCTCCTCCATCGATCCTTGCGCACTCTGGATGCCCCGTTGGGCAGTGGCTCTTGGTTATCCCTTGTCTGACACCCCTTGTTGGACGGGAGCAGGGCACATTCCACGGTAATCCCGGGGGGATTGGGATAGGTCCTGTCAAAGGAGGCCCAAAGCGGACAATATCGTGCTAGATGAATCGTGACCTGACAGAAGAGGGTTTGGTCCTGACAATTTGGTATCAGAGCCAGACCCCGACCGGGAAGTGTGCCAGCGAGGACGCTGGGCCCTAAGGGGGGTGGATTGTAAGATCCGTGTCCTGGAGGGAACGGTGAACAATCCCACATTCCTGCGAGGGGGAATGGTCTGGGAAGGGAATGGTGGTGTGCCTTAAAGGTGTAGGCACACACCTATCTAGCATGAGGCCTTTTGGGAGCTCAGTGGCTTTGGGGGGGATTGGAACCCCAAAGTTAAGCGAGTTGAGGCTGGTGCAATTCCAGATGGGTGACCCCCTGAGACGTTGCACCGTGAGCTCCCGAAAACAAAACTGTGAGGGCAAGGGCAAGGAAGCCCAAAGCGGACAATATCGTGCTAGATGAATCGGGACCTGACAGAAGAGGGTTGGGTCCTGACATAAAAACATACTAATTTCCCATAATTTTCCGGGAATTAATCATTATTTACAAACGTAACACAAATCTTCGGACCCTCGAAACCACATCAAAATGTTGTCCGATAAATTCGAAACCAATACTAAAATGTTCGTTACATTGTATCGGACAAAAGTCGTGTTGAACTCACCTTGAAATTCGGGTCCACGCGCCCTCATGCGCAGCCGTGAGTGGCTGCGCGTGAGCCCACGCGCCTGCTACAGTTCCCGCTACAGTACGTCTCCTTCACCCGTTTCCCTGGTAAACGGGCCGTCGACCCGCGTCTGTGACCCGGTTCAAAACCTGCCAATAACATCTTGTTTCCTTCAATTGAAACCTCAAATAGCATCATGAAGGACATAATTAAAGGTCAGTGACATCCATTTCAATCGTCACGGCCTAAAACTAGACCAACTAACCTCCTGTCCCAATCACGGTTCAACCTTCCTGCTCAGCAAACTGTCACCATTTTCCTTCAATTAACTGGCCAGGGAGCATCGAAGACTTACTCTGAGGATGATTTTGAAATCAATTTTTGCAAGAGCTTACCTTCAAGTCCCCAACTCAATGCTCGATTTTCCTCCCGGTCACCAGGTCCGATTAGAAACTGTAACAGCATCAAGTCACCTCCCAATCGCCCTGGATCGACTCGACATAACCCCAGGAGGCTAAATGAGGCCTTAATTTTCCATGGGTCGACCTACATTTCGAATTCGAGTTTGAATTTTCCAAACACGAGCTTCGGGTTTCTGGGTGCAATTTCACTCGTTCAATCCACTGCATCCCCACATACCCAGCACCCTCAACTATAATCACTCTCTCACCCTGCCTCAAACTCGCACCCGAGTTGTTCTAGCATAAAAATGGCCAGCCATTCCTCACATTCTGTTTTTCCCTCAGAGACACCCGCACAGTTTGAATACACTAGCCCACGAATGTGCACTCTCAGACCCAAGTACCAGCACCCCCACATACTCTGACGACCGCACACGACGCCAACACCCGTGGGAAGACATTCTGGTCTCCCTGTGCAAATGGTTTCCCGCACAGCCCAGAAAGGCCATTGTTTAACCTCCCCGTGCACTGGGTTTGCACCAGCCCATGCCACTACCTCAAAGTCCTTAAACAACTCTCCCACTCAGCCATTAACAGGTAAAAAGAATTCAACAAATCCTTGGGCAGACTAAACTATTCTCCCCCGCCCATGCTCTGTTTTTCTGAGGGGAAACCACCCGCGCACGGCTGTCCCACGGCTGTCCCCAAGGCTAAATTACCATTTTGCCCTCAATTGTCAATTTACCAAAATGCCCTCAAGCAATCTAGACCCGCAACTTGGTCATTCGAACTCCGATTGACGCATGCCGCCTGTCGTTGTACTCAGGGCGTCGAGACGAACATAACGGTCTTCGAGTCATATGGATATCAATTGTCAAACAAAAAGTCAACTTTTTCCCCTTATAACGTCCAATTTACGATAATGCCCCTGGACTTCCGCATGCCATAACTTTCACCCTGTTCGTCCGAATCGGACGTGCCACCTGTCTATGAACTCGTGACGTCCCAAACTACGTCACGGTCATTGAGCAAGGTCCATTTGACCGCCCGAATAAAAAGTCAACATTTTACCCACGACTAGGGGCAAAACGGTCATTTTGCCATGTTCGTCCGAATTCGCCCAACTAATCACCGATTAACCCTGCTAATCATGATTAGTTACTAATTTAATCCCGAATTCCGCGATGGGACGTTACATGACGGATATGATTGGGGATTTGAATGTGAAATTCGAACATAAGTCCTATTATGACAAAATGTGATTTCGGATTGGTTTTGGAATTTGGATCACGATGGATCCTGGATTGTTGTGAGTTACAAACGGTTTTGGGTTTGAAGACCTGGTACTATTGCTGGATTATGTTTTGGGTTTAAAGACCCGGTTAATTGATGACGGGGGCGGGCCCGGATTGGGTTTAAAGACCCGGATTGAGTTTAAAGACTTGTGAGTTTAAAGACTCGGTTATTGTGATACCCCCCTGAGGCCTATTGATTATGTCAGGGCCCACCCCTAATCCCCCGGGATTAAGGGCTAAACCCCGCTCCCGTCTGATTTACGCATGACACAAGGGCCAACCGGACGTCTAACCTCCATGTGACACGTAAGTCGGACAAGGGAGTTCCGATCCAACCATCTCTCTCTACCAACAGCCCGCGCCGCAACAACCTGGAGGGTATCGAAAACACGAAAAGACTGTGAGTGGACAAAAATAAAGTTTAAGTTCAAAACATTTCATAAAACAAGAACAGTTATACCCTCCGTTTCAAAACCAATGCATGCATATCAATTTCATACCATAAAACCATGTACGAAAAACCAAACACATTTTCCTTTTCCAAATCCCGGGCCTCAGCCCAAAACCATCGAAAAATCGTTTTATCCGGGCCACTGCCCAAACCTCATAAAACCATTATCATCACTTCTCAGTGAAATCCAAAATATTTTCGAAACCACATTCTCATCCATCTAACCTACTAGATCTATCCGAGTCTTTAAACTCCCGAGTCTTTAAACTCAATAACCAGGCCTCAATAATCCGAGTCTTTAAACTCCGAGTCTTTAAACTCAATAGGCCTACGGGGGAAATATCAATATATCCCGGGCCCGTCCCCCGTCAATCACAATATCCGGGTCTTTAAACTCAATGACCAGATCCAGCAAATCCAATCAAACCATTTGAAAACCATTTCTAAATCCATCTCCAAACCAAAATCTGAAACCACTGGTCTGATGCCCTTCCGGCATCCAGAACCGTCATTCCGAATCCAAATCCAGAACTCATATCCATTTCCTTTCCAGGTCCGAGTCCGCAACCATCATTCCGTAAGCCGGCATCCGGAATAACCATTCCAAACCCAAACCCGGAATCCACTTCCAAGTCCCGAATCGAATCCCGAATCGTCATCCGAAATTTCGATTCCAAAACCCGAAATCACCTTTCTCAAAACCACTTTTCTGAACTGGGCTTCAAGCCCGAAAACACTTTCCAAAATCCTTTTACTTTCTTTGAAACCAAATCGTATTTCAAAATCTGAAATCAAATCATTAAACCAGGTTCAAATCACAATATCCGTCCAATCTCGTAAAACGTGAAATACCGTTATTTCCTTGAAAATCGTGCAAAACCGTAAACCATCACAATCATAAATCAAATCATAGAATCAAGTATAGAAAACATATAAAAGCATATATGCATGCATCAAGAGTTAGAAAGCAAAATCCACTCACAGACCATTTCGACGTCGCCTCGATACGCGTGCACTTACGCCGTTCCCGGCTATTCCGCTATCATCGGCTTCACCGAACATGTCCAAATCCCATACTAAGGTCACTAACTACTTCATGAAGGTCATACTAAAGCCTCATAATTTTTCCGTATTTTTTACTATTTTTAACCGAGCCTTAAAACCTTAGGACTTCCCGAAACATATCGAGACGATGTCCGATTAACTCGAAACCAGCACCAAAATGTTCGTTACATCAAATACTTTAAAAATCATGTTGAAAGATTCCCCAAAATACCCTCCATGCGCCCTCACGCACGCCTGGAAGCTTCTGCGTGTGGGACCCACGCGCGTGAACAGTGTCGTCGTCAACCTTAGGTGAACCCGGTTCACCTGGTTCGAACCGGTCCGGTCCAGCAGTGAACCGTCGTTCACGGTTTCCGTTCAATTTTCCAGCTTTTTCAATCCTATTTGTCCCTACAGTTTCGTCCTCTTAGTTCTAAATGATCTATGCTAAAAAAACACGAAGTATGGGTCCAGAGAATACCTTCCTGGTCACAAATCGACCGGCCATCTTCGACCATAGCTTCTGCTCGATCCCAGCCTCCAAACTCCATGATTTCAAGCTCAATAAATCCGTTAGGACCTCCAAAACCTCATCCAATCATTCAATTCCATTAATAATCCTCAAAACATAAAACACCATTGTTGAATTCAAAAACGAAGTTTGAGGAACTTCAACTTACCTTCATCTCCAGGTCTCAACTTAAAATCTGTGAAGCTCCTCACAAGCTTCCAACCATTTTCTATTCAGAAATCATAGTTCAAGTCCACAGTTGGTGATTGAATCCTGTTTTCCTCACGGTTTTCATCTGCTCTGTTTCCTCTAGTATCATGGCCACCGTCCACGGCGAACCGCCGTGATCACACTATAGAAACCCTCTCACGTCCCTCTTCCTTTTTCGTTCAATTTTGAAGGCAAAGGATGGAGATTAATGGGTTAAAAGGATCGGGATTCCATGGCTAACACAACCTCTCTGTTTTCCCTACCTTCACTGCCAAACCGCCAAACCGTGCACCACTCAAAACTTGGCATGCAGCTTCTACACCAATCCAGACCCAGCCAGGTGTCCAAATCTGGTGGGCACTAATCCCAAGGTAAGCCATGTGTCCACACAAGAACATGCACAAATCCCTAGGTAAGGAAATGACCAAAATGCCCCTACTAGGATAAATTACCATTTTACCCTTCATATTCCCTGACCCGTAACTTCATCGTCTGACGTCCGACGAAGGCATGCCGCCTGTCGTTGTACTCAGGACATCGAGACCTTCCTAACGGTTCTTGAGTTACGTGAAAATTCCTTCTCGTCCAAAAAGTCAACATTTTCCCTTTAATTAACCAAATTACGGTTATGCCCTTAACCTTCCGAACATCATAACTTTTCCTCTGATTGTCCAAATCGGACGTGCCACCTGTCTACGGGTTCGTGACGTCCCGAACTACGTCACGGTCATCGGTAAATGTCCAATTGACCGCCCGAACTAAAAGTCAACATTTTGCCCAACCAGGGGCAAAATCGTCATTTCTGCGCTAACGCCCCAGAGTCCAAAAGTAACCAACTAAACACCGATTAACTCATTTAAACCCTCACTAAACACTTCCCTAATCCCGACTCCCGGGACGGGTCTTTACAGATTATGTTATGAGTTTAAAGACGCGTTGATATCTTGGGAAGACCTGATTATGCGCATGGTTTTGAGTTTAAAGACTTGGGCGCACTTGAGATCCAGCAGATTGATTGACTTCTAAATTATTGTGGATTTCTGATGTTTTCGGATGTGTTGAGCAGTGGCTCGGTTTATATGGTTTGAAGGATTTTGGATTACGTTGTGTACTTGGATTGGATTCATAATTTTGGGTTAAGGCCTTGTGCTTATGATTGCGGGCTAAGACCCGAAGGTTAAGAAATGAAAAATGATTTGATTTTCATACACGGTTTTCTTATGTTGGAAATAAAATGGATTGCGAAATGATTTTTTAATGCATGCATTGGTTTTTCGTGGAGGGTAAAAATGTCTTTCTGTAACTGTTTTATAACTGATTCATTTTTGTCCACTCACCTTTTGTGTTTTTATTGACCCTCCAGGTCATAGCGCGTTGATCGAGGCTAATCGAGAGGCAGGGGTATGAGTGAGTACGTGTGTGGCTATCCCTGGTTTGGCAAGTACTGAGGGTAATTTGGGAACTTCAGTCGACTTGCTAGACGGGAGTAGGACCGGGCACGGTTATCAATGTCCCTTCGGGGGCGGTCCTGTCATGACTGGTTGTACCGTTAGTTGTATCGTACTTTCTCCCTGGTCTGACAATTTGTGTAATGTATTATCATTTGGTTATTTTGGTTGTTTGTGTGCAATTTTCAGACGGGAGCAGGATTCT
Source organism: Prinsepia uniflora (assembly GCA_032719365.1). Taxonomy (NCBI): domain Eukaryota; kingdom Viridiplantae; phylum Streptophyta; class Magnoliopsida; order Rosales; family Rosaceae; genus Prinsepia; species Prinsepia uniflora. Next base: position 23,791,906 of record CM064876.1, read on the forward strand.
CCCCGGTTATCGAGGCGATAATCAGGGTGGGTCCTGTCAATTGGTATCAGAGCATAGGTTTACGGTTTATGTATGGCACTTGGATGTGCCTAGATTGTTGTACTAACGTATGCCTCTTTCAGAGAACGACAGGCCATGCCTCCGGGATGTGAACCCCCCCACGACCTGCAGAAGACGTCGTTAGTGATGCCGAGAGTGCAACGATCGAGCGAGCCCAGCGCCTTGGGGCTATGGTTTTTAACAGTGGGGCAGATCCCGAGGAAGCCCATCGATGGATTTCTCGGTTTGAGCGGATTTTTGCTGTGATGCACTGTCCTCCTGAGGAGCGAGTTGTGTTGGCCACCTTTTTGCTGGATGGGGCCGCTTATGAGTGGTGGTATACTCTGGAGTTATCAGGTTGGGATACTCACACAGTGGCTTGGGAGAATTTTCGTGAACGGTTCCTTGATCAATACTATCCCCGTTCATTCCGTGATGCTAAGGAGGCAGAATTTCTGCAGCTTCGACAGGGGAGCATGTCTATAACAGAGTACGAGCAGAAGTTTCAGATGCTAGCCCGTTTTGCTCCTACCTTTGTTTCTACTGAAGCTGAGAAATGTCGTAGGTTTGAGCTTGGCATGCGAGATGAAATACGTGCCATTGTGAAAGCTGGAGCTTTTACTACGCTCAGAGAGTTGTCTGATGCTGCATTACGGGTGGAGGCTAGTTTACTGACACGTCCACAGTTCTCAAGTGGTGGACAACGTCGAGAGCGTTCATTTCCTGGAGCGTCGAGTCAGAAAGCTCCGAAAAGGGGCTGTTACAGTGGAGCTTCGCCCACGGGCAGTGACCGTTTTGGTAGGCCCGGCAGTTTTCAGAGTTCTGGATTTAAAGTACCCAGAGCACAGCCCACTCCACAGGCGAGTGCGACCTCAGTTGCTTCCACAGGAAGACAGAGTGGCGGATTTACTCGAGATGTTTCTAGTGTTATCTGTTTCTTCTGTGGAAAGCGGGGCCACTACCAGAGAGAGTGTCCATCTTTGTTACAGGGTGGTGGAGCAGGTCGGGTGCAGTAGAGCAGGGGCGGAGTACCGCGTCAGTTTCTGGGACAGCGAGTACTAGAGGAGGTGCTGGAGCTACCAGTGGACAGAGAGGTCATGGACGAGCAGCATGACCACAGGCCCGAGTTTTTACAGTTACTCAGCAGGAGGCCCGGGCAGCACCTAGTGTTGTGACATGTACACTTACAATCCTTGGACATGATGTGTGTGTTTTAATAGATCTCGGAGCTACCCATTCTTTTATATCATGGAGTTGTGGTTTGTTAGCGGATAGAGAGGTGTCCGCACTGGGTTGTGATATGGGTGTGAGTACGCCCACGAGGGAGGTGTTTGTGGTAAACTAGGTGTTGAGAGAGTGTCCCGTATTGGTAGGTGACGTTGAGTTGGTAGCTGACCTGATACTCCTGGATTTGCATGACTTTGATGTTGTTCTGGGGATGGATTGGTTGACTTTACATCATGCTTCTATCAAGTGTGTCGATAAGAAGGTAACTTTTCGGAGTCCAGGGTTACCTGAAACTACCTTTCAGGGAATATAGCGAGCAATTCCTGTTGGGGTGATTTCAGCTCAGAAAGCCAGTAAGTTGTTGAAGAAAGGATGTGATGGATACTTGGCTCACGTGGTGGACACACGTGCTGCACCATTGAGGGTGGAGGATATACCGATAGTGCGGGAATCCTTCTCCTGAGGGTTTAGCTAATATCGACAATCCTTGTCCTATGCTACCCAAAAACACCTCGCCATATGACAGCACTCAAAATGACACATCAACGTGTCCACAGGGAAGAACGCCTAGTTCTCCTGGGATTCACATCAACCCCGGCCACCACAAGTCTGCAAAATATCGTACCCCAAACCATGTACAAGGTACATATATCTATCCCTAGACCAGACTAAAACCACCTAGGTCATAGCCAAACACGTTGCAATAATGGAGTCCATTTGCCCAAACCAGCAAGAGACAAATCGAAACTCCACCAATCAGCTAGTTCCAATTCCAATTCCGAATCCGCAATTTCGTAAGAAATCCCGAATCCAAACCCAGACATCACCTTTTTAATTCATGTCCAAATCCGAATCCGAAATCATTATTCCGTAAGCTAGCATTTGGAATAATCATTCTGCACCCAGATCCAGTATTCCACTTCCAAGTTCTAAAATCGAATCCAAAACCCGAAATCTCGTTCACGTCCACTCGGACTCACCAAAGCCGAACCTATCGGTTACCAGTTCAAGCGAGTAACACATTACTTCCGATTGACTTCATAAGGAAGCCAATCCCATCAGTCACCTCTCTAAGGCTGACCAAATTCGACCCCGTCGAAAATCTACTCGCTCGAGTAACATACCATAAGGGGCTCCACTTCGAAAAGAAGTTCAGTCCCATCATTTACGACTCACATACCGGAGTAAGAGTGATAAACTCTCTCCCCACGCCATGTGACCCAACATCGTCTGCCACCCAGCAGAAAATAAGAAGTCACCCCTGATGACTTCAGAATGCCTAATCCCAATGCGGAAAACCCGCAATCCTCCTCAAACACAACCTCTCACGATTCCGTAGGTCCAACCATGTTGGAACCATAGGCACAACCCGACTCGTGACTCATTGTCGGCACAACACCGGCACCAACACCAGCACGCAGACAACAGTATCAGCATGAGCACACCGTGTGCAAAACTGACAACCCTGGATCTCCGCTCATAACAAGCGACGACCCCGTACCTCTGCTCGAATAGGAGAAACTCTGCCTCCTTCGTACCTAACAACTCTGGGTACAATCACCCTGACAACTCATGTGAGAAAAAGGAAACGTCCCCTGAACGTCCCCCAATTCTCAACAACCACTCTCGGTAGTAGTGCCTGCCACAAACTTGTGCAGACCTAACCACCAGACATCACTATTGAGACTCCACATCCAATGGAATCAAATACTCGTACAACTACCCTGTATCCCCACTCTGGGATTCCTTCGACAAGTACCAACCCCGACTGTGGATTGCAGTTCCACCACTAAAGCTGACATGACTAGACCTGACACAATCGTCACTCGGTCTCGACTTAAAAAGTCATTAAGAGTCAAACCACTTGCCAGCACACATTTCCGAACCAAACATCCCACCTTAGGGTTCCGCGATTACTACCTAGGGTTCCTCAAAACCCGACAGCTCCTGAGACTTAAGATATTACCATGAATCATCTCGAGTCCTAACTGAATTCTTGACTCATTCATCCTTGCCATCCCTGGCATACCCGGTCACCTAGAAAATTACCGCAGGTGAACCACATCATATACCACTTACAAAGCCTAGGAATACCCCAACACACTCTAGACGTTGGGAACTCACATTCCGCACAAGGAATTTACTAAGAATAATCTCATCCTGGGTCCAACCTACCCAATTGTGCTACCTTCCAAGCCTCTGGATCCAACAAATCCTGGGACCCACAAGAATACCGATTCGACAATTAGTAAGCCGTAGTTACACAAATTAATATCTGACCCACAAACCAAGGTCAATTACATTGCGAGATTAATCACAAGGTCTCAAATACCCTAATATACCCATCTCACTACCAGGTCGCGCACGAGGCTCACGTTCCGGAGGTATGGCATGGCAACAGCATCAGCAACCTAGTGCTCTGATACCAATTTGACAGGACCCGTCCCCGAAGGACATAGATAACCGTGCCCAGTCCTGCTCTCGTCTGACAAGTCAACTGAAAGTCCGAAATAACCCTTCAGCACCTGCCAGACAAGGGAATTTTGCGCATGTGCCCACACATACCTCCACCTCTGGAATAGCCTCGATCATCGCGCCACGACCTGAAGGGTCAATAAAACAGAAAAGGTGTGAGTGGACAAAAATGACTTCTTATAAAAACATTTATCAAAATACATTCTTACCCTCCAGTTTTCACAAACTTGCATGCATATCGTAAAACATGAGTAATAGTATGAAATCATTCAAGTATGAACAGTGGACCGATAAAATCAAAACATATTTTCCCATGGTCCACAAAAACTCATGTTCATCAAATCAGTTCATGTTGTAAAACATCAAATCCCGGCTCTAAGGTCAAAACATGTGAAAACATAATCACTGGCCACAAAGGCTAAAAACCCGTACTCAATACCAGTACGTCATCACAAATAACCTCAATCAGCACTAATCACAAGTGCACAATAAATATCACAAATCACATCTGCACTACTCACAAGTGCCAATATCCAGTCACTCTCTCGGGAACAGACACCTCTGGGCTCAACCCCCTCGGGCTCAGTCACCTCTGGGCGAACACATCCCCAGGCTCAGACCCATCCGAGTGGTACATCCAGGCTCAGTCTGTCAGGACCCACCCCGGTTTCACCCCGAAACCCGAGGTAAATCCCGCTCCCGTCTGACTCCCCGACACAACACCCAAGTAAAACTCAAGCAAACCCAGTCAGACGCAGGAGTCCTTAACTGCATATCCCAACGTTATCGTTTACAGAGCATAGTACGAAAATACAAGGAACTAAAAAAACGTTAAATTACACGCACTCGGAAGTCTGTAAAACTATTCTGGGATCCCTCACGTCCCTTCTATGCCTCTGACACTGCCTCGACGTCAAGACCCCGCGCTCGCTCCACAACCTGGAGGGCAAGTTAAAACAAAAGTGTGAGTGGACCAGAAAGTACAAAAAGTTCAAAACCACTTTATATGAAAACAGAGTTTAACCCTCCGTTTTGAAACCACATGCATAACCAACAGTTATGAACACAGTTATAAATCAATGCTCATCAAACATCATAAGAAACAGAAACACTATAAAACAGTTAGAAAAATCACAGCATGTGAATCATAAAACCGTATCAGAAACCATAAACATCAATCATCATTTTCCGATCAAACCTGCTGGACCTATCCGAGTCTTTAAACTCCCGAGTCTTTAAACTCAATCTAGGCCTTAATCATATCCGAGTCTTTAAACTCAAGGCCTACGGGGAAAATCAATATATCCGAGTCTTTAAACTCCCGAGTCTTTAAACTCAATCCGGGTCTTTAAACCCAATCCGGCCGGTCCCCCGTCACAGATATCCGGGTCTTTAAACCCAATAACCAGATCCAGCAAATCCAATCCCAAAACCATTTGAAAACCTTTTCCAAATCCACATCCAAACCTGAATCCGAAATCACTGGTCTGAAGCCCTTTCGGCTTCCAGAACCGCCATTCCGAACCCAAATCCGGAATCCACTTTCCAACTTTAAAACCAAATCTCGAAATCATGTCCCAAAAACCCCTTAAAATCATGGAAATCATTTATCTTTCCAAATCACCCTTTCCTCGTAAAACGTGCTAAAACTGTACTTCCTCGTAAAACGTGCAAACATGTAAAGCCAACAAAATATATTCGAGAAACATGAAACCATAAACAAAACCATAAAACAATTATAGAAAACAGTTATGCATGTTCGAGTTTAAAGAAGGGGTCCACTCACAGTACTGAGCCCTACTCGCGTCCCGCACGTCCAGCCCGTTCCTCGGCTTCCTCGGGAAATCCCGATCCTGTTCACAATCACCAAAGTACGTTACCAACACGTTCACGAAAGTTCACCTAAATTCCCTCAAAAATCCCCGAATCGAAAACCTAAAACCCGGGACCCTAAACCTTCACTCTCGCGGAACTACCCTCAAACGACTTCCGATTAACCCGAAACCAACTCCATTGAACTCATCACAACTCCTAGACCAAAAACCATGTTGACCGTTTCTCCCAGAACCGCCGCACGCGCCTCCACGCGACGCCCAAAGTGGCTGCGCGTGGCCCTCATGCGCCAGCTACAGTGCACCTTCAACCTCACGTCGACCCGGTTCAACACAGTAGGCTGCAGCTTGAACCGGCGTCAACGGTTCTCCGCTGTGCCTGCACCAAAACACCTCCTTCCTTCTCCTATAGCTTCGTCCAACCTTACTCTAAGCATCCCCATCCTCCAATCACCTCGACACATCCCCTACACCGTCGACTCAGACTCGAAACCAGACGGCCCAATTCCTCTGTTTTCCTCTCTGGCCGCCCAGGTAACCTCCCTTCACGGTGGTAACACCAGACGGTTCCTAGAACCTCAAGGAACCTAACCCGACTCTCCTAGACCTTCGACTCAGTCTCTAGGATCACGATTCTTGGTTTGAACCAAAACGGGAAAACAGGGCACACAGAGTTCCTCCGTCGTGCCAACCTCCACCGTGCACCTCCCGTCACGGCAACTCAACCAAATGACGCCCTGGACTCGACTGAACTCCCTAGACCCCTCTAGACTCTTCGATTCAACCTCTCAGGCCACAACTTCCGATTTGAAGTTCACGGCCAAAACAGAGCATAGACACGGGAAAATAGAAATTACCTGCAACCTATCGCCGTCGTGAGCTCCGCTGGTAGTGGTTGACTCCTCGCAACCCGCACGACACCACCACGGTCTCAGTTGCCCCGTACACGGCCGCCACCGCCACGATTCTCACGACCTCCCTGCTTTTCACCCCTGGTTTTCCCGCAGTTCCCAGCTGCCCAACCACACGACTTCCTCACCTCCCAACCTTCTTACCGTCCCCCTTTCCTTCTCTGGACACCCACACACACTCACAATTCACCAGCTCCCTCAATCAACCCTTCACTGCTCTCAATTTCCTCTCACAATCTCCCTCTGTTTCTGTTTCCTTCTGCACACAAACACGAACACGGGCACGGGTACACCCCAAAAATAGAACCGTGCACACACCTTAGAATCCCCCAGAACCCACTACACACTTGCCACATGTCGCCATCCCCCACTCTTTCTCACCCGTGTGGCCCAATCTCAACCCTTCATCTGCTTCTCTCTCTGCACAAATCCCCAGGTGCAAAAAGACCAAAATACCCTCCAGTTTTACACATTTTTACGGTTTTACCAAAACTTCCTAGACCCGTAACTCTCGCCTCGTAAGTCCGATGAATACGTGCCGCCTGTCATCGAACTCAGAACGACGAGAAATACCTAACCATCCTAGGTCAACCTACCAAAACTCGATTATTCAAAAAGTTAACTTTTCCCTCTAATTTACCCAAATTACGGTTATGCCCTCGGCCTTCCGAACATCACAACTTCCTCCTCGGATGTCGGAATCGAACGTACCACATGTCTACGGGTTCATGACGTCCTAAGTTACGTCCTGGTCACTGGTCAATACCCAATTGACCACCCGAAATAAGAGTCAACATTTTTGCCCGGACCAGGGGCAAAATTATCATTCTAGGCTCCCGGACTTTTCAGGACCACCTAACCACTGATTAACCTCACTAATCACACCTTAATCACTCTACTAATCCCGGCTCTCGGAACGGGTTGTTACAATCTACCCCCCTAAAAAGCATTTCGTCCCCGAAATTCCACAGCTAGTTCCCGACACCTAGGGTTTCTTACTGGCTGGCTCCTCTCTCGGTTGTTACTTCGGCCACTAACGGAATAAATCTACAAAGTCCTAAAGGCAAACTCTAGCTTGTGGGTTCTCTCCTTCAATAACCTCATGTCGATCAGTTATAGTCACTCCTTTCCTATACTTCCTGTCAACCTGCTACGGAACTGACCGTAACACTCCAAGTCCTCTAGGAATGTTCCTAGACTCTACCCTGGGATCCAACAACCCACCCTAAAAACAGTACAACCAAAAGTACTACAAGTACCTGTCCCCGCATCTGATGTCGACTGATCCTCCTGCTGAGTCATCGAGAACACCCGGGCCTGAGTTCCCGATGCTCTACCACGTCCCCTCGAACTAGTAGTAGCAGTGCCACCACCTCTTCTCGGGCTTGCTGTCCCTGACGCTGTACTCTGTCCGGACTCCGCTACTCCTCCACCACCTTCCTGTGGCAACAGTGGACACTCACGTCGGAAATGACCTCGCTCCCCACAGTGGAAACACACATTCCAACCCGGTCCACTGCTCGGTCTCCCTGTAGACGCTACAGATGTCGCACTCGCTTGTGGAGTCGGCGGTGCTCGGTAACCCCAAAATCCTGAACTCTAGAAACTGCCAGGCCTACCAAAACGATCATCGCCCGACGATGACGCTCCACCAAAGTTACCTCTTTTCGGTGTCCGCTGGCTCGAAGCTCCAGGAATAGATGGTTCCCGGCGTCGCACCGGCAAACTGGCCTCAACCCTCACCGCAGCATCCGACAAATCTCGGAGGGTAGCAAATGATCCAGCCGTCACGATGGCTCGAATCTCACCTCGCAGGCCCAGCTCAAATCTACGACACTTCTCGGCTTCAGTGGCCACAAAAGCAGGAGCAAACCGAGACAACATCTGGAACTTCCGTTCATACTCTGCCACTGTCATATTCCCTTGCTGGAGCTGCAGAAACTCCGCCTCCTTGGCATCTCGGAAAGAACGAGGATAATACTGCTCCAGAAACCGTTCCCTGAACGTCTCCCAAGTTACACTATGGGCATCCCAACCGGACAACTCGAGGGTATACCACCACTCATACGCCGTACCATCTAGTAAAAATGTAGCCAACAATACTCGCTCCTCCGGCGGACAATGCATCACCGCAAAAATCCGCTCAAGTCTGGTAATCCACCTCTGGGCTTCCTCAGGATCAGCCCCACCGCTAAACGTAGTCGCCCCGAGCCGCTGAGCCCGCTCAATCGTGACACTCTCCGTCTCTCTTACTACTTCTTCAGGTTGTGGAGAGGGTCTACGTCTCGGAGGCATCGTCAACCGCACGCTGAAAGAGGCATAGAAGTAGTCAAACATCTAAAACACAACCTCACAAACCAACAGACCCGACAAACTCGACAAACCAATGCTCTGATACCAATTGTCAGGACCCACCCCGGTTTCACCCCGAAACCCGAGGTAAATCCCGCTCCCGTCTGACTCCCCGACACAACACCCAAGTAAAACTCAAGCAAACCCAGTCAGACGCAGGAGTCCTTAACTGCATATCCCAACGTTATCGTTTACAGAGCATAGTACGAAAATACAAGGAACTAAAAAAACGTTAAATTACACGCACTCGGAAGTCTGTAAAACTATTCTGGGATCCCTCACGTCCCTTCTATGCCTCTGACACTGCCTCGACGTCAAGACCCCGCGCTCGCTCCACAACCTGGAGGGCAAGTTAAAACAAAAGTGTGAGTGGACCAGAAAGTACAAAAAGTTCAAAACCACTTTATATGAAAACCGAGTTTAACCCTCCGTTTTGAAACCACATGCATAACCAACAGTTATGAATACAGTTATAAATCAATGCTCATCAAACATCATAAGAAACAGAAACACTATAAAACAGTTAGAAAAATCACAGCATGTGAATCATAAAACCGTATCAGAAACCATAAACATCAATCATCATTTTCCGATCAAACCTGCTGGACCTATTCGAGTCTTTAAACTCCCGAGTCTTTAAACTCAATCCAGGCCTTAATCATATCCGAGTCTTTAAACTCAAGGCCTACGGGGAAAATCAATATATCCGAGTCTTTAAACTCCCGAGTCTTTAAACTCAATCCGGGTCTTTAAACCCAATCCGGCCGGTCCCCCGTCACAGATATCCGGGTCTTTAAACCCAATAACCAGATCCAGCAAATCCAATCCCAAAACCATTTGAAAACCTTTTCCAAATCCACATCCAAACCTGAATCCGAAATCACTGGTCCGAAGCCCTTTCGGCTTCCAGAACCGCCATTCCGAACCCAAATCCGGAATCCACTTTCCAACTTTAAAACCAAATCTCGAAATCATGTCCCAAAAACCCCTTAAAATCATGGAAATCATTTATCTTTCCAAATCACCCTTTCCTCGTAAAACGTGCTAAAACTGTACTTCCTCGTAAAACGTGCAAACATGTAAAGCCAACAAAATATATTCGAGAAACATGAAACCATAAACAAAACCATAAAACAATTATAGAAAACAGTTATGCATGTTCGAGTTTAAAGAAGGGGTCCACTCACAGTACTGAGCCCTACTCGCGTCCCGCACGTCCAGCCCGTTCCTCGGCTTCCTCGGGAAATCCCGATCCTGTTCACAATCACCAAAGTACGTTACCAACACGTTCATGAAAGTTCACCTAAATTCCCTCAAAAATCCCCGAATCAAAAACCTAAAACCCGGGACCCTAAACCTTCACTCTCGCGGAACTACCCTCAAACGACTTCCGATTAACCCGAAACCAACTCCATTGAACTCCTCACAACTCCTGGACCAAAAACCATGTTGATCGTTTCTCCCAGAACCGCCGCACGCGCCTCCACGCGCCGCCCAAAGTGGCTGCGCGTGGCCCTCACGCGCCAGCTACAGTGCACCTTCAACCTCACGTCGACCCGGTTCAACACAGTAGGCTGCAGCTTGAACCGGCGTCAACGGTTCTCCGCTGTGCCTACACCAAAACACCTCCTTCCTTCTCCTATAGCTTCGTCCAACCTTACTCTAAGCATCCCCATCCTCCAATCACCTCGACACATCCCCTACACCGTCGACTCAGACTCGAAACCAGACGGCCCAATTCCTCTGTTTTCCTCTCCGGCCGCCCAGGTAACCTCCCTTCACGGTGGTAACACCAGACGGTTCCTAGAACCTCAAGGAACCTAACCCGACTCTCCTAGACCTTCGACTCAGTCTCTAGGATCACGATTCTTGGTTTGAACCAAAACGGGAAAACAGGGCACACAGAGTCCCTCCGTCGTGCCAACCTCCACCGTGCACCTCCCGTCACGGCAACTCAACCAAATGACGCCCTGGACTCGACTGAACTCCCTAGACCCCTCTAGACTCTTCGATTCAACCTCTCAGGCCACAACTTCCGATTTGAAGTTCATGGCCAAAACAGAGCATAGACACGGGAAAATAGAAATTACCTGCAACCTATCGCCGTCGTGAGCTCCGCTGGTAGTGGTTGACTCCTCGCAACCCGCACGACACCACCACGGTCTCAGTTGCCCCGTACACGGCCGCCACCGCCACGATTCTCACGACCTCCCTGCTTTTCACCCCTGGTTTTCCCGCAGTTCCCAGCTGCCCAACCACACGACTTCCTCACCTCCCAACCTTCTTACCGTCCCCCTTTCCTTCTCTGGACACCCACACACACTCACAATTCACCAGCTCCCTCAATCAACCCTTCACTGCTCTCAATTTCCTCTCACAATCTCCCTCTGTTTCTGTTTCCTTCTGCGCACAAACACGAACACGGGCACGGGTACACCCCAAAAATAGAACCGTGCACACACCTTAGAATCCCCCAGAACCCACTACACACTTGCCACATGTCGCCATCCCTCACTCTTTCTCACCCGTGTGGCCCAATCTCAACCCTTCATCTGCTTCTCTCTCTGCACAAATCCCCAGGTGCAAAAAGACCAAAATACCCTCCAGTTTTACACATTTTTACGGTTTTACCAAAACTTCCTAGACCCGTAACTCTCGCCTCGTAAGTCCGATGAATACGTGCCGCCTGTCATTGAACTCAGGACGACGAGAACTACCTAACCATCCTAGGTCAACCTACCAAAACTCGATTATTCAAAAAGTCAACTTTTCCCCCTAATTTACCCAAATTACGGTTATGCCCTCGGCCTTCCGAACATCACAACTTCCTCCTCGGATGTCGGAATCGAACGTACCACATGTCTACGGGTTCATGACGTCCTAAGTTACGTCCTGGTCACTGGTCAATACCCAATTGACCACCCGAAATAAGAGTCAACATTTTTGCCCAGACCAGGGGCAAAATTATCATTCTAGGCTCCCGGACTTTTCAGGACCACCTAACCACTGATTAACCTCACTAATCACACCTTAATCACTCTACTAATCCCGGCTCTCGGAACGGGTTGTTACACAGTCTCATCCGAGAAGCTGACTACCATAGGATCAACTCATGATCCTACAATCACATCTGCACTACTCACAAGTGCACAATCACATCATCCATATAACCCATCACGATATCAATGCAACGCGTGCAACTCGGTGTCTCACGTCCGAGTACATCCCCCAGGATCTACGACGTCTAGGGGGATATCAACTCCAGGATCAAAGACGTCTAGTGGATATCATCACAACCCCACGCTCCTGCGAGTGAGCCTCCCTCGGAGCTACTCATCTCCAGGCAGTGGATCGTGACTACTCCAGGATCTACGACGTCTGGAGGAGACTATCAATCACAAAGGATGGTATATGTGGAACAGGTCACCAAATCCAGTAATCTCATTTTAAAATCATTTATGTCTCAAATCAAGTCAAAAACATTTCAATAGGGCCAATGCCCGAGACATAGCTTTCACAAATCAAGTTCCACAAAGCCATCATTAAACAATGTCTAGGATTCACTTTATAAATCAAAATCATCAATTTAATCATATTCACATGTGACTCCAAATCCGAGTCAAAATTACTATTCACTTGGGTCACAAGCCCAAAATACCATTTTCACGCAAATCCGTGCAACCGTAAACCCGAGTTGCCACGATCACGTAAATCCATAAAATCAATCACTGACTCATAATCCGAGTCCAAATATCATTTTCAATCCGGGCCTAGCCCAAAAACATCAATTTCAATCCCGGACTCATAAACCAAGTCCAAACATCATTTTTACCAAATTTCGTAATTTCTCGAAAATCGCCCAAAAATAATAATATAATAATCATAAAACCGAGAAAATCGAGAAATCACCGGATTGAAATACCAATCATACCACAGCATATCAAATCATATAATAAAGCATTTAAACCAGATATGCATGCATCACGGTTAGAAAACCAAAAGTCCACTCACACACACCGTTCAAAACGGTCCGTTTCCGAGCTGCACGTTTTTCCGTAAATTCTGGAAATCGCAACTCCTGTCCAAAATCATTATAGAGGGTTACTAACATCTCAAAATACAACATCTAATTTTCCCCAATTTTTTCGGAATTTAAATACGTATTTTTAACGTAAAACAAAACTTCGGATACGCGGAACATTATCGAAACAATATCCGATTTCCTCGAAACTAACGTCAAAATGTTCGTTACACTGAGATGATCAAAAGTCATGTTGACCTCACCTTGAGACTAGGCCGGACGCGCCCTCACGCGCCGCCGTGAGTGGCTACCCGTGAAATCCACGCGCCTGCTACAATGTCACCAGCCTAACCCGTTTGTCTGTAAAACGGGCCATTCAACCCGCGATCAGACCCGGTTCCAATCCTATCAATTCGACACTGAATTCATCAATTGATCATTCAATTAGTTTCGTTTTAAGTTCAATTACAGGTCTGTAACATCAATTACACGATCACTTACCTAAAATCCATCAATCCCACGATGAACACGAAGAACACCCAGGTTCTGTTCATTCATGGAATTCCTTCAATGGCTGCAGGTTTCTTCCAATTGATGCATCCAAAAGCATCACTAGACCATGAGAGACAGTTCCCCTCCATCAATTTCGTCGTTTGATCACTCAATGATCACGACACAAGCTCGATAGCCGTACACTGTGCAACCATGGAGCTTCATCAATCTCCAGCGTTTTCCTTCAATTGATCCTTCCAGAAGCATCGTGGGATCCTCAGGAAGATAATCCCAGCTCAATTTCATCAATCCATTGCTCAATCTCCACGACTCAAGCTCGAAGTTCCTCACTGTTACCAAACCCGTTCAGAGCCAATTGGGCATGAATTCATCTCGTTTTTTATTTGAAACAACTCGTCTCAACCTCAGGAAGCTGAATGTGAGCTTCAATTTGATCCTCACGGCCCCTCACTCGACATTTGAATTTCCCCCCAATTTTCTAAATTTTCGATTCTCTGTCTCCAGCCTTCAATTAATCCCCAGTGTTTCCCCAGTTTAATCCACTCTCATAGCTCTCAAATTCCCCTCGAAACTGGTTGTGAAAGGGAGCTCAATTCTCCCAATTCTGCTGCTCAATGCTCAAGGGTAAGAAAAACAAAGAAGAGGAAATGGAGGAGAAAATAGAGGAAATGATGAAGGATAAATGATGATGTTGTAATGATGGTGTTGGGAGGGAAACATGGATCAGATTTCAGGGGATGGGTGACACTTGTCACTCATCCGGATGTGCACAGTCATCGGGTACTGTTCATATTAAAATATTATTTTAATCCCAGTTCGTTCGGTTAATCGAGCCCGATTCCGTGACCATAACTTCGTCGTCGAATCTCCGATTTCGGCATGCCGCCTGTCGTTGGATTCGTATCAACGAGACCTACGTAACGGTCCTTGGCCCTCGTCCATCGGACCTTCTGATCAAAAAGTCAACATTTGGCCCCTAATATGCCAAATTACCAAAATACCCCTCAACTTCCGAACATCATAACTTTCTCTACGAATGTCGGAATCGAACGTGCCACCTGTCTATGAACTCGTGACGTCCCGAACTACGTCACGGTCATCCGTCAAAGTCCATTTGACCGCCCGAACTAAAAGTCAACATTTTGCCCACGCCAAGGGCAAAACGGTCATTTTGCACGTTTCGTCCGATTTCACTCAACTAATCCCCAATTAGTCATTCTAATTCATAGTTAATTAATATCCAATCCCGATATTCGGGACGGGTCATTACATAAAAAAGAGGATGTACCCAAAACAGCCTTTAGAACCCGATATGGTTATTATGAGTTCCTAGTGATGCCGTTCGGGTTAACTAACGAACCAGCGGCATTTATGGATTTGATGAACCGAGTGTTGCAGCCATACTTGGATCACTTTTTTATTGTATTCATTGATGACATTTTAGTTTACTCAAAGAGTGCGAAGGCGCACGAAAAGCACTTAAGGATGGTGTTTGGTACTCTAAGGAAGAATCAGTTGTATGCAAAGCTTAGTAAGTGTCAATTTTGGTTGACCAACGTGAGTTTCTTGGGACATGTGATTTCGGCTGAAGGAATCAGTGTAGATCCCCAAAAAAAAGATTGAGGCAGTAGCAATGTGGGAACAACCAAAGACAGTCACTAAGGTCAGAAGTTTCTTGGGGTTAGCTAGTTATTGCAGGCGGTTTGTAGAAGGATTTTCTACCCTTGCTGCCCCAATGACACTGCTGACAAGGAAGGGAGATAGATTTGTTTGGAATGAGGATTGTGAATAGAGTTTTCAGGAGTTGAAGAAAAGGTTGACAACTGCTCCTGTATTGACCCTTCCGGACGATAGTGGGGAATTTGAGGTGTACAGCGATGCATCCTTACAAGGATTGGGATGCGTGTTAATGCAACATGGGAAAGTGATTGCCTATGCCTCCTGCTAGTTGAAGTCTCATGAACGCAAATATCCTACCCATGATTTAGAACTAGCTGCAGTGGTACATGCTTTAAACATTTGGAGACATCATTTGTATGGTTCGACCTGTAGACTGTTCACTGATCATAAGAGCCTGAAGTACTTGTTCACACAGAGGGAGTTAAATGTGAGGCAAAGGCGATGGTTGGAACTGATTAAGGACTATGATTACACGATTGAGTACCATCCTGGAAAATCTAATGTGGTAGCTGATGTGTTGAGTCAGAAATCAACACATTCTGTGGCACACCTACGGATGACCCATTTGCCCCTATTGGTTGAACTCCGTAAGACTAGCATTAATTTGGGACTTGACAGCCAAGGTGTCTTGCTAGCTAGTTTCCAGGTGCGGCCAATCCTAATTGACCAGATCATCGATGCTCAATTCCAAGATCTTGACTCGTGCGTTCTTCAAATTGAAGTGAAAGCAGGAGAACAACAGGATTATACAGTCAGAGATGACAGTGCCTTACTAAAGGAAGGAAAGTTGTATGTGCCTGGAGACGCCACATTAAAGAAAGAGATTTTGGACGAAGCACATAGTTCAGCGTACGCTATGCATCCGGGTGGAACAAAAATGTACCGTGCACGCTTCGAGAACACTATTGGTGGTTGGGTATAAAACTGGGGATCGCTGAGTATGTCAGTAAGTGTTTGATTTGCCAGCAGGTAAAGGCTGAGAGGCAAAGACCCTATGGAGCGTTGCAACCACTTCCTATCCCAGAATGGAAATGGGACCACATAACGATGGATTTTGTGTTTGGACTTCCTAGGACACCCAGAGGCCACGATGGTGTTTGGGTGGTTGTGGATAGACTCATCAAGTCAGCGCATTTCTTACCTGTAAGGGAAGACTTCCAGATGACACAGTATGCCAGATTGTTTATTAATGAGATTATACGATTACATGGCACTCCTGCCTCTATCATATCGGATCGAGATCCGCGATTTACATCCAGATTCTGGCAGAGTTTACAGGAAGCTTTTGGAACAAGATTACACTTTAGTACAACGTTCCACCCTCAGACGGACGGACAGTCGGAGCGAACCATTTAGACCTTGGAAGATATGATGAGAGCCTGTGTTTTGTAATTCCAAGGTACTTGGGAGTCACACTTACCATTGATGGAATTCGCTTATAACAATAGTTACCAAGCGAGTATTGGGATGGCACCTTACGAAGCCTTGTATGGACGGTAGTGCAGAACCCCCTTGTGTTGGACTGACGTGGGCGAAAGGAAATTGACTAAATCCGAATTGGTGGAATTGACAACAGAGAAAGTCAAACTCATCAGAGATAGACTCAAGGCAGCCCAAGATAGGCAAAAGAGTTATGTGGACCGTCGGATTAGAGATCTTGATTTTGCGGTTGGAGATTGGGTATTTCTGAAGCTATCTCCTTGGAAAGGTATAGTGCGGTTTGGCAAGCGAGGGAAACTGAGCCCCCGTTTCATCGAGCCATATGAGATTGTTGAAAGGATCGGCCAGGTTGCATACAGATTAGCACTAAATCCAGAACTTTCTAAGGTCCACGATGTATTTCATGTGTCGATGCTACGGAAGTATGTGTATGATGCCTCTCATGTACTAGAAGAACAACCCATTAAACTCAGAGAAGACTTAAGCTTTGAAGAACAGCCCGTACAGATTTTGGATCGAAAAGATAAGGTACTTCGTCGGAAGACTATCCCCCTAGTAAAGGTTCTTTGGAGAAATCAGAATGTGGAGGAAGCCACATGGGAACCCGAAGCACAGATGCGAGAGCAGTTTCCATATTTGTTTTCTTAAAATTTCGAGACGAAATTTCTTAATGGGGGGAGGTTGTAATGCCCCAGAAATTCGAAGGATGTAAATTTGTAAAATAATAAATGAAACGAAGTTTTTACCCCTGTGAATAGTATGGTCAAATTTTTGAATTTTTGCTTGGCAGGTCGAACGGACGTTGGCCAATCTAGTTCAGGACGTCACGAGTCCATAGACAAGTGGCATGTCCGATTCCGACGATCAGGCAAGAAGTTATGATGTTCGGAAGTTCAAGGGCATTTCCGTAATTAAGTCAAGAAGGGGAAATTGTTGACATTTCAAACGACATGGAATTTTCACGTGATTCGACGACCGTTAGGAAGGTCTCGATGCCCTAAGTACAACGACAGGCGACACACTGAAAACGGACCTCGGACGGATGAGTTACGGTTCTAGAACGAGGAAAGGTATTTTGGTAATTTTGTGAAGGAAGGGCAAAATGGTAATTTCAAGGCTGCAGTTTGAAACAGCCGTTGTGGGTTGTCGTGTGAATTGTTTAATTTGTTCAGTGAATTGTTTAACCATGTTAGTGACATTGGGGGGAGTTGTTTAACATTGAGAAAGGCTGAGGGGAACACAAGCAGGTGGGATTGCAACAGAGACAGAGCGCAGGCACCGTTGTTTTTGAGTCTGGGCTGGTTGCGGGAAACACAACCATAGAAAGTCTGAGAGATTCCCACGAGCTACTGGGTTGGACGGTTTGATTACAGAGAGTTAGAGTGAGTTGAGAGGATCATTTTGGAGAGGAAAGGACTAAGAACTTGAGAGAAAACAGAATCGGGGAAAAACTGGGAAATTGGAAGGAAATTTCGAAAATTAATTTATGAGTCGAGAGGAGCTAAACAGAGGTTAGAAACAGTCTTCTGGGTTCATTTCGACTTCAACCATACAAAAATTGAAGGAAATCGATCACGGTTTGGCCTAGAACCGAAGTCCCAGTTTCTGGAAAATTTCAAGGTTGAGGACGACTACCTACAGATAAGGGTTTGTGAAATTGGTTACGGTTTAATGTTTGTTTAGGTCTTACGAAGCTTCTGCGTCAATTAATTAGAAAACCAAGTTGATTTGAGTGAGTTTCTAAACTCGACCCGTTTGTTTGATCTTGAGTGAAATGATCGATTTAGGGCTTGTTGTAGGTAATTAATAAGGGAGAACCTAAATTAATACTTAATGGAAGGATTTCGGTGGAAAAACTAAAGGAATTAAGCTGGAATTGTTAGAGATTTAACCGGGTCGAGTCGCGGGTCTATAACCCGTTTAGCAGGGTTTCATGTGAAGAAGAAGACACTGTAGCTCACTGTGCAGAGCGCGTGGCTTTCACGCGCAGCCACTTTGGGCGGCGCGTGAGGCCATATCTCCAGTCACGATCAACAGGTGATTTGATCCTTTCAGTGTAACGGACATTTTGAGTTAAATTTCGAGTCGATCGAATGTCGTTCGGGATAGTTTGGAGAGTTCGAAGGTTTAGGATTTTATTTTAATTACGCCGAAAAAACCCGAAAAATTAGGGAAATTAATGTAAGCTTATTGGAAGTATTTGTGACCCAAATTGTGATCTTTGACAAGCCAGAATATTCCCGAGGCAACCGAGGAGCGTACGGGATGCGATTGATTCGTTCGAACTTCGTGAGTGGACTTTTGATTTATAACCAAGCATGCATAACTGTTTTACTCCCTTGTTTTATGTTTCTATATATGATTTTATGATTACATTTATGGTATTTCTGCCTTATGTGAATGCACGCTTTTTGATGTGATATATCGTATTTTTACGTATTTCGAGACTATGGTTTCTCTGATACTTTGATGATGGTTTGATGAGTGATTTTATACGATTTGTGCATATTACATTTTAATGATGATTTGATTATGATTTGTGAGTAAGATTCGGGATTTGAACTTGAAATTCGGACATAGTCCTGTTTGATAAAATGTGATTTCAAATTGGTTTGGATTTTGGATCACGATGGATCCTGAATTTGTTACGATTTACACATGATTTTGGGTTTAAAGACCCGGTATGATTGCTGGATTTGGTTTTGGGTTTAAAGACCCGGTTAATTGATGACGGGGGCGGGCCTGGATTGGGTTTAAAGACCCGGATTGAGTTTGAAGACTCAGGAGTTTAAAGACTCGGTTACTGTGATGTCCCCCGAGGCCTTGATTGTGTTTTGAGTTTAAAGACTCGTTGATATCCCGGGAAGGCCTGATATATGAGTTTAAAGACTCGGATGGATCCAGCAGTTTGATTTGTTGATGTTACATTCGGTTTTACATGGTTTTATGGCAGTTTACTATAACGGTTTCCATATGATTCGTAAAAGAGTTTTCGAATACTTAGTTATGCATACGTGTTGTAAAACTGGAAGGTGAACCCTGATTTCATTGAACTATTTTCTAGAACCATTTGTTTTAGTCCACTCACATTTTTCTGTTTTAATACCCTCCAAGTCGTGGTACAAGTTTTGGGGGCTAACGCGGAGGCAGAGGCATAAAGTTTTTCCGTTGCGGTGTAGTTAGTTCACAGAGTAGGGTTTTATCCTTATCTTGATTTGTAACCATGCTCTATGATATTGTTGACTTGTTGTACCGTTGGTTGTATCGTAATTTCTCCCTAGTCTGACAATTTGTGTAATGTATTATCATTTGGTTATTTTGGTTGTTGGTGTGCAATTGTCAGACGGGAGCAGGATTCTCCCCTGTTATCGAGGCGATAATTAGGGCGGATCCTGACATCCCGGGTCAAAAGTCAACTCTTAGCTACTTTTCAACTAAATTACCAAAATGCCCTTGGACTTCCGATCGTCATAACTTCTTCCTCGAACGTCGGAATCGAACGTGCCACCTGTCTATAAACTCGTGATGTCCTGAAATACGTCATAGTCATCGGTCAAAGCCCATTTGACCGTCCGAACAAAAAGTCAACGTTTTGCCCATTCTAGGGGCAAAATCGTCATGTCTCCTTGCTCGCCCGCTAATTCTCGTCTAATCCCCGATTAGTCTCGCTAATCCGTCATTAATTTCTAATTAATCCCGCTAATTGGGGACGGGTCATCACAAAAATAGTGGGTAAGCTTTGAACCAGCGAGCATGGGAAATGAATTTTCAGTTTAGGAGTTTGAACATCAAACTTGTGTGTTTTTGTGTCCTTCTAAAGTTCTAGGGATCATCCTAAGCCTGAAATGATGAAGTTTTGCACGTAGGAATGTCGAGGATGGGACTGTGAAATCATGGCCGAAAGACATGAGGTTACGACGCAAGATTAAGGTAAGCTTTCATGGATTCGATCATACAGATCATTTTTTGGGGATATGTAGGTGTGATTAGATGTTTAAAATAGAAAAAATGATGAAGCTCGAGCTACGCATTTAAATAAACACGTAATTCGAGTATATATGCAATTTAAACCCTTTTTGTATAAATGTATTATTGGTAAATATGGATCGTTCTTAACCGAGGAAATTAGGGAACATTAATAATATGTTAGTGAAAAAGAATAATAAATAATCAAAGAACAAAATAATAAATGAATTAATGAATAAATGAATAAAGAATGAATGAACTACAGAATAAATGAATTAAAGAATAAAGAATTAAAGAATTAAAAACAAAATAATTAAATGGGGGGTTTTGAAAAGATTTTTCGCCTAAACTACGTTTTAACACTAACTAAGAATTAAATTAAAATTAACAATCACATTATTTAAAATACTCATAAAATATACTTTCTTCAAACACAATTTTTACCAACACTCTAACATTATGCATATATTGAATCAATCACGAAATCTGACCTCAATTACTTTAATTACTAAAAGACGTTTTTCAATATTATAAATACACTGACAGCAGCTGACACTTACAATATGATTCACCTTAAGTTTTTTATTAAATGCACCTACATCAGTCGACATTTAAATCTCTTCAATCCTATTCTAAGTGCACCGACAGTGGCCGACACTTTGCTTTGAATTGAAGTTTAAGAACTAAAACGTATAAAATAACTAAAATTCATGAAGTAAAACACATGGAGATTGTATTCACATTTACAAATGTTAGAAAGAAAAAAATAACAACAAAAATATTGAATTATAAGTAAAACCGAAACAATAACAAGAGTTTAAGTAGAAAAACATGGGTTTTCACAAGGAACCTTGATAGCAGGCAGAACCGTGTGAAGATGGAGGAAGAAATACAAAGACTTCGGTCTTAAAAACTTACAAATTACCATAGAATTACCAGCCATAGGTTTTTCTTAAGGAAAGTATAAAAATGTGTACAAAGAGAAGTTTAAGAAATTTTAAGAGCAAAATAAAGAAGATGAAACTAAAAAACAAAATGTAAAGACAAATCTAAGAAAACAAGATTTAAAAGAAAACTAATTAAGAAGAAAATTTACAAGAAGCTAAAATGGTCCTATAATAGATCTCAAAAGAGAGGAAAAAAGAATTCAAAAGAGGACCCTTTTACAATGAAATGACATCTATTTATAGAGGGAGTGCCAAAAACTAAAATAATAAAATACCAAAAATTAAATATAAATAAATAAGAAAAATAAAATGAAGAAATGATGATTTTGGGGCTAATTTCTGCAGAAAAAAATTTTGTGAAAAGAGCAAGTTGGAGTAGGAAATAGGTCTTTGAAAATCGGTGATGGATTGTAGAAAAACAGACAATGATTTCAGTAGGTAGACGCTAACAGGGGGCGTGGGTCTCGGTGTGGCTGTGCTAACAAGAAGCAAGTGGGAGTCGGCGGTTCAGGCGCTGGCTGGGTGTGGGTTTTCGGTACATGCTTGCCGAACTAGAGTACTTCACTTCGGCAGACGCTTGCTGAGGGGTCTTCAGGGTTGAGCCCGCGAGGGAATTGGGCCGGGCTTCTTAGGCCATGTGACTGGGCTACACAAATTGGATTTGGACTAAGACTTGTAGGGCTAATTTGGTAGCTTCCCACCGAATTTCCTTGTAATTTTTGGTTGCGTCCCTTGTTTCGTCCATAATTTCTTTGTTTTAACTCCGATTGGGACGATTATTTCACCAAAACGCTCCAAATTCCAAAATTTATTTATTTCTACAAAATTCCCACAAAATATATTATTTTTTTTCTATTAATTGATATTTTTATATTAAAAGATAACCATAAGGCGTATAAAATAATATAAAATAAAGCTCAATTAAGAGCCTATAAAAAAATAGATGTGAAAAACGGGAAATATAACCGGGTCATGATCATGGGTCAAGAAGACCCAAAGCTAGGATCCGCCAGAGGTCAAAGACAACCTTTACGCAGGCGCGTGAGGCCCATGTCCAGAGGCAGTCTATCAGGACCCAACCCTCCTAGGCCAGGACCCGAATCTAGCACGATATTGTCCGCTTTGGACCTCCTCGCTCTCACGGTTTTGTTTTCGGGAGCTCACGGTGCTACTTCCTAGGGGGGCATCCATCATGGAATTGCACAAGCCTCAACTCGCTTAACTTTGGAGTTCCAACCGAACTCAAGGCCACTGAGCTCCCAAAAGGCCTCGTGCTAGATAGGTGTGTACCTACACCTTTAAGGCACACCACCATTCCCTTCCCAGACCATTCCCCCTGGCAGAAATGTGGGATTGTTCACCGTTCCCTCCAGGACATAGGTCTTACATAGTCTCTGACTTCTCTCGGCGCGTGCAAGCGCGTCGGCTAGAATTTGAAGGAGTTATCAACATGAAAAATGTTACTTCTTGTCTTCTGAATTTAATGATTCAAGAACGGAGTAATTTATTTGATTTTTTAGGAAGTTATGGCCGTCCAAATTTCGTAGCATTTAATTGTATTTCCTAGTTGATTTAATTAAACTTGTGATAATTGAATTGTGGTAAAAGAGATGATGAGAAATGTGACATATGTTGATTGTAAAGTTTTTATTATGATTTATGTTGAGAATAATTAATAGAATGACATTAAGTATATCTAAGGGTGTTTAGATTATTAAAAAATTCCTTAAAAGTAACTATATATGTGTGTGAAAATGGTTTTACAAGGAGTTATTGTTTGGGATATGGTGTAATTGATAGGATTGTTTAATTTGTGACTAGTTTTATAACTATAAGCTCTTAATGTTGAAATGCCATTTGAATAAAATAAATAAGTAATTAACAAAGATGGTGATGCTTTGTTGATTATACAATTCTATTGTGCAACATATCTATTATAAGGAAATATAAGGGATAAGTAAATAGCATTATATGTGAAAAAAAATGAGGGATGGTAATATGTTAATATGGGGCGGCTTTTATTTCCTTTTATTTTAGTTAATATGTTATGAACCTAATATGATTCCCATTAAATGAATGGATATAATGATATATGAGTAATTGGGAATTACAAACTTTGAAGACGAGTATGAGGAATAGATGAATTGTGATAGTTATATATGTTCCAATTTATGTTCTTGAAAATGGATAATGATTGCATTATGGTGCTTGTTGATATCAATGAAGTTTGGATTAATTAAAAATCGGACATTGCGCCACTTGACGAGATTAGTGGATTGAAAGTGGGCGGTAACCTCGCAATGGTGGTTTTATTTTGGTAAAATTACTAAGCTTTTAAATATGGTTTAAACTAGTAAAATCCCTTATCTAAAAAAGTGAGCAGGCGGGAGCAATATCGGTTCGATTTTCACCAAAATCGAAGACGAGTCATATCACGATTCAACTCCCCTAACAAGATATTGTCCTCTTATGGTCCAGCCATCACGGTCTTATTTATGGAAATTCATGCGCAGTAGGTCACCCATCCTGAGATTGCTCCAGCCTAATCTCGCTTAATTTTGGAATTCCAAAGGAATCCAAAAGCTAATAAGCTCTCAAAAGGCCTCACATTAGGAAGACATCATCCAAACATATAAGACACTTCACTTTTCCATCTCCAAGCGATGTGGGATTGTTCACCGTTCTTGCTTTCCAAGCTCACGGGTCTTACAATCCATTCACCTTAGGGCCCAACGTCCTCGCTAGCACATTTTTAGTCGGGGTCCAGCTTTGATACCATTTTGTCATAACCCGACTCCTCTAAGCATGATATTGTCCGCTTTGGGTCCAGACCTCACGACTTTAGTTCTGGGAACTCACGCAACCTCCCAGTAGGTCACCCATCTTGGGACTGCTCTAGTCTAATCACACTTAACTTTGCAATTTATAAGGAATCCAAAGCCAGTGAGCTCCCAAAATTCCTCATATTAAGAAGACATCCTCTACACATATAAGACACTTCGCGAATCCATCCCCTAGCGATGTGAGATTGTTCACCATTCTTACTTCACAAGCTCACAGATTTTATAATCCACCCACCTTAGGGCCCAGCATCCTTGTTAGTACATTTTCGGTCGAGGTCCAGCTCTAATACCATTATATCACGACCCAGCACCCCTAGCACGATATTGTCCGCTTTGGGGCCAGCCCCCATATCTTTATTTTTAAGAACTCACACGCAGTTTGCTAGTAGGTCACCCATCTTGTGATTGCTCCAGCCTAATCTCGCTTAACTTTGGAGTTCCCAAGGAATCCAAAGCGAGTGAGATCCCAAAAATCCTCGCACTAGGAAGACATCGTCCACACATATAAGACACTTCACTTTTTCCTCCCCGAGCGACGTGGGATTGTTCACCGTTCTTATTTTCCAAGCTTACATGTCTTACAATCCACCCATCTTGGGGCCCAGCATCCTCGCTAGTACATTTCCAATCGGGGTCCATCATTGATACCATTCTGTCACAACCCGACTCCTCTAGCACGATATTGTCCGCTTTGGGTTCAGCCCTCACAACTTTATTTCCGAAAAATCACACACAACTTTCCAGTAGGTCACCTATCATAGGATTTCTCTAGCCTAATCTCACTTAACTTTGGAGTTCCCAAGGAATCCAAAGTCAGTGAGCTCCCAAAAGACCTCACACTAGGAAGACATCGTCCACACATATAAGGAACTTCACTTTTCCCTCCCCGAGAGATGTGGGATTGTTCACCATTCTTGTTTTTCAAATTCACGGGTCTTACAAACCACCCATCTTGTGGTCCAGCATCCTCGCTAGCACATTTCCAGTCGGGATCCAGCTCTGATACCATTATGTCACGATCCCCTAGAACGATATTGTCCGCTTTGGGTTCAACCCTCACAACTTTATTTCTAGGAACTCACGCACAACTTTCCAGTAGGTTACCCATTCTATGATTGCTCTAACCTAATCTCACTTAACTTACTTTGGAGTTCCCAAGAAATCCAAAGCCAGTGAACTCCCAAAAGACCTCGCACTAGGAAGACATCGTCCACACATACAAGGCACTTCAATTTTCCCTCCCCGAGCGATGTAGGATTGTTTAGAATATACACAATTAATATTCAAAATAAAACCATAATTAAATTCATCAAGTTTAGAATATTCACAATAATTTATATTAACTCTTTCCATTCATTAAATTTCGTCATTTAGAGGTCAATATTATCCATATTAACCTTAGGTTTTAAGTCCCAAATGACAGGACCCGTCCCAAAATTTCGTAGAAAAAACCAGACCGGTCCTACTCCCGTCTAACAATTCTCGTCAGACTAGGTATCTTACTAATTTTAAACATATTCAAAATTGAGTAATTAAACCAAGATAAATTCACCCTTGCTGGCTTACCACTCACGTCCAACCCATTAACTCCCGACAAGTGATGAAACTACCGATTTTCGTCCCTATTTACCCATTTTCCTTATCTTTTCTTATTATTCATAATTAAATTGCCTTATTATGATTTCCATTGTTTTCATGAAACAATCCTTGGAGCCAATTACCCCAACTTACAATTCATCTCTTCACTTCCTTCATTTCTTTCATTATTACCCCAAACACGTCTTTTTAACTTTGTAAATTTACCAAGATCATGTAGAAATCTATAACCAAATCATCTTGAAGGAATTTATAAAGTAAAATATTAAGATCAATTCCCATAATAGATTATGTAATAATTCCTTATAGATTCCATATCCATATAAACATATTTACCTACCCTTTGTCCACCTTCCAATTTCTTCATAAATCATCTTTCTTTTCTTCCATTATAACCATTATCACTAGCTATTTCATATAAAAATGTACTCATAATATCATAACACATGTTTACTCATTAACTAACCAATTGTATGTTTATAACTTAATTCCAATTTCCATGATTAATTAAGAAACAATTACATAAAACATATAAACTTTGGACAAGTATAACTTCTTCATGGAATGTCCAATGAACGCATTTCTTCAACCAATAAACTCAGATTAAATATACGAAAATTTATCATGTTGACCGGAACTCCGTCCTCTGCCGTCATGCACCGATAGAAGCTCTCTGCGTGTAGTGGCCACACATTATTCACAGGGTCTTCGTTCAGACCCGAATGTCCAATTTTTCGGGTCGCCGACCCTCGACAGTGACCCGACTAGTTCCGGCTATTTCACATTGGCTTTCATCATTCTATATATCAAACTACACCTAAACTAACTAAAGTGAAGATCTATGACGGAAAAAAAGAGAAATATTTACAAAATCTCGACCCACAACCATCACTACCTTACAGCCATGGCTTCCCAGCCGTGTTCTCGACTTTTCTAGCATCTACTTCCTTCTTACTCTGTCTTAAGGGGATCACAAGATCTCTTGGAGGGTACTACTACGTTCATCTTTGAGTTTCCTACCTTAAAACTGGAAACTCGAAGGAGGTGTCTCACGGTTCCTTCGCGACCCACCGTGTTTCCTTGGTCATCTCCTTCGTTCCTCTATGTTTTCTTTCCCTGTCACTCTCACTTTCCTTCTTCTTCTTGTTCCTTTGGCTGGTTTCTCCTCTCCCGGGTTCTCTCTCAGTTTCTTCCCTTGTTCTTAATTTCAGTGCTTCTCCACCGAGTTCCTTCTTTGCCCTCTCACAAGGTAACACATACACACACACACACACACACACACACACACACACACACACACACACACACACACACACACACACACACACACATATATATGCACAGGGTCGGTGGAATGGAAGGAAAGGGAAAAATAAAGACTTTTTTAGAAGGTTCTAGGTCCTTACAAAATAACTAAAATGCCCTTGGTAGCAAAATTACCATTTTCTCTTCATCATTTTGACTCGTAACTAATTCTTCTGAACTCCGATTTTGGCGTGCCGCCTGTGAATGAACTCAAGATTCCCAGACCTTTAAGGGAAAATAGTCATTATTCACTTTTTCGAACATCCGGGGTGTTACACTAAATCTTGTGGTAATCAACTTAAATTTATACATAAACATATACCTTCAAACAACCAAAACGGTGTCCCAACGATGTCCATTTACCTTAAAACCTATACCATTAGACTTATATCAAAGAGTACTATAAAAACCATGTTGAACACATCCCAATATATGATAGGACACTAGCTACCTCCATCGGGTGACCTAGTTCTTTGGTTTCTGGCTTATCTAACTCGCGATCACGACCCGATTAGTATTCACTCATTCCTTTACCGTTTTTTACGTTTCTCATGTCCAAATTCATCATATTAACTGAAGAAGAAGGTCTATAAATTCAAAGTGAAAAAAAGGTACCTTAAGGTTTAACCCGAATCTATCATTCTTCAACTATGGTTCATAAACCATGTCTTCTGTCTTCCACGTCCAAATTCTTCGTTTCTTGTTTCAAAATAACCCCATGGACTTATTAAACAACTTGGTATCCTTAGTTAGCCTCTAGAAGACTTAAAATTCCTTGGAAACCCACGACCAATACTCGAACCTCATCGGTTTGGCCATGGCTATGGGTTTGGAGGGTCTCAGCCTCTCCTGCTCCCTCTAGACCCTACATGCCTTTTCTTTCTTCCTTCTTTCTCCTTCTCCTTGGCTGATCCTTCTCTCTTTAATCATCTTTATTTATTTCCTTATATTTCGGCCATTCACCACCTAATCTCCCCTCACCTTAAACACACACACACACACACACACACACACACACACACACACACACACACACACACACACACACACACACACACACACACACATATTTCTCATGGGCTAAATTGGCGGGGTAAACAAAAAATGGAAAAATCAAGAGGTTTCTAGATTTTCCTAGGCCCTTCTAGAAAAATTATCAAAATACCCTTTCACCTAAAATTACCAAAATTCCCCTAGTCATTCTTGACCTACAACGATCCTATTCGACCTCTGATTTCAGTAGACTACTTGTCTATGAACTTAGGAGTCTGAGTCCTTCGTAACAGTCCTTTCAGAACATCCAAAAAGTATCTAGGTTAAAAAATTAAATTTTTTACCTTATAGGGGTAAAATCGTCATTTTTCCTTTTTCAAGCTCTGGGTCGCTACATTCCACGCACCGTTAGAAGGCTGCAGACGTGGCATACTGATAGCACCTGTTGATGTCAACCCCTACTGAAAATGCACCCTGCTGACGTGGCCTTGACATGTGGCATGTTGACGTGGTAGTTGATGTCATGCTGATGTCACCCCTCGTAAGAGCAAACGGCTGTGCTATCGTGGCCATTGCCATTCGCTGGCTGGAAACCACCATTGTTGTCCCATTTTTGAAACCACCATAACTCCCTTATTTCTCAACCAAAATGAACAAACATTATATCAAAATCTATTTACTCGATCTTAGAAATCCAAATATAAGCCTTTAATTGAGAGAAAATTCCTTGATTCCAAAATATGAGCCTAGAAGTTGCAGGTTCCTTCCTCCTTGCATACCAGCCGTGTCCACGTGATTCCACCTTCAAACTGGGTTATTCCTAACCGTGAGAGTTCAAGGAACGTGATCCTAGCCTTCGTTTAAGCCAAAAAAAAACCCCCCAAAATAAAAGAAGGAAAATAAGGTTGTACGGGTTTGTTTTGGTTGCATGGGAAAGGAAATGTGAGAGAAAGAGATGTTTGTGATAATAATGATGAAAATGAAGGATGGATCCTAGCCACACAAGGAAACTAACTTGCCCAAAACATCTCCATATCCCAATTGACCAAAAAGCCCCTCCCCAAAATAACAACCTAGCAAGTATACTCAAGGGAAAATGAACAAAACTAGTTAAAAATCCCAAAAAATCCTCGTAAAATTCCGTAAAAGTTGTATTTAAAAATTTGAGTCGTTACAATCCACTCACCTTAAAGAATTTTTGTCCTTGAAATTTGTATCCTTGAAAAAGCTGTGTAAACTAGTCCCGCATCAAACCTCAGGCTCCCATGTGGTCTCATCCACATCAAGATCCCTCTACAGAATAAATACTAGTGAAAATGATCACCCAAGCTAGCACATTGTCTATCTGATCCCATATCTGAACAGACCACTCACCAAGCTCAAAATTTTCTCTGAGTTCGTCCGTTTGCTCCGCCCACACGTGAGAATCGTCCCACACGTACTCTCTGAGCATAGAAACATGAAACATCTCACAAAACTTAGAGAAATCTAGAGATAAAACCAACCTATACCCTAACAAACCTATCCTCTCGATAAAACCCAAAGGTAAACTGACCTACCTCTACTAAAACGTACAATCTCGGATCACTGTGCTCGCTACCAATAGAGCATCGGTCGAGGAACCAATACCCATGTCCCAACCAAGTGGGATTAACTCTTGATTGACAAAAAATGTAAGCCCTAGAGAATAAAAAGAGTGTCTGGCTCGAAATCCATCAACACTCGACCAACACAACCAAGGATAGAAAACGTACCTATCACCACTCTTGGTGCAATACAAGCCTCTTAATGCGTAACAGCGGCCACAAGCGCTCTTTTACCTGCGGGTCGATCACGTCCTTTCTGGCCAGTACCTACCATGCCGCCCTACGAGTAGTTACTTTAATCCTAGACGCTAAAGTTGGTAAAGGTGTCATCACCTGCTGGCCTTGCTCTGTAGTATCCTGATCGGTAGCACCACTGTATGGGTAATAGGGACACTCTTACTTGAAGTGCTTAAGTTCCCCACAAAAGAAACAACCATCCCCCTTCTCCGAGCAACTTGTCCACCTTGCCCCAAATATCGATCGCCATAACCTGTATGATTACCACTAGAAGAACTGGAACTAGAAGTGCCCTTCTTTGAAATTCCCTGAGTAAAAGGCTCATCATCCTAATGCTCTCGACGTTGCCTAGCATCTCCTTACCATTGCTACCACTGGGGTTCCTCCAAACTCATCTCCACTTAAGAAGCCACATTTGACAGATCCTTGAGTATGATGAATGCTCTAACTTGCACTAATGCCTCAATCTCACTCCGAAGACTAGTCAAGAACTGAAGAATCCTCCTAGCCTCGAGGGCCACAAAATCATGTGCATACCATAATAGATCCAGAAACCACTACTCATACTGAGCAACTGTCATGTCACCCTGCTCCAGTCACAGGAACAACGTCTCCATCGTATCTCATTAAGACTAGGGATAAAACTGATCCATGAAGAGCTCCATGAACGTCACCCAAGTAACAGTAGTTTCATCCAAGCCTATTAACAGTAAAGTCTATCAGGACCTCTGTGCGTAACTACCCAAGTAAAAGGCAGTTGTCTGCACCATGAACTCAAGAGGGTAGTACATCACTCCCAATATCCATTCGAAGCACGCAATCTACTCATCGGCCACCTCGGGACCTGATACACCCGTAAACTCTATAGATCCAAGCCGCTGGGCCCTCTCGAAATCCAGCCCCTTAGAGACCCTCCACCCCTGAAATACGACATCCAGTGCCCGACCAAAATGATCTAAGGTGTGACGTCACCTGCTAACGTGGCATGCTGACATCAACCCCTACTGATATGGCACGCTACTGATGTCAGCCTACTGGCTGACATGGCTCTAGCACGTGGAATGTTGGCATGGTTTATGACGTCAACCCTTGCTGATGTGGCAGCTGATGTCATCATGATGACGTCATGCTGGTGTCACCCCCTCGCAAGAGAAGATGACTGCGCCGTCGCAGTCCACCGGTCAGAAACTACCATTGTTGTCCCATTTTCAAACCGACATAACTCCCTCATTTCTCAACCAGAATAGATAAAATTTATACCAAATTTATCTACTTGATCACAGGTATCCAAATCCAAGATCAGAATTTAGAAAAAAAAAATACATGGATTCCAAGATATGAGCCCATGAAGTTGCGGGTTTCTTCCTCCTCGCGTACTGGAAGAGAAAGATAGCATCTTACACCCCTTTTTTTTTACTCAAGAAAACCGAAGAGAGATCATTTCTTAATATTCCAAATCTTTTTTAAAAAAAAAAAATTGTGTGTCACCTAAAATTAGTTGGGTAAAACAAATATGCTAAAATGCAAAAAGTTGGTACACGTCCTTGATTTTATTTTTTGGGATATAAGAGCACACTTAACTCAAAATGTTACGATTGGGCAAGGCAAGGGCCCTATTTTGTTTCTAACCCACCATATTGGGACTAGGGTTGGGCGTGCGATGAGACTAGGCTGGCCTCTCTTCAAACTCGGTTTGGGCTCATGGCCCACTACTTTGTTTGATTCACAACCCACGTGCAGCAGGCCACTTCCAACGGCTCTTTAGTTGCAGCCCATAGGATGGTGTCACATGGCACATCCTTTTACAAATTCTAGCCGTTTGGGTTTTATTCATAAAAATAACTATAGTGGCATGCACACTGCACTTCACATTTATATGATGCCACCTGATCAGTAGTTTGATATATATGATAAACTAATTCCCAAGATAGCACCGAAGCCATATAAAGATACATATGGTATACGCATGCACTTATTAGAA
Source organism: Prinsepia uniflora (assembly GCA_032719365.1). Taxonomy (NCBI): domain Eukaryota; kingdom Viridiplantae; phylum Streptophyta; class Magnoliopsida; order Rosales; family Rosaceae; genus Prinsepia; species Prinsepia uniflora. The sequence continues at coordinate 23,823,850 of CM064876.1, forward strand.
CATGTTAGCAAGCACCATAGTTTCTAATTTTCATTCTAGCCATTGATTATTTGTATTTTTTGTTTCTTTAATTTAGTATTTACTCATATAAATACTCATTATTTAATCATCATATGTCACATATTTTATTGTCTCAAATTTGAACTCAAAATCTTCTATTTATAAGATAAGATAAGATATTATTTTAGATCGTAAATTAAAAAAAAATAACATAAGGCGGAATTAAGTAGTATTTTAGAAATATTATATAAGAAAATTATATTATTAATTTTAATAAAATAATTCATACAAAAATATGAATTCTTGACGGTTGTCTTCTCTATTAGATGAACGGAAAAAAGCTGTATCTATTAGACCAACAAAAAAAAAAACAATCTTTTTTTTATCGGAAAAAAAAAAAAAAAAAAAAAACAATCTTGGGCAAAACTTTATCGCTAATGGCTTACCCGTCAACTGGTCAAGTAGAGGCTATAGGCATAGGGGCCTTTGATTTTCTTCTTTGTTTGTACCGTGGACGGTGAACACGGGACTATTGATTTCAAAGAAAAGTCGTCTTGACGAATACAAGTCAACATTTAACCCATTTCTCACGGAGCCCGAATTTGTTATAGACTTTGACCATTCTTCCTAACTCCACTCATTTCCATTGGCATTGACTCTTTTTTCTTTAATTTTCCTTTTTTTTTTTTTAATATATGATTGGTTTCTACTTTTTTGCTCATGAATTTATATTACGTTAGTTTTAGAAATAAATAATATTTTTCGATATAAAAAAGTAAAAGCAAAATTATATATATAAGATATTTTTACGAAATTTAAATTTTAAACTTTCTAATATATAATAAATATATAAATATAAATAAATACAATTAAACCAATAATACAAACAAAATCAATTCTTAAATGTTGTATTTGTCATCCGTATTAGAATAATTTAATCACATAAAATTAAGCAAATGACTATACATTTGTTCCTATATACATTTGTTCCTATATAAAGAACGTAAGATTCCGATTAGCAACACGAATACATATTTAATATCGAACAACATTTATTCTAAGAAGATTTATACAATAGGGAGGCATAAGAGCCTAATCATCTTCGGACCTCTTCCTTGTGGAACTGGTGTTTCCTTTTGTTGATACCAGAAATTAATCAACTTAGTCTTACTTCGCTGAGTTTTTCTTGTTGCTCCTCTCGGGGATGGATACCTACATAAGGAGAGGGTGAGAGCAAAGGGACACCGGTGTGGTGCCGGCCTAACAGTCTCCGATGCTTAAGTCAGTTTTAAGTGGAAGGGATACTATAGTAATTTAGGTAGCGTGAGGGTAAGATTGTTATTACCTTTTTGGAGGGGGGATGCCCCTGTATTTATAGTAGCATTAAATGTGTTTGTTGGTGTTTGTCAATGTGGGATAAATGTTGTGGCCTTTGGGAGCTGACATGTGTCTTGCAGTGGTCCTATACAGTATTTATGACTTGTTAGTGGGCCTGGCCAACCAAATGTCCTCGTCTTAGATAGATTCGGTCTGTGGTTAGCTCGCAAGGAGACCGATTAGGGAGATTCGGTCTGTGGTTAGCTCGCAAGGAGACCGATTAGTTTGTTAGGCCAATCTGCGGGAAGGCCAATCTGCGGGATGGCCAATCAGATATGATCTTCTTGGGTCGCCTTGACCTTGTTGGCGTGATCTGGGGTTGCTTGGGGGCTGGCTGATCAGACATGGTTGGTTAGCTTTGAACAAGGCAAATCAATTTGGTCTTTTTTCAGACCGGCTAGTTTAGGTATGAACACCTTTCCTAGTCAATAAAGATTTGACCTCCAAGTCTAGAAACTTGGCCTCCAAGTCTCTAAGAATTGCGCTACAAGTTCAAAGGAACAAGTAGGGTATAATTAACGGACTATCATCTTTGATTTAGAGAATGAAGGCCACGGCTTGAATGATTATGGCACATTACTATTGGACCCTTGCCGGTCAGTCAATATTTCTTTTTAAGATTGTGTCAACATTGGTAGGTGAAAACAATTTCTTAGAAGTGTTAAGTTACGCAACAATTAGTCATTAATTAGTCAAATAAGTTCGAACAAATATAAGCGTGAATAAAGTATAATTAACTTGCATTAATTTATAATAATTTGCGGAGCTTAAGTCTTACAAGTCAAACCCAATATTGCAGCCGAGGAAGAAGCTGCGATATTTCTCACCCTATTAACAATTGCTCTATAAATTAAAGACCTTACTGTACTCTAGCTCCTTTCATAATAATAGAAATAATTCCCCAAAAATTAATCTATCAAATTACCAAAATGGCCTCATCGTCTGCATCAGCTGAAACCAATCTGGCCACCGCCAAGACGATTCTATCGACGGCAGCCTCAGTGGCCGCCACGGCCATGGTGGCCAGGTCGTTAGCCCAAGACTTCCTCCCCCATGAAATCCAGCACTTGTTCTTCTCCGGCATCCGAAGCTTCTTCAATCGATTCTCTTCCCAGCTGACGATGGTGATCGAAGAGTTCGACGGCCTCGTCAACAACCAGATATACGAGGCCGCGGAAATTTACTTGGGCAGCAAGGTTTCTCCATCAACTCACAGGCTCAAAATCAGTAAGCCCGAAAAGGAACATAACTTCACCATCACCATGGAAAGCAATCAGCAGATCCTTGACGTCTTTAATGGTGTTAAATTCAACTGGATCTTGGTCTCCAGGTATGTTTTTTAACTTTTCATAATAGTATATCACCATTTTTTTTCCTGCATCATAAGATGTTTATATTGTCAAGTTATATAAACTCATTGCTAATTAGCTTCGTTCCTTCTTATGCATATTCATTATCCACGGTCAAACAAAATAGTTAATTAGATATTTTCCTATTCATTAATATTAATGATATTTTTTTCTTCCGATGTCGGTCAATTTACAAATATTCGGCTGTTTTTTTTTTTTAATCTAGCATATTCACAATTGGACATAGTCCAGTAAGTATGTATTTTATTTGTAAGGATTTTTTTAGTACATTATTCCATTGAAAGTTGAGATATTAAACATTCTTTCAACATCGGTTTTTATGTTCTGGATGATACCATCGGAATGTACATTACTCCACTGAAAGTTGAGATATTAAACATTCTTTCAACATCGGTTTTTAAGTTCTGGAGATACCATCGGAATGTACCATCTATGGGGTGTACCTTGGTCGTCTTGTGCAATATAATTAGGGACTCCAACAATTAAAAATTACAGTTTTTTTTCATTAAATAATCTATCTACAGACAGGTTGAGTCTCAGAGCTTCCACAACCCTAGAGACCTAAACTCGACACTGAGATCCGAAACACGATCCTTTGAGCTTAGCTTCCATAAGAAACAAAGAGACATGGTGCTCAACTCTTACCTCCCTCACATCATCAAAGAATCAAAGTCCATGAGGCAAGAAAAGAAAACCCTAAAAATCTTCACAGTCCAATATGAGAGCATGTACTGCAACCTAGCCGACGCATGGATCCCCACGAACCTCGACCACCCGGCGACATTCGACACACTGGCATTGGACTCGGAGATCAAGAACTTCATTCTCCATGACCTAGAGAGGTTCGTCAAGAGGAAGGACTATTATAGAAAAGTTGGTAAGGCTTGGAAGAGAGGTTACCTGTTGTACGGCCCTCCGGGAACGGGGAAATCGAGCTTGATCGCTGCAATGGCGAATTACTTGAATTTTGACATTTATGATTTAGAGCTAACTGAGTTGAGGTCCAACTCAGAGCTGAGGAGGCTGCTGATAGCGATGGCGAATAGATCTATATTGGTTGTGGAGGATATTGACTGTACTATTGAGTTTCAAGATAGGATGGCTGAGGCTAGATCATCACAACCATATTACGGGCCCCAAGAGAAACAGGTCCGTCGATCTTTCCCCTGTTGTCATTGGTATATTACTGACTTGACAGTACTATCACATATTTTTTCTTCTCTTTTGTTTTTTTTTTCCAATAAAATAATATTAAGGATAAGATTGCATTATATATATATTGGTAATTTGGTAACGACCTCATTATGTATAATTGTCCAATTCCAAATTTTTTCTCATACCTCAAATATAAAAAATAAAAACTAAAATTTAAACGGTTATAAAATAATATCGTTTGAAATCATTTTTCTAGGCTCATCATAACTTACGGTGATCTCTGTTAATAGTTAACCTACTGCCATAAATTAATTCATCTAGAATCATTAAATTGATAATAACATGAAGATGAAGAGGCAAACCAAAAACATAGCACCTGCCATAATCTTGTGGAAAACTATGTCTTGTTTGTTTGTACTCATGATATTCAAATCCAAAGCGACAAACACTTTGAGGCAACTTCAAGGAAAGTCTGATTGAACATTATGCCTATTTCAACCAAGTTGAGAATCATTTGTCATTGGTGTCATAATTTACACGTTGATTGAGACCTTCCATTAATCTAATGTTACTAGAGTTAGGCTATCGTGGTTTTTCAATGCACATATTATCCATTTCTCATAAATTATCTTTTATACTTAATTTTATTATGCTATATATAGGTGACACTATCAGGTTTGCTTAATTTCATCGACGGGTTATGGTCTAGCTGTGGTGACGAAAGAATTATAGTGTTCACAACCAATCACAAAGAGAAGCTTGACCTGGCGCTACTGCGTCCAGGTCGCATGGACGTTCATGTCCACATGTCGTATTGCACCCCAGCCGGATTTAGACTTCTAGCTTCAAACTACCTTGGGATTAAAGACCACATTTTGTATTGTGATGTTGAGGAGCAAATTGAAATGACTAAAGTGACCCCGGCAGAAGTGGCTGAGCAGCTGCTAAAGAGTGAGGAGGCTGACATTGCACTAAAGGGTCTAATTGAGTTTTGCAAAGTGAAGAGGAAGGAAGATGAAGAAGCCGAGGCTAAAAAGAAAGAAGATGAAGAAGCTGAGGCTAAAAAGAAAGAAGATGAAGAAGTGGCAAAGGCTAAAGAAAAGGAAACTAGTGGAGAGAATGTGAAAGGCAAGAAAGCAGATGATGATGATGAAAAATGAAAATAACTTAGATATTTAATTAATTATGACAATAATTAAGTGACAATTACTTAATCATTAATCATAATAACTTAGATATTTAATTAATTATGACAATAATTAAGTGACAATTACTTAATCATTAATCATAAGTGACAAACAGTTTGCAATCAAAATCTAAGTTAATTTCTCTTTGGTGTCCCTTCGGAAATTGGAACTATCAAATTCCAATGACATTGTTGATCCTTTAGAATAAACTATAACATGGATGTCTACATATGATTGGACAAGCTAGCCATATTATGGAACGCAGCTCAATTAACAAAGTAATCAACACATGTACTCGATCCTCAGCATACACTATAATTGGTAAAATGAAAGACATGACCAGTTCTTATCCTGATTGAAAGCTACGGAATTGCATCCAAAATATATTTGACAAAATTCAATTGTATCTAAACAGAAACGCCAAGTGAAGACAAGCCACGTATGTCGCAATTGTTGCATGCCTGCCAACAGTGCCAAGGCCTTTCTCAGCAACTTTAAGCCTTCATCTTTTTACCTTTAAGTAGCACGCAATATTTTAAGAAACTAGGGTATTTTAAAACGACCTGGGATCCATTGGAGGATCAAAATTGAGAGAATTCACTAATTGAGATATCTTTCCCACGATCCAAACAAAATGTATTGGATTTGAAGACGTAAGCTACATCATGCATGAATGTGCAAGAGTGCAATTAAATGATAAAGAATATGTGCTTGACTGGCTTAGACTTAGATCGAGGACTAGTCACTTTAATACTTTACCAGAGCAACTTTCCCTCCTCTTTGCACGCCGAAAGTTACCAAGAAATGGCCCATGCCTCAAGTTTTAAGCAATATAATATAAGTTTGGCTTCCGACTTAATTGGTTTATGATCTCTTGGATTAAGACCATTAAACGAGACAAATCCAAACTTGATAAAGCGAAAGTTACCAACTTTATACAAGTTTATAAAAACCCAATTTCTTCATGTCACGCACTAAATTTCGTTTGTATAAGAGTGAATCTAATTTTTCACATGCATACGTAATTAAGCCAATCATTTACGACAGTATTTGCAACTCTTCGTATTAAGTTTGAATTAAAGTTGATTAGAGGAGAGCTGATGTCCATATTGAATTAGAAAGAACTCCCAAGGATCTTCTTTCTCTCCACATGACAAATTATTTTTAATAATAATATGGATCGTCTTGTATGGATGCCAACCTAAAAATATGGATGAGTGTTTTTTTCCAAAGAAGATGCGTAACATCCTCAAATATTCCATCTACCAAATGAAGTTTGGCTGTTAGCCTTTCCCCAAAAGATTGAGGTTGGTTCACCATCACACAAAACCCAAAACCCTCTTTAATGGAGAAGTGGGGACCATGATTGTCTGCTGCATTTCTGTGCCTTCTCTACCATCTTATTTCATTCCACTAAAAGATAATATTGGATTAGGATCGACGTACCAGCCAGGATCAGATCTTTCTTACTTACTTTTCTCGTGAAAAATAATTACCATCTCAATGTTTTTACTCTTTCTGAATTATCAATCAATCACGTGAGAGAGAAATTGTGTATATCTATTCTTTCTTACACTATCTCTTAATTATAACAAAAAATACATTGCATAAACTTGGGTATAAATAATCAGTTACTGTGAGGGAAGCGCGGCATAATCTCGTTGCTTACCCTCGAAGCTTTTCTTTAAAAATTCTGGAAGTAGAATAATTGAATTACTGATCAAGGAGACAAAGGAACAGAAAAACAAAGAAGGAAAGTGATGGAAACTAAGCATGGGTTCTCTGTCTCTCTCCCTCTCTCTCTCGCTTTTTTTTTTTCTTTGTTTGTAATTATTGTAATAGGATTCCACTGAAGCATATGCAGACGCATTAACACGTGTACATTTCATTCACTACCTAAATTCCCTCGCAGAGAAAAGAAACCTTCCCTTACATATTCACACACTTATCAACACTAGAGAAATTAATATTGAGCAAACAAAACTAGAAAAAGAGGAAGAAAAAAAAATCCATCTTTGATATCTTCTTGTGAATCTTGTGATCATGATGAACATGTTCGCCACGAAAGAAATGCCGTCTCCTTCGTCATTGTTCTCGGCCTACGCTTCCATGGCAGCCTCAATGATGTTGTTTAGGTCCATGGCCAATGAGCTCATCCCCCATCCAGTTAGGGGCTACCTCTGCTCAACCCTGAGCTACCTTTTCAAGACTCATTCTCCTAAGTTCACCCTAATCATAGAGGAATCCAACGGCATTTCGTGCAACCAGGTCTACGAAGCAGCAGAGGTTTATCTGTGCACAAAGATAAGTTCCAACACTGAGAGGATCAGAATCAGCAAGAGCCCCAAAGGGAAGAAATTGACAATCCGGCTCGAAACTGACGAAAAGCTGGTCGATTTCTATGAAGGGATTGAGCTCAAATGGAGATTCGTTTGTGCAGAGTCAAAGCAGAACAACCCCAATGATCCGTTTTCCCCAAGCTCAGAAAAACGCTTCTTTGAGCTCACATTCCACAAGAAGCACAAAGATAAAGTCCTGGATTTTTATGTGCCTTATGTTCTTGAAAGATCCATTGCCATGAAAGATGAAGAAAGGGTGTTGAAGATGTACACATTCAACTCCAACCACCCTTACAATGGCGTCAAGTGGGAGTCCATCAATCTCGAACACCCTGCCACATTCGAGACGCTTGCCATGGACCAAGACCTCAAAAACGCTGTCATTGAGGACCTCAACAGGTTTGTGAAGAGGAAGGAGTTTTACAAGAAAGTTGGAAGGGCGTGGAAAAGAGGGTACTTGCTGTACGGCCCTCCAGGCACCGGAAAATCAAGCTTGGTAGCCGCCATGGCAAATTACCTCAAGTTTGATGTCTACGACTTGCAGCTTGCCAACATATCTCGTGACTACGACTTGAGAAAACTGCTCCTTGGCAGCGCGAATAGATCCATTCTTGTCATTGAGGACATTGATTGCAGCGCCGACCTCCCTGATCGCCGACATGGGGAGGGAAGAAAGCAAGCTGATGTGCAGGTTTACTCAATTTTGAAGAATCTGCTGTTTTCATATTTTAAGTTTATTAATTGTTTTACCTTGGGTTGCTGCAGTTGACACTATCTGGACTTTTGAACTTCATTGATGGGTTGTGGTCTAGCTGTGGTGATGAAAGGATCATAATATTCACCACCAACCACAAGGAGAGGCTGGACCCGGCTCTTCTGCGGCCAGGGCGAATGGACATGCACATACACATGTCCTACTGCTCTTACCACGGCTTCAAACTCCTGGCCTCGAACTACCTGGGCATCCACCACCACCACCACCTGTATGGAGAAATTGAAGACTTGATGAAGGAGGCGGAGGTGACACCGGCCCACGTGGCAGAGGAGTTGATGAAGAGTGAAGATGCTGATGTTGCACTTGAAGGATTTGTCAAGCTCTTGAAACGGAAGAGGCTGGAAGAAGATGAATGCGACGGTGAGGTTGAAAAGAAGACTGCTGCAAATAAGAGGCAGAAGACTGGGAAGCAACAGAGGAAACGCGTGAAGAAGATCAATAATAGTAGAAGAAGCTTCGTAAAAAGAACCAGCAACCGGCTATCTGCTAAAAGAACCATTTTGTATTGAACTAATAGTTAATCTGTTTAGAAGCAAGGCTTTTCGTTACCTGCTCTCTATATCCCTCCTCACGTGATTTAGGCCATGTAGAGGAAGTTCCTCAGAGTCTAGCTGTTTACCGTTGCAGAGCAATTCATTTGCGATGGAAGCTCTCTTTATGCCACCATTAACAAAATTAACATGGAGTTGACAGTAACTTTGGCATTTGACATCTTGGTAGTGAAATGTTTGAAGCTCAATTTCTAAGACTTAGAGAGTCAATTTTACAAAAAGTTTCACAGCGCAAGCAAAGGACAAAGAAAGGAAAGAAGAGAGAAAATCCAAAGTCTGCTTATTTGAAAAATAATTTTCTGCTTCACTGAATAAGTTCAAAACAGAGGACAATCTGTTACCTAAATTACATGCTACAAAAACTATCAAGAGTCGATTTTGGCAGGTGATAGCAATTAACAAAATCAGTATAACTTGTCTCACATTGTATACATCATTACTTCATTAATATGTTTCAATCCCCCTCTACTATCAAATAAAGTACAACCAAGACGAAATCTATCAAACCTTGTGTAGGAAAGTTTCTTCTCATATTTGGAGTCCTAAATGAGATTAGAGTTCAAGAAGATCTAGAAGATCTAGAATATTGCTACCTAGGCATGGATGCAAAAGACAAGCCATTTAAGGAGGAATAGGAAGGTGGAAGTATAGCCTTTCTTGATGATAGATATTCGATTAGTTCTTCTACTTGATGTGTCAGCATAAAAACTTCATGAGCTACATCCGCTGTTATAGAATCTTCTAACAACCTACATAAGTTCCCATTATCAAACAAAATTAGAGAGGGAGAAGGAAAAAAAAGGCAAACGAGTATAGATTGATATTAATCAGAATTAGACAAACCTACGCTGCATATCACAGTAATATGCATGATAGCTTTTAATTGCGTTGCAGAAAGCCAAATGCGACATTTATAAAGACTCAGGAAGCACAATGAATATATCTAAACATGAAAAAAGGTGAAATGATAAACCGACCTTATTTGAGAATCTGTATTGCCGCTGCACTGTGAAAATAGAACCTGGATGACAGGATGCAGATCTATCTTTGGTACTGTTTCTTTCTTGCCCTCTTTGGCCAAACAATCACCAGTGCAAGACCAGGAATCTGCATTAATGAGAACAATCTGCAGCATTGGAGATTTGGTTTCCAGGTCTCTAACCACGGTCCTAAAATATAGTTCGTCTGTTGCACATTCAAGTAGCTGATTCGCAAACATTCGTTCCAGGGTATACTGCCTGTTAATTGAACTTTTTAAAATTAAAAATATGTTCATAACAGTAGTACCGGTATAAAATTAAACATAGTAAAGCAAAAGGAAAATGATAGCCCAAAATTACAAGGTGAACAAGAGCGATAAGTGAGCATGTGAGTGCACAATGGTAAAACAGTAAAGAAGCCAAAAAATGTGAATCGTACATAACTATATGCTAACCTGAAGAAGTCCTTTTGCCCACCAACTGGCAGACTAGTTGAAACACTACATTTAAACAATCGAACTCCACCGTCTACAAGTGTGTTATCACCATCACAAGGGTAAGCTCCAAGAAGAGATGAACATTGAGGGCAGAAAAACTCAGTCCACGCAACATTCACGGAAAGATTGGCAGACTTAACCATGAAAATATTTTCAAGACAGCCGTTTAGGAATGATTCATGATTTTTCAGCATCTTCATACTTTTAGCAGGTTTTTGGTCCTCCAAAGAAATTTCAGAGAAACGAAGTCTGCAACTGTCACCATCATAATTGTGAACATGACTTCCTGTATAATCACAGCAACCTGATGTTGACTCCATTTTTACATAGTGTTCTGATTTCAGGCATCTATGATGTACTCCCTCGTTATTGCTTCGATCCTCAATTTCTGTGAATCTTGGTGTCTCATTACATACGAGACTACTTCCCAGATTATGTTCAGACTTGCTAGAACCACTTTCACCTGTTCCATCTGATTCATTATCATTTCTTTGACATCCATCAAAGTCGGGAATATCAAATCCAACAAGATCATCCTTGAAAAGTGTAATACTCGTAGAGTTTAACAGGCAAACACCCTTTGCACATGCAAAAGAATTGGCATACCTAGCAACCAACTTCTCACCAATGCCTCCAAATGAACAGCAGCAAGCCCCAAACCAGTTATCAGCAACCTCTCGCCAGTTGACTGAAGGCATTTCCACAAAATGGCTACATTTATAAATAAAGGTTGAAAAATCAGAAAAAAATAGTAAAGAGATGTCTTATAAGTGACAACAATATAAAGAACTTACAAGCATAGCCAGAAAACCGTTCTTACCTCAGGGGACTTGCAGTCAACTTAAATGAGCAATTTTTGCAGTAAAAGTGAACTCCACCACACAAGGATAGCCTGTTTACCTCTGAACCAATCGAACAATAGAGAATTACACAAAATGAAGTGTCAATTTGTTCGGCACATGTTTTAGATCCTTCTAAAACAATAATGGTTATGATTACACATAATAAAAAACGCAAGAGAAAAGGCACGAACATGGAAAATGTGCACACTTTCCGCAAGATAATGCATACAGTTGCATATAACCTTAATTATATGTAACAGAAATAGCCCACAAATCCAGGTATGGAAGAAATGTTAATAAACATTGGGCAGCTAATTACTCGTGGAAAAGACGACAACTTCAATACAATTTTGTTCACTCACTTGATAAAAACACAAAAAAGCTAGTATCTTTTTTGTTTTATTTTGCTTATGGACTTGACAAAGTTAGTTAAATACGGATTCAAATTCGAAAATATTCCTTCATTTGAAGTACATCCCATTAAGCACTAATTTCAACTCACCAGAGGCTAAAGGAAGTGGCTTTGAATCATCCTCCAATGTCTTCTCTTCCTCTTCATTCAAATTGAGTATAGAATCGAAGCTCAAAATAAGAGGGTTATCAACAGGGAGAAGAAGCTTGAGTTGGACCTTGATATGATCATCAAAGGCACTGTAGCTCACAGGAGAGTCAGCATCCACCAAAACCCTAGGCATTGGAACCCTAAACGAGACCTGCGCGTTGTCAGTCCAGCTCACCAGGACCAGAGACTCTGAGGGGCTTAAGCGGACGCTGAGTTTCTGACATTGAATTGAGGGTTTTGTGTAGGAATCGAATAGGAATAGGCGGAGGATTGGGCTGCCAGGTAGAGCTTCCCATGTAAACCGCCAGTTTCTAGGATTGTCAGCGGTTCGGAGCTCCATAGACAATTCTTTGTTGCGCCGCCACCTAGCTTTGGAGTGACGACGAAGCTGTATATACTATTTCCCCCACCAAAAATAAAAAGGAAAATAGCAAATTTGGTAAGGTTATATATTGATTAATCTTTAATAACATTAATATTTATTCAAAATTCCATTAATTATACTTTCTAATTACTAATCTTCATAATAATTGCTCAAATATCCTTTAAAATTTTTAATCTCTACTTATTAGTTCATTTTTCTTTCTATTTTATAAAAATATTACTCCCACTTATAATTTTATTTTTTCTCACTTGTTTGTTAAGAAGTAATATAATGATCTAATTCAAATTAAAACAAGATGATTAAGAGCAAAAATTCTTCAATTTAAATATTTTTTATCATCATATATTAAAAAATTAGATTTATACTCGAATTATGAAATTTTTCTATCTAGATACCAAAATTATTAAAACACAACATTTTTGTACCCATTATTAAAGATCTATTTTAAAAATATATATATTAAGTGCCAACTAGCACTTGTGGGCATTTTTTTAATGTTGATATGGACTTCATGTCAAATAAAAAATAATAAAATTTATAAAATATAAAAGATATACTAAATAACAATGCCCAAATTATATGGGTCATTTTAAATTCATATTCCATATATGAAGATTAGATTCTAGGTAGCCAAACTATCAAAACACAATACCTAAGTATTCATCATTAGTAATATGTTAAATAAATTTGTTAAGTAGCCAAGTGACATTTATGGGGTTTTTTTTTTTTTTTATGCTGGCATGGATGTCACTTCTCTATGAATGAAGATAGATCGAACTCAAGGCTTATGCGGTTAAGGTTTTGTACATGACCGCATTAGAATACAAATCTACATCAAAATACGAATGAAAAAAATATTATAAACCGAGGTGAAGAGTTGCTATCCAAAATGTGGAAAAAATAATAACGAAAATTTGATCTATTAAAAAAAATTAATAAAATTTCGAAATAAATAACAAACATAATTAAGAAAAAACTACATAAAAATATCTAAATTAGAGGAGTCATTTCAAATTTGAACTCCCAACTATGAAAGTCATTTCAAATTCGAACCTCCAACTATGAAAATTAGAGTTTAAGTACGTACAACTATCAAAACATAACATATCGATACCTACCGTTAGTAATTTGTTAAATAAACTGTTACGTGTCCAAGTGACATTTTTAAGGGCTTTTTTTATGATGTCATGGACGAAATGTAGACACAAAAAACGTAATAAAAATTGAATATATCAAAAGTAATTAATACAACCTTAAAATAAATAAAATGAAAAATGAAAAAAAAAGAATACAAAATCAAAACGAAGCACCTCCTTCATCTTCTCTGTCCTACAAACTCTACTCAACCCCCAGTGCCCTCGTTGGCCATTGTTCGGACCATCCTCAACCAAGATCTCGTTGACGAGCTCGTCCTCATCGAAGACAAGCCTGAAAAGGTCCGCAACAAGTGCATACCAAGGACTCACATGCACATACAACAAACAACACAACTAAGTACATACCAATTATAAATCATCATACCATAGCACAAACTAATACATTCGAGCAAGCACCATAAGTAAGCATCTCAAACATTCTCAACAAGTAAATCAAATAGTCAATTAAGCATGGCTGGTAAATATTCTGAAAGTAAACATCATAAAATATGTGAGTAAATAGCATCATAAAATAAGTTGAGAAAGAGCTCCACTCACAACTGATTGGGGAGTTGAAATTGCCTGATGTATCAAACCACGGTAAGTCCAAACTCATCACAAATCTAAATAAATCCAACCATAATGTTACTCTAAGAATTTCAAGTAAAACTACAATAAATCATTTAAACTACAATAACCTTCACTTAAATTGCCTAAAACGAGGCTAAATTTCCACTAAACGGATTTCAAACGGCTTGAAAACGTACTTAGAATATTCCCCATAATATTCCTCAGAATATTCCAAGAATATTTCGTGATGACACTGTTAGTTAACTAATGGTCCTAACAGTTGACAAACGGTCATTCCCACCAAAGCCTGGCATGAGATGGAGACCAGACCGTCGTCGTCTGCGGTAGCCGAAATTCCGAAAATTCTCCATTTTCGACCAGGGTTACACCACTAGACTCATAATTCATCCTAGAGTTCAAAAAGGTACCTCACGAAGCTCGAATCAAAGTAAAAACCACAAAGTTTGGTCTAAAACTCTTTAGTGACCAGCAGCTCTAATCATGGTCCCAACCATGGCCAAACGTACATGCAAAGGATCAGTCAGAATGAGTGCAACCTAGGGAAACATTTGCGCAAACAATGGGTTTCAATCTTACCTCGAACAAGCTCACAGTGAAACAGGGTCGTACTCGGGTCCGAGACGGGTCTAGGTCGTAGGTTAAATCACGGTGGTCCTGACGGCCTGCTACCAACTCCATTGAACTCGCAATTAGATAGGAAAGATCGTGGGTCCAGACGTGGTCCTCGATCTTGGCTTCTGAGTCGATGGCAGTGGCTCCTTCCTTGGCAGCTAACTCTGATCGAAACTAGTAAGGACTGTGTGGTTGCAATGCATCAGGTGGTAGAGTCCTTAACGGGGGAGGCGATGAGACAAAAAGAGATAAGGTATCGAGGTTTCCAATAATGGTTGCCTTCACGGTCGGGGTGGTCCAAGATGGTCGGGATATGGGTTTACTGTTCCATGTTAGAATGAGGGTGGAGATCACACTCTCGATTTTTGCCTTCCTATTTTAAAATGAGAAAGAAAGAGTGTTTAAGAGAGGTCGTGCAGGTCCTAGGCAGCAAGAACCATCCAATAAAAATGTGGAATATGGGCTTGGGCCATAATGTAATAAAAAAAATCCCAATTGGGCTTCTCCAAGTCCTTGGAACCTAAAAGGAAGTTTTATCTTGGGCATCAGGTACATCCACCCTAAATTCTCAACGAATGAGACATGGACAAATGGTGTTTAAGGGTAATTTGGTAAATTCTCAAATTTCGAATATGCGTTTACGAGACGGGATGTAAAAGTTGTGTTTTAATATTTAAGTATCTAAATAAAAAGTTTTATAATTCGAGTAAAATTTTAAAATAATCCAACTAATTTGAAGATTTTATACGAATTGTCCTTAAATTTTCTGGATGAATATATATGTTCAAGACATACAATTTATAAACCACAATTGTATATTATAGGATATGTCAAGTGATAAGTAAATATATAATATGGCTGTAATAAAATGAATTGACATGCCATGTCATGTGACACTCTTGTAGTGTGTGATTTTGATTTAAAAATTGTGCCTGCTTAGCTTTTCTGTCAGGACCCACCCTTAATCCCCCGGGATTAAGGGCTAAATCCCGATTCCGTCTAACTTACGCATGACACGAAGGCTAAACTGAAGTCCAACCTTCATGTGACACGTAAGTCGGACAAGGGAGTCTCGATCCGACCGTCCAAAAACTTCCGAACTTCCCAGAGTGCGCCAAGTCTACTGTGGATCGTACGTGTGATGACTCCGTCTCTCTCGACCAACAGCCCGCGCCGCAACAACCTGGAGGATATCAAAAACACGAAAAGACTGTGAGTGGACAAAAATAAAGTATAAGTTTAAAAACATTTCATAAAACAATGGAATTTATACCCTCCGTTTCAAAAACCAATGCATGCATATCAAATTCATGTCATAAAATCATGTACGAAAACCAAACACATTTTCCTTTTTTCTCAAATCCCGGGCCTCAGCCCAAAACCATCTAAAACCATTTCATCCGGGCCACTGCCCAAAACATCGGAAAACCATTATTGAAAACCACATCATATTTCCATTCACCGAACCTACTGGATCTATCCGAGTCTTTAAACTCAATCCAGGCCTCAATATAATCCGAGTCTTTAAACTCAACAGGCCTACGGGGGAAAATATCAATATATCCGAGTTTTTAAACTCCTGAGTCTATAAACTCAATCCGGGCCCGTCCCCCGTCAAACATAATCCGGGTCTTTAAACCCAATAACCAGATCCAGAAAATCCAATCCAAAACCATTTGAAAACTAATTCTAAATCCATATCCAAACCCGAATCCGAAACCACTGGTCCGAAGCCATTCCGGCATCCAGAACCATCATTCTGAATCCAAATCCAGAATCATATCCACCTCATTTCCAGATCCGAGTCCTCAACCATCATTCCGTAAGCCGGCATCCGGAATAACCATTCCGAACCCAAACCCGGAATCCACTTCAAGTCCTGAATCGAATCCCGAATCGTCATCCGAAAATCCAATTCACAAACCCGAAATCACGTTTCTCAAAACCACTTTTTGAACTGGGCCTCAAGCCCGAAAACCCTTTCCGAAATCCTTTTTACTTTCTTTGAAATCAAATCATATTTCAAATCCTGAAATCAATTCATTAAAACCAGGTTCAAATCACAATATCCACCAAATCTCGTAAAACTTGAAATACCGTCATTTTCTAAAAAAAAAACGTACAAAACCGTAAACCATCACAATCATAAATCAAATCATAGAATCACGTATATAAAACATATAAAAACATATATGCATGCATCAAGAGTTAGAAATCAAAGTCCACTCACAGACCATTCCGACGTCGCCTCGATATGCGCACACTTATGCCGTTATCGGCCATTCCGTTATCCTCGGCTTTCCCGAACCTTCCTGAAGCAAACGTACACCCAGGCTCTGCAACTATGTCCATCTTCAATTCTACCCTCCTCCAGCCTTCCTTTCCATTCCAGTTGACGTGTTTTCCGTATCGGGTTCGATGGCCACCGTCCACGGCGAGCCACCCGATCAAGTCCATTCGACTCCCAGACACCTCAGGATCACGATGTCGTATTCAATTGAGCTCCTTAACCCTTAACTGTAACGTCCAAATGTGAAGGTAGAAATAGAGGACTTAAGGGTTCCTCTCAATTCCGCCATCGTCCCTTACTGTCGAACCTCGCCGTGACCACCCATCATCCTGTCTAAGCTCCCTCTCTCCTTTCCTTTCAGACCACATAGGCAAAGAATGAGGTTTAAGTGGTGTTATGAAGCTGAGTTCTCTCTGTTGCACACGGGTACTCTGCCTCTCATGATATCAAAGCCACCGTCCACGACGGTTATTGATTTCAACACCACCACACTCGTCCCATGCTCCTCTCCGTAGTTCCTTCACAACTCAAGGCCGGAAGATGACGATCAAGGGACCAAATTGACGGGTTCTCTCACGGTTGCACCTCCACTCTGTTTCTACAACTTACAACCGATTTAAACCGCCGTGTAAACTTGTGAGGCGGTCATCAAGTGTTCCACAAACATCTGGAGAGGGACACTTGTTGAACTCTTAGTGGTCACCTTTTCCCAAAACAGCCACATGTCCTTTTGTTATTGGGCACAGTTCCCTAGGCAGGAAAATGACCAAAACACTCTTTCAAGTACAATTACCATAATACCCTTCGCACGTTTAGACCCGTAACTCTCTCTCCCGACCTCCGAATGACAAGTGTCGCCTATCGTAGTAACCAGGAGATCGAGACCTACCTAATGGTACTCGAATTTAGTGGATTTGACTTGTCGTTCAAAAATTCAACCATTACCCATATTCCATCAAAATTACCAAATTGCCCTCGAACTTCCAAATGTCATAACTTTTTCCTCGGATATCGGAATCGGGCGTGCCACCTGTCTACGGACTCGTGACGTCCCGAACTACGTCACAGTCATCGGTCAATGTCCAATTGACCGTCCAAACTAAAAGTCAATATTTTGCCCAAACTAGGGGCAAAATCGTCATTTCTGCGCTAACGCCCCAAACGTAACCAACTAAACACCGATTAACGTCGCTAATCACTTCGCTATCCCGACTCCCGGGACGGGTCGTTACATTTTCCCTTTAAACAATTGATCATGAAATAGTCTTTTTTATCTCCCAAATGCAAACCATACACCTGGTTGTACATCTTCTAATTTATAATATAAAAAATTAAAGTATAATTCCTTAATATTCATAGAGTGTTGTGAACACGATCAAAATCGTCTCTCAATTTCACTCAATTAAACCCACTTATATAGAAGTAGGGTTAGGGTTAAGTAAAGAGCACAAAGATTACCTATCTACCCCTTTTACATATGACTAAACTACCTTTCATAATATTACATAAATAATCATACACTTTAATACATTTACAACACTCCCCCTTGGATATTTCATGTAATAGTGCTGCTCGACTACGCGCCTACATGCTACCTCGTTAAAACCTTATCAGTTAACAAAAACCCCGTGAGACAAAAATAATTTTGGTCGAAGGAAAAAGAGTGCAACGCGCATTTAACGTGATTGCATCAGAATCTCCGGAAGTAGTTGAAGTCGTCTCTTCTGTAACATTGGTAGATAGTCCGTCTTTGAGATAGTATGCATTAAGATTACTACACCAAAACCTTGCCCGGTAAGCCCAGTGGGAAAAACCCGTGGTCGAAGGGAAAAGATGAGAAAATGCATATGAGTCAAATCATGGCATCTTAAGGATGCATTACTAATGGGGTGATCGTAACAAAATGTGTGCCTCCTTAAAACTTAGCCAGGTAACAAAACCCAATGGGACAAAATAACGCTGGTCGTAGGATAAAAGAGTACACAATGGTCTTGTGAGTATACTTCGGGATACTCAATATACTTCAGGGTGCTCGGTATGCTTCGGGATACTCCCTCTGATATCAACTCCCCCCGAAATTAAAAACTTGGTAGATCTGCCAATCTACACAAGCTAATATCATGAACATGCTTCTGGAATGTTGCATTGGATGATGGCTCGTTATTGTCTCCTATAATGACACTGGTTCTCATCTGCTGGATGGAGATAACATTATCTTAGTAGATAATCTTAGGTTCCTTATTGGTGGAATATAGTCCAGAAGTACTTCGAATATGCCACGTAATGACCTTTAGCCATATACCTTCACAAATTGATTCATGAAGAGTTAGACTCTTTGCTTAATTCGAATACGTAGCAACAAAGGTCTGTTTCGTAGACCTCCAAGATATTGTTGTGTTCCCAATGGTAAAGACATAACTGGATTGAGAACGTGCCTTGTGTGGATCTGATAGGTAACTTGCATCAGCATACCCAACGAGGTGTGCATCATTCTGAGGACCAAGGGAGGTTTAATTCATTCCTCGATGCATAGGGATAGGATAAGCCCATATCCATCGTACCTCTAAGGTATCGGAAGATGCCTTTTGTGCCATTCTAGTGGCGGCGTGTTGGTACAGAGCTAAATCTAGTTAGCAAGTTCACAACGAATGAAATGTCCGATCTAGTGCATTTGAATCAAGTACAATAATGTGCTTATTGCACTTAGATATGAAACTTCTGATCTCACTATCTCTTCGTTATCATCTGCCAGATAAAACGGGTCCTTTATAGGATCTAGATTACAGATGATCATAGGCTTGCTTGAAGGTTTTGCTTTATCCTCATTAAAGCATTTCAACATCTTCTAGGTCTAATATCAACATCTTCTAGATGTGATTTAATTAATAGTCTAAAACCTCATATGCATAGTACTCAAGTTTCAGGTCGAGATAGAACATCGTTCTTCTAAGATCCTTCATTTCAAAATCCAACTTCAGGTGCTTAGTAGTTTCTTTGGTCTCTTCTGGAATACCAATCAATAGCAAACTTGGAACTTGTTTTCTTAATAAACACGCATGCGTCTTCTTCGTTATCCCATCCTGATCGAATCACTTAGATGGTTATACCACATCTGTCCGGATTATCTCAATCTGTAAAGTGAACGCCTCAAAAAAGTAGGGAGTGTGTTTCGTGGTCTGAAACTATTTGCATCAGGTATTTTAAGTCCTTCAGGAACTTTCAAACATATCTCTATTTAGATCCCCCATAGAGATAAGCATTAACCACGTTCATAAGCTGCATATTCAATTTTTCTGGAAACTACCAAACTGATAAGGTAGAAGAACGTTATGACGTTCGTTACGGGAGAATACATCTCCTCGTAATCAATCTTAGGGTGTTGAGAAAACTGTGCGCCATTAAATGAGTTGTACATCTCACAATCTCATCTCTCTCATTATGCTTCCGTATGACTACCCATTTAGATCCTGTAGGTTTAATATGGGGAGGTATGGGAACTAAAGGTCCAAATACCTCCCTTTTTGTCAAGGAATCTAATTCGACCTGGATTGATTCTTTCCATTTTGGCTAGTCTTATCTACGTTGGAATTCATTCATCAACGGAGTAAGATTCAATTTCGTTTCTAGTTATTATTTTGGTAACTACCGTGAATACATATAAATCATCGATGATAATATCATTCTGATTCCCTATCTCACATAAGCATGCATGATTTACCGAGATCTTTTTATTCTCTGGAGTGGGTTCAAACGTTGAGGCGTCCCCCAAAGTCGTCTCTTCTAAGATAGACCCATAATCCGGAATTATCTGATGAGATGGATCAGATGATCTTGTGAGGGGATTCGATTGTGCCAAATATCCTCTTCCAGGGATAGGAATCCTTTAAACCTATTAGTCTACCTAGCTTTTGGGGAGGGACATACGACTAGTTAGCCGCCATGGTCGTACCTCATTCGTTTGGGATGACGGGTCCTACTGGGACGTCTATCCTTGCAGGAAAGTTTGCAGCATGTATATGTGATCTCGTCACTTTAACTAGATTAGAGGAAGCGTCTGACATATTATTAGCTACACTCTGTAAATCTAGAATTCTCCGCACTTTATTCTTACTTTGTGCATTCGGGGATCAAGATGAGACATAGTGGGGACATTCCACGTCAATTCACGTCGTTCTTCAAGAACGTTTGACTTTCTTATCTCCCCCTAAGGACGGGAAGATTGTCTCATCAAAGTGACTATCCACAATATTGCGGGAATGAGATCGCCTGTCAAGGACTCTAAATAGCGTATAATGGAGAGGGATTCATAACCAACATGTATGCCCCTCCTTTATTGAGGTCCCATATGTGTACGTTGTGGCGGCACAATTGGCACATAACTGCACACCCATAAAAGCGTAAGTACGAAGCAGCTGGTTCGTACCCAGTCACCAGTTGTAACGCATAACATCGTTGGGTGGCGTTGACCTCAACCTAATCAACATTACTGCATGCAAAATTGCATTGCCCCCGCGAGAAACTAGAAGCTTGGTGCGCATTACCAAGGTGAATTAGTGTTTCTACGAGACTATTAGGGGTGTTCAGCATCAATCCCAAAGGGCATGCAATAATCATCGAATGATTTCGATGTAAACTCTCCAGTATTATCGAGTCTTATAGACTGTATAAGAGAATCCGGGTGGTGTGGCCCTCAATGTATTGTCTTGGGCTAAGAATTTAGCAAACACAGTATGCATGTGGACAAAAGTGTAGCATGTGACCACTTTGTCGGTATCTTAACCTGAACCATGAAAGTTTTTTTTTTCAAAGACGGTCTGCATGGTGGTTGGAAAGTCCACAAAATTTCCCTTGTATTCTGTATAAGAAAAGGGTGGAGTCTTAACTCATCTTTACATATAATTGTCTAATATTCGGTTTTTGCTAATGAGCAAACTTGGCATAATATTTCATTAAACACAAAGGTGTCTACAAGTAAGAGGATGCCCGTGAAATATATTGAGGATACGGCGCATCATTACCCTGACCTAGGTGTCCCAACCAGTCATGTCATAATGAGCAATTGCTCGTATTAGTTAGCTTCTAGCTAACTTTTGGCTAGCTTCAGGCTAGTTTCTCCAGTGTATGCTTCTAGTCATACTGATTGGAGGTTATGCAAAGATATTCCACTTTCTTGTTATTAGTGGTTTCAATGTGATAACCGTTGACTCGAATATCCGTAAATCTAGACAATGTTCTTCTCGAACTTTGGAGAATAAAGAATCTTATTGATGGTAATTCAGTACCATTCAACAATGTTCTTTGGTTATATCTCTCGAAGTATAACATTGTCAGCTAGACAATAAACGTCCCTACAAAATATACATATTTATAGATTAAATTCAATGAGTCACATGCATGAGAATAAGTGTTTGAATTGAATTAAATTTTATTCGAACGAAAAAACCACATGTTCCAAATGATATTTATACATGGATTTGAAATCTTTAGAATGGATAATGAGTCATTCATGTCTTTCTTTAGGCAAGAAATTGTCCATATAATGGTTAAACCGCTTTTCTAGAATCTATATAAGGGACAAATCATTGCATTTAATGTTTTGAGAAAACTCATCCATAAGCAGCAAATAAGAACTTCAAGTTCTAACAAATGGTATGATAAATCAGATTTAAAATGTAAAATCTACTTGTTTTATCATGTCCAGTGAATTCATGAAGGAATCCGCAAGTCCCTTTTTTTCTTAACTTTGCCGAAACCACGGGTTTGGTGATTAGTATGGACTATGAGTTCATTTATAAATCTCTAGTTTATTGATGAATATCTGATTCATTTAAACACATCTACTTGTTTTATCATGTCCAGTGAATTCATGAAGGAATCCGTAAGTCCCTTTTTTTCTTAACTTTGCCGAAACTACGGGTTTGGTGATTAGTATGGACTATGAGTTCATTTATAAATCTCTAGTTTATTGATGAATATCTGATTCATTTAAACACATACATTTTCTAAATAAAATAAATATATAAATTTAAAAACTTTAAACAATGTAATTAAATAGCACGTAATAATAGTTTGAATGAATGCTTCTGGCATAAGATGATTTCATACGTTAAATAAATGCTTTGTGCATAAAGGTTAAATAAATTGAAATAATGATTCGGGCATTAAGATCTATACTTCAAACACATAAGTGAAAATAAAAGAAAAGAAAGAAAAATAAAATATTTTCTTTTCTTTTCAGAATGTGATGGTCCGATTCATATGGTTCGGTTCGACTAGACCGTTTGATTAGAATAATTTGGTTCAAACAGACTAGTTGAGTTTGATTAGATCGATTCGATACAATTAGAACGATTTGATATGATTGGACCGATTTGATTGGAGCCGACCGGGTCGGGCAAATCTAAGTCATGAGCCTTTGTTGTTTGTAGGCCTTTTGGGCCTAGTGCAACCTTCTGTGCGTGAGTTAAATTGGTAGCCTTCTGGGCTTGGACTGTGTAGCCTTCAGGGCTATGGGCATGGACTCAATTTAATGACAATTAATTTATGTCAATAATGATCATTAAGTTGTGTCAATTAATAACAATCGTTTTCATTTTTCCTTGATTTTCGCATTGTAGTCGGTTAGACAATTATTCAGTTTGTAATTACCATCGTTATCATCATCCATTACCACAGTAATCAATTGCCCAATACATCATCCATTATCATCATATCTTATCATAATCATATTATTCACATCATCATCATCATCATAGTATTCACATGTCATTATATCATGTATATCAACGTATATCATCATATATATTATCATGGTCATCATGTTAACAGGTCATGCATATCATCATACATACATTATGAACCACATATCACAATATTATTATTACATTCATCATATACATTATATCACATATATATTATCATGGTCATCATGTTAACAGGTCATGCATATCATCATACATACATTATGAACCACATATCACAATATTATTATTACATTCATCATATACATTATATCACATATATGCATCATATATATCATCCATAACAACATAGTATCATTATGCGTTGTACTATCATGCCATCATCATATATTAACATATATATCATATTATTTTCAACATATTATCATAGCACATTCATCATCATAGCATAGTATCATGTATATAATGAATTTAAGGATAGAGGAGCTTACCTTTGGAGTCTCTTTAGACGCCTTCAGAGCGAATCAATGATAAGCAATCTCCGTGTGGGAAATGTCCAAACGATATACAATTTTTTTTTTGTGGTCGGACGACATGTAGTTTTTTTTAAGAAAAACGACACGTCGTTTTCTTCTTCTTCAACATCACCTAGACGCTATTACTGCATTCATTTCCGAAATAGGGAGCCATCCTCCATGCTGCTACTGTGCAAGATCCAGAAGAGGAATCACTGCAGATTGCTTGTAGTTGGATGGATAATGAGGGCAGTGGAGAAGGATCAGGCAGGCTGACTGAAAACTCGACGGATCTCGAGAAGCCAATTGGAGGCGAGGCGTGGTCGATCTTATCGATAGACATATTGGTGCAGGTGAGATGCATCGTGCTCTCCACGCGGATGATGTTCTGCATCTTGCTCGCAATGTCCAGCGTCAGATCCATCGACCCACCCGCACCCTAGATTATGTCGCAGAACGCTGGCAGTACTCTGAACATAAACCAGCTGGACCTCATGTTTTTGTGTGAAATTAATTGTCATTTCGCAAGGGCCAGAATCAGATGATGGGGGCTGCAGAATAAGAGAGGATCCAGGGGCGGAATTCGGAGCCTCATCGTCGATCGGAGAAAGAGATGATTCGAAATTGACGCAATTCACGAGAGACCCGCTGGAGATAGTCCAGTTTGCCGCAGAGCTCCATTCTAAGGTGGTGTTAAGGTTGTCGATCTCGTTTTCTTGTATTTCCATGGTGGTGTTGAGGTTGTTGATCTCGTCGTCGATCGGAGAAAGAAGGTGTTTGGGTTTTGGTTCTGACTTCTAGGTGTTTTTCCTGTTATGTTTGTTGATCAAACAAATCACAGAATTTTGGATTACCAATAGGCTCGTCGTCTGCGTCGTGGAGGTGAAAGAAGGTGACCTCTGCCATCGACATGCTAGTTTCTTCGTCTTCGGGTTCGGGTTCGGTTCTAGTTTTTGTTCCGCTCGTGGAAAAAATGGTTTACACTCCTGGCCGGCTCGGCATTGTCGGAAGATTGGAGATCTACAAAGATCGTATGGGGAAAAAGGTATCGAGTAAGGACTTTAGGATGTCTTTGGTAGTGAAGATGACAAAGACTGCCTTTAGGAATTTTTCTCAGCCGTAAAGTCGCGATGATAACGTATTATGAATACAATTAAAATCGTCTCTCAATTTCACTCAGTTAAACTCACTTATATAGAAGTAGGAGTTAGGATTAAATAAAAAACATAAAGATTACCTATCTACCTCTTTTATATATGACTAAACTATCTTTCATAATATTATATAAATAATCATTTACTTCAATACATATATAACATAGAGGAGTTTCATTCATAGTAATCGGGTGTACATCATCTAAAAAGCATGAGAGTCAACTTCAAGTCTTCAGCCAAGGTCCGACAGCAATTCAAGAAAATTCATATCTCTCAACGAAGTTGGTGTGTGCTTGTACGGCAAAATCCTACACAGCATACCCATCACCTTTCATTACAAAATTGAAGTCCCAATTCTTCTCTTTAAAAGCAAAAAATCAATCTCATTAAACCGTCGAACCCAGAGACATCTCCTCTGCTCCTGCAACCATCGTCCCAATCGATACTTAATTTCTCTATCTCTTCTTCCCTTTCAAGCTCTCAACCCATAAACTTCAACCCACCAAAATGTTTTCTCTCGGCAACCTGAAAGACCAAGTGCCCACCTCCGCCTCCTCTATGTTCTCCGCCTACGCCTCCTTCGCAACCTTCATGATGCTCCTCCGTTCCATGGCCAACGAACTCATCCCACAGCCCTTCCGCTCCTACCTCTACGCTGCCCTCAAATACCCATTTGTCGGCTTCTTCTCCCGGGACCTCACCCTCATCGTCGATGAGCGCTCCGGCATGACCCGCAACCAGGTCTACGACGCCGCCGAGCTCTACCTCCGCACCAAAATCGGCCCCGCCACCGAGCGCCTCCGGGTCAACAAGGCTCCTCGGAAAAAGACCATCGCTGTCACCATCGACAAAGACGAGGAGGTCTCCGATACCTTCGACAACATCAACCTCAAATGGAGCTTTCTCTCGGAAACCAAGAAGGTCGGAAAAAATGAGCGGTCTACTGAGAAACGTTATTTTTCGCTGACCTTCAATAAGAAATACAAAGACAAAATTTTGGGTTTATATTTGCCTCATGTTCTAGCTCGAGCTGCGGCCATTAAAGCAGAGGAAAAGGTTGTGAAGCTTCACACCCGCCACGCAGGGTCTTGCGGCATCGGCGAGGACGACGAGGAGTTGAATAGATATTGGGGGTCGGTGAACCTGGAGCACCCATCAACCTTTGAAACAATGGCGATGGATACAGAGCTGAAGAAAATGATTGTTGAAGATTTGGACCGGTTTGTGAAAAGGAGGGATTTTTATAAGAAAGTAGGCAAGGCATGGAAGAGAGGGTATTTGCTCTATGGCCCACCTGGTACTGGAAAATCAAGCTTGATCGCCGCCATGGCTAACTATCTCAAGTTTGATGTTTATGATTTGGATCTTGCTAGTATTTACGATGACGCTCAATTGAGGAGGGTTCTGTTGACCACCACGAACCGGTCAATTTTGGTCATTGAGGACATTGATTGTTGCAGAGTGGATGTTGGCAAGAGGGGTTCGGATTCTGATTCTGATTCGGATTCGGATTCGGAAATGGGCAGCAAGGTTAGTACCTGGGTTTGTTTGTTGATATTTATTTGAAAAAAAACTTCAATTTTTCATCAAATTGGGTAATTTATTTAATGAAAGTTTCTTTGTTTATAGTTTTCAATCTTTGTGATGATTTGTTGAAAATGGCCATTAATTTGGTCAGTCCCTGTGTTATTTTTTGATACTTAAAAGAAAGCTTCGATCTTTCATCGAATTGAATATTTTATTGAATGGAAGTTTCAATCTTTGTGGATAGTTAGTTATCAGTCTTTGTGATAATTTGTTTAAAATGGGCATTAATTGGGGAAGTGTAAATGGCTTGATGGTTTGATTGCAGGTGACACTATCAGGGCTACTCAATTTCATTGATGGTTTGTGGTCAAGCTGTGGAGATGAGAGGATCATAGTGTTCACCACCAACCACAAGGACCGGCTTGACCCTGCATTGCTGCGACCGGGTCGAATGGATGTCCACATTCACTTGTCATATTGCACCACCAGTGGGTTCAGAACCCTGGCCGCGAACTACCTTGGCATCCATGACCATAACCGGCATCAATTATGCGGAGAAATCGAAGGCTTGATTGAGAGCACTGAGGTGACTCCGGCAGAAGTTGCTGAGGAGTTGATGAGGAGTGATGGTGTTGAGGATGCACTTCAAGGACTTATCACTCTGCTGAAGATTAAGGAGGAGGAGAGTGGCAAGAGGAAAAGCTCGCCAGTGAAGAAGGTGGAGAGTGACAAGAAAAAAAGATCTCCGGTGAAGAAGCAACGGCGCAGAAGGACCGCAAAGTTTCTGAGCATTCGTCTTCCCTGGTGTAAATCATGATGCACTATGATGGCATTGGCATGGCCTCATCTCCTAGTTTAATGAAGTTTTTAAGTCTTGTAATTGCCCATAGCTAAACCCCTTTGGAGAATCAGAGAGGATTCAAGCTATCTTTTGTGGTATCTTAATTAATTATCTCATGTAATGACTTGCTTGATGTTTTTGAATTTATGAACTCAACAATGAGAAGTGAAACCAGATGAAATTGAAGTTTACTATGTCTTGAATCTTGATGGCCAAGAAATCAAAATCGAATAGAGCTAATTGACACCGTCTTTCGATGGATGTGTGGTCCAAATCACATTCCAATTTCTAAATAGAGGAATTTTTATGTCATCCGAATCCCAAAGTGTATTATCCCACCATCTCCATAAAAACAAGAATTCCTTGTATTTATGTTCATCTTATATCATATTGATCACATTTAGGGGGACATGAATCCTTTAAAATCACTAACGCTTCAAACTTTTATTTATCCTATGATTTAAGTTTGACGGGATACACGTTAAATAGTTTGAGAATGCAGACCACTCCGTTAATAACAGTTTGGATTTGAATTTTTATTTTGAAAATTTGTTAAATCCAAATCGAAACTTTTGATGAATATATTAATTTTATTAATTTTTAAATTTATTATTAATACAATTTAAAAATAATAAAGATAAAAGGATACTCATATATACTCGAATAAATATATGTATATCCAGATAAGAGTATAATAAAAGATTATTAAGTGACAATATTTATTTGTTAAATCTTAATATAGTGTTGATATTTGCAATACAATCTTCCACAAGTTTAAATACAAAAATATTGAATATTAATTATTCTGCTATTTTTTGCATTCTTGCAATAAAAGATTCTTACTATAACATTATCCTTTCGTTAATTTACCTTATTATAAAGATAACTGTTCTTTTCTTATACTCTAATTAATCAATTGTGGAAATTCTAATTCAGAGAATGCTCTTTGCAATTGTTAAAAGTGAGTTATTTTTTCTTTTTCAAGTTGGCATGCACTGGGAACGAAATAACGAATCTACAATTAGCAATGTCGAGTAATTTCTTTGCACTATCGCATCGCATTAAAAACATTTCATTACTATTTTTTTCTTTGTTCTTTCCGTTTCAATGTGCTGCATCTGCATCAGATATGAAGTGGCATCGAAGGAGGACAGGGAGCCATGCGTCAATAAGAAGACTACTTTTAGGAATCGGAATTACGTGGAAGGTCGGTCAGTGTTGACTACAAAAGAAATTATGGACCTTTAGTCAAAAAGGTATTTATGGAGTGGGGGTATATAGGAATCGGAATCACTTTCAAGATGCAGCAAAGATTGAAATTTTATTTTAGAAAAAAACTAAAATTCCCTTAGAATTTCTTAGGAAACAATGTGTGAGGGAGGGCGAAAGGTACATATGAAAGAGAGTAGTTTTTGATGACTGATCAAGTCCCACATTGCGGGCTTTATATATAGATCATGAAGTGGGGGTTTTGACATATCCCATCTATCTTTTGGTGAAAAGATACAACTCTTTTTAATTCATTGTTTCATCCAAATGGTGCAACTATTCAGCTCAGCTCAAACGGTTTCATCAAAAGATACAACCCTTCTTTAAGAACTGATCATTAGTCTACAGGTTGCTGTTGATGCAGAAATCGTCCAGCTCTGTGAAGTTCCTTCTCGATCCCTACACATAAGAATTAAAATTAAACGGGATTAAGGTTGAATCCCGGGGGGTGGTTCAACCGAAAACGCTCCGATGCTTAAGTCAGTTTTCTGAGAGAATAAACCGACAGAGTGTTTGCAGAAGTTTTTGATTACCTCTAGAAGTGAGATGAGGACTTCTATTTATAGTGAAGCCTTGAGAGTCACCGGAGCGTCTGATTGGTTGAAGAAAAAAATATTGAATAAGTAATTGTACTGAGTGTAATCACTTACTTATTAATAAATAAATAATTTGCTGGGAAATTATTTATTATCGGCATCGATCTGATTAATTAATATATTTAGCTGGTAAATATATTGAATTAATGCGGAGATCATAACATGTCGATGTCAATTTTACCATAGATAATATTGGCATTATGAGAATTGTTGGCCACGTGGCGGCTCCAAAATATTTCGGTAATTTATGGTTCCACAAATGCCCCCACATCACTTAGGAATTCGAGGAATCCTAAGAGATGTAATTTCCTTGTGGTTCCAATAAACTACGTTTTAATATTTTTATGTAGGAGTAGGACTCCACTTTGCCTTGAATTTCCTTGTGTGTTGTTGAAAATTCCATTGGGCTTAGGGATTGATTCCATATTTTAACGGAAAGTCTGAAGTTCACAGTTTAGCTCCATATTGAAATTGTACAGCATCGGGCTTTAGGATGTTTGCTTCAGCTTGACCTTTGAAGCCCAATAACAATTAGGGTTTTTGTTATTTAAATGAGGGCAATTGTAGCCTCTATTCACAAAAATCCCTCTTGTTGTATGGAGTGCTTGACCATACCCTTCTTGAGCGTGGGAGAAAGGGAAGTAAAAATTGCTCTTCTCTATAATTCATTTTTTCTTTAGTTTGTCTCCTCCTGGCCTTGCAAGTAAGGAATGCTAAGAATTTTCTTGTGCTCTTTCCAGGTTGATAACTGGTGAATAGATAGTCGTCAGGTGGTGGGCGAACTCGGCAACACTTAGTGCAAGTAAATGTGAAGTTGCAGTTGGGTCTGGCCTGACATTGATGGATGTGAAGATTGCAGAGTGGAGTGTGCTCGCGCCCATGCCCTAGTGTAAAAGATGGGATGCTGATGACCTTGGTGCGTCGCGGTTGAAACAAAGTGGGAGAGAGATGGCGCCCTTTCTTGGAGGGTATTGCAGGTGGCGATGACAAGGGGGTGATAGCCAGTTGACGTGACTAGGTTTGGCTCTTTGGCGCATGTAGACTAGTGCGAGACATGCTGCTTGGTGAGACCACTAAGGCCTCGTTTGGTATGCCGTACTGTACTGATTATTTCAATCGGATAGACTAATCTGTCCACCGGATAGACTGATTATTTAGTCGGGCGTTTGGTACTTTTCCGGATTAGAATGCCGACTATATTATACTGACCGGATTATATTATAGTATTTATTACTTTATTAATTTAATAGTCGGATTATTATTTATTTTAATAATTATTATTATTACTATTTATTACATTTTTGTTAATTAATTATTTTTAATTTTATCATTATTATTTATTAAAATATCATTAATTATTAATTTATTATTAGTAGTATTTATTACTTTATTAATTTTTATTATTAATATTTACTAAATTAATATTTTATTTTTATTATATTACTATTTATTATTATTATTATTATTATATTTTACAAGATTACTAGTTATCCGACTATTTAATACGGACAATTTCGAGCGTATTATTTTAGCGTGTTTGGACCGTATAAAAATATTCAACCGTATTAACTTATACGGTGACTAATTAATACGACTGGTACCAAACACAGGTTTCGGATTATTTAGCCTATACGGACCGTAATACGGTGTACCAAACACACCCTAAATAGATAAATATGTCATCCTTTCTTTTTATGTCTCCATCTGTCGGTGTACAGATTGCCAATAGCTTCATATAATACATATATATATATATATGTTAATGTATATATTTATTATTTACTTTGTTTTTAATAATATATAATGTGCATATATATTGCTATTGTCGCTTAACAACCATTTGGTTTTTTTATGTAATATATATATATATATATATATATATATATATATTAATTTAATATATATTATATATATTTTCTTTTATTCAGTTTCGATTTTTTTGTAGATTCTGAGAGCTGTGGATGTCCGATTGCAACGATTCAAGCGGTGTTGCGCTCTACTCATCGAGACGGTCATTTCAAGATGTATGAAGGCATACTTCTGGTGTAATCTTGAAGACCTCATTTTGTGGAGTACCATCTCGTGGCATGTTCGGAACTTGTTGGAGTTTCCGACTTCAAGAGATGATGGACTTGACACCAAAATGCTTCTCCAGTTGACATGCTTATGATGCTTTGTGAAAAGAAGAGCTTGTCGTGTTGACAGACTCACAATCTTCAAGTGTGAGCGGAGCCAACATCAAGGCCTTCAACGTGGAGATGCAGCAGAGTGTGACGCGAGGTGCAGCAGAGTGCAAGGCGCGAGGTGCAACAGGGTGCAAGGCGCGAGGTTCAGCAGGGTGCAAGGCGCGAGGTGCAGCAGGGTGCAAGGCGCGAAGTGCAACAGGGTGCAAGGCGCGAGGTGCAGCAGTGTACAAGGCGCGAGGTGCAGCAGGGTGCAAGGAGCGAGGTGCAGCAAGGTGCAGCGCGAGGTGCAGCAGTGTGCAAGGCGCGAGGTGCAGTAGGTGCAAGGCGCGAGGTGCATCAATGTGCAAGGCGCGAGGTGCAGTAGGGTGCAAGGCGCGAGGTGCAGCAAGGTGCAGCGCGAGGTGCAGCAATGTGCAAGGCGCGAGGTGCAGTAGGGTGCAAGGCGCGAGATGCAGCAGGGTGCAGCGCAAGGCGCGAGGTGCAGTAGGGTGCAAGGCGCGAGGTGCAGCAGGGTGCAGCGCGAGGTGCATCAGTGTGCAAGGCGCGAGGTGCAGCAGGGTGCAAGGAGCGAGGTGCAGCAGGGTGCAGCGCGAGGTGCAGTAGGGCGCAAGGCACGAGGTGCAGTAGGGTGCAACACGAGGTGTAGCAGAGTGAAACTCCAAGGCGAGACATGCTGCGAGTGCGAGGCGAGGAATGCTGCAAGTGCGAGACTATGCATGGTGCAACTACAAGGCAAGATGTGCAAGTGCGAGGCGAGGAGTCCCATCACTTGGAGTGCGATGTGTCACAACCCAGCATGAGGCTTGTTCTAGATGCGAGGCAATGTGTGTTGCAGCTACAAGGTGAGATTTGTGTCATCTCCAAAGCAAGGTTTGCTATGACGCGAGGCGAAAGTGCATGTAGTGTCACGAAGTGACTGAAGCCTTCCAAGGAGTTGCTTTGGATGACAGATGACCTTCTAGAGACTCGATCTTCAAGGCTTTGTTGAGTTCAAAATGTAGTGGTAACAAGGTGGAGCATGGAGGATCGATCATGCCCCCTGCAAAGCTCGAGACGTTGCACATCATCACCTAATTGAAGGAAGAGAGCTTGGAGATACCATCTATGCCAAGTAGGCGATGTTGAGGAGGTTGCCCCCATTGTTTGAAGAAGTTCATGGACGATGTGTCATTGGAAGTCCACGATAAGAAGATTGAAGGCCTCCAAAGTTTGCTCATGGGATGACGGAGAGACTCTGAGGTCGTGCTGTTCCTGGTGATGAGCTTCATGATCCTTCTTGGCCCGTGGCTTGATCTTAGCACTGAATACATGTTTGAGCATTCAACTTGTGAATTGCCACCGTCTTTAATTTTCATTAATATAAGTCTTCCACTTTTTTTGAGTGTTTTGTGATCTTCGACAGATTTGACCTTTGTGTAGTAAATTTGGTCTTCTGACTTCGTTTTAGCTTCGAATTGAGTGCCGTTGGTGGGGTTGGAAAGCTGAGTTCCATACCCTTCTACTGCAATCAAGCATGTTCCAAGAAGATTCAAATTGAGCCTTGTAGCATTGGTCGAATCCTGTGCTCGTGCGCTGGTTCATGCAGTTGCCCTTCGTGTACAAAAACGTTCGCTGGGAACTCGTCAAAACTCGGAATTGAGTGAGATCAATGGAGTTGGAAAGCTGACTTCCATATATTTCTAAATCCGTCGACCTCATGTTAGGGTGATCAAAATTCAGTGGTTTATGACTGAATAAATCTCGTACTCGTGCGCTGGTACGTGCAGTTGACCTTCATGTACAAAAACATTCGCTGGGAACTCGTCACAACTCGGAATTGCGTGAGGTCAACGGCGTTGGAAAGCTGACTTCTGTATATTTTTAGGGCCATCAAGTTCATGTCAGGGTGAGCAAAATTGAGTGAGCTATGATCGAATGCTTTTCGATCCCATGCACTGAAATGCAGAATTGGACTTCGCATGTTAAAACATTTGCCCCTTGTTTGTCATGGCCTGGTGGTTTCCCCTCTTGGTGGGGTTGGAAGTGTTGTTTTTTTAGTAGCTTTCCGACTCCAACAAGTCAAGTTCTTGGATGGTTTCATGTGCCTTGCTGAGACGAGCCTTGAGCGCTTCGCTTGACGAAGTCGTGGCGTGGTCCACATGGTGAAGACTTGTTGTGATTTGTGCGGCAAAAAATTTGAGTTCTTCACATGGTGAAGGCTTGGAGTGTTTCGCATGACGAAGGCTTGGAGTGCTTCGCATGGCGAAGGCTTGAAGTGCTTCGTGGGGCGAAGACTTAGAGTGCTTCTTGGGGCGAAGACTTAGAGTGCTTCGCGTGGCGAAGGCTTGGAGTGCTTCGCGTGACGAAGGTTTGGAGTGCTTTGCTTGACGAAGGCTTGGAGTGCTTCGCATGACGAAGGCTTGGAGTGCTTCGCATGGCGAAGACTCGGGTGCTTTGCATGGCAAAGGCTTGGAGTGCTTCACTGGTGAAGAATTGGGGTGCTTCGTGGGGCGAAGGCTTGGAGTGCTTTGCATGGCGAAGGCTTAGAGTGCTTCGCATGACGAAGACTCGGGTGCTTTGAATGGCAAAGGCTTGGAGTGATTCACTGGTGAAGACTTGGGGTGCTTCGCAGGGCGAAGGCTTGGAGTGCTTCGCATGGCGAAGGCTTGGAGTGCTTCGCATGACGAAGACTCAGGTGCTTTGCATGTCAAAGGCTTGGAGTACGTCACGCGGAGAAGGCTTGGGGTGCTTCGCGAGATGAAGGCTTAGAGTGCTTCGCATGGCGAAGGCTTGGAGTGCTTCGCGGAGCGAAGACTTAGAGTGCTTCGCGGGGCGAAGGCTTAGAGTGCTTCGCGGGGCGAAGGCTTAGAGTGCTTCGCATGACGAAGGCTTGGAGTGCTTCGCATGACGAAGGCTTGGAGTGCTTCGCATAACAAAGGCTTGGAGTGTTTCGCATAACGAAGGCTTAGAGTGCTTCGCATGGCGAAGACTCGGGTGCTTTGCATGGAAAAGGCTTGGATGATAAGATAATTTCATTGGACGTTGAAACAAAACATCTTGAATCTTATTGAAAGATGTTATGAGAGTGAAGTAGGCATTGAGCCAAATTTTAATCACAAAATTTGTGCCTTTGATGATGACTTGGTCACTGATTCAGTTTCCTGGTTGTTCCCTGCAACTCGGACTCGGCAATGATGGTGTCCACACAGATCATCTTTTGTGCGGGTTCCTGGGGGTCTTTGTTCCCGAGACGATCCATTGCCTTTTTTCTAACGTACTCGGTGCAGTGTCCTTCCTTCAAGAGATCTTGGAGGTATCTTTCGAAAGTCTGGCAAGAGCTTATGTCGTGTCCATAACAATTGTGACAGGCACACCATTTTGTCTTGTCGGCCCTCTCCTGGTTGCCTTTGACGGGAGCTGGTCGTTCGAACCACGGTTTTTCCTTTATCTGATTCTATATTTGAAGGAAAGGTATCGAAAACTGTGTGTTTGGCTTTGCACCCGCGTACGTGTTGGATGACGGGTTCCCTTTGCGTTTGTTGGCTTTCTGGACTGAGTTCCCGTGGTGGGCATCATCCTTTGGTTGTGTAAACGCCCTTGTGAGATATCCATCTTACTCATCGTGGTTGGCGGCATGGGTGGCATTTTCCTCGTCCTCCCAGCATGCATGTCACTCCGTCAGGGATAGTATCTTGGTGAGACTTCGGGCGTTGCTCATGACGATGTCTCCGTAGAGCTGGCTCTCCCGCGGTAATCCTTGCTTAAATGCCATGGCTGCAACGACCCGTCCCGAATTTCTGGGATTAGATTAGTCACTAATCTTGATTAGTGAGGTTGAACGGTGGTTAGTAGGGCGGAATCGGACAAATTGTGCAAAATGACCGTTTTGCCCCTGGTCATGGGCAAAATGTTGACTTTTTGATCGGGCGGTCAAATGGACTTTGACCGATGACCGTGATGTTGTAACAACCCGTCCCGAGAGCCGGGATTAAGATAGTGATTAAGGTGTGATTATTGAGGTTAAGCAGTGGGTAGGTGGTCTCGATGGGTCCATGAGCGTAGAATGACGATTTTGCCCCTGGTTCGGGCAAATAGTTGACTTTTAGTTGGGAGGTCGATTTGAGTGTTGATCGGTGACTAGGACGTAGTTTAGGATGTCACGAATCCATAGGCAAGTGGCACGCCTGATTTCGACATCCGAGGAGGAAGTTGTGATGTTCGGAAGGTCGAGGGCATAACCGTAATTTGGGTAAATTAGGGGGAAAAGTTGACTTTTTGAATAATCGAGTTTTAGTAGGTTGACCTAGGATGGTTAGATAGCTTCCGTCGTCCTGAGTTCGATGACAGGCGGCACGTCTTCATCGGACTTACGAGGCGAGAGTTACGGGTCTAGGAAGTTTTGGTTAAATCGTAAATATAAGTTAAAAAGAAGGGTAATTTGGTCTTTCTGTACATTGGGATTTGTGCAGAAAGAAGGAAATGGACGGCTGAGATTGGGCCACATGGGTGAGAGAGAGTGGGGGATGGTGACATGTGGCAAGGGTGTAGTGGGTTCTGGGGGATTCTAAGGTGTGTGCACGGTTCTATTATTGGGGTGCACCCGTGCCCGTGTTCGTGTTTGTGCGGAGAAGGAAACAGAAAACAGAGGGAGGTCGTGAAGGAAATTGAGGGTGGTGGTGTGTGTGTTGTTGAATTGTGAGTGTGTGAGGGTGATCAGAGAGTGAGAGGGAAGCAGTGAGAGAGGTTGACGGTGTGGTGGCTGTGTGTGAGGGTGTCAAGAGCTGCGGGAAAATCAGGGGGGAAAACAGGAAGGAATTTGTGAGAATTGTGGCGGTGGCAGCCGTGTACGGGGCAACTGAGTCCGTGGTGGTGTCGTGCGGGTTGCGAGGAGTCAACCACTACCAGCGGAGCTCACGACGGCGACTGGAGGCAGGTAATCCTCTCATTCCCATGTCGATACTCTGTTTTCCCGTTGAGCTTCAACGTGGAAGTTGTGGTTTGGGAGGTTGAATCGATGAGTCTAGAGTGGTCTAAGGGTTTTAGTTGAGTCTTAGGAATAGTTTGGTGGTGCTGCCGTGATGGGTGGTGCACGGTGGCGACAGGCACGACGGAGGTGTCTGTGTCCTCTGTTTTGGCCGTGGGTTTCAAACGGCGAGTCGTCGAGCTTGGGGCTGAGTCGACAGTCCAGGAAGGTTGGTTGAGGTTTGGTAGAGTCCTAGGAAGAGGTTGGTGTAGCCTCCGTGAAGGGGGAAGTCGTGGGTGGCCGGAGTAAGAAACAGGGCAGTGTACGGGTTTTTGTTCAAGGTTGAGTCGACAAGTTTTAGGGTGAATCGAGGTGAGTGACATACGGGAAGGGGTAGCCTAGGATGGGACGATACTGTTGGTGAAGAGAGGAGTCGTTTTGGTGGCCGGACGGTGGAGAATGCCTCTCGCCGGTCCAAGCCACGGCGGCCGGTTCAACACAGTACGGGAGGTTGACGATGGTACTGTAGCTGGCGCGTGAGGGCCACGCGCAGCCACTTTGGGCGGCGCGTGGGGGCGCGTGCGGCGGCGTATGGAGAAGCGATCAACATGACTTTTGGTCTAGGAGTTGTGGTGAGTTCAATGGAGTTGGTTTCGAGTTAATCGGAAGTCGTTTGAGTGTAGTTCCGCGAGGGTGAATGTTTAGGGTCCCGGGTTTTAGGTTTTCGATTCGGGGATTTTTGAGGGAATTTAGGTGAACCTTCGTAGACGTGTTAGTGACGTAATTTGACGGTGATTGACAGGATCGGGATTTCCCGAGGAAGCCGAGGAACGGGCTGGACATTCGGGACGCGAGTAGGGCTCAGTACTGTGAGTGGACCCCTTCTCTAAACTCGAGCATGCATAACTGTTTTCTATAATTGTTTTATGGTTTCAATCATCATTCTATATTTATCGAGTATGTTTTGGTTGGTTTTACATGATTGTACGCTTTTCGAGGAAGCCCGATTTCTAGCACGTTTTACGAGAAAGTGGTTGGTTTCTGAAATTAATGCTTTAGTTTTGGGATTTAAATTGATAAGTGATTTCTAATGATTATAAATGAATTTTGGAATATGATTTTGATAATCAAGGTTTTCGGTTTTAGAATCGGATTTCGGAAGTGAAATTTGGGTTTAAAGTTAAAAAGTGAATTTCCGGATTTGGGTTCGGAATGACGGTTCTGAACGCCGGAAAGGCTTCGGACCAGTGATTTCGGATTCGGGTTTGGATGAGGAGTTGGTAAATGGTTTTCAAATGGTTTTGGGATTGGATTTGCTGGATCTGGATATTGGGTTTAAAGACCCGGATATATGTGACGGGGGACCGGCCGGATTGGGTTTAAAGACCCGGATTGAGTTTAAAGACTCGGGAGTTTAAAGACTCGGATATATATTGATTTCCCCCGTAGGCCTTTGAGTTTAAAGACTCGGGAGTTTAAAGACTCGGATATTATTAAGGCCTGGATTGAGTTTAAAGACTCGGGAGTTTAAAGACTCGGATAGGTCCAGCAGGTTCGATCGGGAAATGAGGATTTGATACGGTTTCTGATATTCATGCTATGGTTTCTTATGATATTTTATAGTGTTTCTGTTTCTTATGATGTTTTTAATGATTTTTGTTTTTATAACTGTGTTCATAACTGTTGGTTATGCATGTGGTTTCAAAACGGAGGGTTAAACTCGGTTTTCATATAAAGTGGTTTTGAACTTTTTGTACTTTCTGGTCCACTCACATTTTCTGTTTTAAATTACCCTCCAGGTTGTGGAGCTAGCGCGGGGTCTTAACGTCGAGGCAGTGTCCGAGGCATAGAAGTGACGTGAGGGATCCTAGAAGAGTTTAACGGCTTCTGTGTGCGTGTACTTTATCAGTTTTTATTTTCATTGTAATTTAGTGCTATGCTCTGTAAACGATAGGGTTGGGATATTTTGTTTAATTACTCCTGCGTCTGACTGGGTTAGAGTGAGTTTTACTTGGATTTTGTGTCGGGGAGTCAGACGGGAGCGGGATTTACCTCGGGTTTCGGGGTGAAACCGGGGTGGGTCCTGACAATTGGTATCAGAGCATAGGTTTGTCGAGTTTGTTGGATCTGTCGGTTCGTGAGGTTGTGTTTCAGTTGTTTGACTACTTCTATGCCTCTTTCAGTGTGCGGTTGACGATGCCTCCGAGACGTAGACCCTCTCCACAACCTGAAGAAGTAGCAAGAGAGACGGAGAGTGCCACGATTGAGCGAGCCCAGCGGCTCGGGGCTACTACGTTTAGTGGTGGGGCTGATCCTGAGGAAGCCCAGAGGTGGATTACTAGACTGGAGCGGATTTTTGCGGTGATGCATTGTCCGCCGGAGGAACGAGTGCTGTTGGCTACCTTTTTACTAGATGGTGCGGCGTATGAGTGGTGGTATACTCTCGAGTTGTCCGGTTGGGATGCCCATAGTGTAACTTGGGAGACGTTCAGGGAACGGTTTCTGGAGCAGTATTATCCTCGTTCTTTCCGGGATGCCAAGGAGGCGGAGTTTCTGCAGCTCCAGCAGGGGAATATGACAGTGGCAGAGTATGAACGGAAGTTTCAGATGTTGTCACGGTTTGCTCCTGCTTTTGTGGCCACTGAAGCCGAGAAATGCCGTAGGTTTGAGTTGGGTTTGCGCGGTGAGATTCGAGCCATAGTGACGGCCGGATCTTTTGTTACCCTCCGAGACTTGTCAGACGCTGCAGTGCGGGTGGAGGCTAGTTTGCCGGTGCGACGCCGGGAACCATCGATTTCTGGAGCTTCGAGCCAGCGGACACCGAAAAGAGGTAACTTCGGTGGATCGTCCTCGTCGGGCGATGATCGTTTTGGTAGGCCTGGCAGTGCCCAGAGTTCAGGATTTTGGGGTTACCGAGCACCGCCGACTCCGCAAGCGAGTGCGACGTCGGTAGCGTCCACAGGGAGACCGAGCAGTGGACCAGGCTGGAATGTGTGTTTCTACTGTGGGGAGCGAGGTCATTTTCGACGTGAGTGTCCACAGTTGCCACATGAAGGTGGTATAGGTAGAGGAGCAGCGGAGCCTGGGCAGAGTACAGCGTCAGGGACAGCAGGTACGAGAGGAGGTGGTGGCACAGCCACGAGTAGTTCGAGGGGACGTGGTAGAGCGTCGGGATCTCAGGCCCGGGTGTTCTCGATGACTCAGCAGGAGGATCAGGCGATACCAGATGTGGGGACAGGTACTTGTTTTACTTTTGGTTGTTCTGTTGGTTTGGTTGTTGGATCCCAGGGTAGAGTCTAGGAGTTCGCCTAGAGGACTTGGAGTATACAGTAAGTTCCCTAGCAGGTTGACGGGAAGTATAGGAAAGGAGTGACTATAACTGATCGATCTGAGACTATGGAAGGAGAGAACCCACAAGCTAGAGTTTGCCTTTAGGACTTTGTGGAGTTATTCCGACCGTGGCCGGAATAGCAGCCGAGGGAGATGGGTGACGATTGTTTGGGTTAGTAGTCGAGTTGGTTTGGGAAGGTAGGGTGGTTGTATACAAGGATGTACTCTATGACTTCTGTCGGGTACTCTGAAATAAGGTATTTTATAAGACCTTTGTTTTCTGTTCATAGAGTTTCCCTTGCGTACTCCATGCAGCTGTTACATAGCTAGGGCTGGGCGTGGTAACAGTAGTTGGGGATGGAGTGAAATACCCAAGGTGGAGTTGATAGACAGGGAACCTAGGAGAGGTTGTTTTTTACCGGGTAGGAGACCCTAGGTGTTGGGAACTAGCTGTGGAATTTCGGGGACGAAATTCTATTTAGGTGGGTAGATTGTAACAACCTGTCCCGAGAGCCGGGATTAAGATAGTGATTAAGGTGTGATTATTGAGGTTAAGCAGTGGGTAGGTGGTCTCGATGGGTCCATGAGCGTAGAATGACGATTTTGCCCCTGGTTCGGGCAAATAGTTGACTTTTAGTTGGGAGGTCGATTTGAGTGTTGATCCGTGACTAGGACGTAGTTTAGGATGTCACGAATCCTTAGGCAAGTGGCACGCCTGATTCCGACATCCGAGGAGGAAGTTGTGATGTTCGGAAGGTCGAGGGCATAACCGTAATTTGGGTAAATTAGGGGGAAAAGTTGACTTTTTGAATAATCGAGTTTTAGTAGGTTGACCTAGGATGGTTAGATAGCTTCCGTCGTCCTGAGTTCGATGACAGGCGGCACGT
Organism: Prinsepia uniflora; assembly: GCA_032719365.1. Taxonomy (NCBI): domain Eukaryota; kingdom Viridiplantae; phylum Streptophyta; class Magnoliopsida; order Rosales; family Rosaceae; genus Prinsepia; species Prinsepia uniflora. The sequence goes on from CM064876.1 coordinate 23,864,447, forward strand.
CTTCATCGGACTTACGAGGCGAGAGTTACGGGTCTAGGAAGTTTTGGTTAAATCGTAAATATAAGTTAAAAAGAAGGGTAATTTGGTCTTTCTGCACATTGGGATTTGTGCAGAAAGAAGGAAATGGACGGCTGAGATTGGGCCACATGGGTGAGAGAGAGTGGGGGATGGTGACATGTGGCAAGGGTGTAGTGGGTTCTGGGGGATTCTAAGGTGTGTGCACGGTTCTATTATTGGGGTGCACCCGTGCCCGTGTTCGTGTTTGTGCACAGAAGGAAACAGAAAACAGAGGGAGGTCGTGAAGGAAATTGAGGGTGGTGGTGTGTGTGTTGTTGAATTGTGAGTGTGTGAGGGTGATCAGAGAGTGAGAGGGAAGCAGTGAGAGAGGTTGACGGTGTGGTGGCTGTGTGTGAGGGTGTCAAGAGCTGCGGGAAAATCAGGGGGGAAAACAGGAAGGAATTTGTGAGAATTGTGGCGGTGGCAGCCGTGTACGGGGCAACTGAGTCCGTGGTGGTGTCGTGCGGGTTGCGAGGAGTCAACCACTACCAGCGGAGCTCACGACGGCGACTGGAGGCAGGTAATCCTCTCATTCCCATGTCGATACTCTGTTTTCCCGTTGAGCTTCAACGTGGAAGTTGTGGTTTGGGAGGTTGAATCGATGAGTCTAGAGTGGTCTAAGGGTTTTAGTTGAGTCTTAGGAATAGTTTGGTGGTGCTGCCGTGATGGGTGGTGCACGGTGGCGACAGGCACGACGGAGGTGTCTGTGTCCTCTGTTTTGGCCGTGGGTTTCAAACGGCGAGTCGTCGAGCTTGGGGCTGAGTCGACAGTCCAGGAAGGTTGGTTGAGGTTTGGTAGAGTCCTAGGAAGAGGTTGGTGTAGCCTCCGTGAAGGGGGAAGTCGTGGGTGGCCGGAGTAAGAAACAGGGCAGTGTACGGGTTTTTGTTCAAGGTTGAGTCGACGAGTTTTAGGGTGAATCGAGGTGAGTGACATACGGGAAGGGGTAGCCTAGGATGGGACGATACTGTTGGTGAAGAGAGGAGTCGTTTTGGTGGCCGGACGGTGGAGAATGCCTCTCGCCGGTCCAAGCCACGGCGGCCGGTTCAACACAGTACGGGAGGTTGACGATGGTACTGTAGCTGGCGCGTGAGGGCCACGCGCAGCCACTTTGGGCGGCGCGTGGGGGCGCGTGCGGCGGCGTATGGAGAAGCGATCAACATGACTTTTGGTCTAGGAGTTGTGGTGAGTTCAATGGAGTTGGTTTCGAGTTAATCGGAAGTCGTTTGAGTGTAGTTCCGCGAGGGTGAATGTTTAGGGTCCCGGGTTTTAGGTTTTCGATTCGGGGATTTTTGAGGGAATTTAGGTGAACCTTCGTAGACGTGTTAGTGACGTAATTTGACTGTGATTGACAGGATCGGGATTTCCCGAGGAAGCCGAGGAACGGGCTGGACATTCGGGACGCGAGTAGGGCTCAGTACTGTGAGTGGACCCCTTCTCTAAACTCGAGCATGCATAACTGTTTTCTATAATTGTTTTATGGTTTCAATCATCATTCTATATTTATCGAGTATGTTTTGGTTGGTTTTACATGATTGCACGCTTTTCGAGGAAGCCCGATTTCTAGCACGTTTTACGAGAAAGTGGTTGGTTTCTGAAAATAATGCTTTAGTTTTGGGATTTAAATTGATAAGTGATTTCTAATGATTATAAATGAATTTTGGAATATGATTTTGATAATCAAGGTTTTCGGTTTTAGAATCGGATTTCGGAAGTGAAATTTGGGTTTAAAGTTAAAAAGTGAATTTCCGGATTTGGGATCGGAATGACGGTTCTGAACGCCGGAAAGGCTTCGGACCAGTGATTTCGGATTCGGGTTTGGATGAGGAGTTGGTAAATGGTTTTCAAATGGTTTTGGGATTAGATTTGCTGGATCTGGATATTGGGTTTAAAGACCCGGATATATGTGACGGGGGACCGGCCGGATTGGGTTTAAAGACCCGGATTGAGTTTAAAGACTCGGGAGTTTAAAGACTCGGATATATATTGATTTCCCCCGTAGGCCTTTGAGTTTAAGACTCGGGAGTTTAAAGACTCGGATATTATTAAGGCCTGGATTGAGTTTAAAGACTCGGGAGTTTAAAGACTCGATAGGTCCAGCAGGTTCGATCGGGAAATGAGGATTTGATACGGTTTCTGATATTCATGCTATGGTTTCTTATGATATTTTATAGTGTTTCTGTTTCTTATGATGTTTTTAATGATTTTTGTTTTTATAACTGTGTTCATAACTGTTGGTTATGCATGTGGTTTCAAACGGAGGGTTAAACTCGGTTTTCATATAAAGTGGTTTTGAACTTTTTGTACTTTCTGGTCCACTCACATTTTCTGTTTTAAATTACCCTCCAGGTTGTGGAGCTAGCGCGAGGTCTTAACGTCGAGGCAGTGTCCGAGGCATAGAAGTGACGTGAGGGATCCTAGAAGAGTTTAACGGCTTCTGTGTGCGTGTACTTTATCAGTTTTTATTTTCATTGTAATTTAGTGTTATGCTCTGTAAACGATAGGGTTGGGATATTTTGTTTAATTACTCCTGCGTCTGACTGGGTTAGAGTGAGTTTTACTTGGATTTTGTGTCGGGGAGTCAGACGGGAGCGGGATTTACCTCGGGTTTCGGGGTGAAACCGGGGTGGGTCCTGACAGACGTAGTTCGGGACGTCACGAGTTTATAGACAGGTGGCACGTCCGATTTCGACATTCGTAGAGAAAGTTATGGTGTTCGGAAGTTGAGGGGTATTTTGGTAATTTGGCATGTTTAGGGGCCAAATGTTGACTTTTTGACCGGGAGGTCCGATGGACGAGGGCCAAGGACCGTTACGTAGGCATCGTCGATACGAATCCAACGACAGGCGGCATGCCGAAATCGGAGTTACGACGACGAAGTTATGGTCAAGGAATCGGGCTCGGTTTACCGAACGAACCAGGATTAAAATAATAATATAATAGTGAATAGTGACCGTTAACTGTGCACATCCGGATGAGTGACAAGTGTCACCCATCCCCTAATCTAAGCCCTAAAACCTGATCCATGTCTCCCTACATCATCATTACAACCTCATTATCACCATTAATCTAAACTAATTAATCCCCCTAATTCTCCTTCTGTGTCTTTGAACCTGTGAGCAACTGAGTGTGAGGGATGGGGGAATTGGCTGATTTCTTGCAGCAAAATTGGGAGAATTGAGTGAGTTTGAAGACTGTGTTAACTGAGTGAAACACGGGAGACAGAGTGTGGGGGGGGGGGGGGGGGCTGAAGCAAAAACCGAAAATTGAGTTTGGGGGGAAATTCGAATTGGAGGAATTAGGCCGTGAGGATCGCAATTGAGCTTACCTTCAGCTTCCTGGGATCACAACGATCATAATTGTCGAAGAAACGAGATGAATTGGTGCTGTTTTGGCTCTGATCACACTTGGTGACAGAGGAGGAAAATCGAGCTCGAGTCGTGGAATTGGAGGCTTCGTTGGATGAAATTGAGGTGGGGAAACTGCTTCTCATGATCCCACGATGCTTCTGGGTTCATCAATTGAAGGAAAACGGCTGTGGTTGACAGAACTCCATGGTTGAACAGTGACGGTGTTCGAGCTTGAGTCGTGACGATTGGACACTGGATTGAAGCAATTGAGTTGGGGGAAATGCTTAACGGAGTTCACTGATGCTTCTAGTTGAATCAATTTAATGAAATCGATCGAAATTGAAGGGATTCCATGAACGAACAGTAACCTGGGTGTTCTTCATGTTCATCATCGAGTCGATGGGTTGTAGGTAAGGTTTTGTGTAATAACCATTACAGAACTTAAATTGAACTTAAAACGAAGCTAATGGAATGATCAATTGATGTAATTAAGGTCGAATTGATAGGATTGGAACCGGGTCATCTCGCGGGTTAATTGGACCCGTTTACCAGACAAGCGGGTTGGGCTGGTGACACTGTAGCAGGCGCGTGGATTTCACTCGCAGCCACTCACGGCGGCGCGTGGGCATGAATCTCGAGGTGAGGTCAACATGACTTCTGTCCTATTTAATGTAACGAACATTTTGGAATTGGTTTCGTGTCGATCGGACACCGTCTCGATATTGTTCGGGATATCCGAAGGTTTTAAATTAAGTTTAAAAATAGTTGAAAATTCGGGAAAATTACGGGACTTTGATAGGATGTTAATGATGAGGTTAGTAACCCTCTAATGTGATTTGGACAGGATTGGGAGTCCCGGTGATAGTGGTGAGGCCCGGTGGCACGCGTATCGAGGCATACCTTTAAAACGGTCTGTGAGTGGACTTTGGTTTTATAAATTCTATGCATGCTTAAATGTTTTATATGGATTATGGTTGTGATTGTATGAGGTTGATTTGGTTGTTGGTAAATTGTACGATTTTACGTATTTCGAGGCGATTTACGTGCTTGCACGTAAATCGAGGTTTTCCGGTTTTACATGGATTTTCCATATTTATAACTTGGATATAATGTGATGAAATGGTTTTGAAATTGGAAATTTGAACTCGGGCTTGAGGCCCAATTATGTTGGAAATTTCAGACTTGGAGTCCATTTGAGAATCGGGCCGGGGGCCCAGTTGGTTAATGAAATCGGGCCAGGGGCCCAGTTGGTATGAAATCGGGCTGAGACCCATTTGAGTTATATTATCGGGCCAGGGGCCCAGTTGATTTGTGAATTCGGGCCGTGGGCCCAGTGGGTTTATAAAGTCGGGCTGCGGGCCCAGTTGGTTTACAAATCGGGTCGTGGGCCCCCCAGTTGGTTTACAAATCGGGTCGTGGGCCCAGTGGTTCATAAAATCGGGCATGAGGCCCAATTGGATTATAATGGTGATTTCGGGTCAGGGACCCTATATTTAATAATTGTGATTTTGGGTCAAGGACCCTAAATGGAATTATGTGGTTTTATGGAAATTTCGGGCAGGGCCCAATGGTAATGAAGTGATAAAAGGATTTAATAAAACTGTTTTTCCATATACCATCTGGATACAAGGATATATGATGGTCTCTTCCAGATGTCTGGGACACTGGGGAAGTCACGGTGCATTGCCTGCGAGGGGTCATTATACGGAGCAGCCGGACCGTATGATGACTCAGGAGCAGGATTGCTATGATTGACGTCAGGGACGTCAGACATCAGGGATGTCAGATATATGGACCCGGAGAGACCCCGGGCAGCACGCGTAGCTTATGAAACTGTGAGATATGACGTCAGGGACGTCTAGCGTCTGGGACGCTAAGCATCTGGGATGCTGGTGATGGTAATGGTAAATTATGGATTAATGAATAAAATGGATTATTGGTTATGAAATGGTATGTCGGGTCAGGGACCCTAAATGGTTTTGGATTTATGGATTTATATTTATGGCTTTGGGCGGTGGCCCACATGGTTTTAATATGTATGGTTGTGGTATTCCACTGTTTTGGGCTGAGTTCCCACACTTGGTTTTTGGTTAACGGTTTTTGGGCTAAGGCCCTAATGGCTCGGTTGAGCAAACGTTTTGGTTACTGGTTTTCGTGGCATGCATACATTTTTATTGGAGGGCGTAAATGTCTTATAAATGTATTTGATGAACTTACTGGTTTTTGTCCACTCACAGCTTTTGGTTTTAATGCCCTTCAGGTTGATTACGGATGTGATTGCAGCAGAGACTGGGACATTGCACACCTCCTCCATCGATCCTTGCGCACTCTGGATGCCCCGTTGGGCAGTGGCTCTTAGTTATCCCTTGTCTGACACCTCTTGTTGGACGGGAGCAGGGCACATTCCACGGTAATCCCGGGGGGATTGGGATGGGTCCTGTCAACTTGGTATCAGAGCACGGTTGCTCTTTTGTGTGCGCAGGTCGAGGGTGTGATGTCTCTTTGGGCTGCAATTCGTTATCAACCTGATAGATAGTTTTTGGGTTTGGATAGTGGATGGAGTGTGATTGGCCCGATACGCCGTGCATTAATGTGATTCGACCCAGGTGGGGTTGATTGTGATGAACTGGTATTGTGGGACCGTCGGTTCGGTCATGTAATATTAAATTTTTGTGCTGCTAGGTGCAGCCAGGTTCGGGGAACCTCATGTGAGTAATGGTTTAAAATGTGAACCCTTGTGGTGGTTTCTATGTGAGGTATGTTGGTTCATCGGAGTTGGCCGATGACCTAGTGGTGGAACCCACGTTGATGGGATGGTAGGATTGGATTTGACGTCTATTCGATGTCTAGACCGCGGGGTCGGTCAGGTTGTGAATTTTATATTATGGAAAGTGGTTGGGTTCGGTTGAACCATAGGGTGTGATTGTGGAACCCTAGTATTAAAAAGGTAAACCTTAATTGTGGCTAGTGGATGAGAACTTGCGCTGCGACGAGCGGTTGAGGTCATGGATGACCATGGGGATGGCTCTGGTGAGTCTAGGCAGAACTATGGGATCCGATTTACGGATACGGTTCTGAGATAACTTATGGAATCCCGTGTTGGATCGGGTATTGATGTGATGTGTGGGTGCGGATCTCGATAGCAATGACAGTTAGTCGGTAGTCATATGGAGATGACTGGCTATCGAGAGTAATTAGTGTAGTTATAATACTTGGGGATCATGGGACGTTCAGGGAACGTTCATTTTCCTGATGTGGATTGTCAGAATAGTGGTACCCATAGTCGTGAGGTACGGGATCGTCGTTCGGTATGAACGGAGATCCAGGGTTGTCGTATTTTCACACGGTGTGCAAGTATGGATGTTTGTGGGTTGGTACTTTTGTGCTGATGCTAGTATGGATGCCTGTGTGCTGATACTAGTGTTGTTGATAGTGTGTTGGTGCTAGTACTAGCGCTGGTGCTAGTGTCGGTGATGGTGTTGACGATGAGCCACAAGTTGGGGTGTGACTCCGTCATGATGAACATATGTTCGGTCTTTGAGATTCGGTAGTGGTTGAGTGATGGACTGGATGGGATCCAGTTGAGATTGTGATGTGTTGGGATAAGTCCTAATAGTGGTGAGATAACCAGTGATGAGTCGATTAAAAGGGTATAATTGAGACTTGGGTAATTTTGGGATGACGTCCCCTACGTCATGATAATTGGTGGATTTGGGGGAGTTGTTGGCAACTCCAAAATTTGTGTGATTTTATGTTTTTAAATATCCCTAAAATGTACATGTAAATGATTAAAACTGGAAAAGACAAAGAAAACCATTAGTGGTATAGATGTGGGATTTTGTATTTGAGAACGTGGAAAACGGAGTGTTGAACCTGTAAAGGTTGGGATGTGCGAATGAAACAATAACGGATTGATTGTGGACACGTGGTTGTCCAAGTGAATTGAGGAGGTAGGAAGTCTGGTGGTTGGAACCTTAGTTTTGAGGAAAGTTGTGATTGGGGAACGAGAGTGGTGCTCGTTTTTGGTGATTGGTATTCCGAAGTCGTTGGGGTTGACTTCTTGCTTTCTGCCCTGGAAAACATTGACTGTAGTTACCAGTACGTTGAGCGTGTATTGGTTGGTGGACCCATGTGTGTTTTTAGGTCATTAGGAGGAGCTACGTATTCGAAATTAGGTAAACGAGATTTTTCATTTTCTGCTTGGTGGCAGACAATGTTGGATTACATGGCGTGGTGAGTGCAGTGAGTTTTGTTGCATCCACATAGGATGAGTTTTGGTGTCATAATTTTGGATCTTCCTTGGTTTTCCTAGGTGGAATGACAAGGATCGATACGAACTTGGGTGTGTGAGTCGTAAATGACGGGATTGAACTTCTTTTCGAAGTGGGGCCCGTATGGTATTCTACTCGAGTGAGTAGGTTTCCGACTGGTCGGACTTTGTCAACCTTAGACGTGTGGAGGTTGGATTGGCTTCCCTATGAAGTCAATTGGAGGTATTGAGCAGATGCGATAGGTTCGATTTTGGGTGTGTCTTGGTAAATGTGAACGAGATTTCGGGATTTGGAATCGAATTTCTGGGTGACGATTCAGGATTCGATTTTGGAACTTGAAAGTATATTTCTGGATTTGGGTACGGAATGATTATTCCAAATGCTAGCTTACGGAATAATGATTTCGGGTTCGGATTTGGAAATGAATTAAAAATGTGATATCTGGGTTTGGATCCGGGATTTCTTACGAAATTGCGGATTCAGATTCGGAATTGGAACTAGATGATGGGTGGAGTTTCGTTTTGTCTCATGCTGGATTGGGCAAACGCACTCCATTATTGGAACGTGTTCGGCTATGACCTAGGTGGTTGTAGTCTGGTCATTAGATAGATGTGTGTACTCCGTACATGGTTCGAGGTACAATACCTTGTAGACTTGTGATGTCTAGTTACGGTATACGGGATATGCCCGAGGTGTGTCGGTGAACGTGTTGGTAGTCGAATTGGTTCCGATACCATGGGATTGGTTGTGGACCGGACATTACTATGCAATGGGTCATGGTAATTCCGATGTGTTTAATTACACACAGATCGTGTGAAAGGTCGATAAATGTTTACTAAGTCAAATACGTTGGTGGCATGTGTAGCCACGAGTGAGTCTAGTGTTAGTTTTCGACTGACAACAACTGTGTGGTGACAGATTGTCAGGATTTGTCAACATAGATTGTTGAGTGGGGTCAGCTGACTCCTAGTGGGAGTGGGAAAGGAACCGTCGAGTTGTTGCGTCAACGAGAGGGTTGATTTGACAAGTGGTGTCAAATTCGAAACAAGTAGTTTCAGTCATTCGACGGGGTCGAATGTAGTCGTTGCGTTTTGAGTACTAGTGGTACGTTTGGGTGCAGACAGGTTTTGTCTAATTAGTTGGTGTACGGGTGTACACGTGTTGTGTGGTCGATTCCACTTTCCACGGGGTGTTTGTGGAATCAGGGTAATCGAGTTTCGAGAGCGAAACTAATTAAGGAGGGAAGTACGTTTGAGTTTGGAGCGGTTGGAATTTCGAGGACGAAGTTAATTAAGGAGGGAAGATTGTAACGACCCGTCCCGAATTTCCGGGATTAGATTAGTCACTAATCTTGATTAGTAAGGTTGAACGGTGGTTAGTAGGGCGGAATCGGACAAATTGTGCAAAATGACCGTTTTGCCCCTGGTCATGGGCAAAATGTTGACTTTTTGATCGGGCGGTCAAATGGACTTTGACCGATGACCGTGACGTAGTTCGGGACGTCACGAGTTTATAGACAGGTGGCACGTCCGATTCCGACATTCGTAGAGAAAGTTATGGTGTTCGGAAGTTGAGGGGTATTTTGGTAATTTGGCATGTTTAGGGGCCAAATGTTGACTTTTTGACCGGGAGGTCCGATGAACGAGGGCCAAGGACCGTTACGTAGGCATCGTCGATACGAATCCAACGACAGGCGGCATGCCGAAATCGGAGTTACGACGACGAAGTTATGGTCAAGGAATCGGGCTCGGTTTACCGAACGAACCAGGATTAAAATAATAATATAATAGTGAATAGTGACCGTTAACTGTGCACATCCGGATGAGTGACAAGTGTCACCCATCCCCTAATCTAAGCCCTAAAACCTGATCCATGTCTCCCTACATCATCATTACAACCTCATTATCACCATTAATCTAAACTAATTAATCCCCCTAATTCTCCTTCTGTGTCTTTGAACCCGTGAGCAACTGAGTGTGAGGGATGGGGGAATTGGCTGATTTCTTGCAGGAAAATTGGGAGAATTGAGTGAGTTTGAAGACTGTGTTAACTGAGTGAAACACGGGAGACAGAGTGTGGGGGGGGGGGGGGGGGGGGGGGGGGGCTGAAGCAAAAACCGAAAATTGAGTTTGGGGGGAAATTCGAATTGGAGGAATTAGGCCGTGAGGATCGCAATTGAGCTTACCTTCAGCTTCCTGGGATCACAACGATCATAATTGTCGAAGAAACGAGATGAATTGGTGCTGTTTTGGCTCTGATCACACTTGGTGACAGAGGAGGAAAATCGAGCTCGAGTCGTGGAATTGGAGGCTTCGTTGGATGAAATTGAGGTGGGGAAACTGCTTCTCATGATCCCACGATGCTTCTGGGTTCATCAATTGAAGGAAAACGGCTGTGGTTGACAGAACTCCATGGTTGAACAGTGACGGTGTTCGAGCTTGAGTCGTGACGATTGGACACTGGATTGAAGCAATTGAGTTGGGGGAAATGCTTAACGGAGTTCACTGATGCTTCTAGTTGAATCAATTTAATGAAATCGATCGAAATTGAAGGGATTCCATGAACGAACAGTAACCTGGGTGTTCTTCATGTTCATCATCGAGTCGATGGGTTGTAGGTAAGGTTTTGTGTAATAACCATTACAGAACTTAAATTGAACTTAAAACGAAGCTAATGGAATGATCAATTGATGTAATTAAGGTCGAATTGATAGGATTGGAACCGGGTCATCTCGCGGGTTAATTGGACCCGTTTACCAGACAAGCGGGTTGGGCTGGTGACATTGTAGCAGGCGCGTGGATTTCACGTGCAACCACTCACGGCGGCGCGTGGGCACGAATCTCGAGGTGAGGTCAACATGACTTCTGTCCTATTTAATGTAACGAACATTTTGGAATTGGTTTCGTGTCGATCGGACACCGTCTCGATATTGTTCGGGATATCCGAAGGTTTTAAATTAAGTTTAAAAATAGTTGAAAATTTGGGAAAATTACGGGACTTTGATAGGATGTTAATGATGAGGTTAGTAACCCTCTAATGTGATTTGGACAGGATTGGGAGTCCCGGTGATAGTGGTGAGGCCGGGAAGGGCCGGTGGCACGCGTATCGAGGCATACCGTTAAAACGGTCTGTGAGTGGACTTTGGTTTTATAAATTCTATGCATGCTTAAATGTTTTATATGGATTATGGTTGTGATTGTATGAGGTTGATTTGGTTGTTGGTAAATTGTACGATTTTACGTATTTCGAGGCGATTTACGTGCTTGCACGTAAATCGAGGTTTCCGGTTTTACATGGATTTTCCATATTTATAACTTGGATATAATGTGATGAAATGGTTTTGAAATTGGAAATTTGAACTCGGGCTTGAGGCCCAATTATGTTGGAAATTTCAGACTTGGAGTCCATTTGAGAATCGGGCCGGGGGTCCAGTTGGTTAATGAAATCGGGCCAGGGGCCCAGTTGGTATGAAATCGGGCTGAGACCCATTTGAGTTATATTATCGGGCCAGGGGCCCAGTTGATTTGTGAATTCGGGCCGTGGGCCCAGTGGGTTTATAAAGTCGGGCTGCGGGCCCAGTTGGTTTACAAATCGGGCCGTGGGCCCAGTGGTTCATAAAATCGGGCATGAGGCCCAATTGGATTATAATGGTGATTTCGGGTCAGGGACCCTATATTTAATAATTGTGATTTTGGGTCAAGGACCCTAAATGGAATTATGTGGTTTTATGGAAATTTCGGGCAGGGCCCAATGGTAATGATGTGATAAAAGGATTTAATAAAACTGTTTTTCCATATACCATCTGGATACAAGGATATATGATGGTCTCCTCTAGATGTCTGGGACACTGGGGAAGTCACGGTGCATTGCCTACGAGGGGTCATTATACGGAGCAGCCGGACCGTATGATGACTCAGGAGCAGGATTGCTATGATTGACGTCAGGGACGTCAGACATCAGGGATGTCAGATATATGGACCCGGAGAGACCCCGGGCAGCACGCGTAGCTTATGAAACTGTGAGATATGACGTCAGGGACGTCTAGCGTCTGGGACGCTAAGCATCTGGGATGCTGGTGATGGTAATGGTAAATTATGGATTAATGAATAAAATGGATTATTGGTTATGAAATGGTATGTCGGGTCAGGGACCCTAAATGGTTTTGGATTTATGGATTTATATTTATGGCTTTGGGCGGTGGCCCACATGGTTTTAATATGTATGGTTGTGGTATTCCACTGTTTTGGGCTGAGTTCCCACACTTGGTTTTTGGTTAACGGTTTTTGGGCTAAGGCCCTAATGGCTCGGTTGAGCAAACGTTTTGGTTACTGGTTTTTCGTGGCATGCATACGTTTTTATTGGAGGGCATAAATGTCTTATAAATGTATTTGATGAACTTACTGGTTTTTGTCCACTCACAGCTTTTGGTTTTAATGCCCTTCAGGTTGATTACGGATGCGATTGCAGCAGAGACTGGGACATTGCACACCTCCTCCATCGATCCTTGCGCACTCTGGATGCCCCGTTGGGCAGTGGCTCTTGGTTATCCCTTGTCTGACACCTCTTGTTGGACGGGAGCAGGGCACATTCCACGGTAATCCCGGGGGGATTGGGATGGGTCCTGTCAGAGGTTCCTTTGTACTGATTGAAGTTTGGTGTTGAAAAGTGCTGCGGGAATGGTTCCTCCTCAATTTCCCTCACGAACGGCGAATATGATGACGTCTGTACTTGGCGCCAAAGGTCATCCTCCAAGTCTCTGTCACGTTGAACTCCCTGGAGGCGTCGATCTAGCATCCTTCGGACGTCTTCAGCGTGCAATGGTCCTTTGTGATGTGGATTTCCGCATTGAGTCAAGTGGCGTCGACTCCCTCGAGTTGCAGCGGGAATGGCACTCGAGCCTGTTGACGAGTAGGTCTCGTCCTCCTTTCCGCGATCGTCTGTGCTTGTTGAGTTACGATGGGTGTGTGACGTACATGAGACTGCTTGTCGCCGTCGGCTATCGCGTGGGTACTCAATGCGCGAAAGTGCCCCGGGGCGTCCTCCGAGTCGTTCTCGGGCTGATGGCCTCGGCTAATCTTGTCCTCTTGCTCTAGGGTGCAGCTTTCTTACCCTGAGTCGCTCAGTGACGTGTCTTTGGACATTGTCTGGCAGCGGACATATTCCTTGCCAGCGCGTTTCGGGATGTCCCTTGACGTCCTGCGAGGTTCATGGTCTTTTTCTGAGGTTCTGGAAGTCACGATGTCACCCAATAGTTGTTGTAGGAGCTCTGACTGGGTCCGAACTTGGTTGTTCAGTTGCTCAACCTGCTGCATCAGTCCAAGCCGCGGAGGCGAGTCCCTAGATGCTTGCTTGTGATGAGTAGCATGTCGGGGCGCATGACAGATGCGACGAACCATGTCTCCCTGGTACCTGGGTGTCGGCCTGCGAGTTACGAAGGACGTCCAAGTGCCTCCTTAGGTCCCAGCCGGGAGGGGGCTGATTCGGGACTCCCAGAGATGATTCTCCCACCAGCAGCCCATCTGTTTGTTGAAAAAACGCCGTGCCTGCCCCCATTGCAGGTGGGGGGGGTTCACAGTAACAGCGGCCATGGGGAACGTTCCAAAACTGAACGTTGGTGTCCAATCCGGCATTCCGAACGGTAAGTGAATTGATGCGTGGCGCGGGTCATGCAGGAGACATGAAAATGGTTCCTCTGGAATCTCAGGCAGTGGTTCGCTCACGGCAACGATCACAGCGGCGGATGTAGCAGCCTCAGAGGCTTGCGCTGATCGGCGTGTTCTGGCCATGTGAAGAACGATAAGTGTCGAAAGTGTGATGATGGATTTTTTTTCAAGGAAAAACTAAAGAGCACGCTTTGAGTATTTCTCAAATCGGCTCTCAATGAAAGCACTAGTTGTTGATGCAGAAATCGTCCAGCTCTGTGAAGTTCCTTCTCGATCCCTACACACAAGAATGAAAATCAAACGGGGTTAAGGTTGAATCCCGGGGGGGTGGTTCAACCGAAAACGCTCCAATGCTTAAGTCAGTTTTCTGAGAGAATAAACCGACAGAGTGTTTGCAGAAGTTTTTGATTACCTCTAGAAGCGAAATGAGGACTTCTATTTATAATGAGGACTTCTATTTATAGTGAAGCCTTGAGAGTCACCGGAGCGTCTGATTGGTTGAAGAAGAAAATATTGAATAAGTGATTGTACTGAGTGTAATCACTTACTTATTAATAAATAAATAATTTGCTGAGAAATTATTTATTATCGGCATCGATCTGATTAATTAATATATTTAGCTGGTAAATATATTGAATTAATGCGGAGATCATAACATGTCGATGTCAATTTTACCATAGGTAATATTGGCATTATAAGAATTGTTGGCCACGTGGCGGCTCCAAAATATTTCGGTAATTTATGGTTCCACAGTTGCAAATATTGGGTTCAAACGATTTCATCAAGGGATGCATCCATCTAAACTATTCTAACAAAAATTATGATACATGCATTTGCAATAAAAAAAAATATTCATTTATGTCTAACATATATGTACTTCAAATATATAACAATCCTTTCCAATTTCAAAATATACAATCAAGAAAACAAAAAGAATCAGTCATAAGATTCTCTTAATCCTTTTATTTTATATTACAATATAAAACATTTAATTCCCCCTTACATTGTAAGATATCTTATACAGACAAAGCCACTTATCATATATTATATATTATGCATACAAGAAGGTATATATACTTCGAATTTAACCACCAATTAGTGTAATATCTCAAAGTTTTCACAGAAACATTGGTGGTCTTTTATACCTTCTAACAATATCCTTAAGTCAAAACTAGAAACTAGAAACTAGTATACACATAATCATATTAAATTGTTTTCTTGAAGAAAATTTTGTTATCAAGGAAGCCCTGTTATGGTCAGGTGCAACATCTTGGTTTCATAAACATTTACAAGAGAAAACGTACCCTATAAGATCATTGGCCAAAAGCGGCATCACTTCTCATGTTTATATAAGTGAGGTTGCTCTAATATATGTTCCTGCTACTAAACATAAAATATAATTTATACCTCATTAAGAGTTGAAAACTCATCTCATATCATTGCAGTATGCACGATGCATCTTGGAATAGGCTATAAAGTTGTTAGTACTATTCAAATTACTTATCAGTAATATTTTTATTACCATTCAACTTTGGTCTAGCAATTTTTTAGGTAAAGTTGAGTTACCATGACAAGACCCAACTCAAAAAATCCGTAAAATATATCTAGGGTCTTGCATCCGTCTAACCCAAAACTAGTGGAAAACCTCACAATGCCCCCCAAACGTGTCAAACAAGTGATGTTTCACTTAAATATAAAAGTTCAACATAGAAACAGAACCCTAAATCGAAAGGAAAAACAATAAACAATACAGGATCTTACTATGAGGATCAAACACGTGCAAAGAAACCGAAAATGAGCCTCTGTCCTAAGTATGTCCATGCACTTACACCACAGTCTGGAAGGGAAAATGGTAACATAAAACAATGAGTAGACCAGAAATAATAATTAAAACGCTTGTATCAAATAAAAGAGATTTACCCCTCCGGTTTTCCAAAACATGCATGCATAAGAAATACGATCAAACCAATGTTAATCCATACCAAATACATAGAAAACACCTAGGGCCCACATTTCCCTAAAACATCCCCCGAGTAAAACCATTGAAAAACAACCTGGACCCTAAAAACAGTAGCCATGATATCCCATCCTCCATACCTGACCATGCCAGCCAACCTCTATACTACGCATAGACAACCCCCATGAACTGACGGAGAGACACTCCAGATGCCAGTTCGGGAAAATATAAGCTCCCAGATACTAGCGAAGACACACTCCAAACGCCAGTATGGGATAAGGTAATAACGATAGGTATCGGTCTTAGGATATGCAGAGCCTTGCTCTGGACATTTGAGAACTAGTTAAACTCTGAGGATGGTCAATCGTGGAAACAATCATAGTCATATAACCCAAAATATTATTTAAAACATATATCATTGACACCAACTCCAAGTCAAAACCATAAAACCGAGCCCAAGCCCAAAACACAGTTTACTCACGTAAATCCGTAAAATCAGTGTCCAAACCATATCCAATAAGTAACCGAAAATACATCCGCATATCGAAACAATCACATCCGGAATATGTATTCAAATCATGTAAAACAGTTCTAAATGCATGCAAGATGGTTTGAAAACAAAGTTCCAATCATAGTATGTCTGAATAAACTCATTCTTGAACTGTACACTCCGTTGAGGTTCCTGGAGCGTCCTTACTTGTCAAAGTCACACCCAAGGGTCATCAACAATCCATATAAGTCTATATGAAAACACCTCCTAAACCTGAAACAAGAAACAAGTCTCGAATACGTTTCCCGAGGAGAAAAAGTCTAAAACTACCCATAAACGACCTCTGATCGGTCTGAAACTATCACCATTAGATTCAAGATGTCGAAACCTTTTGAACAAGATTGATTTCACCTCAAAATTTGAGCCCACTTACCCATAGGCGTTTGGAAAAGGCTGGCGGCCTTCCCCACTAGTCGCCGTACGCGTGACTTTAGCCCTAGCTGACGTGCCACAACCACGTGTAAATAACACTGACACCTTTTACCATGCGACACCCCTTGACACGTGCCACGTGGCACTACCTGCCACCTGCCACATGGCACCCTTGGCTCGTGGCATTACCTGCCGCCTGCCATGTGGCACACACCATGTGTCCCTAGTGATGTCATCATGATTTCACTTGGTGACATCATTATGATGTCATGCTGATGTCACCCTCACCGAAGTCAGAGGCCGTGCCATCGCGATCGGCCGAAAAACCTCCATTAAAGACCCTAAACTTCAAACTTCGATATCTCCCAAATTTCTCAACCAAATTGGACAAATTTTATATCAAAATCTATCTACTCAATCTCAAGAATCCAAATCCAAACTCAAAATTCAGATAGGTTACCTGGATTCCATGATATAAGGCTCCAAAGTTTTGGCCTTCCTTCTTCCTCTCACACCAAGCACCACCACATCGTTCAACCTTCAAACCTAAGCTTACCTTGCTCGTGATGGTTCCTAGAATCTAATTCTAGCCTTAGTTCACTCCAAAAATGCCCCAAAATCTTGGTGGAAGTTATGGGTTATAATGTGCGTGTGTGTGCTTGGGAAAAAAAGAAAGAGTGTGAGTGAGGGATGCGATAAGGTGATCTAATCCTTATCCACTATCCCAAAAATATCCATAATTTCCCCTTTCCAAAAATATCCTTACACAATTTAGAAACCTAAGCATAGTTCCAAGGGCAAAATGGCCCAAGTGCATTAAAATATAATCGAAAAAATCCCAAAAAATCACCGAAAATTCCTAGAAAAATCCCGACAATACGTGATTAAAAATCCGGGTCATCACAATCTACCCTCCTTAAATAATTTTGCACCCGAAATTCACACCTACCCCTGCTAAACTATGGAACCATACAACTATCATGTATACGATTTGGCTTATCCCATCGGTCAACCCCAAAGGTTAACCAGCTCACGTCTACCCCAAAACGTACAATCTGAAAACTAACAGCCCTCGAGTCACCTAACCCAAAGAGAAAAAACACATGTCACCCTCCAGGTGCAGCGCAAGCCTCCTGTTGCGTAATAGAAAACACACGTGCCTGCCCACTTGTGGGTCGGCCACATCCTCTCTGAATGCCACCAGCCTTATGAGCCCCACGGTTAGCTACCTGATCCTCATATGCAACAATCAAAAAAAGGTTGTCACTTGCTAACCTTGCGTCGCAGTACTCTAACTCGTAATACCATCGCCCAGGCGATGCAAGCACTAATGCTGGAAATGTACAAGCTCCCGAAAAAAGTAACAACTAGCCCTACTATACCGAGTAGTGTGTCCACCTTGACTCGACCCACGATCATCGAAACATGCACAATACCACTAGAAGAACCTGAACTAGAAGCAACCTTTTTTCGGCACTCCAATGTAAAAGACTTGGCTCTTGACGCTCCCTACGTCGCCGAGAACTCACTTGTTGATGTGTAGGTAGTAAACTCAGCTCTATCGCAGTAGCCCCATCTGAAAACTCACGAAGAGCGACAAAAAAACCCATTGCCGCAATTTCCCGAATCCCATCTCGAAAGCAAGCCGAAAGCGGTGACACTTGTCGGCCTCACTTGCGACAACCTTTGATACAAACTTTGACAAGTCCAGAAATCGATGATCATACTAACCAACTGTCATATCACCTTACTAGAGCTGCATGAACTCGACCTCCTTGTCATCACGATAGTACATGGTAGAACAAATCCATGAAACATTCCCATAACATCTCCCAGGTCGTAGTGTGGGCATCATAGCTTGTTTTCTTCAGCGGCCAGACCCTTCCCAAAAATACTTTGACAAGTGTGCCTAGTCCTGCACCCCGCTGACAACTAAACTAATGTTCTGAAATTACCTTCAACACACGTTAGACAAAATGAAATTCATAGGGGTAAAATGGTAAATTTAGAGTTATTGATTTTCTAATTTTTGGTAAGAGATGTATCATCCAAGTTCACCGCATTCTTATTATATAGGACCCTTCCCAAAAATATTTTGACAATTGTGCTTGGTCCTCCACCTGGTTGACAATTAAATTAATGATTCAAAATTACCCTCAACACATGTTAGACAAGGGATGACGATACTAGTGTCCCACTTCTTCCTCATTCTCAAGGCTAGCCTCAGTCTTAATACAACGACCTGGAGGAAAAAACAAAACCATTAAAAGCATGAGTGGACAAAAATACACATTTGAAAATACTTATTTGAGGAAAACAATCATTTACCCTTTAGTTATAAAACAATGAATGCATACATAAAATTTATATAAACTCAAATCGTAAACACCGTCTTTCAGAATAAAATAAATTATAATTTGTGGGACTCACAAATCATAAAATGTATCCAACGTCGTGGCCCATATTTTCTTAAAGTCCTTTTTTATAAAATCATGTTACAAACCTGGATACCAATATCAATAACCAATCAAAATTCAATCATAGACTCCCCCGAGCAGCAGTCATCTGGGAAAAACCATGAAGTTTCGGCTGTCGAGGAATAATAACAATAACCTCGAGCCTTAAATGTGTAGGAGAAACTCCTACTTTGGCTTCATGGCAAACAATGTAAAAATTCGGACATTTAATTAAATGTAAATTCAGAAATTAAATGTGAAATGACTGTTTTGCCCCTAGTTAAGGAAAAATATTGACTTTTGACCCGGGACACTATTTGGACTTTGACCAAGGCCCGTTACATAGATCGAGACGTCACGAGTCTGTAGAGAGGCGTCGCGTCAAAATCGAACGCCCGATGGGAAAGTTATGGGTCACGAAAGGAATCAGTTACTATTTATGCTTTTCGAGAAATGTATAGTTGGCAGGATTTAATTGGTCCAAAATATCCAAAGTGGACCAATGGATGAGTGACTAGTGTCACTCATCCCATTGGCCCATTAACCTATGTTCATACACCTACATCATCTCCATCTTCTTCCTTCGTTGTTGCCCGAAACCCAAACTAAAACCCACTCACACCACCATCAACCATCACCCATGCTTTTTGAGAGAGACTGAGACTGAGAGAGTGAATAGAGACGATGGAGAGGACGGCTGAGCACGACGAAGCCACCTGAGAAGCCCAAGAACCAAGTAAAACCCGAAACCTGATTTTGGTCCAAATTCGAAATCCATTTAGATGGATTGTTGGGATGTTTTAATGATTGGGAATGATTGCTAAGGGTTTTACAACCTCACAGGGATCAGAAAGGAAGGATTTGGTGGCTAGAACTGCCTGGAAATCAAGGTTAAAGTTTAACAAAAAATCAACAAGCTCGAACAGGTAATTTCAGGCCTTGTTTGATGTTTTTGAGGTTATAGATCCTTTTTTGGGTTCATTACGAGCATGTAGGAAGAAAGATGGGCCAAAATGGTTGAGGAATGAGTGAGATATGGCAAGGTCTGGTTCGAGCGTCCATTGACCCATTATAGAGAAACGGGTCGACCCGATTAGAGATTGAAGATGATGACGTCGCACGTGGTAAATCAGGTGATGCCACGTGGCAAGCTAGCAGGCCTAGTCTGTCAGGACCCACCCCGGTTTCACCCCGAAACCCGAGGTAAATCCTGCTCCCGTCTGACTCCCCGACACCTCACTAAAGTAGACTTACGCGAACCCACCAAAGTATTCAGTCAAACGCAGGAGAACTATACAATACATCCCGAAGTTAACAGTTTACAGAGCATAGTCCCAAATAGACAAAAATAAAAATCGATAAACTAATTACACGCACGTGGAAAGATGTAAAACAATCCGGGATCCCTCTCGCGACTTCTATGCCTTAGAAGCTGCCTCGACACCGAAACCCCGCTCTAGCTCCACGACCTGGAGGGAAATTTAAAACAGAAGGTGTGAGTGGACCATAATAACAGAAAAGTTCTAAAACCATTTATAAGAAAACCGGGTTTAGCCCTCCGTTTTAAAACCACATGCATAACCCAGTTATGAAAACAGTTATCCATCAATCGCCATAAAACATCATAAGAAACAGAAACACTATAAAACAGGTATAGAAACCATATCATAAGCATCATAAAAACCGTAACGTAAAGCATAAAGTTCAACCAATCATTTGCCGATCAAACCTGCTGGACCTATCCGAGTCTTTAAACTCCCGAGTCTTTAAACTCAACAGGCCTCAGTAATATCTGAGTCTTTAAACTCCCGAGTCTTTAAACTCAACAGGCCTACGGGGGAAATATCAATATATCCGAGTCTTTAAACTCCCGAGTCTTTAAACTCAATCCGGGTTTTTAAACCCAATTTGGGCCCGTCCCCCGTCAATCACAATATCCGGGTCTTTAAACCCAATAACCAGATCCAGCAAATCCAATCCAAAACCAGTTGAAAATCATTTCTAAATCCACATCCAAACCCGAATCCGAAATCACTGCTCTGATGCCCTTCCGGCATCCCGAACTATCATTTCGAACCCAAATTCGAAAATCCACTTCTCAACTTTAAAACCAAATTCCGCTTCCGAATTCGATTCTAAAACCGAAAACCTTGATCATCAAATCATGTTCCAAAATCCCTTTATAATCATTGAAAACCCTTTATCAATCCCAAAATCATAATATCATAATCGAAAATCAAGCATTTTTCGTAAAACGTGCTGAAAACCATATTTCCTCGAAAAACGTGCAACAATGTAAAACCAACAAAACATATTCGATAAACATAGAATTATGATCTAAAACCATCAAACAAGTATTGAAAACAATTATGCATGCTCCAGTTTAGAGAAGGGATCCACTCACAGTACTGAGCCCTCAATGACGTCCCGAACGTCTCGTACGTTCCTCAGCTTCCTCGGGAACTCCCGATCCTGTCAACAACCACCAAAGTACGTCACCAACACGTCTACTAAGGTCCACCTAAATTCCCTCAAAATCCCCGGGTCCTAACCGTACCGAACCGGAACCCTAAACCTTCACCCTCGCGGAACTACTTCGATTCGACGTCCGATTAACCCGAAACTAATTCTAATGGACTCATCACAACTCCTAGACCAAAAACCATGTTGACCATTTTCCCCAGAACCGCCGCACGCACCTCCACGCGCCGCCCAAATTGGCTGCGCGTGGCCCTCCCGCGCCAGCTACAGTACATCTTCAACCTCGAGCAGACCCGGTTCAGCATAGTGTCTGTATCTTGAACCGGCGTCCACGGTTCTCCGCCGTACCTGCACCAAATCGACTCCTTCCTTCGTCCACTGCTTCGTCCCATCCTAAGGAACTCATCCCCTTCACTCCTATACCTCGACACGGCCTAAAACCTATCGACTTTAACTCGAACTACAAACCCGATAAACCCCTGTTTCCTTCTCCAGCCACCCAGTTCTTCCCCCGTCACGGTGTCGACGCTAAACTCTTCCTAGGACCTTACTGAGTCACACCCAACTCACAGAAACCCTCGACTCACTCCCTAAGTCCACGACTCTTGGTTTGAATCAAAACGGAAAAACAGAGAACGGTAGGTACTCTCCATCGTTCTGGACTCCACCGTGCACTCCTCAGTCACGGAAACCATCGTAGACGGTTCCTAGGATCTCACTGATCCTCATCCAAGTCACCAAAACTCTCGACTCAACCCCTAAAGCTACGACTTTCGATTTGAAAATCGACGATAAAACAGAGTATATACACAGGGAGAAAGAATTACCTGCCGTCGAGCGCCGCCGTGCTCACCGCCGCACTCCCTGAAGTCCCCTAAATCGTCCTAGTTCCCAGTCAAGTCCAATTACACCACACACGGCCACACCACCACCAAAATCTCCCACTTCTTCTCTATTTACCCTGATTTTCCCGCGGCTCACCTCTCACCCACGCACAACCACAGCACCACCAAACCTCCTCCCTGTCTCCTTCACACTGCGCTGATCACTCCTCACTTGCTAATTCACACAACACACTCACCATCACCGCCCAATTCTCTCAATTCTCTCCCTCTGTTTCTCTCTGGGTCGAAGAACACACACTGCACGATTTAATCCCAAAATAATTGGGACCGTGCACACAATCCTGGAACCAACCAGAACCCCTACACGTGTCACCAATCCCTCAACTCCCTCACATCTGTTTCAATCTCAGCCTTCCATCTGTCCCTATCTGTTGCACACATCCCAGAGCACAAAAGACCAAAATGCCCTTCTATTTTAACCAAAATTACAACTTTGCCACTACCTTTCTAGACCCGTAACTCCCCCATCGTAAGTCCGATGAATACGTGCTGCCTGTCGTTGGATTCAGGACGACAAGATCTCTCTAATGGTCTTAGGTCAACATACCAAAACCCGTTCGTACAAAAAGTCAACCTTTCCCCCTTAATTTAGTCAAATTACGGTTATGCCCTCAACCTTCCGAACATTACAACTTCCTCCTCGGATGTCGGAATCGGGCGTGCCACCTGCCTACGAATTCGTGACGTCCTAACCTACGTCCTAGTCATCGATTAATACCCAATTGACTGTCCAAACTAAAAGTCAACTTTTTTCCCAAACTAGGGGCAAAATCGTCATTCTCCCCTAACGACCCCAACGAGACCAACTAACCATTGAGTAAGCTCCCTAATCCCATCTTAATCCCTATCTTAATTTTAAATTCCGGGATGGGTCGTTACATAGTCTGTAGCTGACATGTCAGGTCCACGTCATCATGTCAGATCATATGGACCAATTGGGTGGTGCCACATGGTAAGGTGTCAGGACTTGTCAGGCCTACGTGGTAGTTGACATGGCAGGTCCAGTTAGCACTGTTAGAACACGTGGACCCATAGGGTGGTGCCATGTGGCAGTGTGTCAGAGGTGTCAGAGACACATGGCACCAATCAGGGTATGTCACGTGGCAGGTGTCAGACCTAATCATTGTCAGACCTGACAAGTGTGAGACCTGTCAGGCTGACTTCATGGACACGACTTTGACTAGCATGTGGGGACACGTGGACACAAATTTTCAAGTCAAACAAGTCATGTTCAAAATATTTCGACGATCTGAATCCAATGGTGGTGATTTCAAGTTGATCGGAGACCGTTTGATAGGTCATTTAGGGGTTTTTAGGCTCGATAAGCGTGTATGGGTTACGTTTTCAGTATCGGGCTTAGTGAGGGTTTAATGTATGAATTATATAAAGCATTAATGACCCTCGGATGTGATTTGAACATGCCCGGGGACTTTGGACTAGCTCAGGTAAGAGTACGATGTGGATATTGAGAGCGCATCGTGGACCGAGCGTGAGTGGATTTTTGTTTTATAACTGAAATGCATGCATTACTATTTTGAATGCTTTATTATATTATTTAAGTTAAAATTTTGTGATATTGTATTTGATGATGTTATGGATTTAATCCTCGGTTTATGAACTATTTTACGCATTTACGTGAAAATGATGTTTTGGGCTTGAGACCCGGTTGAGTGATGATTTGACTTAGATTTAGAGTTAAACAAGAATTTGAAAGAAAGATTGCATTTTAAGTGGATTTAAATGGCGACCTGGAATGATCGGTTTGGATAAATCGGGATTTATAAATGAGTTCTGTACATGCTTTTCAGATGGTTTGTGGAAAAAATGTATGAGAGTTATGTCTCGGGCACATGCCCAATTGACTAGTGTTTTGACTCGATTTGAGACATAAACAGTTTTAAAATAAATTTAAATGTATTTGGTTACTGTTCCACATATACCATCTTGGTGAGTTGGATTGTCTCTTCCAAACATCGAGGATCCTAAAGTAGTCAGGGTGCACTGCCTGAAATGAGTAGCTCAGAGGAAAGGCTCAGGTTCATGAGTGCGAGATTATGATATCACCCTGGAGGTGGTAGTTCCAGAGAAAGCACCCCATTATGATATCACCTCGGACGTCGTTAAGTTATATCCTAGGGAGGTACTTGGTGATGAAACCCTGAGTTGCACGCGTACCACTGGAAATCGTGACTGGTATTGATTATAGACATCGTGGATGTCGAGGATTGGTTATATCGTGTTTTACTGATATGCGTGTCCAGATGTGTATACATATGTATGTATGATTTGAACTGTTTTCATACAATTTGATTTGAATGCATGCATGTTTGTAAAACAGAGGGGAAAATGCTATTATTCTTAAATTGTATTTGAAAATACTTATTTTGGTCCACTCACACTTTGACTGTTTTCTTGACCCTCCAGGCCGTGACACAGAGATAATGGCGGATTCTGAGGTAAAGGCATAAACAGTACTGTTGCGCATCTGATTACTCATTTGGGTAGAATTTTGGAACTTTTATTTGTACAGACATATATACACGGTCCAGTATATAGATACTTATCCCTTGTCTAAAAATGTTGTAGTTGAACTCCGTGTTTACTTTTAAACCCATAAAGGGTCTTTTTGGTATTTTGAGTATGATTGTCAGACGGGAGCAGTGCACGTACCCCTATGATCCAGGGGGATCGAGACGAGTCATGTCAGCTTGGTACCAGAGCATTAAGATAGTGATCTATAGATTGTACATTGACTTTCTTAATATGTCGTATTAATTTATGCCTCTTAATAGGTAAATATGCCTCAGTGATGAGAGCCCCCTGCACGGTCTGATGTTAATCTCACTAGAGATGCAGAGAGTGTTAGTATTGAGAGAGGCCAACATTTGGGTGCTACTGTATTTAGTGGTGGGGCCGACCCCTAGGAAGCCCACTAGTGGATTATTCGAATCGAGCGGATGTTCGCGATGATGCGGTGCCCTCAAGAGGATCGATTCTTGCTGACTACTTTCATGTTGGATGGTGATGCTTATGAGTGGTGGTACACATTGGAGATGTCCGGTTGGGATGCCCGGACTGTGACATGGGAGATCTTCAGAGAGCATTCTTCTGAGTAGTACTACCCTCGTTCATTTTGTGACGCCAGAAAGGCTGAGTTCTTGCAGCTCCGATAGGGGAGCGTGTTAGTGGCAGAGTATGGGCGGAGCTTCCAGAGATTTTCCCACTTTACTTCTGCATTTGTGAGTACTGAGACCGACAAGTGTCGCCGATTTGAGATGGGCCTACGAGGAGAGATCTGTGCCATGGTGACGGCAGGATCCTATGCTACACTGAAGGATCAAATTGATGCGGCTGTGAGAGTGGAGGATAGTTAGCTGGCTCGACATCAGTTTTCTGGTGATGGACGACGCCGAGAGCGTTTGTATTCTGGACTTTCGAGCTAGAGGACTCCAAAGGGAGGCCATTTTAGTGGAGCCTCATTATCATCAGGCAGTGAACTATTTGGCAGGTACGGGAGTACCCAGAGGATTGGCTCCCGAGCATAGCAGACTTCTTAGACGAGTGGTACATCAGTGGGGTCTACAGGCAAACCGAAGGTTTTGAATTGTTATATATGTGGAGAGCCTGGCCACTTCACGAGAGCGTGCCCACAGATGTCGGGTGGTAGTGGTATCAGTCGGAGTATAGCAGGACAGGACCCAAGCGTAGCCACAACTTATGAAGCGACTGGTGGCTGAGCGTATGGAGGAGCCAGAGGTTGAGTTCGAGGATCACAAAAACGTTGTCGATCATCAAGACCACAGGCCAAAGGGTTTGTAGTTACTTAACAGGAGGCCAGAGCAGCCCCAGGAGTGGTGACAGGTACGCTCACTATTTTAGAGCATGTCTTACGCATTTTGATAAACCTTGGAGCCATTCATTCATTTATATCGTGAAGTAGTGCATTATTAGCGGATAGAGAGGTGTCCGCACTGGATTGTGATATGGGTGTTGGTACACTGACCGGGATTATATACTTCGTGAATCAAGTATTGAGTGATTGTCTGGTGAGGATAGAAGATCTGGATTTGGTAGCAAACTTGATACTTCTGGACCTACACAATTTTGATGTCACCATCGGGATGGATTGGCTAACCTATCATCATGCCTCTATCGAGTGTTTCGATAAGAGGGTGACCTTCCGAAGCCCTGGACTACTCGAGACTACTTTCCAGGGGGACTAGAGGGTGTTGCCCTCTAGAGTTATATCGGCATTGGCAACGGAAAAATTACTGAGGAAAGGTTGTCAAGGCTACTTGGCCCATGTTATGGATAGTCGGGCTATAACCGAGAGAGCAGAGGACATACCAGTAGTATGGGAATTCCCAGATGTGTTTCCAGAGGATTTTCCAGGATTACCACCGCACCGAGAGATTGAGTTCACCATCGAGCTTCTCCCAAGTACGAGACCTATATTTCAGACATCATATCGTATGGCACCAGCTGAATTAATGGAACTAAAGGTGCAGTTGCAAGAGTTTGTAGATATGGGATTTATTCAACCGAGTGCTTCGCCTTGGGGAACTCCGGTGTTATTTGTAAGAAAGAAGGATGTTTGTCTGCAATTGTGTATAGATTACCGACAACTCAATAAGGTGACAGTGAGGTATAAGTACCCCCTGCCCCAGATAGATGACTTGTTTGATCAGTTGAGAGGGGACAAGTATTTTTCAAAGATTGACCTTTGATTGGGGTACCATCAGTTGAGGATTACCGAGGGAGACGTCCCGAAGAGTGTTTTCCAGACGAGATATGACATTATGAGTTTCTAGTGATGCCACAGGGTTGACAAATGCACCTACATCATTTATGAATTTGATGAACTGAGTGTTTTGATCATACCTGGATCGGTTTGTGATTGTGTTCATTGATGAAATCCTGGTATATTCGAAAAGTGTTAGGGCACATGAGAAGCCTTTGAGATTAGTGTTGAACAAATTGAGGAGGAACCAATTGTATGCTAAGTTGAGCAAGTGTCAATTCTGGATGAACATTATAGGCTTCCTGGGACATATCATTTCAGCTGAGGGGATTAGTGTGGACCCCCAGAAAACAGAATCCGTGACTAACTGGGAGCGACCGAAGACCATTACTGAGATTTGGAGTTTCGTAGGGTTGGCTGGATATTACAGGCGTTTTGTAGAAGGTTTCTCTACCATAGCAGCTCCATTAACCCGTTTGACTAGAAAAGGGGTTAAGTTCATTTGGAATGAACACTGTGAACGGAGTTTCTAGGAATTGAAAAGACGGCTGACTTCTGCGCCAGTGTTAGTTCTTCCAGATGACAGTGGGGAGTTTGAGGTATACAGTGATATGTCGTTGCAAGGATTGGGCTACGTTTTGATGCAACACGGGAAAGTCATTGTCTATGCCTTTCGGCAGTTAAAGCTATGTAAGTCGAACTACCCTACACATGACTTAGAGATGGTAGCAGTGGTACATGCTCTAAAGCTTTGGAGACACTACTTGTATGGAGAGACCTGCAGAATGTTCACGGACCATCAGAGCTTGAAACATCTTTTCACTCAGAAGGAACTGAATATGAGACAGAGACGGTGGTTGAAGCTAATGAAAGACTATGATTGTACGATCGAGTATCATCCTAGGAAGGCAAATGTAGTGGCAGACGCTTTGAGCAGAAAGTTTGCGAGTTTAGTACCTCATCTGAGGATGGTGTATTTGTCTTTGTTAGTGGAACTCCGACAGACGTCTTAATCGCAACTTATCTTGATTCCGATGTTCTAATCACGTTGGAATCGTGTTTCTTTCCAAGTCCTCTATCACGCACATCTCGTACCTTTAATCATCCTGATCCAACTCTGACTCACAGAATTGATCGGAAACCACTAACATCAGTCGGTAGGCTAAACAGATCGCAACGTCTATCGTGATCTGAAGCCAAATCTCTGCGTACTACCAAATCCTACAAACCGACAAATACGTCATAAGACGTCACTTACGCCATCCATTTGTACCTGGATCTCACGTTTCACTTCAATACTTCTGAGTACACCCTCACGACTCAATCTCGCAGCACTGGGGGACTAGTCTCCATTTCTGGGGAAACTAATCTCCGTCACTGAGTCACTCGGGATCCTCTCTGTCCCACTCTTAATAGCCACCTTCACAGGCGTAATATAGCAAGTGTACCGACACCCAACGTCAACGTTTCATCCTGCGATCGGACTCAGCCGTCACCGAGTCGAATCCAGAATCACTGTTCGTACTGTGCATCACTCACATACCTCGCATCATCGTCACGATTGACGAACCTATCGTCACAATCGTCACGGAAACCCGAGTCTATCCAACTCGATATGACTCGATCACATCCATCGATAGCAGCGTCTGCCACAACCTCGTGCAGACTAAACTCACGAAACTCTGCTATCGAGACTCCAACTCTATGCGGTAGTCGACCGCCGGTACCAACTGCTCCACACGCAACGTCCATCGATCAGTCCACCTCTAGATCCGATCACAAGTACCATACTCCTAGTAACTTGTCCAATCAATCACTTACTAGGGTTATCACAAACCCGGCTGCCCACTGCAGCCCAACCATCCTGAGCGATCCCTCGCTCTCGACTCCGAAGAGTCATCGTACTCCAATACTGGTACCCAACCAGCCAATAACTACACTCTGAGGATCTCGTCCTCATGTAACTCTACGGCTCTCAACCGTTGGCCTCCACAAGAACTGTCCAGACTCCGGGTCCTATACTGTACAAGCGCTATGTGCGCAATCACATTATATCGCGTCACACCACATTTATTCCAGGCATCCACTGCCAGTCGACTTCCCTCTGGGATTCGACACACTAAAACATGGCAACGCATGCCAACCAGGATCACACATTTCTATTCCCAACCATCGTGAGTGTAGTCGTACAGGGTCATCGTAAACCGGGCGACCCTGAACTCTGACCACACTAGTATCCTCTATCCGACACGACCATACTGTCGAGCGGTCACGACTCTCAAGTCGCCATACTGTGTATACTGGTCAGCATAGTCCAATCCACCAGTAACACCACGGCTTTAAGCCGTTATCTTTCACACGAATACTGATCCTACTTGGGATCCAGCCTCGAAACACGTGGCATTCTATGTCAATCGAACCTTAGACTATCATATCACAAACCAAACACCATCTAACTAAGGTTCGATTCTACCGAATCCTCGTACTGATGCCCTAACTACTAGGTTGATGACGGGCTGTTACCACTTCAGAGACATCACATCCTTGACCTGCGCGCACTCCATGCTCTGATACCACTTTGTCAGGACCGGTCCCAAATCCCCCGGGATTAACGTGGGACCAGCCTGATCCCATCTGACACCACGTGTCAGACCAGGGAAAATTCCGTCTCTAGCCCTCGCCGGGGCTTCCAGAGTGCGTCAGGATCGTAGGAGGATGGGAGTGATGTCTCGTCTCCGCTACAGCCCGCATCCGCATTCAACCTGAAGGGCATTAAAACATGAAAACTGTGAGTGGATAAAATGATAATTTATTAAAAACATTTTCATACAAAGACATTTATGCCTTTCATAAAAACATACGCATGCATTCCAAAAACCGTTCATTAAAACATTCATAAAATCATTCAATTTATCAAACATATTCTTAAAATCATTCAAGGGTTCATGCCCGATTCCCATAAACCGTCATGACCCACAAACACCTTTCAAAGGTTCATGCCGGTTCCCATAAACCGTCATGACCCACAAACACATTTCAAAGGTTCATGCAGGTTCCCATAAACCGTCATGAACCGTAAATCCATTTGGGTCCTCGACCCGAAATCACAATCTAAAACATGGAATACAGAAATCAAAACAATAGGGACTCAGCCCAATTCACATAACGTGGGTCTCAGCCCAAAACCATTCTCAAAATATCGAATACGGGGTCTCTGCCCCAAATCACTTTCTAAATCATAAAACACAGGGTCTCCGCCCTCAAATCACTTTTCCATAAAATCTCATGTACTCGTATGTATAACCCATCCCAGACACTTCCGGAGAAGATGCCAACTCGGGGCACACAGCCCCTAGGGAACACATCCCCGATATAGTCACGATATCAAATCTATACTAGTGTGCACAATACTCGGGGTCTCACTCCAAGTCTTCTCCCAGGAATCTCCATCTGGGAGGCTCAATCTCTGGATCTAGTCCGAGCTCTCTCTCTGGATCTAGTCCACACATCTCTCCGGAATCTGGTCCGGGACCACATCATAATAGGTAACCACCACTCCTGGAACGGGATCCCTATGGGGATACCCATTCTGGTCTGTGGATTGTGACTCTCCAGGTCGACGCTGGAGGAGACCATATAAGCAAATGGAGGGTTTATTCATCGTTTTCAAATACTTTCTTTCTTTCTCAAATAAATTTCTCAATTGGGTCTCATACCCGATTCATCTCAATAGGATTCCTCGAATCCGATTCAAATCACTTTCACAGGCCTCGGCCTAAATCCATAGTTCAACAGGGTCACATGCCTGAATTCTCATTTCACAATTCGGACTGGGACTCAAGCCCGATGTTACAATCAATTGGGCCCTAGGCCCGAAACCATTACTCAACAGGACCTCACGTCCGATTTCCCAACCAACGGGGCCTTAAGCCCGATATCTCAACTAAATGGGTCTCAGGCCCGATATCATAAATCAACGGGGCATCAAGCCCGATAGTAACACTAACTGGGCCTCAAACCCGAATCATAAACCAACTGGACCCTCGGTCCGATCGTATAGCTCAAATGGACCCTAGGTCCGATTCCTCGTCAAATCAAATGGACTCCAAGTCCGAGAGTTGTAAATCAAATGGGTCTCGTGCCCGATTTCATATTTCTAAATCCGAAATCCATTTATTAAACCCTCGTTGAAAACCTAGAACGTATATGCATCGTATAAAATCGTAAATCTCGAAATACGTGCAAATACGTAAATCCTAGGCTACCACAAACAAATGCACTCATGGCATCACAAAACATATATTAAAATAATTATAAAACATTTATGCATGCATCAATTTCGAGAGAAGGGTCCACTCACAGACCGTCCGAAGTCGCGCCTCGATACGCGTGCCATAATCATCTCTCGGGTCAATCGTTACCTCCGGGATTCCCGAACCTATCCAAATTAATTTTAAAGGGTTACTAATAGCCTCATTAACCTCTCACTAAAGTCCCGTAATTTTCCGGAATTTCTAACTATTTTTAAACTCAAACCTAAACCTTTGGACAACCCGAACTATATCGAAACGATGTCCGATTGACACGAAACCAGTCCCAAAATGTTCGTTACATCGAATAGATGATTTCATGTGTTGAACACATCCCCAAATACCCAGTCACGCGCCGTCACGCGCCCCTAAAAGTGGCCTGCGCGTGGGCCCACGCGCAGCTACTGTGGATCGTCCCTGTCCCTGCGACGGCTGGTTCAGACCGGCGTGACCGTTTTGACTCCGTTTCTCCCTCAATTTTCATTCGTTTTCCTCCATTCCAATTCCTAAATTCCTATTTTCAAGTTTCCTAACTAACCCAATCCCTAAAACTAATTAAAAACCATTAAAACCCATGGTTTAATTTTGAACCAAACGGTTCATTTTTCCTCAAATTCACTCACGGCTTGATAGCCGTCCAAAACCTCCCATACTCACCTTAATAGCTTCCTAACAACCCCCTAAGCTCATCCTAATCAACTAATAGAAACCATAATGTCCAAATCGAAAAATAGAAGAAAAATGGCCTTACTGAGCTCTCGGTTTTCTCTTGGCCTCCACCGTCGTTCACGGCGGCCCAGCCGGTCCTTCTGCCACCATCTTCATCACCTCACGACCCTCTCTCAATTCCCTTCACACTCTAGCCACAGATGATGAGGTTTGGGGAAGATGGAAGATCGGTTTGCACGGTTTAGGGGGGGGGGGGGGGGGGGGGTTCAAGTTGTTCTTAAAAGAAAAGGCAAGGGTGAATGCATGAATGTGGGCTGGTGGCCAGTGGATGAGTGACACTTGTCACTCATCCATTGGTTGCTGAAAAGTAACTGGGCCCACTAAAGACAAATGGTCCTCGTAAAATGTGTCGTTGTGAATAGTATCCCAAAACTTCCGTGAACCGTAACTTCACCGTCGAATGTCCTACTTCGACGTGCCGCCTGTCTACGGATTCGTATCGTCGTGATCTACGTAACGGTCTTCGGCCCTCGGCCATCGGACCTCCTGGTCAAAAAGTCAACTTTTGACCTCCTATTCACCCAAATTACCAAAATGCCCTTGGGCTTCCGAACGTCATAACTTCCTCATCGAACGTCGGAATCGAGCGTGCCACTTGTCTATGAACTCATGACGTCACGAACTACGTCACGGTCATCGACCAAAATCCATTTGACCATCCAAACGAAAAGTCAACGATTCGCCCATTTCCAGGGGCAAAATCGTCATTTCGCTCGAACGTCCTCTAATCCTCGTCTAGTATTTGATTAGTCTCGCTAATCTGTAATTAATCCTTAATTAATCCCGTTAATTCGGGACGGGTCGTCACAACGTGCATGAGGAATCACATGTTCTGGATGAACATCCATTGGAACTCACGATAGATCTGAGCTTCGAAGAACAACCAGTATAGATTCTGGATTGGAAGGAGAAGGTGTTACGAAACAAGATTATTCCTCTAGTAAAACTATTGTGGAGGAACTACAACGTGGAAGAGGCCATGTGGAAGCCCGAAGTCCTGATACGGGAACAGTATCCACATTCATTTGAGTGAATTTTAGGGATGAAATTTTTGTAAGGGGAATAGATTGTAACAACCCGGACTTTTAATTGAATGTAAATTTGGAAATTAAATGTGAAATGACTATTTTACCCCTAGTTAGAGAAAAATATTGACTTTTGACCCAAGACACTATTTTGACTTTAATCAAGGCCTATTACGTAGATCGAGATGTAACGAATGTGTAGACAGGCGGCAAATCAAAACCTATGTTCGAGAAATGTACAGTTGGAAGGATTTAATTGGTCCAAAATATCCAAAGTGGACCAATGGATGAGTGACAAGTGTTACTCATCCCATTGGCCCATTAACCTATGTTCATGCACCTACATCATCTTTATCTTCTTCCTTCTTTGTTGCCCGAAACCCAAACCAAAACCCACACACACCACCATCAACCATCAAAATATCCAAAGTGGACCAATGGATGAGTGAACGGAGACGATGGAGAGGACGGTTGAGCACGGCGGAGCCACCTGAGAAGCCCAAGAACCAGGTAAAACCTAAAACCTTATTTGGGTCCAATATTCGAAATCCGTTTAGAGGGATTTTTGGGCTGTTTTAATGATTGGGAATGATTGCTAGGGACTGTACGACCTCACAGGGATCAGAAAGGAAGGATTTGGTGGCTGGAACTGCCTGGAATTCAAGGTTGAAGTTCAACTGAAAATCATCAAGCTCGAACAGGTAATTGCAGGCCTTGTTTGATGGTTTTGAGGTTATAGATCCCTTTCTGGGTTCATTACGAGTATGTAGGAAGAAAAATGGGTTGAAATGGTTGAAGAATGAGTGAGATATGGATGGGTCTGGTTCGCGGGTTGGTTGACCCGTTACAAAGAAACGGGTCGACCTGGCTGGAGATTGACGATGATAACATGGAAGTCCACATCATCATCCTGTCAGACCTATCAGTCCACATGGTAAATCAGGAGATGCCACATGGCAGGCTGTCAGGCGCAGTCAGCAGCTGACGTGTCAGGTCCACGTCAGCATGTTAGACCTCATGGACCAATGGGGTGGTGCCACGTGGTAGGGTGTTAGGACCTATCAGGCCTACGTGGTAGCTGATGCGGCAGGTTCAGTCATCATTGTTAGAATAATTAGAACAATATGTTGGTGCCACGTGGCAATGTGTCAGAGGTGTCCGAGACATATGGCAGGTTTCAGATATGTCAGGCTGACCTCATCATGACATCATGATGACGTCAGCCGTTGGTTGACGACGACCAACATTGATGGGACTTTGACTTACACGTGGGGGCGCGGGGACACAAATTTCGAAGTCAAACTGGTCATGTAGGAAAGGTTTCAATAATCTGAATTCAATGGTGGTTGTTTCAAGTCGATCGGAGAACGTTTGATAGGTCATTTAGGGGTTTTTATCCTTGGGAAGCGTGTTCAAGATTCGTTTATGGTATCAAGCTTTGTGAGGGTTTAGTGTATGAACTTGTATAGAACATTAGTGACCCTCGGATGTGATTTGAATAGGCCCGGAGACTTTGGACTAGCTCGGGTGAGAATACGGTGCGAATATTGAGCGCGCAGCGTGGACCGAGCGTGAGTGGACTTTTGTTTTATAACTGAAATGCATGCATAACTATTTGAATGCTTTATTATATGATTTTAAGTTAAAATGCTGTGATATCATATTTGATGATGTTATGGATTTAATCATCGGTTTATGAACTGTTTAACGGATTTAAGTGAAAATGATGTTTTGGGCTTGAGACCAGGTTGAGTGATGATTTGACTTAGATTTAGAGTCAAATGGGGATTTGAAAGAAAGATTGCATTTTAACTGGATTTGAATGGCGATCTGTCATGATCTGTTTGGATAAATCTGGATTTATAAATGAGTTCTGGACACGGTTTTCAGATGGTTTGTGGAAAAGACGTATGAGAGTTATGTCTTGGGAACATGCCTAATTGGCGAGTGTTTTGACTCTATTTGAGACATAAACGGTTTAAAAACAAATTTAAATGTATTTGGTTAGTGTTCCAGATATACCATCCTGGTGAGTTGGATTGTCTCCTCTAGACGTCGAGGATCCTAGAGTAGTCACGGTGCACTTCCTGAAATGAATAGCTCCGAGGAGAGGCTCAGGTTCAAGAGTGCGAGATTATGATATCACCCCAAATGTGGTAGATCCTGGGTAGGCACCCTATTATGATATCACCCCAGACGTCGTTGAGTTGTATTCTAGGGAGGTACTCGGAGATGAGACCCCGAGTTGCACGCGTAGTACTGGAAATCGTGACTGGTATTGATTATAGACATCGCGGATGTCGATGATTGGTTATATCGTGTTTTACTGATATGTGTGTCCAGATGTATATACATATGTATGTATGATTTGAACTATTTTCATATGATTTGATTTGAATGAATGCATGTTTGTAAAATAGAGGGGAAAATGATATTATTCTTACATTGTATTTGAAAATACTTATTTTTGTCACTCACACTTTGACTATTTTATTGACCCTCTAGGCCGTGACATAGATACATGGGCAGATTCTGAGGCAGAGGCATAAACAATACTGTTGCGCATCTGATTACCCCTTTGGGTAGAATTTTGGTACTTTTATTTGTACAGACATATATGCTCGGTCCTGTATATAAATACTTATCCCTTGTCTGACAATGTTGTAGTTGAACTCTGTGTGTTTACTTTTAAACCCAAAAAGGGTCTTTTCGGTATTTTGAGTATGATTGTCAGATGGGAGCAGGGCACGTCCCCCTATGATTCCTTGTACCCGATCAAATATATAATAATAAAACCATAATTCTATCAATTATCTTATAGCTCACCATATATTTTATCAAACATTTCAATTATAATCAAGATTAGTTAATAGCTAATCCCTCAATTATCCTTAATTATTTTTAGAGTTATTAGAAGTGTTCATATAGGACTTATTAAATTTGAACGAGCATAACTTCCTCATACGAGATCCCTCAATCAAGATTATTTATTAGCTAATTCCTGCGCGTGGGCTTCACGCGAGGATCAAAGGTCATCTTCAACCATGGGGTCGTTGACCCTTTTTCCTGCAACCTGGTCATTGGACCCGCATCCTCGACCTAGCCATATCTCGGCCATTTCATGTCCAAATCCAAAGTTCTAATAATCGAAAAGCATCTACTTGATCTAAGAACAAGTTCTATGTTATCCAAACAGGCAAAAACGTACATGATGTTAAGGTTTGGGCCTTTCACCATCGGCCATGACTCCTCCATCCTTATGATGGTTGTTCCAGCACCCAAATCCTATTGTTTCAATGGCTAGAACAATCTTAGGCACTCCAAGAACACATGAGAATGCCCAGTTTTAGTGTTCATGTTCCAGAATCCAAAACCCGACATCACGCCTCACGGTCCATGGCATTTGTGCACGATTTCCTCCCCCACTCCTCACAGCTATCTCACTAATTTCTTCATATCTTTTCCCCTTTCTTCCTTTCTTCCTTTTCTTTTCTCCTAGTCTCTCTTTCTATCGTGGTGGTAGCCTTGTTTTTATTAATTTTTTTCTTCCTTCGGCTACCACCCGTCGATCCTCCTAAACCAACTCATATATATATATATGAATAGGTCAGTAGAGGGGAAAATGAAGAATAATGAGAAGGGTTCTAGAACATCCTAGACTGTTGCAAGATTACAAAAATGCTCCTAAATCCAAAATTACCATAATACCCTTAAGACTTTTTGAACCATAACGTTCTTTTCCGAACGCCGATTTTAGCGTGCCGCTTGTCTATGTGCTCAGGAGTTTGAGACCTACATAACAGTCTTTTTGAACTATCCAAAAAGTCAACATTTTGACTTCCAAGAGCATAATCGTCATTTGACTTTTAGGGGCAAAATAGTCATTATTCACCTTTTTTGAACATCGGGGATGTTACATAAAATGTTCGTAAAATTGAAAACATGAAAACACATGTTGATTGGATGTCGAGGGACTACCGTACTCGCCGCTACACGTTGGTGAGGCTCCCTACGACTGGGCTTCACACGCTTGAAGGCACAGTCGCAGGCATACTCGCCTTCAACCCGCATGCGAGTCCATCCACAGCCTGCAACTGAATTCCGACCCGAGCAGCTCTACCTGACTCGAACTTCCTCATTTCACATCCAATTTTCAAGTTTAAGCATCAAATTGCATCTAATCAAGCCTAAAAACTGTTCTATGATATCAAATCATTAAATCCTTACCTTGATTTCTCAAAGAAGATCCCGACAGTTTTGGCCTTGATTCAAACTCGATCCTGGGTGATTTTCCTCATCTAATCCATAGAATTTCAAATAGGTTCTGATCACACGAGTCCAGCGATGTGTAATATGACCTTAGTTTGGTGTTTCAATAATAGAATTCCATAATTCAAATTCAGGGGGTACAGGTCTGTACATTGAGTTTTTGGGTCTAGGATTTAGGGGTTTTCTTCCTTCTATTTCCTTATTTTTCTCTCTTATTGTTGTAATCTCTAGTTCACTTTTTCTCTCATCTTTTTCCCTTTATTTTCCCTTTCTTTTTTCTCCTTTCTTTTTCCTTTTTGAGTTTTCTTTAAAACCTAGCAATTCATGTTATGGGGATAAGCAATGAGTCGTGATGACATAGCCTCAGATGGTGACACTTGTCACCGTCCCACATGGTTACTCAAAAATTGTGGACAAAAGACCAAAATGCCCATAGTCACTAAATTACCAAAATATCCACGATATTTTAGACTCGTAACGATCCCGTTCGAACTCCAATTTTGACATGCTCCCTATCTACGGATTCAGGTTTCTAAGACCTACTTAACGGTCCTCGAGAAATGTCTAAAATATTTTTCGAACAAAAAATCAATTTTTAACTTACAAAGGCAAAATAGTCAATTTATAGTCAAAATTTTTGGAATTATATTTTTCAAATTTTTGGGTCGTTAAACGCTACCCAGAAACTCCTTAACATAGGTCTCATTGCCTCCACTTCCAAAAAAACTAAAATTGAAGCAATTTACCAGGAGATGCTCAGTAGTGGTATCATCTAACCCAACTCTAGCCCCTGTTCTTCACCAATGCTCCTGGCCAAAAAGATGGACGATTCATGGCTTTTTTTTTTTATCACTGTGCCCTAAATTCTACCACAATCAAGGAAAAATTATCCCATCCTTGATGAGCTGCAAGAAGGCACTCTTTTTAGTTTTTACCAAGCTTGATCTACGATATTGCTACCATCAGATCCAGATGTCTCCAACTGGCATCCCCAAAACAGGACCCATGATGGCCGCTTTGAGTTCCTAGTGATGCACTTCGACCTTTCTAATGCTCCCTCCACCTTTCTCAATCCATCATAAATGAGATATTTTTCCCCTTACTGTGAAAATTTATTCTCCTTTTGTTTTCTTCCCAATACTTTGCTTTACAGGCACAGTTGGAATGGCCACCTCTCTCATCTCACTATAGTCTAGAGGCCTTAAGAATACCCTCCTTCATACTCAAGCATCTCTGCAAATGCTTCTTTGCTCAGCCTTCAGTCGAATACTTGGGCCACATTATTTCAAAAAAAACGAGTGCAGGTTGACCCATCCAAAATCTCAGCTATTCAACACTGGACCAGCTAACAAACACTCAAAAGCCTTAAGAGTTTTTTGGGGCCTCGTAGGCTACTATCGTAAAATTGTGAAGGATTTTGGGCTCATTTCTTGACCCCTTTTTGACCTACTGAAGAAGGACTCTTTCACTTGGTTTGTAGAAAGTCCGCCTTCAGCTCCACCCTAGTTCTTACCCTCCCAGATTTCTTCAAACCATTCGTTATTGAATACGATGCCTATCAGAATGGAATTGGAGCAATTCTTTCTCAATAAGGTAATCCCATCGTTTTTCTCAGCAGCACATTCTCACCCAAGAACAGAGCCCTATCCATCTATGACAAAAAAATGCTGGCCCTAGTGTTTTCTGTCACCAAATGGCTACCGTACTTGTTGGGTAACAAGTTCACGGCTCGCCCTGAACACCAGACACTCAGCCACTTCCTCCACTAACGATTTCAACACCCACAAAACACAAGTGGTTGCCCAAACTGCTGAGTTATGATTTCGAAATTGAACACAAGAAAGGTTCCCTTAACCAAGATGCAGACGCCCTTTCACATGAGCACGACCTCCTCTGTCTAATGGGTCTATCTAAACCAATCTTTGATTATGTTGCAAATATCTCTTCTGTGTGGGCCATGGACCCAGTTGCAAGACCAATCCTGCAAAATACTCGAAACAATCAGCCTGGTCCAACTCATTTCTCCATTCAAAATGGTACCTTACACTATAAACAGTGACTTTACGTCCCCATTGTGGCTTATTGGTGCCATCGCATCCTCAAAGAGTTCCACTCCACACCTGAAGCTGGGTATCTGCACACCCTCAAGATGCCAACCCACAACTTTAATTGGCCTGGCCTTCGCAAGGACACCAAAAGCTTCATTGTAGCTTGCAATACATGCCACTAGACCAACTGGGTCAGCTTGATCCGAGACCCAGATTGAAGCAAGGGCTTGGAACACCAAGCTTGTGAAGCAAAGGCTTGGACCTATTCGCCGAATTTGATTCTGAATTGAACTCGGAATCAGAATCAAAATCGTTCCTATTGGACCCTACTGACGGCCTCGACGGTCGTACCATCTCACCATCGCTGTTATCATTCTCACCATGCTCAGATTTTGGCGGCGACCCAATCATATCCCCGTCTTCATCCTCATCGTCTACATGGTTAGGTTTAGGGTTTTCAGGGAAGTTGTTCACCTCAGAAGAAAGCTTTTGAGCTGTTGCAGAAAACATGGAATGGATGGTGTTTGTGAGTGATGGGTGATTGGTTGGGTTACGTTTCTGCAAATTAATGGTTGAAGAAGATGAATTTGATGCTTGGGTGAACAGCGTGGATGGTGGGTATCAGGACGATATGAATAATTTGAATGTCTTTAGCCTTGTTTATGTTTTTTCCCACAAAAAAAAATATGTTTATGAAGCATGATGGTGAGTGATTGTTGACGAATTATTAATGGTGACCATAATGATGTAGAGAAACTTTCCCATAAAATGTTCACAAAGAACTGCTCATGGGCTTTGCAGATGATGATGAAGTGGGGAAGATGATGGATTGGGGAAGATGAAGAAGGAAATAGGATGACAAAATGCTGTTTTAATGTTGGCCACCCCAGCTGACTGAACAATTTGTTTGTCACATATACTTTTTAACAGGTTAATAATGGATGAAAATTGTAAGGGAGTTATTGTTTTGAAATTAACAGAATAATTTGAGTACTTAAAAATTTAATTTTTATAGTTGTAATATATTTTTGAAATCGATTGTATAATTTAGATATTTTTACATAATTTATCTTTAATTTAATTGCAAAAATTGTCTATTTTTAATAAATTTTCATTTTAGGTCACCTTCTAATTTTCAAAATAAATTTCTAAAATTAATAAATAATAAATAATTATTAGTATTACATATTTTTCTTAATTTTATAAATATAAGATCTTAATTTCAAGTTTCGAATAAAAAGTATTTACTATTTAGTATTGGGTAGAAATCCAACTGGGTCTTGGGTGCATGCATGATCTGATCATGTACATATTGAAGCTGTACCCAAACAAGCAAAGACTTTTGGGATTGCTTGATTGGTGGGAAGCAAGTGAGGGTTGAGCTACCTTTAGCGTTTAGATTATGAGAATCTAGGTACAGATAAATAACAGATTTTGCTGCGGTGGGAGTGGGAGTGGGAGTGGGAGTGGGACCCACCAAGCGAAAAATAAATATAACTCACAAATAAAAGCTCATTTGGTTGTTGAAAAAGGCCTTCTTTATTGCTATATCTACAAAATATAAATAAAAAACCTAAAATGAGAAAAACAAATGCCCGTTACATATGTAAAAGGACTCATATAAAATGCAATTTGTTCTATTTTTAGTTTTTTTTTTTTAAGTCACTGATCTTATGATTTCTATACCATGGTATATATATATATATATATATTTCTTTTATTTACACTCAATTATGTCACAAGAAAAAACTACGAGTTTATTAAAAATGTTTGTTAAAAATGATACTTTTAGAATAAAAATAGAAAAAAAACTCATAAATGTTTTTTT
Source organism: Prinsepia uniflora (assembly GCA_032719365.1). Lineage (NCBI taxonomy): Eukaryota > Viridiplantae > Streptophyta > Magnoliopsida > Rosales > Rosaceae > Prinsepia > Prinsepia uniflora. Next base: position 23,905,456 of record CM064876.1, read on the forward strand.
AAAATATTTTTTTCGTCTTAGACATCATTTTACATTGGGACGGACCTCCGGCGGAAGAGTAGGAGGAGGAGCAAGAGTGATTGAGCATTGTATATGGGAATTTTTCTTTGAAAGGTTTACATGAGAGTGAATTAAGTGTAGGGAAAGCAAAGGCGGCAGAGGACCTCTCAAATCTTTACCATATCTTTAAGTAGGAGTGCCACCCTTTTGAGCCATTTAGTTTCCACTCCCAGCTTGGCCTTGGCTACATAATTAGCCGCCTCCTCCCACACGTAGAAACATACACCAACATTATAAAATAATACTCTAACGAGCATGAAGTAGTGAGTCTCATCAAATCACAACTCACACGTTTTAAGTATTATTAAATAATCACGGCGTCCACCGTCCACTATCAATTGTTTAGTGTTGTTTAATAAACCTTCATTGTTTCTAAATAAATCATTGGAGATCAACATAAGTTTTGCGATTGAAAACAAAATCGAAGACGAAATGAGTCACAATTTCCTTGCCCCTGCCTACTTGTGTACGCAACACAAAAATATCCATTCATATCCAAAACAAGTAGTTTTTGTGTGCACATAGGGACATGTAAATCTATTCGCTTTTTTTTTTCTTCTTAAAAAGTTAAATTCGAGGTGGATGTTCTTTTTTGTTTTTTACAATATTCAAACAAGCGACTTTACATAACTAATATTAAAAAAGTAAAATATACTAAACTTAATATTTAGTAACACAAGTTAATTTTTTTTTAATAAAATTAGATTAGAATGAAGATAAATACATTAGATACCAAAATTCGTTGTAATAAGTGTAAAATTTAAGATTTGAAGCTGCGCACTTGTAAGTAAGAATACCACTTAGAATTTTTATGTGGTTAATAGTGAAACCAAATAGGTAGAGTTGAAAATGTTGGGAAAGATGTACACAACTAAATAGATAATTATAAATACTATGATCAAACTTTTCTCATTTTCAAAATAAATTCAGTAAATAAATTGGTACAAATAAAGCGGAAGTAAGATGTGAAAGAGAACACCGAAATTTAACGAGTTTCGACAGTATTCCTACGTCCTTGGACAACAGCTCCAATATTCTTTCACTATAAATAATGAGATTACAAGTACAATCTCACTCAGAGGTAAATACACAACTCTCTTGGATTCATTCAAGAGGATCTCACTTTTACTCTTTATCTCGCAAAAATGATTATCTCTATATTTCTCACACAAGGGGGAACTCATTTCGCACCCTTACTTTAGTGGATTACTTGTTACTTGAGATGATGTGAATGCTCAATCCCTCTCCTTTATATAGGGATGGATAGATGGAAGTCATCAATGTATAATCATGCATAGGACTTGGCTCCAATTAATCTCATGATAATTCCTATGAGTATAGTATTCTCCATCAATAAGTGTTCTGCTATGTTTTCATGCATAGAAATGAACCTACCTAAAATCACATCCATGCACAATCCATCACATGTGCATTGAGATATCAAAGTCAAAGTCTTCATTTTGAGAATTCCAAAGATTATAGTAATTCTCCTCCACTTAAGGGAGGGATTGACCCATCAATTTCCCTTTTCCTAACTTAAGTGAAGGACTCCATTGTACCAACTGCGCTTCTGTCAAACTCATATTTGTCTTTTTGTAAAAAAATTGTCATGATATTTGATATGTGGTCATCATTATGGGTCTTCTCGATTTGAAGTTTCTTGGATTCCAACACTTCACGAATCCAATGATATCTCACATCTATGTGCTTTGACCTTGAGTGGAAACATGAGTACTTACTCAAATGAATAGCACTCTAACTATCACAACGAAGAACATATTTTATTGCTCTTGTTCCAACTCCTGTAGGAATATCTTCATCCATAATAACTCTTTGGAAGCTTATGTAGCAGTAATAAATTCTGCTTTTGTAGTTGACAGAGCAACAAATTTTTGTAATTTAAACTGCTAGGAAACAGCTTCCCCAGAAAAAGTGACCAAATAACCTGAAGTGGACTTTTTGGAGTCAAGTTCTTTAGCATGGTCTGCATCTGTGTATCCAACCAATTTGGGCTTTCCACATCCAAAACACAAAATCATTTTGGAGGTGCCTCTGTGTATCCATCCCTAATCCCTCAAGATTTACGCGGGATATCCTTCTCCAGTCTGACACCACATGTCGGATCAGGGATAATACCACGACCAAAACAAGGTTTTCCAGAGTACGCATCTTCATGTGATGTCTTGGTCCCTGCGATAGTCCGCATCCGCGTTCAACCTGAAGGGTATAAAAAACCATTAAAAATGTGAGTGGACAAAAATAAACACTTGGAAAATAAATTTCCAAAATCAACATTTATACCCTTCAATTAAAAATATGCATGCATCAGAAAACATGATATCTCAAATGCTTTCTTAAAATAAAATCATAAAATAAATATCTAGACATAATATTAGTAATCAAAACATGAGAAACCAATCCTCAATATCCAATATCCAACATCCATACGATAGGCACGATATCAATGCAACGCGTGTGACTCGGGATTACCACATCCGAGTATACACCCAGGATCTACGATGTCCGGGTAATGTCCATATCTGACACTCTTGAGCCTGAGCCTCCCCTTGAAGCTACTCATCTCCAGGCAATGTAATCGTGACCCCTCTAGGATCTACGACGTCTAGTAGATACCACTCCGGGATCTACGACATCCGAAGGGAACAATCAAATCATAGAGGATGGTAGTGTGGAAAACAGTTCACAAACATTTGTATCTCAAATCATCTCAAGGTATCTCAATAGGTTCTACGCTCGAAATATAGATTCATCAAATCATCTTCCACAAAACTATTATGAAAACAGTGTCCAGAAACATTTCATAAATCCAAGATTCATCAAATCATATCATAAATTCGAAACAAGGTCACAAGCCCGAAATATCATTTCGTAAATCAAATCATCATTCGAAATCACATTTGATTGTAATCTAAGTCAAAATCCATATCCAACTGGGACTCAAGCCCAAGATGCCATTTACACCAATCCGTAAAAATCATTCTAAATTGACAATCAAATCATCATTCAAATCATTATGCAAATCATATTCAAATCATACGCAATCATTGGATTTCAAACCATAATCACAAAACATCTAAAACATTTATACATTCATCATATTTATAAAACAATGTCCACTCACTGACTGTCCATGATGTGCGCTCAAAACTCGCATCGTAAACTAATCTGAAGCTAATCCAAAGTCTTCAGGACATCCAGACTTGTCCAAATCATACCCAAAGGTCACTAACATCATATACAAGTCCATACAATAAACCCTAAAAAATCCCTTGAACCGAGAAAGCGTCCCGAACACGCTTCCCGAGGAGAAAAATCTCCAAATAACCTATCAAACGATCTCTGATTGATCTAAAACCACCACCATTGGATTCAGATCATCGAAACCTTTCAAACAAGACCGGTTTGATCTCAAAATTTCTGTCCATACACCCCTACACGCTAGTCAAAGTCTGGTCAATGAAAGTCAACACCTGTCAATGATGGTCAATACTGACGTCACACTAGTCAACGCTGACGTCAGCCTGATAACTCTGACACATGATAGCTCTGACAGTCCCCACGTGGTACCCCCTGATTGGTGCGACGTGTTACCTTCTAACATATGTCATTGACAATCCTAACAACCCTCTAACACACTGCCATGTGGCACAACCTCATTGGTCCACGTGGTCTGACATGTTTGACGTTGACTGCCACGTCAGCTGACACGTCGCCTGAAAATTCCTGACAGAATGCCATGTGGCACTACCTCACTAGTTCACGTGGTCTGACAAGGATGACATGTCACTGCCACGTCAACTGCTGACTGGACTGATACCTGGCCACATGTCACCCTCTAGTTGGCCTATGTGGCCTGATAATAATGAGGTGGACTGCCACATTATCACCTTCCTGATAATCCGTTCGACCCGCGACTCTAACCCTACCATAACTTGGCCATTTCTCAACCGTTTTCAGCCATTCTTCTTCCTACACACTTGTTTCACTCCCAGGAGAGGATCTATGACATCAAAACAAGACGAAGTTACCTGAAAATGGCTAGCCAACCTTGAATCCTCACGAGTCACCTTTGACCCAATCTCTTAGCTAGTCCAATCATCCATTTCCTTTGATCCTTGGCCATGTGAACCTGTCCCAACTCGAGGAACACAACCACCGTGTCAGAACAGCCACACAACCATCCAAAACCAAAATCAAAAATTCAAACTTATAGTTTACCTTGCTTTCATGGGTTTCTGGCCACCACCGCGGCTCCATCGTTCTTCACCGCCTCTCATGGCCTCTCTCACTCTCTCAACCACTCTCTGCTCCCTCAATTGGCACTAGATGGAGAGGATGAAATGGTTGAGGTGGGTTTCAGGTTGAAGAATGAAAATGGGAGAAAGGAAGAGATAAGGCATGAATTTTTAAAAGGTAGCCATGGGGTGGGTGATAAGTGTCACTCATCCTATGGTCCCAAAAAAGATATTTTGGGTCCCACAAGTCAAACAAAAAAATTCAACTGCCTCGTAAATTGTGCAACCATAATAGTTCGTACAATCGTTCTAAATCCGTAACTTTTCCGTACGATGTTCGATCTTGACATGTTGCTTGTCTACAGACTCGTAATATCTCGATCTACGTAATGGACTTCAGTCCACGTGTAATTAACTTGGGAGATCAAAAGTCAACATTTTCACCCGTCTATGGGTAAAATCGTCATTGTCTACTCCCATGACCCGGCACAAACCAACGAAGCCTTATTGTCTAATTCGTCGCTGTACTCAGTGCAAACTGAACCAAAACCAAAAATCTCTGCTCGTACCGAGCAACCGTCGAATCTCCTGCTCATGTCAGAGGAAATCCGCCTCCCTCGTATCTCGATAAAGCTGGGGCAAAAATAGCGTAAGAACGTTCCTCGAATGTCGCCCAACTCTTAATAGTCTCATCCACGTTCGTCGATAGCAATGTCTACCACTAACCTCGTGCAGACTAATCCAAGAAGCTCATTGCTATCAAGATTATGCACACATGCAGGCAACTCATTGCTCGTACAATCTGCTCAAAGCATGAGATCCACATCGGTCCACCTCGTGATCCGATCCACAAGTACCACTTTCCTGGTAACTTGTTCATCCGTCCTCAAATTAGAGTCATCAACAACCTTGGCTACTAGAAGCAGCACATCCAACTTGACGAATCATCAATCACAACTCCAAAAAGTCACCATACTGGGATCCAATCATCCAGTAACTGTTAGGGCCACAAGAAACTCGGCCCTTTTCTGGGGTCAAAACCCCTTCAACTCGGCATCTAATGCCTAATCAAACCAATGGGTTTCCTATTCTTATCCTCACTCTTAGGTTGATGATGGGTTGTTGTCATAGAGACATCACATCTGAAGCAAAACTATCGTGCACCCTCAGTGTGCGACACCACAAGAGCAACCAAGTGATCTGATACCAAGCTGACAGGACCCATCCCTAATCCCTCAGGATTTACGCAGGTTATCCTGCTCTCGTCTGACACCACGTGTCAGACCAAAGATAATATCGTGACCCAAATAGAGTTTTTTAGAATACGTAGCTTCATGTGATATCTCGGTCCCTACTATAGCCCGCATCTGCAATCAACCTGAAGGGTATCAAAAACCATTAAAACTATGAGTGGAAAAAAATAAACAATTGGAAAACAAATTTCTGAAATCAACATTTATACCCTTCAATTAAAAGCATGCATGCATTAGAAAACACGAAATCTAAAATGCTTTCTTAAAATAAAATCATAAAAAAAATATATGGACATAATATTAGTAATCCAAAACATGAGAAACCAATCCTCAATATCCAATATCCAACATCCATACGATATTCACGATATCAATGCAACATGTGCGACTCGGGATTACCACGTCCAAGTATACACTCATGATCTACGACGTCTGGGTGATGACATTCCCAGAATCTACGATCTACGAGTAGTGTCCATATCTGACACTCATGAGCCTGAGCCTCCCCTCAGAGCTACTCATCTCTAGGCAGTGTAATCATGTCCTCTCCAGAATCTACAACGTCTGGAGGATACCATTCCAAGATCTACGACATCCGAAGGGAACAATCACATCATAGAGGATGGTAGTATGGAAAACAGTTCACAAACATTTGTATCTCAAATCATCTCAAGGTATCTCAATAGGGTCTACGCTCGAAATATAGGTTCATCAAATCACCTTCCACAAACCATCATGAAAACTGTGTCCATAAACATTTCATAAATCCAGGATTCATCGAATCATATCATAAATCCGAAACAGGGTTACAAGCCCGAAATATCATTCCATAAATCAAATCATCATTCGAAATCACATTTGACTATAATCTACGTCAAAATCCATATCCAACTGGGACTCAAGCCCAAGGTGACATTTTACACCAACCCGTAAAATCATTCTAAAACCAACAATCAAATCATCATTCAAATCATTATGCAACTCATATTCAAATCATATGAAATCAATGCATTTCAAACCATAATCACAAAACATCTAAAATATTTATGCATGAATCATATTTATAAAAAAATGTCCACCCATTGGCTATCCATGCTGCACGCTCAAAATTCGCGATGTAAGCCAATCTGAAGCTAATCCAAAGTCTCCGGGACGTTCGGGCCTGTCCAAATCATACCCAATGGTCACTAACATTCTATACAAGTCCATATAATAAACCCTCAAAAATCCTGAAACCGAGGAGAAAAACTTCTAAATAACCTCTCAAACGATCTCTTATTGACCTGAAACCACCACCATTGGATTCAAATTGTTGAAAAGTTTGGAACAAGGCCAGTTTGATCTCAAAATTTGTATCCATGCACCCACACGCGCCGGTCAAAGTCTGGTCAATGAAAGTCAACAATGGTTAACGGCGGTCAATGATGACGTTACTCTCGTCAACGTTAACGTCACCTGCTGACACCACCTACTGATGTCAGCCTGGAAACTTTGACACCTGACAGCCTCCACGTGGTACCCCCTGATTGGTGCCACGTGTCACCCTCTGACACATGCCACATCACATGATAAAGTCACTTGCCGACGTCATCATTGCCACATATCACTAACAATCCTGACACCCTTTGACACACTACCATGTGGCACCACCTCACTAGTCCACATGGTATGACTTGTCTGACGTGGACTGCCACGTCAGTTGACACGTCACCTAAAAATTCCTGACACATTTCCATGTGGCACCACCTCCTTGGTCCACGTGGTCTAACAAGGATGACATGGCACTACCATGTCAACTGCTGACTAGACTGACACCTACCCACGTGTCACCCTCTAGTTGGCCACGTGGCCTGACATTGATGACATGGATTACCACTTTATCACCTTCAAACTCCAGTCGGGTCAACCCGGACCTCTTTAAAGGGTCGTTCGACCCGCGACCCTGACCTAGCCATAAATTTGCCATTTCTCAACCGTTTTCAGCCATTCTTCTTCCTACACACTCATCTCACTCCCAGGAGAGGATCTACGACCTCAAAATACGAAGAAGTTACCTAAAAATAGCTAGACAACCTCTAATCCTTACGGTTCACCTTCAACCCAGTCTCCCAGCTAGTCCAATCATCTATTTCCTTCGATCCTTGGCCCTGTGAACTCATCCCAACTCGAGGAACACAACCATGGAGTCAGAACACTCACACACCCATCCAAAACCAAAATCCAAACTTCAAACTTACGGTTTACCATGCTTCCATGCGTTTCTGCTCCTTCAGTTCGCACCAGATGGAGAGGATGAAATGGTTGGGGTGGGATTCGAGTTGAAGAATGAAAATAGAGAATGGAAGAGATAGTGCATGAATTTTAAAAGGGTAGCCATAGGTTGGACGACAAGTGTCACTCATCTTATGGTCCCAAAACAGATATTTTGGGTCCCACAAGTCAAACACCAAAAGTCAACTATCTCATAAATCATGCAATCATAATATTTTGTATAATCATTCTAGACCCGTAACTTCCCCATAAGATGTTCGATCTCGACATGACGCTTGTCTACAGACTCGTAACGTCTCTATCTACGTAATGGACCTCAGTCCACATGAAACTGACCTGGGAGATAAGTCAACATTTTCACCCATCTATGGGTAAAATCATCATTTCACCTTGATCATCTTGGTAATCCTCGATTAATTCCCCATTAATCCTTAATTAAAACTCGTTAATTACGAAATTCAGGACGGGTCCTTACACCCAGTGTTTTTTACTCTATTCGAATAAGAATCTGCTAACAACACAGATTGCATGTGTTATATCTGGTCTAGTACACACCATCATACACACCATCATATACATAAGACTTCCATCAACACAGGACGGGTCACTTGTAGGACACTTCTTGGAGCTGAGCTTGAAATAATTAGCAAGAGGAGTCACAACTAATTTTTCCTTTTCCATTTTGAATTTCTTTAACACCTTCTCACTATATCGTTCTTGTGATAACCACGACTTCCCATTATTTCAGTCACAAGAGATATGCATATCGAGAATTTTCTTTGCTAGTTCTAAGTCTTTCATTTTCAAAAAAAATTGATGAGTTCTTTCTTCAGCTTGCTAATCTTATCACTATCACGGCTTACGATTAACATGACATCAACATATAAAAGAAGTATAATAAATTCTCCATCAAAGTACCTCTTGACAAAAACTCAATGATCAAAAGTGGTCCTATAGTATCCATGTTTGATTATGAAGCAATCAAGCTTCTTGTACCATTGTCATGGTGCCTGCTTCAGCCCATACAAACTCTTCTCTAGTCTGCAGACTAAATCTTCTTTTCCTGCGACTTTGAAACCTTCTGGCTGCTCCATGTAAATTTCTTCTTCAAGATCTTCATGGAGGAATGTAGTCTTGACATCTAGTTGCTCAACTTCTAAATTCAGACTAGCAGTCAAACCAAGCACTACTCAGATATACATCATTTTCACTACTGGTGAGAAAATCTCTTCAAAGTCTACTCCCTATTGTTGACTAAAGCCCTTCAAAACTAGCCTTTCTTTTTATCTTGGTTGTGAGCCGTTTTCTGCTGTCTTCAACTTATAAACCCATTTATTCTTGAGTGCTCTTCTTCCCTACATCAATTTCACCAAATCGTAAGTGTGGTTCTCATGCAAGGATTTCAACTAATCTTTCATGGTTTTCAACCACTCCCCATTTTTCACATGGGTCATAGCTTCTTGGTAGTACTTGGGCTCTCTCGCATATGCCAGCAATGCAAAATGGTCTGGAGAGTAGAAGCTATTGTGTTTTTACTGTCTGTTCAATTTTCTTATCTGCGATTTTTCAGAAGCTTGATCTTCTTACATATATTCAGACACAACATTATCATCATTGTTGTTAACAACAGGCTCAACATTATTGTTCTCGACCACATCTCCCCCTTCATCACGAACCTAGGTTGAGGAAATAGAGGTCGACCGGATATTCTTTGGATTCGTTTGAATTCTCCCTCTTCTGGATATCTTCAATGGTTTGATCTTCAAAGAAGACCCTATCACTACTTCTGAAAATCTTTGTTGACAGGATCCCATAATTTGTACCCAAACTCTTCATCTCCATAGTCCAGAAAAATGCATTCTTTTGATTTGACATCAAGATTGGACCTCTTATCTTTTGGGATGTGAAAAAATGATATGCATCCAAACATCTTTAAGTATAGATAGGACACATATTTACTGCTCCAAAACTTGTTTGGTACATCGCCATTCAGTGGAGTTGATCAAGATAAATTGATCAAGTGCATTTTTGTCATGAGTGTTTCACCCCAGAAGAACTTTGGTAACTTGGAATGAGATAACATGCTTATAATTGGCTCAACGATCATTCTATTCATCCTCTCAGCCAGATTATTGTGCTGAAGGGTATTCGGAACTGATATTTCATTCCCATGTACTCTCTACCATTATTAGAACAAATACACTTGAGTGTCATGCATGTCTCATGTTCAACAGTGGTATGGAACTACTTACACACTTCAAAGACTTGATCATTGGATTTGATTAGCCCACACCTTCTTGGAATGATCACAAATGAAGGTAACAACGTATCTTGCACCACCAAGAGTGTTAATAGTCATAGGCCCATAAACATCAGAATGAACAACATCCAGTATATTGGGTTTTCTAGGTGCAGTTTTCTAATGAAATGAAGCTTTATGTTATTTTCCAGCCAAACAATGGAGGTAACAAAGTATCTTGCACCACCAAGAGTGTTAATAGTCATAGGCTCATAAACATCAGAATGAACAGCATCCAGTATATTGGGTTTTCTAGGTGCAGCTTTATAATGAAATGAAGCTTTGTGTTATTTTCCAGCCAAACAATCAGTGCATTGATCTGGAGGTGTACCTTTTGCTTTTAATCTAGTTAATACCTCTCTTTTGGAGAGAATTTGCAATCCCTTCTCACTTATATGACTCAAACGTCTGTGCCATAGCCCAATAGCTGAATATGATTGGTTGGTTATTGACATGCTGATTTCTGATCTTGGCATGTGTCATATAGAGTATATTCTCCTTCTTTCCCCTTGCTATCGCTAAAGTACCTTTGATGAGCTTCCATTTTCCTCTACCAAACACATTGGTGTAGCCGTCATCATCTAGTAAGCTGGAAGAGATCAAATTAAGACACATTTCTGGAATATATCTCACATTCTTAAGAACCAACATGCAGCTTGTGTTAGTATAAAGAGCTATTTCTCATCTTCCTACAATCTTAGACACTTTGTCATTTCCCATCCTCATATTTCTAAAATCTCTGCTTTTGTAAGATGTGAAGAACTCCTTTCGAGAAGTAACATGGAATTATATGTCAAAATCTATAATCCATCATGAATCTTGAGAAGTTAGATTAATAAAACCATCATCACAAATAATTATTACCTCATCGCCTTTAGAAGCAGTGACGGTTGTATTTTTGGTTTCATTCTTCTCAGGAACGGATCCTCTTCATAAGCTGGAAGGGCTATAGCCCTTCCAAGTTGGATCCTTCCAAGTTCAATTTTGTGAGTTCAGCCCACCAAAATTTAAAACTTAGTCCAATTTAATAACCCATTATACTTCAAATTAAAAAAAAAAAAGCCTAATTCACTTTACATCTCACAAGAATTGGAGAACAGAAAACAAGTCGCAAAAAATCAAAGAAAAAGAGAGGACATCATTCACAACACCTCTCCTTTCTGGCTCTCCAAGACCGCAAGACTCCATCATCAACGTCATCTGGAGGCTGGTTATCTGGTCATCTTCATCAATGATGTGAGCCATCTTCATCAATGATGTGAGCCATCTTCAATTCCTTTTTCAAATCTGCAATTTTTATTTTAAATTTATACAAATACAAATAATGGAGAGATAGGGTCATTGCCATAGATGCAATTTTTAGATATTTTAGATGAAGAGAAATAGAGAATCCCTGGAGGAATTGGGAGATTAGAAGTGAGAATTGGGTTTGTGGACTTGTGGTGGGAACAGAGAAATGAGATTTGGAAATTTGGGTTTCAGACATGAAGGAATGCAGAATCATGCACTTAGTCACTTTTGTATTATACTATTATATATATTAAATAAGGCAAGAAAAGTTAAAGTAGTGAGTTTAACACTTTAACTTCCCAAGAATTGAAACTGAAGGAAAGTGGAAACCTCACTTTGCTATAATATAATTTTTTGCCTTATTATTGTTTTGGTCGTGTGTGGTGGGTCTGTTTGTGGCAGGTTGCATTTTCCCTTTTGCAACCTTTAAAAATAATTGACTAGAATTTTGTATGTGTGAATTTTGATAAATAGGACATGTATAAACATTAAGCATATTTGATTCAATTTTTGTTTTTGTAGGAGTAATTGAATCAGTGTTATGACCATGAGGATTGTATTCGCATACTAGTTGCAATTGTGGAAATCAAGGTTAGTAAATACTTATTTTTTCTAATTGTTGATATTGAATATTTGATTTAATTTGATAAAGAGTTTTTTTGTTATATCTATATTGTTGCAATAGTGAATTTGATTTGTTTGGTTTCCTAGATTAGTTGGCTAGTAAATGTACTTGTAGCCTTCTTGTTTTTTAGTTTTTAGTATTGTGGTGAAATTGATTTGATTGGTTTCCTTAATTAGTTTTTATATGTATGCTTATATGAATTTTTAATCATCATCAATAGGCTTTCTTTCATAATGACGGATCACAATCGAAATCCCAAGAAATCAAAGTTCAAGAGTTTGTTTTATTATTATGTAAAAAAGAATGACGCATTATCAAGTAGCAAGCCTTCCGAGTCTTTATCTATTTCAATTTTTGATGACCTCGTCCCCAATCCCCAATTGTCTTAGAAAGAGTTGAGTCCCAAAAAGTCAATGATGATCAAGATTTTGATATCAATTATTTTGAACGTGATCCGGGAATACGTCGCTTAATGTCTCAATATCCAGTTAATGATCATGAAAATGTTCGAAGAGCATATATTCTTTTAGGACCATGTCAACCTAGATTGGATGTATACCTAAGTAGACAAGATGGAAAGCAATTTTGTCGGTTTCAAAGTACATGGTTTGATCATTTCCCTTGGCTTGAGTATTCTGTTGATACATATATGGCATTTTGTTTTCCATGCTTCCTTTTTGACAATAGTCAATTGCATTCAACATTTATTGTTGATGGATATCAAAATTGGAAGAGAGTTGGGGGAAAATATTGTATTTTTCAGCATCATATGGGTAATCTAAATTCACCACATCATCTTGCTATGCAAAAGTGGAGTAATTTAAAAGGCCCTTCGTCTCATATTGAAAAAGTGGTCAATGCACAATCATCCAAACAAGTGATAGAAAATCAATTGCGACTAACCATCTTAATAGAAGGTGTAAGGTATCTAGCAACCCAATCATTGGCTTTTAGGGGTAATGACGAATCTATTGGCTCATCCAACCGTGGAAATTTTGTTGAGCTCATAAAGAGTTATTCAAGAATGAATGTTGAAGTTGAAAAAGTTGTCTTGTAAAATGCTTCTCAATTTGCTAAGTATGTTGCAAAAGACATACAAAAGGAGATACTGCATATTTTTTCTCACAAGGTGAGGAAGGCAATTTTGAAGGAAATGGGAAAGAGTAAATTTTGTATTCTTGTTGATGAATCACTTGATGAATCTGGTAAGGAACAAATGTCCATTATTCTTAGATTTATTGATTGTGATGGATATACGTGAGCGTTTTTGTTTTTTTTTTCGATATTGTGAGTGTTGAAGATTTTAATGCATCAACTCTTAAAGAAGAGATATGTAAAGTATTTGCTAAACATGACATTCTTGTGGAAAATATGCGTGGTCAAGGGTACGATGGTGCAAGTAATATGCGAGGTGCATGGAAAGGATTACAAGCATTGTTTCTTCATGATTGTCCATATGCATATTATGTGCATTGCTTTGCTCATCGATTGCAACTAGTTTTAAATGGTGCAGCCAAAGATGTAAGAATTATTTGGAGATTTTTTTTTATGTTGACAAACATTGTCAATTTTGTTACTTCTTTTGCCAAGCGTCACAATGAGTTAAGATTTATTCGGGAAGTTGAAGTTAAAGTATTGTTGGATTGTGGAGAACTTGAAACAGGTAAAGGGCTTAATCAAAATCGTTGTTTGAAGCAAGCGGGAGCTACATGTTGGAGCTCTCAATATGCTTCTATTACTAGTTTGATAGCATTGTTTAAAGAGACTAAAATACTTCTTCTGGAAATCAGAGAACATGGACCTGCCCAACAATTTTGTGGTGATGCTGATAGTAATTATATTGCTATGATGTCTTTTGATTTTATATTTTCTTTGATGTTGTTGGATAAAACTATGGGAATCGCTGACTTTCTTTGTGAAGATTTTCAGAAAAAATCATAGGACATTGTAAGTGCTTTGAACTTTGTTTCAAACACAAAACTTCAGCTTCAACAGTTATGAGAACATGGTGGGGATAAATTATTTGGAAGTGTGAAATCATTTTGTGAATAACATGATATTGATATGTCTGATATGAGTGCCCGTTATAAGATGGGCACAGGTCATTCTTGTCAACAAACAGATTTTATCACAGTTGAGCACTATTATCGGGTTGATGTCTTTAATGAAGTTATAGATCATCAATTGGGTGAATTGAGTGATAGATTTCCTGAGAATACAGTTGAACTTCTTATTCTTAGCACATCATTAGATCTTCGTAATTCCTTCAAGTCATTCAATATTGAGAATATATGCAAACTTGCAGAAAAGTATTATCCTACTGATTTCCTTCCAAGTGATGTGAAAGCTTTTAAAATAAAGTTGAGATATTTTAAGAATGATATGTGTCGTCAACCTTGCTTCAAGAACATCTCCAACTTCCTGAATTATGTCAAACATTAGTGGAAACAACTTTGGCAGATAACTATTGTTTGATTTATAGGCTCATTCGGTTGGTATTGACTCTTCCTGTTTCAACAGCAACAACAGAACGAGCTTTTTCATCTATGAGAGTTATAAAGAACCGACTTCGAAATAAAATAGGCGATGAATTTTGTGCTGATTATATGACCATCCACATTGAAAGAGACTTTCCTTTTACTATCAGTAATGAAGAGATAATAGAGGACTTTGATGCTATTAAGACTCGAAAGGTACAATTTAAAATTAGAAAGTGATCATTTCTATTTTCTTTGTATGTTTAATTATGGATTCGGTTGTAAGTTGTTTCCTTCTATTAAGTTTTTATTTATATATAGAGATGCATTTTAGAGATAAGACTCATTACATTTTCCTTTGACTAAGTGTATTTTTTTATATTTATTAATGAAATTCACTCGTACTGTTTAGTTTTTTTTCCACATATAATAGGTAAATTTAGCCCCTCCAAAAATTAGGTGCAGGAGCCGTCCTGATTCTTGTCACTAGCTCCATTTCTTTACTTCTTTCGAGTTTTCTACATTCTCTCTTCATGTGACCCTTCTGACCACAATGGTAACATTCTATCTCCTTTATTAGTCTGTAAATACCTCTCGAATGGTCTATTGACCCGCCTCTGGAGCGGCCACAGCTGTGGAATTTTTTTTTGAGAATTTCTTCCACGATTCTCTATAACAAGAGCCTCTGACCCAGTTGATATCCCTAGTTCTTTCCTCCTCGCTTCTTCATTTAATAAACTGTCCTTCACCAATGGCAGAGTAAGGACAACTTGAAGAGCGAACTTTTTAAGGGAAATCACAAGTGTGTTCTAGGTATCCAGTAGAGAGTTAAGCAGTAAAAGTGCCAACAACTCATCTTCAACCACCAACTTCATAGTTGATAGTGATTCACCAATTCTTAAAAATCGGCCAAGTGTTCAAAAACACTTCGATCGTCTTTGTACTTCAAGTTCACCAATCAACGAATAATCGAAACTTTGCTTTGAGGAGTCTCCCTCTCATACATCGACGCCAATTTTGTCAACATTCGAAAGACATCTGTCTCTTTTGAAATGTGGTGAAAAACACTTTGGTCAATCCATGGACGGATTTCACCAATAACTTTCCGGTTTAGAATGGTCCAATCTTTGTTATATTTCTCTTTTGGTTTCTCTCTATTGCACAACAATACCTCATACAAATCTTTACAATAGAGAATGTCCTCCATCCGTGGTCTCCATATAGAAGAATTTGAAGAGGTGAGTTTGATCATTATTGAGGATGATAAGTTTGACGATTCTACCATCACGAACAATGAGCATATGTGGCCATGATACCACTTTTTGGAAAAGATGCACAACTAAATGAATAATTATAATTATTAGGACCAAACTTTTCACAGCCTCAAAATAAATTGAGTAAATAAATTGGCATAAATAAAGCGAAAATAAAGGTGAAAGAGAACACCAAAATTTAAAGAGGTTTGGCATTGTACCTATGTCCTCAGACAACATCTTCAATATTTTTTCACTATGAATAATGAGATTACAAGTACAATCTCACTTAAAGGTGAATACACAACTCTCTCTTGGACTCACTCAAAATAATCTCACTTTCTCCCTTTATCTCACAAAATAGGCTATCATTATATTTCTCACGCAAGGATGAACTCACTTCTCACTCTCATTTTGGTTGATTACTTGTTGCTTGAAGGATAATGAGAATGTTAAATCCCTCTCCTTTAAATAAGAATTGATGAAAGGAATCCATCAATGTATAGCCATTCATAAGAGTTGGCTCCAATTAATGTAACACCCCGGAAATTCGGAGATTGTAATATTGTAAAATATTGAATGAAATGACACTTTTACCCTTGTGAATGGTTGGGTCAAATTGTCGACTTTTTGATTGGTGGGTCAACCGAACCTTGACTGATGACCGTGACGTAGTTCGGGACGTCACGAGTCCATTGACTGGCGGCACGTCCAATTCGGACGAACTGGGGAGAAGTTGCGACGTTCGGAAGTTCAGGGGCATTACCGTAATTTGGACGAAATAGGGGAAAAAGTTGACTTTTTGAATGACCGAGAGTTTTCTCACGACCCGAAGACCGTTGGATTCGTCTCGATGCCCTGAGTACAATGACAGGCGGCACGCGTGAAACGGACATTGGATGACCGAGTTGCGGGTCTCAGAAGTTAGAGGGCATTTTGGTAATTTCTGCCCTGAGGGCATTTTGGTCTTTTTGCACGGTTACTGTAGCAGCAACCGTGAAAACAGGGCACACGGCCATGCCGTGGTGGTTGTGGGCGTGCAAATTGTTTAAGCCTTAGTGGACTGATTTGTGGACATTGTTTAAGTAGTTTGAGGTAATGAGAGTGTGTTTTGAGGCTGCATCAGACCACGGGTAGGATTAAAAACGTTGTTATGGGCTCTGTGTGTGGGAAGCAGGTTCAGTGCGACTTGAGGATGTCTCCCACGGGTGTTGGACTTCTTGATCGCTTAACCGAGTAGGGGAGTGAGAGAAGGGTTCATTTGGTGTCTGTTTGAGGCTGAGAGATTGTGAGAGATAGAGAGAAAACCGTGGAGAACATTTTCGGGTTTTTGGGGGGAAATTTCCGAATTCAATCTCTACGGGTTTTGGGACCAATCTAGGCACTGTGGAAGCCTTCTGGGAGTGACAGAAACTTGTGCGTGCAGTAATTGAAGGGGGTTGATCATCGGGTGCCCAGGAACCCAAGTTCCAGTTCAGAGAAAACCGGTTTGGAGGGAAAAAATCCAAGTTCAATTTCTACGGCCTGTTGGACAAAACCAATCACTGAGTGAGCCTTCTGGGAACATTTGGAACTCGTCCATATCAAAATCGACGACAACCAGCCACGGAGGAGCTGGGACGGTGACCGCCGTGAGCAGAGGAAATCGCAGTGTTTGGACGGCTACTTCCAGGTAATTTTTCGTGCAATTGATGGTGCTATTTTGTTAGCCTAGGTCCTATTATGCTCCTGTATGATTTAATTGGACAATGGAGCTAGTTTGGGGGAGTTCTGGGAATTGACCCGTGTAGCTGTTCGGGTTTGGATATTACGGTTGAAGGCTTGTCGAGATGATTAGTGGACTGAGAACTGTAATTGATTGATGATAGAACATGTTAGGATCAAGAATGAATGAAATTAAGTAGAAATGAGAGGTTAATTAATCGGGTCACTGTAGCAGTGTCATTGTAGCAGTGTCACTGTAGCAGGAACGACGACACTGTAGCAATGAGAGGTTAATTAATCGGGCAGGAACGACGACACTGTAGCAGTGTCACTGTAGCAGCGCGTGACTTTCACGCGCAGCCACTTTGGGCGGCGCGTGAGGGCGCGTTGAGCACTATCTCGGTTCACGGTCAACATGACTTTTAATCCCCTAGTCATTCTGAACATTTTCTATGAAATAACCATGTTGATCTGAGATAGTTAGGAAGGTCAGTTTAGGACCGGGTGTCTCGGGAAACGTGCTGGATGATTTTCCCGAACCGGTTTCTGTTTCGGACTTCTTGAGGATATATTAAGGACATATTTTGACAGTTGCATGTGGTTTGGAATGACAGGAAACTTGCGTTAATCCCGGAGACAAGTTCGTACGCGCGTTATTCGCAGGGGGAACGTACTGTGAGTGGGCCCGTTTTTATTAACACTTGCATGCAAAACCGTTTTCATTTTCGTATATCCATTTATGTGTGTGAATCAATACTGGATTTCGATTACCTCGATTTACGGCTGTGACACGTTTTACGGTGCTGGGCTCGAGGCCCGTTTTACGGAAATTAAACACCGTTTTATATGATATATATATAGTTATATATGCATGTGAATATTAGTGGCTATCTTAGGTACTGCACTGTATAATCCACCGTGTGATACTGTCTCCTCCGGATGTGGTACCCCGGAGCGGTCACGGTGCATTGCCTGCGAGGGGTCATGCTACGGAGGTGCCGGACCGTAGGATGACTCAGGAGCGGGATTGCTATGATTGGACGTCTGGGACGTCGAGCGTCTGGGACGCTAGGCATCCGGGATGCCCTAACCGAACTGGGTTCGGAGTTTGAACTCGGGATTTGAGACCCCGGGTGGCACGCGTAGCCTTGGGACTGTGACCATTATTGGACGTCAGGGACGTCGGACATCTGGGATGTCAATATCGGAGTGTATAGTGCAGTAGCTGGGTTATGTTACATATTTGAATAATATAATGATTGTGATGTATTATATGTATTTATGGTTTTCAAATACCGATGCATGCATGTTTGGAAAACGGAGGGGTAAATTATATATTTTACTTATTATACTGATTTTATTAAACTGAGTTTCGGCCCACTCACCTTTTATGTTTTGGTAACTGACAGGACCCGCCCCGATCCCACAGGGACCACAAGGGGACGTGCCCTGCTCCCGTCTGACAGCCAATAATTCATACAAATTTTAACCTCAAAACATCAAATGCATAAATAACCAAATTAAAGTCATACATCGAATCCGAATTAAACAGATGTCAGACAAGGGATGAAATCCAAAATTACAAGTTGCGAGCACGACTCTAACATAAGCCTGCGGGTAAACCACCCAGCAGGGGTTCAGGTACGCAGAAGTAGATCTATGCCTCAGCCTCAGGTTCCTCCTCTACCTCAGTATCATGACCTAGAGGGGTTACCAAAACATTAAGGGTGAGTGGACCAAAACACAAGTTTATAAAATCATTTGATAAGTAAAACATATAATTTACCCCTTCCGTTTTCCAAACATGCATGCATCATCATTTAAAATCATAAATCATATAACATGAATCATAAGGCATGTAATAAAACCATAAGTATAATTTTAGCCACTGCACTATACACTCCAATCCCGACATCCCTGATGTCTGACGTCCCTGACGTCCAATAAGGTCACAATCACAAGGCTACGCGTGCCACTCGGGTCTCAATTCCGAGTTCAATCCCCGAACCCCGTTCGGGTACAGCATCCCCGATGCTTAGCGTCATAGACGCTGGACGTTCTAGACGTCCGTGACCTCTCCGGGGTACCTCATCCGGAGGAGACAGTATCATATGGATGAATCTATACAGTGCAGTACCAAATACGTTTTATTGATATCCACATGCAAATCATATATTTACATAGATAAAATCCGAACCAATCATTAAGTTTCATCAGACGGGTTTCATGCCCAAATACCGTGAAACGTGCCATAACCGAAATTTCAATATCATCAAAACCATTATTTGTTTTTAGCATGTGAATATGTATAATAAACCAGAAAACATTTATGCACGAAAGGGTTTAAGAAAACTGCCCACTCACAGTACAATCCTGCTAGAAACCGAACGTATACCCTCGTCCTGGTACAAATGTACAATCCCTGTCAAGTCCAAAGTATTCGTAAAGGTCAATTTAAACCCCTAACATTCAACCATGAAATCCTAGGCTGAAACCGGCTGGGAAAAGCTGTCCGAACGCGCTTCCCAAGGGAATAAACCTCATTTTGACCAACTTAATGATCTCCGATCGACCCGAAACCACCGCCATTGGATCCGGATCGTCGAAACCTAAAGAATGGTGGTGGTCCCACCAAAAGTAGTGTTCACACGCGCCCACACGCGCCAGTCAACGCATCGGTCAACGCAGGAATAGTCCATGCTGACGTCATCGTTGACGTCACTGCTGACGTCAGCATGACGTCATGATGACGTCATCTGACAGCTGTCAGGTCTGACATGTCAGACTCTGACAGTGCCACGTGTCAACACCCGATTGGTCCACCTCACTGATCTGTCAAGCCACGTGTCAGATCTGACATGTGCCACATGTCAGCACGGCACTGGTCCACGTCACTGACATGTCAGTGACACGTGGCAGTCCCTGATTGGGCCACGTCACTGACATGTCAGTGCTGACTGTGCACTGACATGTGACACGTGTCGGCTCACGGTTGGTCCACGTCACCTGACAGTCTGACAGGGTGCCACGTCATCACCTCTGTCCTCAGACGGTTGACCCGTATCTCTGCAACTCGGGTCGATCAGACCCGCGATCATGACCCGGTCACCATTTCCTTAATTCTCAAACATTTTCACTCTGGTTTGTTCCTAGATGTTCGTCTTAATCTCAGGAAGGGTTCTATCGAATCAAAATCGATAAACACAGATAGGATCGAAGGCTTACCTCGATGAACAGACCCGGTTCCCGTCGCCGTTTGCACTCCGTTCAGGCTACCTCCGGTCACGCAATTGATCCCAATAGGTTCCTAACAGTTCCTAGAGTTGATTAGGGTAAATAAAAACCAAAACTAAACGTTGGAATTCAAGTTACCAAATTCTGGGTTTTTGAAACCGTTTCAGGTTTTGAAACGGGCTCACCTCGCCGCCGTCTGCCGCCGTCTGCCGCCGTCTGCCGCCGTCTGCCGCCGTGCCTCAGTCCTTCCCCGTGAGTCCAGCAACACACAGGCACAGAGACAGGGTGTAGTGCGCCAGTGTGGATCAATGAGCAGTGAGTGAGGGTGTCGGGTGAGAATTATATAGAAATGGAGGGAAATGGATGTACGGCCCAGATTAGATCTCAGAAATGAGATCAAGGGCTGAGATTAGATCAGGGGTATAACAGATCAAGGGTTGTGATTAAAAAGGTGATTTAAATGGTTTTTAATCCCATAGTAGATCTGATCCAATCTAGCCAATAGGTGAGCGACACTTGTCACTCACCAGGTGTCCTCCAATCAGATTTTCAGAATAAAATATCTGTCACGAAAACCGAGACACGAACCTCCCGATTTCACGTTTCTGACCATAACTTCCCCGTACGAAGTCCGATTTCGGCGTGCCACCTGTCTACGGACTCAGGACGTCGAGACCTACCTAACGGTCCTTGAGTCGCGTGAAAATTAGTTGCCAAACGAAAAGTCAACATTTTCGCCCCCAACGCCCAAATTACGGTAATGCCCCTAAACTTCCGATAGCCATAACTTTTTCCCTGATCGTCCGAATTGGACGTGCCACCTATCTATGAAGTCGTGACGTCCCGGACCACGTCCCGGACCACGTCACGGTCATAGATCAGAGTTCATTTAATTCATCAATCAAAAAGTCAACAATTTGGCCATACCAATCATAAGGGTAAAAGCGTCAATTTACACACTAAATCACAATATTAAAATCCTCGAATTTCCGGGGTGTTACAGTAACCCCTCCAGGTCGTGCTGCTGAGGTGGGTGAGGACCCCGAGGCTGAGGCATAGATTTTGTACTGCGCACCTGAACCCCTGTCGGGTCGGATCACCCGCAGGATGTTCCTTTCTAGTGTCGTGCTCGGATTTTGTATTTTGTATTTTGGATTGTATCCCTTGTCTGACATCTGTTAAATTTGGGTTATGTATGACTTTATAATTCGGACATTTATGCATTTAAGTTTTTAAGGCTAAAATTGGAATTTTCGGTTCGGGTGTCAGACGGGAGCAGGGCACGTCCCCTTGTGGTCCACGGGGGATCGGGGCGGGTCCCTGTCAATTAATCTCATGATAATTTACATGAACATAGTATTCTCCATCAATAAGTGTTCTTCCATATTTTCATGCATAGGAATGAACCTACTTAAAATCACATTTGTACACAATGTATTACATGTGCATTGAAATATCAAAATTTTCATTTTTGAAACTCCAAAAATGGTAATAATTTTCCTCCACTTCAGGGAGGGATTGAGCCATCAGAAAAAAGGCACATGGATGAGTCATCTAGTGAAGTGTGAGGCTATTCTATGTTTTGTTTTGTCTTGTTTTTTTTTTTGTGTCGAAAGTTTGAGGTGGTTCTTGTTCCCTGTAATAACTAATTGAAGCTGACTTTGGGGCTTCAAAGAAGGTAGTTTTTGAAGATATTCGAAATAAAGTGGAGGCGAAGGCCCTAGGTTGGTCCGAACAGTTTCTTTCCAAGGCTGGGAAGGAGGTTCTTATTAAGTTCATTGCTCTGGCTCTTCCTAATTATGCTATGTCATGCTTCCAACTTCCGATGGGGGTTTGCAAGGATATTGAGTGGATATTGACTCGGTACTGGTGGGGTAAGCAACAACTACAGCGTGGTATGCATTGGGTTGCTTGGGAGAGACTCACGATTCCAAAAGATGCTGGGGGATTGGGCTTACAGGACATTAGGGTCTTCAATTTAGCCTTGCTTGCCAAAATAGGGTGGAGGTTATTAGATCAACCCTCCTCTCTTCTGGCTAGGTTGTTACGAGCAAAGTATCATAGGGAGACTACAATTCTAGAAGCTAAGGATGTGATGGGGTCCTTATGGGGTTGGAAGGGCGTCTTGAAGGGGTTGCGTACCCTGAAGTCAGGCCTTCGGTGGCATGTAGGGGATGAAGCCCTAATTCATACTCGGTCGGACCCATGGCTTCCAGTTGGCCGACCCTTCAAGGTAAAATCTCTTAATCCAAACCTTCCATATTTGGTTAAAGATTTGATTTGCCCTATTACTCATACATGGTTATGTAGCCTGGTGGCGAGTTTGTTTGATGAGGAGGACACCAATGTCATTTTCTCTATTCCGTTGAGTAAGTATGGGTGTTCTGACCGTTATGTTTGGCACTTCTTGAAGAATGGTTGATATAATGTCCACTTTGGGTATTTGTTGGCTACGGAGTTATGTCGTAATGGCAAGTTGTTTGGAAGAGGTGAAGGGGAGACTAGTAAGGTCAGTGGGCAGCAACGCATCTAGAAACACATTTGGAGCCTGAACGTACCACACAAAATCAAGCACTTTATTTGGACTTGCTGCCATGGATATATTGCTACCCTTCAGAATCTAGCCGGTGGACGAGTAAATATGGAGACGATGTGCTCGTTGTGTGGGGATGAGAAGGAGTCAGAGTCCCACCTCTTTTTCACTTGTCAGTTTACTCAAATTTTCTGGTATGGAGGACCACTCCAGCTGGTGACTGATACTTTCCAGGGCCTTTCATTTCGTGACTATTGGCACGCTCTAGAAGTCAAATATGGTAATAAAGAGGATGCATGGAATATTTTCCAGAAGATTTCCTTTGGTTGTTGGTAGATTTGGAAAGCACGTAATGAGCAATGCTTTAAGAATACTTTACAGTCTCCAGCCACAGCTATAGATATGTTTTTTCGACAGATATCCGAGTTCTCTAAGGCCAGAATTGAGGGGATCGTGGTTGGTGAGGTTTTTATGGGTGAAACAGCAGGGCCTTGTCAGAGCGTACAGGCCCAAGGTTAGCAGCGACCCATCCCCGGAGTCCTCAAACTCAATTGTGATGAAGCTTGGTCTAAAAGCACACATAAGGGGGCTTACGGCTGGGTTCTACGATCATGGCTAGGCTCTTTCGAAGGAGCCGGAGGGAGGGGGGGCTGGTATGCTCGCATGTTCATCGGCTCTTCAGGCGGAAATTTTGGTTATTTGTTCAAGTTTGGAGGCACATGTCACAACTGACCATACTACAGTAATTGTGAAATCTGACTCATTACAGTTGATTAAGTTGTTATGCAAGAAGGGTAATGATGGTACTGTTACCAACATCCTTCATGATATCTATGTATTGTGTGAGTCTTTTTTATCGATTACTTTCCACTTTGCCCATAGATGTAACATGGTGTCACATGTTGTTTCTAACCATGTTAAGTTTAAGAGTGTGTATCATGTTTGAGTATATTTTAAAACAACTTGATTGTTTAACTTTCTCGCAAAAGATGTTGGTGTTTTTATTCGCATTTAATTAATAAAAATGCATTTTTAGGAAGAAAAAAAAAAGTAATTGACTCATAAGCAGCTAACTTAAGCCGAGCTTACAACTTCAAGTTAAGTCGAGCCTCGTGCGTGCGTGCGTGAGTCAGCGTTGTTTCTTAATTTTACATGATTTCTTCATTGATTTTGTGGTGTTGATTGTGAACGAAGCAAGAAAGCCAATACCGAAAGAGATTTTGAGCTGTCGTTTCTGTGCATTTTTATACCCAAATTTGCCGTGTTGGTGTCATGGGTTTGGCTCATTCTCTACCCCGATCTCCCTATTTCCTCAAACCCAAAACTGACCTCTCTCCCCCGTCTTTCTCTTTCAAGATCTCTCTCACTGAACACGACGAGATAACGAATATAGCTCGTGTTGCTCGCTACTTACAGATAAAGCCTCTGTCTTGTCTCCACGACCTAAGAATCTCTCTCATTAATGTTGTTCGCTAATTATTGAGGTTAGACGTTCAATCTCTTCTGGGTTTTGTTCTTTTTCCTTATTTTTGTGTAAAGCCTTAGACTTTGAGCTCTGAATTCATGAACTGGGTATTGGAAACTGAATTTCGGAGCTTCAAGTTGGAAAAAGAAATGAACTTGGTTTCTTATCTATCTTTTGAATTTATGGGTTTGGTTTATTGGACAGCTTTTTGATAGTGTGGAAGTGGGGGAATTTAATGTGTGAATGGGATTTGAGAATTCCTGAGTCGAGAAGGAAAAAATAAAATTAAAATTTAGGAGTTGACAGAATGGGGTTTTAGAAAAGAGAAAAAATAACAGACAGAAAGTGGTGAATTTTTTTTTTTAATCTAAAGTAGGAAAAAAAGATCCAAGCCCAGAAGTGGTAAGTGCAAGTAAGGATCGATTCCATTCGAAACCCTTCGTCTTCTCTATACACACACAAACATGCTGTTCTCCGCTTGCGTATAATTATCGTTCAGTGCATTCGTACACTTCAAATTTTGTCACTCGGTTATATTCCTGGTTTGAATTGTTGCTCCAACAAGCTTCTTTTGTAAGTCAATTTGGTAATCCATGTTGTTGTTATTAAATTTGTATTGTCTGAAGGTTATTTAGAAGTATATTTGGTTGAATTTCTATTAATCTTATGATGGATATTGGGTAATTTCAATCCTGTTACGGTGATTTGCAGAAAAAAATGGCAACTCTAGTTGAGGCTCCGAATGGAATTAGGCAACGAGGGAAGCATTATTACTCAATGTGGCAGACGTTGTTTGAGGTTGACACCAAGTATGTTCCGATCAAACCCATAGGGAGAGGAGCTTATGGTGTAGTGTGCTCGTCTATCAATAGGGAAACAAATGAGAAAGTTGCAATCAAGAAGATCAATAATGTGTTTGAGAACCGTATTGATGCATTGAGGACTCTGAGGGAGTTGAAGCTTCTTAAACATATCCGGCATGAGAATGTGATTGCTTTGAAGGATGTTATGATGCCTACACATAGGACAAGTTTCAAGGATGTGTATTTCGTTTATGAGCTTATGGACACTGATCTTCATCAGATTATAAAATCCTCACAACCGCTTTCCAGTGACCATTGCAAGTACTTTCTATTTCAGGTACTATGGCTTTCTTCCAGTTAGTGTGATGCTAAATTTTTGTGAAATGAATTCATAAAGATGTAAATGGTTATGTTACGGCTTCTTGCATTTTCTTATGTAGAATTTAACATTTAGGGGTTTCTTTGCATTCCAAGCTTGAAAAAATATGATTCCACAGCTTTATTTCTTCTTATAGTTACTTTGGTTATGAGTTATGGCTAATCTGGTTTCTGCATTCTAGTTGCTTCGAGGGCTCAAGTATCTTCATTCAGCAAATATCCTTCACCGAGACCTGAAACCAGGGAACCTGCTCATCAATGCTAACTGCGACTTGAAAATATGTGACTTTGGTCTGGCCCGAACCAGCGGAGGTAATGGCCAGTTCATGACTGAGTATGTTGTCACTCGCTGGTATCGTGCACCAGAGCTGCTATTATGCTGTGACAATTATGGGACATCTATTGACGTTTGGTCCGTAGGATGCATCTTTGCTGAGATTCTTGGCCGGAAGCCAATCTTCCCCGGAACTGAATGCCTCAACCAACTAAAACTAATTATCAATGTTCTTGGTAGCCAGCATGAGCCTGATCTTGCCTTCATTGACAATCCGAAAGCAAGAAAGTACATTAAATCGCTGCCATTTTCTAGGGGCACACACTTCTCCCGTCTATATCCCCAAGCTGATCCTTTAGCTATAGACTTGTTGCAAAGGATGCTTGTGTTTGATCCAGCTAAGAGAATTTCGGTCTCAGAAGCACTCCAACACCCTTACATGTCTGGGCTATATGATCCAAGATCCAATCCTCTTGCCCGGGTTCCCATCAACCTTGACATAGATGAGAATTTGGGGGAACCAATGATCCGGGAGATGATGTGGAATGAGATGCTTCACTACCATCCGGAAGCTGCTTTTGCAATCGCCTAGGTAATATTCAGAGGCTTTCCAGTTTTCCCAACACTCTTTCTTTCTGCATGTGTTTACTTAAAAAACCTGCACTAGAGAAATGTATTGTTAGTCATGCTGCTCTTACCGAAGATTTTGTATCATCTTGTTTGGTAGTTTGAGGTCTCATTATCGGACATATATATCTGTAACTGTGTATATAATTATGCTTGTCATCTATAGTCTACAACTATGGTTCCTTATTATTATTATTGATAATGCATGCAAAACTTTCCTTAGAAAAATCAAGGGAATTGAATAAAAATGCATCCATTTCTATTCTATTCGTTTCTTTTTTATAGATTTTTTTTCCTTTCCTAAAAGGCAAAGATGTGCATGTGCGAAGTTTCGGTACATATACTCGAGCTTTATAGGTATAGATGTTTGTGTCCCTTCTCTTGCTCTAAGCTCAGCGAATATACTGATTGCTAAAGTATATACTGGTTCAAGTAATTTTTTTTTACTGCATTTTCTTTTGGTTCACATTTTCAAGGCATGGTTTGAGTCATTAAATTTCAAGGCATGATTTTAGTCATTAAATTTCTCTTGTAGACTCTAAATAGTTTATTATTCTCTTAAAGCTATGATTGCTTGAAGACCATATATAGCAGGTGGCAAATTGGTAAGTAAAATGAATATAATTGAACGAGTAGCTTGGTAATACTCATCAAGTTAAATGGATGAAGTGTGAAGTACTGAAATTGGTTATGAAAATCATATGCAGCTCAAGTTGTCCTAAACAGTACTGAAAGGAACCAATGCCCATGAGAAATCATATGCAGCTCCTGAGGTCGTGTGTTTCGTTCCTCGTCCTTCATTATCTCTTGTTCAAAGGGTCATGTTCATATAGCCAGCCCAGATAGCTCAAGCAACAAGTAGAGCGACAATGGCAAAAGCGTTTATTGCCAAAGTAATTTTGAAGTCCATTTTGATAAATAAACAAAGAAAGCACCCACCATTACAATACCCTACTACAAAAATTTTAAAAATGATTTTTTTTTTATAATTATTTTATAAGCAGTATGTCACTCAAACTTAACAGTATAAAGAAAACAAAGTACACAATTTGAGACCTTGACAAAAAAGTTGATAAGAACGGATAAATATTAACGTGTGCAACTTTTCTTGACCCCTAAAACCCACTAACTGCCTACCACTGCCCACGGCTAACTCCTGGCTTCCCTCCCCTCTTCCCCCTGTGCCTTTTAAAATGGCTGGGGCCAAGCCTTGAAGGCAACTTCCAAGACCATGTGCTTTCCCAAGACACAGATTACTTCTGGTCTCATTGCCTCTGTTTCCTATGTAAAGTGTGCTTGCAAAGGACTAAAGGAGCCATCAGCGGGCGTTCTTTAAATGAAAGATTTACCTAATCTTATAAGCACATGCTGTCTACATAGCGGAATATCTTCTATGCACGTGTATTTGACAAAGCAATACGTTACTGGAAATAGAGTAAACCTACAAAAATCACATAAACCTTAGAGAATGAAGCAATAACTAAAGAATACAAACAATTCATGCTACTTATTTTTTATCTTAGTTTATTTTATACATGCGAAATTCTACCTTAATCAATTGGGGGAACAAGTTCAACCCAACTTGGTTATATAAAGCAAAAACTTCATTCATTAAATCAATTTAATTACGTATGTTTTTTTTTTTTTGGGTCATAAGTTACGTTTGTGTTATTCAAGATTAGTATATGCAGAAAAACACATGATAAGCGATTTTCTTGTGCTATTTCCTTTTGTTTTTCAATTGCAAATGCTGGCCAGTGTCCAATGGTGGCCTGCCCTCTATGTTATTGATGAATTTTAGGGACCAGCTTTCAGAATTCTGACCAGGCACATGTGCTCTTGTACTGCTGAGATAACAACAGCATAAGGGTAACTATGAAACCAAAGACTCCTGTGTGAGTTGGGTTAATAACTTGCCTCCAATACATTTCATCTCTATCGGTAAATTATCCACTTCATGCTTCTGAGGTTTCATCCTTTAACTTTTGCATGATATAAGCTGAAACAGAACAAAAATTCAAAGGTCAAAAATATCCCTTAAATGCCACAAGCTAAAACCTTTACCGTCATACATAATAGTTCTACCTCTGGAGTTGCATTTTGGTCCTTGAATTTCAAAAAATAATTTATACTCTTTTTTTAAATTAGACCGATCTTGCACTAATTACGGTGTCAATTTCGAAAATTATTGCAATAATTAGGTTTTGAGGAATAATTCAGATACTGTAAATAACAATATCAGCTATCTCATTCAAACTGCATTGCCTCAAAAAACCAGATGAAGATTGACCAGTTGAAGTGTACATATCAATATCAGGCTGCAAGTTGGCCCCTTAACAGTCGCATTATAATTGTATATTGAGACAATCAGACATTTTCTTAAATATTTTAAATATTTTATGTCTTTAAGGTGGGCGTTGCTGGTCTATATATTCAAGCCCTCCACCACTCTTCAAAATCTCCTCTTCCTTATCTTTCCTTCCTACCCTAAAGATTTCGTCTCATCTCCATCTTTCTGTCCCTCTGCTATTTCCCCTTCTGGTTCTGAAAACCTCCTGTTTCTGCTTCGAAGTTCATAGCTTTTGTTCTTCTTTTTGAGTCTAAGTCTAAAATCTAAATGCTTAATATTCATAGATATAGATATAATTCTTGATGTTTGATCTAGATTGATGTCTCCTGTACTTAGTGAAATCCTCCTTTCTGGGTTTATGATAAACTCCACCCTTCGTCGACGAACCCACTTAGTTCAATCCTTCTCTTGCTTCTTCCTTTACTGGTTTTATGTGTTTTCATGAACGCATTTCAGAAATATCTATAATTCTTATTTGAGCTTTTTGCTCTCTGAATTTCAAGAAGTAGCATCCGGGTTCTCTAAATAACGACTCTACTTTATTTGGTAAGACTAGAAACAGATTTTGATTTTGTTAAGCATATTTTATATCCATATGGCTTCTTCTAGTGGGGTTTCTTCCGGCTCAAGCATGCTTCAAAACTTAGGCTCTGATGAAGATCTTCACCAAGTCATGGACCAAAGAAAGCGCAAGAGAATGCTGTCCAATCGGGAATCAGCACGTCGATCCAGGATGCGCAAGCAGGAGCATATGACTGATCTGACGGCTCAGATTGGTCAGCTGATGAAGGAGAACAACCAAATCATCACCAGCATGAATGTGGCCAACCAACTCTACATGAACCTGGAGGCAGAGAATTCTGTCCTCGGAGCTCAGATGAATGAGCTAACCAACAGGTTGCAATCCCTCAATGACATCATTGACTGCATTGACTCAAGCAAAAAGCTTTTTGAAGATGAAGAAAACACTCACAATTTTGGTGGTGATGGGTTTCTTAATCCATGGAGCTCCCTCAATTTTAATCAATCAATCATGGCCTCTCCTGACATGTTTATGTGTTAAAACTTAATTGGGTTAATCAAATCTCTACGGATCCGATGATCCGTGTTCAAATACCTGTAAATTTGTTACTACAATGATTGAGGGATGATTGTCATAGGAGCAACTGTTCAAGTTGTAAGCTTTGTGTAAGCATTTATCCTTCTGGTTTTGTTTGCAATTAATTTATTTAATAAAATACTCCTTGTGTTGAAATAATGTTTGTTTTATTTTTCTCTATAGCCGTATGCATTTGCATTTCCTAGTTTATGATTGGTGCTGTTTCATGATTCATCAATTTTGGCATATTTTTATGTTGGTTTTGAATGGTTATCAACTTATCATAGTTGAACTTGGATCCTATGGTAAGACAAATTTAGTGGACTCTCAAGTTTTATTTAAAGTTTGATGCTATGCTGGTAGGGTTGCTTTCTAATAAGAAATCTTGAGAAGCTTTTAGGCATAAGCAAACATTGCTTATCTAAAAATCCAGACCATGAGTATATTACAACCGAATATAAAGATATCTAAGATTTTATTCTATTATCTCCACCTCTTATATCAGATGTCTCGTCTTCAATTCTTATAAACGGCTAAATTGATGCTCATTGTATATCATATAACCCCCTCCTCCAATATCAATTTATAAAAAGAAAATAAAAATTGTATTCAAATGTTAAAAAACAAATAATTTTTTTTGATAAATTGATTTAGTTCATGTACGTGCCAACAATTAATAATTAATAAGTCCTCAATTATCCCATGAGTTATTCTCTTCCAAAAAGTAAAAACTGTAATTGATATTGTTTGAAGAGAAATGCTGTGAATTCAAGTCAGAAGAAAGGTGCCATTCCAATTTGATAATGAAGAATATATATTAAGGGTGGTTTTATTGCCATCCCCGTTTAGCTGAAAGTACACAATTTTTTTAAAAACAACACCCTAAAATTTTTCTATTCTTACATTTATTGAAAGAACTCGCTAATTAACCAAGTTGGTTGGTATGAGTGGTTCGGCACTCTCACTTCTTAAGAGAGATTCGGGGTTCAAGCTCCGCTCTCGTATGAAGTCACCACTTTGACCCGAAATAGCCTTTATTATTTTATATGAGAATAAATATTTGCTAATAAGAGATGATGTAGGCTGTGCATATTATAACCCTAATTAAGCCTTTATCATACCCTTTTGTGTGTTGCATTAACCAACTTTTGAAGTCAAACACTTAAACCTTTTATTTCATCGCCTAAATCATAATCCACGCTCAATACTCACCGTATGTTTTGGACATGCCCTATAACTTAGGTTCCTGTTAAGGTTGCTCAAAACTGGAGATCGGGAAAGAAAGAATTTTCTCCGAGTTGAATAATGGTGATATCTTTAAAAGGAAATTTAGTTCAATTCCAATTCCAATTAAAAAAAAAAAGAGTTATGAACGTTGAAGGGATACATATTTTGGCGTTCAAGAAAAAGAAGAAAAAAAATTAAAAATAATAAATTGTTTGAACGATGTTGGAAACATATTTTTTTTACGTTCAAAGGAAAAAAAAAAAGAAAAAAATGTTAGAATTGTGCTAAAAAATGTGATTGATTCCAATTCAAAATTATTAGGTTAATTACGATTGTTAAAATCATGTGAAGGTGCTTAGAAGTGTTTAAAGTTCAAGAAGAGTTCAAGTCATGATACTTCATGCCTTGGTACAACTTAAATTCTTTGAAATCCATATCTTTTATTCTTAAACCCTAAGCTAACCTCATTACAACCTTAATTGAAGACCTAACGAATCTTATGGGAAATTATGCTTGGAGTTGAGGTATGTATCTACGTTCTTAATTTTTAATTCCTTTCATGTGATCTATTTTCAAAAATTATCGTTCCTTCATTAAATATTCATATGTGATTATATTTAATTTCCTTAACATAAATTCATCACATATGCTTGATTGAATGTAAGCCTAGGATTCTTGTGTGAAAATTGAGAAGTTACCTAGTGAGAATTAGAGTTGATGCGAAATCTTTTTAAGGTATTTGAATGCAGTTATCTTTAAACTTGTTTACTTGAAGTTTTGGCATTCACACTTAACATATGATACCTTATTGAATATGGCATCTCTTTAGTTTAGCAAAACATAATAGACTTACATTGGTTCCTATTAATTTACTACAGAGTTATCTTTTTAATATTTATTAGTTTTTAAGTAAAATGTTTATGAGTATCGTGCTGCTATAACTCTTAGGAGACAAAACTACTCCTACTATGTGTTTTATCTTAATTAAGATTGAGTCTTTTTATTTATTAATTTTTTTTGTGTGTTTTTCTCGAGGACTAGAAAAATATAGGTTTAGGGTTATCCGTTAGATCATAATTATGCATGTTTTATCAATGATTTAATACCCTTTAACTTATATTTTGTCAATATTTTGTTCTGTGAAATTGGAAAAAATAATCTATTTTGTGAGAATGTGCAGAATCAGATAGAGCTTGGAATTACGAGAATTTGAGCTAAAAAATCATCTCAATCGGATTTATATTGAAGAAGTTAAGATTGAAACAAAAGTGGCCACCAAAAAGTTCAACAGAATTAGGTAGGAGGCTACCAAATCCATAATTTCAACCTGAATCCAATTCGGCAAGAGCTTGCTGATCTGCTCCTGTTGATTTAAGCGCGCGTTTCATGAAGGCTTCTTTCCAGATTCATTACATGCCTCCCAAATTCGCGTTGACCTTGTCGTTGACCGCCGAATTTGCCTCTCTTTCTCAGCCAGTGCCCACCAAAAGTCATCTGATGTCTTTCCAGCAATTATTCCGAGTTTTAAGTTATATTTTGGGATAATTTGAACTTGTTTTCACACTTATTTTTCATATTGTATAAAGATTTCAATCATATTTCCTTTTTTGATATTTTCAATCCTTTTACTTGTAGGAAATGTTTTTAATTAGCTTGCTTAATTTTTAGGAAACCTTTTTATTATAGAATTTATTGTAAACTTCTATTTGTATGAGGATTAATAATTTTCCAATAAATAGAGGTACTAGGGCTTATGTAACAGAGTTCAAAGAAAGGGAGAGGAAGAGTTAAGTTGGAGATTATATTCAAAAATAATAAAGAGTGAAATACACTTGTCTTTTATTTTATAGTTTTCTTTTTTATTTTGTACTTTCTTTTTTGGTTAGGGTTTCTTGAAGCCCTTTATATTTTAGTTCGTTAATTAGATTTCTGACTCTTGACGGTGATTATTATGCATGCTGAATAAGTTGGATTACTAAGCTTCATGAACTCAATTTATGCCTATAAGGTTAGCTATCTTATTTGCATATGATTACCGATGTATTTGCATGAGTGACCATCATATTACCTTGTGAATTGTAGCATCGTGTTTAGGGGTTGGATCCTTATTCGTAATCTTAACTTGTTAAACCTAGGATTGAACAACACTTTGCTAGACTAATGTGGTGTCATAAAACCCTCTTCACACTTCGTGCATTATCAATTGATGGTAGACATTCTAAGGCATACGCCCTGCCTAGAACATGCAACGTAAGAGGGATAAACATGTCATGTGAGCATATGCCATGTCCTAGGCCAATTACCTAATTTAGAAAGTGCATAGTAACTAGGTCAAGAAAATCTGATTAGCAACTATAATTGGTTAGTGGTGGATAGAGTGCCTCAACTTGCTATTTTTATTATTTTCTTTATATTAATTTTTTTTTTTGTTATTTTTAATAATCTTGAAACAACCACACCACCCCCCCCCCCCCCCCCCCCACCAAAACCCAATGTGTGTGTGTGTGTGTGTGTGTGTGTTTGTATTTTACGGTTAATTAGTCTCTATTAATCTTAGTAATAATGTCGATTAAGCGTTACAACAAGTCCTTGTGGGATTCAGCCGTTCCATATTTTATATACCATCTTTACGATTTGTCCACTTATAAGGTTAAAACTGAATAAAATAGACAACAATTTTCGAGGGCTATAACAGCATGATACCCACAAACATTTTACTTAGACAATGAATAAGCCAAAAATAATATATTTGAAAGATAATAAGAATCAACGTAACATTTAGTACGGATAAAAGTTCATCAATTGTCAGACAATTGATAACTTACACAACTGTTTATAGATCATAAAGTAATAAATACAACTCAAACAGTTAATCCTACTCGAAAAAGTTGAAGAGTGTGCAGTGTCTAACTTATGCCTCCAATCTCTAAGTAGATCTCCGTCCTAGTGCCACGGCTTGGAGGGTAAGAAAAACCCATAAAAATTATGAGTGGAAAAAAAACAAATATTTTTAATATAAGAATAACGAAACATAAAATTTCACCCTCCGTTTTCTAAAACTATGCATGCATATGGTAAAACATCAAACCTCAATAAAATATGTAGTAAACAAGAAATCTCAAAACACGTGAAAAATCAAAAAATCCATCCATCTCAGGAAGCTAGTCAATATGAAACAATATCAACATACAATAACCTTGAACACACAAAACCAACCCATACTCAATGACTGAATATCAATCATCATATCAACTGCACTATCGGTAGGAAAAACCACTCAGGAAAACAGAGGCCAGCTCTGAACATCTGATTGTGGACCGACCCACTAGTCATAGACCAATTATCCAGTCTCAGGAAAACAGAGCCCTATGCTGGACGTCTGAGACTAACCAACTGCTCAGGGAAATAGAACCGGACTCTAAACGTATAAACACCAACCATATCTGCATCATGAGGAGGGCTGTTCATAACACAACAATCTACATACATAAATCGAGAAAACATATATTCATAACACATAACAATTTCTAAAACCAAAACCATGTCTCAGAATCTGGGCCTAAGCCCAAAACACACAATATAGGCAAATCTCATAAAACCTGCATTTAAAACAATTTCCATAAAATAACCAAAAAATCATGTAAAAATCATAATCAACCCAGCATCATGCAAATCATATAATAAATCATTTAAAATACTTAAATATGCATGCATAATAATTAAAAAAAAAGACAACGCATAATAGTTATTGCGCAGTTTATTCTTGATTTGTGCATTCCTCACTAGCTCTGAAGGTTATGTCGCCTGTCAAAATCATAAATTTCGGATCAAAAAATTCGTAAATAGTTTCCCAACACAAGCCCTAAGTCCCAAGATTTAGATACGTATTTTTAAATGTGAAACATACACTTTAAACCCTCGAAACTATCCTAAGATGATGTCTGACCGTCTCGAAACCACCACCATTGGATTTAGGAAATAAAAAATTATCAGACACATATTTTCGTGCCTCAAATTTCATCCCTATGCATCGTTATGCGCGTCACATGCATGGCTAACTAGGCGCTGACTTGGCCTGTCATGTGCACACAAGTGGCATTAAAAGTCTGATAAGGTATCCACGTGGCATGACACATGGCCTCAAGTGGAATGACACCTGGCACACATGGCATATTAGCTATGCCATATCTTAGTCTCCTACCTCGCGACGGGTCAACTCGAATGTCTAGTTTAAGATTTTTTGACCCAGCAAGTCAACCCAGTTCTATCTCCTTTATTTCTCAATATTTCTTGATGCTACATTAGATCAAAATTTATCTTCTACTTCCCAGAAATCGACCTATGTATTTAGAACTAACCAAACCATGCTAGAACTTAGAGTTCTTACCTTCGAAGTTTTAGCCAACCTTTCCTTTCGATTTCGAGGCTTCCTAATGTGCAAAGCTTGTCACTTTTGGACGTTTGAGATCTCTGAGGACTTCAAGAACTTATAAGACTCCTTTTCTTGAAGTTTCCACATCCCAAATAGTTGGAGTGCTCAAGGTTTGTTTTTGTTGGATTTTTTGCCTCAGTTTTTTCCATGTTTTCCTTGTAATACCTGGTCTTGGTAGTAAGAACGGTGAGCAAGACCCGTGATGTAACGACCTGTCCTGAATTCCAGAATTAGATTAGTGACTAATGAAGGATTTGTGAGATTAATCAGTGATTAGTTGAGCGAAATCGGACGGACGACGCAAAATGACCGTTTTACCCTTGGTCTTGGGCAAAATGTTGACTTTTGACCCGGAAGGTCTAATGTACGAGGACCGATGACCGTGACATAGATCGGGACATCACGAATCTATAGACAGGTGGAACGTCGAAATCAGACGTCAGACGAAGAAGTTATGGTCACGGGAGCGAAATCGGGGATTTAACGTCTCGGGATCCGAATAAAATATTAATTAAATCTGATTGGGCAGATATTTGTAGGTGGGTCCCTTGTATGAGTGACAAGTCCCATTGGTGACTTTTTCCTTAAAAAGGGGATCTTGGATCTGATTGGCCCATTTTAATTAATTAATTATTTCACTCATTCTTTTTCTCCTTCCTGCGATCATCTTCTTCATTTTCTTCTGCAAAACCCGAACCCTAACCTAGCTATAACCCATCCAAAACCTCATCCATTGTTTCTGGAAGGTAAATGAAGGTGAGAGAGATAAGGGAGATGAATCGAATGATGGAAACGGCGAGAGGCGTCATGGACGGTGGCCGGAGAACCCAAAAACGGTGAGTTTTGATTCGAATTTTGGAAATTGGTTTTTGATGTTTTTCGATTGATTCTAATGGTTAGGACGTGTTTCTGGAGGTCAAATGAGTCGAATGGGACTAGAACCAAGGCTGGAGGTGGCCGGAATACGAAGAACAAGACGGGGGAAGTTTGGTGCTTGAAGGATGATCGGTAAGGTGAGTTTTAAGTTTGGTTTCTATGTTTGAACATTCGTAGATCGGTCATTAAGGGTAGGACGAAGCTAATAGGAATGAAAGGAATTGAAAAAACATGGAAAAATGGGGAAAACTGGGAATGTCGGTTCGGGTTGGACCAGGTCTGCGAGAGGTTAGGGGTGACACTGTGCAGGCGCGTGGCTTTCACACGCAGCCCCTTTGGGCGGCGCATGAGGGCGCGTGGGGCCTTCTCTCTGGTCACGGTCAACATGACTTTTAATCTATTCGATGTAATGAATATTTTGGGACTAGTTTCGTGTCGATCGGACATCGTTTCGATATAGTTCGGGACGTCCGAAGGTTTAAGATCGAGTTTAAAAATAGTTAAAAATTTGGAAAAATTACGGGGCTTTAATGAGAGGTTAATAAGGTAGTTAGTAACCCTCTAGTGTGATTTGGATAGGTTTGGGAGTTCTGGTGACGGTGATTAGCCCGGGGAGGCTTATGGCACGCAAATCGAGGCGGCATCATAGGACGGTCTGTGAGTGGACCTTGATTTCTAAACTGTGATGCATGCATAAATGTTTTATATGTTTTACATATGTGGTTTCTATGATGATACTTGGGATATTGGTGATTTACATATTTACACGTATTTCGCGACGATTTACGTATTTGCACGTATATCGAGATTTATGGTTTTACGTTGTGGTTATACGTGCCTATGGTTTCGGTAATGGTTTAATGAAATGGTTTTGGATTTGAAAGAGTAAACTCAGGCATGAGACCCATTTGTTTTGGAAACCCTCGGACTCGAAGTCCATTTTAGTTACATTATCGGGCCAGGGGTCCAATTGGTTCGTGGATTGTTTTCGGATTTGGAAATATGGAATTGGGCATGAGACCCATTTGATTTACGAACTCTCGGACTTGGAGTCCATTTGATTTAATAAGGCATCAGGCCGGAGGCCCAATTGGTTTATGAAATTGGGCTTGAGGCCCAGTTGGTTTACGAAATCGGGGTGGAGGCCCAGTTGATTTACATGATTGGGCTTAAGGCCCAATTGGTTATGATATCGGGCATGAGTCTCATTTATGGTTTATAAATGTGATTTCGAGTTCGGAGACCCTAAATGGATTTGGATTTGAAAACATGGATTTCTAGTTTCATGACGGTTTATGGGGACCGGGCATGAATCCTTTGAAAGGTTTGAAAGGTTTGAAAGGTTTTGAGAATGATTTTGAAATGGTTTTTCATATACGATCCCTGTATTTATGGATTGTCTCCTCCAGGGAGAGTCGTTGGCATGGGTAGACCTCGGAGTAGTCACCGAGCACTAACTGAGTGGAGTCACCCTCGTGGGGAACCTTACTGTAACGACCCGTCCCAGAAATTAGGATTAAGACGGTGATTAGTGACGGGTTAGTGAGCTTAATCGGTGGTTAGTCGGTTACGATAGGTACGTTAGCGTTAAATGACGATTTTGCCCCTAGGTTGGGCAAATAGTTGACTTTTAGTTCGCGTGGTCAATTGGGTATTGACCGGTGACCGTGACGTAGTTTGGGACGTCCTGAATCCGTAGACAGGTGGCACGCGCGATTCTGGCATCCGAGGAGGAAGTTATGATGATCGGAAGGTTGAGGGTATTACCGTAATGTGGCTAAAATAGGGGGAATAGTTGACTTTTCTTACGATCGGGTTTTGACACGTTGACCTAGGACCATTAGGTAGGTCTCATCGTCCTGAATTCAACGACAGGCGGCACGTGTTCATCGGACGTCGGACGAATTAGTTACGGGTCTAAAAAGGTAAGGGTATTATCATAAATTTGGACTCATGAGGGGCATTTTGGTCTTTTGCACATTGGGAATTGTGCAACAAGATAGGGACAGGTGTACAGCTGAGATTGGGACAATTGTGAGAGGGTTGAGAGGATTGTGACATGTGGCAGGGACCTAGTGGCTTCTAGACGGGTTCACGGGTCCAAATAATTGGGGGTGTAACTGTGCATTCGAGAAAAATAGAGACAGAGTGAGGCTGAGAGGAAATCGATCGATGGCCGGGAAGGGGTGAGTGTTGTGAGCTGGTGAGAGTGAACAGAGGTTAAGGGAGAGTTGAGGAGTGAACTGGAGTGGGTTGTGTGATCGTGAGTGAGTGAGAAGGAAGGGTGAGTTCAAGGGAAAAACAGAGAGAGCTGAGAGAGTTGGTGGTGGTGTGGTCGTGTGTTGCTCCAATTGGACTCGAGAAAAAGCTGAGACGTCTCTGTGGACTCCAGGGAACGCGGAGGCGAGCACGGTGGTGGACGGCTGCAGGTAATTTCTCATCCCCGTTCGTATACTCTGTTTTGCCGTGATTTTCAAACCCTTAGTCGTGGACTTAGGGACTGAGTCGAGGGATGTGGTGAGTTGGGTGAGCTTCAGTGAGGTCCTAGGAACCGTCTATGGTGGTTGCCGTGACGGGGGAAGACTTGGGTGGCCGGATCGTGAAATAGAGTTTTGGGGAGGTTTGGTTTCGAGTTAGGGACGATGATTTAGGGGCTGTGTCGAGGTGTTAGAGTGAGGGGGAATAGGTTGCTTAGGACTGGACGAAGAGGCTGGTGAAGAGAGGGAAGAAAACGGTGAAGGTTTGGCAGAGAACCGGGTGCGCCGGTTCAGACCGGTTCGCCTAAGGTAGACGATGATGAACAGTAACTGCGTGCAGGCGTGTGAGGGCCACGGGTAGCCACTTTGGGCGACACGTGGGGGCGCGTGCAGTGGTTCTGGGGAAAACGGTCAACATAGTTTTTGGTCCAGGAGTTATAACGAGTCTAATGGAATTAGTTTCGGGTTAATCGGACGTCGATTCGAAGTAGTTCTTTGAGGTTGAAAGTTTAGGGTTCCGGTTTGTTACGTTTAAGATCCGGGGATTTTTGGGGAAAATTAGGAGAGTCTTGGTAGAAGTATTAGTGACGTTCTTTGGTGACTTGTGATAGGATCGGGACTTCCCGAGGAAGCTGAAGAACGTACGGGACGTACGGGACGTACAGGGCGCGAGTGACGTGCCGGTGACTGTGAGTGGACCCCTTCTCTAAACTCGAGCATGCATAACTTCTTTTAATTACTTGTTTTAGGGTTTTCATTATGATTTCATGATTATTGAATGCTTTATATCTGTTTTATGAAATGACACGTTTTACGAGAAAGGCTTGATTACTGATTATGATGCCATGATTTGGGGTTTTCAAACGATAAGTGGTTTTAATGATAAGAAATGGATTTAAGACATGATTTGATAATCGAGGTTTTTGGTTTTAAAATCGGATTTCGAGAATCGAGATTTGATTTTAAAGTTGAAAAGTGGAATTCCGGATTTGGGTTCGGAATGACGGTTCTGGACGCCGGAAGGGCTTCAGACCAGTGATTTCGAATTTGGGTTTGGATGTGGTTATTGGGTTTAAATACCCGGATATTTTGATTGACGGGGGACGGGCCCGGATTGGGTTTAAAGACCCGGATTGAGTTTAAAGACTCGAGAGTTTAAAGACTCGGATATACTGATATTTCCCCCCATAGGCCTGTTGAGTTCAAAGACTCGGGAGTTTAAAGACTCGGATAGGTCCATCAGGTTTGATCGGATAATGAATGGTTGAAAATTATGTTTTATGACGTGGTTTTTATAATTGTTTTTATGATGATTCTGCAAATGTTTTTATGACAATCTTTATGTGATTTATAACTGATTTCAGTAAATGGGTTATGCATGTGTGATTTCAAAACGGAGGGCTAAAACCCAAGTTTTATTATGAAATGGTTTTCGGAAAGTATTTTATTATTTATGGTCCACTCACACCTTCTGTTTTAAATTGCCCTCCAGGTCGTGGAGCTAGCGCGAGGTTGACGTTGAGGTAGCGTCAGAGGCATAGAATACTAAAGAGTGACCCCGGAGTGCTTTACATTCTCCGTTGTGCGTGTACCTTGTTTATCGGTTTTTCTTTCCGTTGTTTTTGGTAGTATGCTTTGTAACACTTTGAATTCGGGATGTTTAAGTTTTCTCCTGCGTCTGGCATGTAATCTGGTGGTTTTCGTGAGGTTACTTTGGTTTTTGTGTTGGGGTGTCAGACGGGAGTAGGATTTACCTCGGTTTTCAGGGTGAAACCGGGGTGGGTCCTGACACTTACTATCAGGAAGGCTTATATGGATTATAACCCCTAGGGAGGGTCATTAATCTGCGGACATTAACCTGGGGGGATCCTGGGGAGACTTTGGATTTGAGACCGCGGGTAGCACGCGCGTAGCTTTAGAAACCGTGACAGGATTGGTTTTATGATATTTGGTAAACATGGTTTGTTTGTAACGACCCGTTCTGGAAGTCGGGATTAGATTAGTGGTTAATGATGGATTAATGAAGATAATCGGTGATTAATTGGATACTTTTGGACGGACGGTGCAAAATGACGATTTTGCCCCTATAATGGGCAAAATGTTGACTTTTAGTTCGGACGGTCAAATGGACTTTGGCCGATGACCGTGACGTAGTTCGGGACGTCACGAGTCCGTAGACAGGTGATACGTCCGGTTCCAATAACTGAGGAAGAAGTTGTGATGTTTGGAAGATCGAGGGCATTTCCGTAAATTAGTTAAAAAGAGGGAAATTGTTGACTTTTTGCTTGACCATGAATTTTCACATAATTCAATGACCGTTAGATAGGTCTCAACGTCCCGAGTACAACGACACGCGGCACGCCGTCATCGGACGTCAGACGGTTAAGTTATGGGTCCGGTCATTGTTGGATTTATGAAATGGTAATTGGATTTCAGAAATGGTATTTCTGTGTTTTATAGATTTGGGTGGTGACCCATTTAGATATGAATTTACAGATTTTGGTATTTTGTGGTTTTGGGCTGAGTTCTCACATATGGTTGATATGTTCTGGATTTGTGTAAATGGATTTAGGCAGGGGCTCGTATGATTGGTTTTGGGTTGAGACCCTAATAATGGTTATTAAAATAAATGGTTTGGTAAATGGTTTTTGAATGCATGCATGCTTTTTAGTAAAGGGCATAAATATCTTTATGAAATGTGTTTTCTTAAACTACTGATTTTTGTCCACTCACAGCTTTTGTTTTTTTTAATGCCCTTCAGGTTGATCACGGATGCGGGCTGTAGTAGAGACTGAGACATCACACTCCTCCACCGGATCTTGGCACGCTCTGGAAGCCGGTTGGGTTGAAGGTTTGAATTATCCCTTGTCTGACACTTCGTGTCAGACGAGAGCATGGCACATCCCGTGTTAATCCTGGGGGGATTGGGATGGGTCGTGACACGTGAGCTTGAGAAGCAAGAATGGTGAGCAAGACCCGTGAGCTTGGAAAGGCAAGATCGGTGAACGATCACACATCGCTCGGGGAGGGAAAGGTGAAGTGCCTTATATGTGTGGGCACATATCTATTTAACATAAGGCATTTTGGGAGCTCACTGGTTTTGGATTCCTTGGGAACTCCAACGTTAAGCGAGTTGAGGCTGGTGCAATCCCAAGCTGGGTGACCTACTAGAAAGTTGCACGTGAGCTCCCATAAACAAAACTGTGAGGGCTGGGCCCAAAGTGGATAATATTGTGCTAGATAGGATGGGACCTGACAAAATGGTATCAGAGCCGGACCCCGACCGGAAGTGTGTCAGCGAGGACGCTGAGCCCCATGGGGGGTGGTTTTTAATACTCGGTCTTGGAAGCAAGAACGGTGAGCAAGGCCTGTGAGCTTGGAAAGGCAAGATTGGTGAACAATCTCACATTTCTCGGGGAGGGAAGGTGAAGTGCCTTATATGTATAGGCACATATCTATCTAACACAAGATCTTTTGGGAGCTCGCTGACTTTGGATTCCTTGGAAACTTCAAAGTTAAGCGAGTTGAGGCTGGTGCAATCACAAGATTGGTGACCTACTAGCAAGTTGCACGTGAGCTCCCAGAAACAAAACGTGAGGGCTGGGCCCAAAACGGACAATATTATGCTAGATGGGATGGGACCTGACATTCCTCCCTCTTTCTCTTTCTCTTAGTCTTTCTTTTTCTCCTTTCTTTCTCTCAGTGTCTAGTGGTTACTACTGGGGCTTTCGAGTTAGGGTGTTTCTCTCAATTTTTCACACTGAAACTTACATAAACTCACACATGCACATGCACACATATACAC
Organism: Prinsepia uniflora; assembly: GCA_032719365.1. NCBI lineage: Eukaryota > Viridiplantae > Streptophyta > Magnoliopsida > Rosales > Rosaceae > Prinsepia > Prinsepia uniflora. The sequence continues at coordinate 23,948,524 of CM064876.1, forward strand.
ACACACACACGCACATACACACACACACACACACACACACACACACACACACACACACACACACACACACACACACACACACACACACACACACACACACACACACACACACACACACACACACACACACACACACACACACACACACACACACACACACACACACACACAATCTTCTTATATAATCCTCCTTCCCATGTTGGTGGAACAATCCCAAATAGATAAGGAGAAACAACAGTTATAAACATGATCCAATAATATATTCCTCATAAAATTACCAAAATGCCCCCAAAAATCCTGAACCTGTAGCGTGCCCAAACGGTCTCTAATTACTACGTACTACCTATCTACAGATTCAAAATTTTGAGACCTACACAATAGTACTCACGAAAAATCTAAACGAAATTTCAAGACAAAAGTCAACTTTTACACTAATAAGGGGGAAAAAGTCAATTTATATTAAAAGTTAGCAAGATACATTTCATGATGTTCCGGGCCATTACAGCTTACCCCATTAAAAAATTTCTTCCTCAAAATTTACATAAATAAATGGGGTTACTGAGCCCCCATTTGTGCCTCAGGTTCCCACGTAGCCTCTTCCACGTTCTGATTCCATCGAAACACATTTTCCAGGGGGATTGTCTTTTGTCGTAGCACCTTATCCTTTTGATCCAAAATCTGTACAAGCTACTACTTAAAACTCAAATCATATCGACGCTCAATGGATTGTTTTTCTAACCACGTGTGTCTCATATGGTACATATTTCCTGAGCATCGAGACATGAAACACGTCATGAACTCAAGTGAGTTCTGGTGGTAACGCCAACCTATAAGCCAATGGACCGATCCTTTGAGTAATCTCATATGGCCCAATGTAATGAGGACTCAGTTTTCCACGTCTACCAATGTAAGACCTGTGTCCTGGAGGGAACGGTGAACAAACCCACATTCCTGCGAAGGGGGAATGGTTTGGGAAGGGAATGGTGGTGTGCCTTAAAGGTGTAGGCACACACCTATCTAGCATGAGGCCTTTTGGGAGCTCAGTGGCTTTGGGGGGGATTGGAACCCCAAAGTTAAGCGAGTTGAGGCTGGTGCAATTCCATGATGGGTGACCCCTGGGAAGTTGCACCGTGAGCTCCCGAAAACAAAACCTTAAGGGCGTAGGCTTGCCGTTGAGTATTGCTGTGGCCCAAAGAGGACAATATTGTGCTAGATGAGTCGGGACCTGACAGAGGAGGGTATGGTCCTGACAACCAAAATGTATAATCCTTTCCCAAGGAGATAATTTCAAGAAAACTCGATCTCTGACTGTAAATTCAAGATCTCAAATACGACGATCAGCACAACTATTCTGACGATCCTGGGAAGCTTGTAATCATTCTCTAATAATCCCGACCTTTCCTTCCAATTCATCCACAACCACAGGAGTCAACAACTTCCTTTCGCCCACTTCAGTCCAACATAGGGGTGTTCTGCATTGTTTCCATACAGTGTCTCATACAGAGCCATCTCGATACTAAAATGATAGCTATTTTTTTAGGAAAACTCCATCAGTGCTAGGTAAGTATCTCAGTTCCCATGAAACTATAGAACACAAGTCCTCATCATGTCTTCCAAAATCTGGATAGTCCGTTCAGATTGACCATCCATCTGAGGGTGAAAAGTTGTACTAAAAATCAACTTTGTTCTAGAAGTTTTCTACAAACTCTTCCTGAATTGTGATGTGAACCTTGTATCTCGATCAAACACAATAGACTTTGAGGTTCCTTATAATCTAATGATCTCATCAATGAATATCTAGAAAACTGCTCCATGCGAAAGTTTTCCCATACTGGTGGAAAATGAGCCGACTTGGTAAGTCTATCCACGATCACCCAGACTCTGTCAAACTATTTCTGAGTCCTTGGAAGTTTAAATACAAAATCCATCGTCAGATGATCCCACTTCCACTTAGGAATCGGAAGTAACTGTAAAGCTCCATATGGCTTTTGTCTTTCATCTTTTACTTGCTTGAAAATCAAGTACTTACTCACAAAATTTTCTATTTCTTGTTTCGTACCAACACGTCAGTGGTGTCCTCTAGGAGTACGATACATTTTGGTTCCTCCAAGGTGCATCGCAAAATCAAGTACTTACTCACAAACTTTTCTATTTCTTGTTTCATCTTCTCAACCTCTGGTATGCATAACCTTCTTTTCGTAAGACTCTATCCTTAGTAAGTGTATACTCCTACATGTCCCCTACTTCCATGTCCATTCTAATGATGCACAAAATAGTATCTTAGAAATACGCCTCAATAATCCGATCAATAAGGACATACCTTACATGAAAGCTAGATAAAAGTACTCCCTAGTCACCCATTCCAAGCTCAAATCCCATTTTTTGGAGTTCCAAAAGAAGGGGTAAATATAATTTTCGCATATGATCAATAATACTTGCAGATTTCCTTCTCAGTGCATCAGCCACTGCATTAGCTTTTCCAGGGCGATATTTGATGGTACAATCATAATCTTTGATCAATTACAACAACCTTCGTTGTATCAGATTTAGGTCTTTTTGGGTAAAGAGATACTTCAAGCTCTCGTGGTCCATATAACTCCTGCACTTTTCTCCATAGAGATAATGTCTCCAAATTTTCAATGCATGTACCACTGCTGCCAACTCTAAATAATGTTCTAGGTAATTTAACTTGTGAGGTTTCAGTTGTCTTCATACATAGGCAATGGCTTTCCCATGTTGCATTAACACGCATCCCAAACCTTGTAACGAAGTATCACTGTAAACCTCAAACTCCCTACTATCGTCAAGAAGGGTTAGTATCATGGTGGAAGTCAAACGTCTCTTTAACTCTTGGAAACTCCACTCACAATCCTCATCCTAAAAAAACCTCACTCTTTTTTGGGTCAAACGGGTTAATCGGGCTGCAATTGTAGAGAACCCCTCTATAGACCATTAATAGTAGCCAACTAATTCCATAAAGATCCTTTTCTCTGACACAGTCTTAGGTTAAGTCTAATTAGCCACCGCCTCTATCTTCTGGGGGTATACGTTAATCCCCTCAGTAGATATCACATGCCCCAGAAAATTAGCACTAGTTAACCAAATTTGACATTTACCGAGCTCCACATATAACTGATGATCCCTGAGTGTTCTCAACACTATTGTCAAATGTTCTTCATATGCCTCTTTACTTCTCGAGTATACTAAGATATCATTAATACATCACAAATTGATCCAAAAATGGTCGAAACACCCTATTCATCAAGTCCATAAATGCTAATGAGGAATTAGTTAATCCAAATGGCATCACCAAAAACTCATAGTGGCCATACCTCATCCGGAAAGATGTCTTCAAAATATCTTCCTCCTTTATCATTAACTGATGGTATCCGGGCTATAGATCAATATTTAAGAAATGCATACGCCCTCTCATCTGATCAAACAAGTCATCAATCTAAGGCAGCAGATACTTATTTCGCATTGTTAGCTTATTAAGCTGCTTGTAGTCAATACACAATCGTAAGCTACCATCCTTCTTTTTCACAAACAATATCGAGGCTCCCCAAGATGAGGTGCTTGTACTAATGAATCCCATATCTATCAACTCATGTAACTATACTTTCAGCTCTCTCAACTCTGCTAGATCCATTCTATATGGGGTCTTCTATATCTAATGGGTGCCTGGAAGTAACTCGAACGTAAAGTCAACCTCCCTACGAGGTGGTAATCTCAATAACTCCTCAAGAAATACATCTGGGAATTCTCGTAGTACCAAAATGTCATCAATACTTCCAAGTTTATTCTGAGCATCAACCACATGGGCTAAATAACCTCTACAACCTTTTCTCAACATCCTTTTAGCAGCTAGAACTGATGTCACCCTAGTAGGCAATACCTCCTGATTCCCCTGGAATCTAACTTTCGGTAATCCTGAGCTTCGAAATATCACCTTTTTTATCAAGACACTTAATAGAAGCCCAATGAGTGGTTAACCAATCCATTCCTAATATCACGTCAAATCAAGAAGATCTAAGAGAATCAAATATACTTCGAGGCAATTTCCCCCAACTACCACTAGAACACCTTGGATCATTTTATTCAAAACCAATACATCCCTAGTGGGTGTACAAACCCCATATCATAATAGATATGAGACACTTTCTTTTTTACCACTAATGCAAATCCTCGAGAAACAAATGAATGTGAAGACTTGGGATCTATCAGAACATGTGCATCATGACCACAAATAGATAACATACTTGTTACTATGTTCGGTCCCTCTCGAGCCTCTTATCGGGTGATAACAACTACTCTGGCATGTGGTGTTGAAGGTAAACCACGTCCTCTTGATAAGTTCCTTGCTCCACTAGCATGTATCTCTCCAAACGTACCAGAAGTTTGTCCATAATTTGTCGTATCTTGCCCTATGATACCAACACCTGGGCGATTAGGGTAATCCCGACAAATATGTCCATGATCTTTACAAGAAAATCAATGTATCGTTTAGGGATGCTCCTGTCTACCTGTTGATTATACTGAAGCTTTATTGGACTAGGTAGACATCTAAGACCTCAACCCAAAACTCCAAGCACCTCTCGGTTCAGTACCTCTACTGCTTAGACCCAAATGATAACTGGCAGAGGGTCTAGAACTAATGCTACCCATCATCAAGGATCTCTGACAAAAAGTACTTTTATATGGGTATTCATCTCTCTGACTAGAACCCACGCCTTGTTTTCGTATTGCTAAACTCAACTACACTCAAATCACAACATTTGATAACTTTCTCAAAATGAAAAAAGAGCCTACTGTTGCAACTCCTAGTCAAAGAAAATCTATCTAACTTATAGTCAAAGCTAACTAAGTTATCTCGGAATTTGTTACTACTCGTGGTCAGGTTGCGTGCGCGAAAAACTAGCAATTCTATTTGTTCGGGGAGAGGCTCTGATACAGGAAATCAAGATATATGATCATCAAGTATCCGAAAACTAACGATACAAACTGAAAAACCATGCATGATACCAAATTAACGCGCCCTGATATGAAAAGTCCAGTAGGATATGAAAATCGAGGAATTTTGGCCAACATCTACATAGTGACGTCCAGATGATGAAAGCTATTCAATTAAAACGCTTCGTTTTGAAGGCTCGAGTGAAACATAACCAGTAAAAACGGATTAGGTTTCACCGCAACAGCGGACGTATAGAGCATAGAAAAATGATGATCATACAGTTACGAGACTACCTACAATACTCAATTTCCACCGCTTCACTCCAACCCCATGAGTGTGTGTGTGTGTGTGTGTGTCAGAACAGCTAAACGGTGAGTATACCTAGTGGTTTAATCAATGTAAAACCTCGAAATTAAAACATGTTTTATCCCTCGATTTTAGAAAACTAAAATAGCTATTTTAGACTTGAACGTAGTACGAGAAATAATAAAAAAATAATAATAGTCAAGTGAGTCATTTCGAGTCATGCCGATTCATAAATAATACTAAAATGCATCATGCTAGCAAATGCATCTCATATGTCGACCCAATAAACTCTTACTCTTGAGTCGTTCTAGTCATACTCTCATGGCACAACTGGAAATCTTTGCTCGCGGGTGATAGCAAATACTCTGGCATGTGGTGCTGAAGGTCGATCACGTCGTCTTGATATGTTCTTTGCTCTATAACCTATATCTCTCCAAACATACCGGAAGTCTGTCCATAATCTGTCTTATCTTGCCCTATCATACCAACAACTGGGCGATTAGGGCAATCCCTACGAATATGTCCATGCTCTCTGCAAGAAAACCAATTTATCGTACAGGGTTGTGTAGGTCTACCTTCCTTCCTACATGTTAACTGTACTGAAGCTTTACTGGACTGAGTAGACATCTAAGACCTCGACCCAAAACTCCAGGCACCACTCGGTCTAGTCCCTCTACTAGTTGGACCTGAATGATAACTGGCAGAGGTTATAGAACTAATGCCACCTCTCCTCAAGGCTCTCTGACCAAAAGTATTTGTATATGGGTATTCATTTCTCTAACTAGCATCCATGCCCTATTGTCGTATTGATAAACTCGACTTCACTCGAATCACAACATTTGATAACTCTCTCAAAATGACAAAAGAACTTACTGTTACAACTTCTATTCAAAGAAAATCTATCTAACTCGTAGTCAATGCTAACTAATCTATCTCGGAATTCGTTACTACGTGGTCAAGTTGTGTGCACATACAACTAGCAATTCTATTTGTTCGAGGAGAGGCTCTGATATGGTAAATCATGATATATTATCATCAAGTGTCCAAAAACTAATATTACAAACTAAAACTATGATCTGCTACCAAATTAACGCGCCCCGATTTGGAAAGTTCACTAGGACATGAAGATCAAAGTATTTTGGCCGACATCTGGATAGTGACGTTCAGATGATGACAACCTTTCAATTAAAACGCTTCATTTTGAGGGGTCAAGTGAAACATCACCAGTAAAAACCAATTAGGTTGAACCGCGACAAGGGAAGTATATAGCATAGAAAAATGATGATCATATAGTTACAATACTACCTACAATACTCGATTTTCACTGCGTCACTCTAACCTGAAGATTGTGTCTATCAAAACAACTAGCCAGCCTCCTTGATATACATGAAACACCAGCCGGATCTGAGGGGTTTAAAAATGAAAGGTAAGTGTACCTAGTGGTTTAATTAGTGTAAAACCTCGAAATTAAAATAAGTTTTACTTCTCGATTTTAGAAAACTCAAATAGTTGTTTTAGACTTGAACGTAGTAAGAGAAATAATAATAAAATAATAATAGTCATGTGAGTCATGACAAATCATCAATAATACTCAAATGAATCATGCTATCAAATGCATCTCACAAGTCGACTCACTAAACTGTTACTCATGAGTCACTCTAGTCATACTCTCATGGCACAAATGGATATCTTTGCTCGCGAGTGATGCAAATACTCTAGCATCTGATGTTAATGGTCGACCACTTCCTCTTGATATGTTCCTTGCTCCACTAGCCCGTGTCTCTCCAAACATACCGGAAGTCTGTTCATAATTTGTCATATCCTGCCCTATCATACCAACACCTGGGCAATTAGGGAAATTCGTACGAATATGTTCGTGCTCTCTGCAAGAAAACCAATGTATCGTATAGGGTTGTGTAGGTCTACCCTCTTGTCTACTCGTTAATTGTACTGAAGCTTTATTGGACTTAGTAGACATATGAGACCTCGACCCAAAACTCCAAGCACCTCTCGGTTCGGTCCCTCTACTGCTTAGACCTGAATGATAACTGGCAGAGGTTCTAGAACTAATGCTACCCTACCTCGAGGCTCTCTGACCAAAAGTATTATTATATGGGTATTCATGTCTCTGACTAGCACCCACGCCCTGTTGTCGTATTGATAAACTCGACTTCACTCGAATCACAACATTTGATAACTCTCTCAAAGTGACAAAAGAACCTACTGTTACAACTCCTAGTCAAAGAAAATCTATCTAACTCATAGTCAAAGCTAACTAAGCTATCTCGGATTTCGTTACTACTCATGGTCAAGTTGCGTGAACATAAAACTAGCAATTCTATTTCTTTAAGGAGAGGCTTTAATACAGGAAATTGAGATATATCATCATCAAGTGTCCGAAAAATAATGATAAAAACTAAAACCATGCTCTGATAGCAAATTAATAAGCCCTGTTCTGGAAAATCCATTAGGACATGAAGATCGAGGTATTTTGGCCGACATCTTGACAGTGACGTCCAGATGATGAAAGCCATTCAATTAAAACGCTTCATTTTGAGGGGTCAAGTGAAACATAACCAGTAAAAACCGATTAGGCTTCACCGCGACAGCGGAAGTATAGAATATAAAAAATAAGGATCATATAGTTACAAGACTATCTATAATACCTGATTTCCATCATGTCACTCCAACCCCAGGAGTGTGTGTCATAACAGCTAGCCAGCCTCCTCGATATACGTGAAACACCAACCGGACTTGAGGGGTTAAAAAAAAGGGTGTCCTCACCTAATGGTTTAATCAGTGTAAAACCACGAAATTAAAACATATTTTACACCTCGGTTTTAGAAAACTCAAATAGCTATTTTAGGCTTGAACGTAGTATGGGAAATAATAATAGGCAAGTGAGTCATGTTGATTCATGCCAAATCATAAACAATAATAAAATGCATCATGCTAGCAAATGCATCTCACATCACACCAGTCTCAAGAAATGGTTCTTAGCCCAACGTCTGAGACTATCCACAATCAACTCAGACACATAACTCATCACATCATGTCAACTCATATCATCGTATAATGTCATCATGTGATCATACCATTATCATCATTATATGCCCAACATCCTCATCTGAATGCCATAGTTTCCAAACATCAAACTCAAATTATGTGAATATATGTTTATTCTTCAAACTAATTTACAATTTTGTAACATCGTGCATCAAATGATTTTCGTAAAATGAACAATTACATTCATAATTTTCCATATTTAATCTAAAAACATACGTCGATAATTCCCAAGAATTATCAATTACTTATTTAGAAATAATTTTTAAATTATTTTATCATATGTCCATTTCTTAAAAATGAAGCAGTCATTTTAAAACTTTGCATTCGAACTTATCATAATTTCTGTAGAAGCCTTGCAAAGTGTGACATAGTATAGTTCCACAAAAAAAATTTATATTCTTGTAATTTACTAAAAGTTCCCAAAACACGCCAATGATAATTTAAATACAAAATTAAAATTATTATCACGTAAATCAAACCAAATTCTAAACCAATTTTTTTAGCCAACATATCCCAAAAATCTACCAAATATTCCAAAATCATTTTAAAATCCTAATCACCCAGAGAGAATTTTTTCTATTTCATTTCATTGCCCTCTTATCTTATTACATTACAAATAGGTTTTCAAAAATAACATGTTCCAAAAATCTTCGCTCTGATACCAAGTTGACAGGACCCGACCCCATTTTTCAAGAAAAACCGAATCGGTCCTGCTTCCGTCTGACAATTCTTGCCAAACAAGAGATTTTACTAATTTTGTTTACATTATTAAAATAACCAAATTACAACAATCCTTGCGGGGTTACTGCTCACGTCCGATCTACTTGCCCCGACAAGTAATGGTTGTACTAGTTTGATCGATTCTTTTACCATCGTTGAAAAATTACTCATTTGCAAACGTAATTACAAATAGTCATATACATTTAACCTTTTAGTCAAACATAGTCACGTTTTCATTTTCATAACCTTTTGTAAAACTTCCAAAATAATAATTTCAATAATCCAAAGGATATGTTAATGCACTCAAGTTCTTAGTAACACATCTTATTTACTCTCCTTTTAAAACCTTTTATATCTCACACTTTACCATAGAAGTCCCTTACAATAATTCCCCTAACATCTAATTATTGTGTTATACAAGTAATGATCATAATCAACCTCTAAACATTGCAAAGTCAAATACAATCTTATTACCCATATATATAAACCTATAGTTAAGGCTTTAACTCCAATTCCCTAATTCCAATTCCTTATTTCCATATACTCGCCTCATGCGGCTGCGCGTGGTGGCCATGCACCAGCTATAGTGTCATTTTCAACCTGGGTTCCCGCAATCGAGCCACTACGACTCACGATTGTGACCTGATTCCAAAACCCAGTTTTCACGTCCATTTCACTTACCTTAATCATCGAATCACATTTAGAAGAACCCAAGGGAAGATCTGTAGAGTTAAAATGATAAAAACTTACCTTGATGCTCAGTGTAAACTCACGAGCTACGATCATGGTTTCAAAGTCTTTTCCAGGGACTTCCCTGCATCCCATCCTTTTATTTTTCAAGTCTGAGAGAAGCCTAAGAGCATGATAAAACTTCCAGGGATCGTGGATCACCGCCAGGAAGCTCCACGACTTCCTGAACGCTCACGACCAAACTGTGGTTTCCACAGATTCCTTCTTCGGGTCTAGGAGTCCCCAGTTTCTCCACAACCTCATTCTAAACCTCTCTTTTTTCTTTCTACTCTTCCTTCCTTACCCTTCTTTCCTTGACTTTTCCTTCCTTCCTTCCTCACAGTGGTGGTGATTCATGGTTATTTCCTATTCGGCCTACCACCCCTGAAAACTCCCTTGCACACACACACCCACTCATATAAATAATGTTAGTATGTCGGTGATAGAGAGGGTGAGAGGAACATTCAAGAATCATTTAGACACAATCACATGCTTCACATGTAAATTTGTGAAATGACCAAATTGCCCTCTATTTAAAAATTACCAAAATACCCAACCCAAAAAAACTTCATGTGATCTCCAATTTTGGCATGCCGTCTGTCTACAAACTCAAGATGTCAAAACCTTCGTAATGGTCTTCTAAGATTCCCAAAAGATGTCCATAGAAAAAAGTCAACTATTGGACTTTTTATGGGGCAAAATCGTCATTTTTACTTTTCTCGAAGTTCTGGGACGTTACATAACAGCTGTCTAATAGCTGGTAGCCGATCACATACATATTCCTAGTGTGAGAGGGAGCCCTATTCGGCCAAAAAAGGGAATAAACTTTTCTTGGTCAATCTTGGACACAATGACCTCACCTAAGCTGCGATTGGGACACCTGAAATCCATCTGGGTGATTGGAAATTGCTCTAGCCACTGGAGGTAAGTCGAAACAGGCCCAAGCCCTTGAACAAATCTGACTTAGGTAGGCCCTTTTGAAATGGACTCCGAATTGGGTCATGATAATGTGATTGGAAAGAGTGCTTAAATCATGGATCAAGTGCATATCAAATGGGCCAAAACGAGCATGTTTAGTTGTTGGTACAAAGAGATCAAAAGCTGGCACAACTGGCCCTTGGTGCGGGCTAGGGCCAAGAATCAAGCACATGCCAGGTGCAGAACTTGAAGTCTAGGAACTAGGCGCAGGTTCTCGATGCAAGACCACGATAAGAGTTGGGGCATAGGGCCTCTGGCTAGAGCTCAAAATTAGGCATAGGGTTCAGAACTTGGCACGAGCTAGAGCTTGAGCACAAGACCTCAACAAGAACTTGGAATGGAACCTGATATGGGCTGGCATAGGGACTCGCACATGGACTAGCATAGAGACCCCAGTTGGGACTCACTAGGTGCTTGAAATAGGCATAGAACCTTAGTAGGGCCTAGACTTAGGTACATGACCTCGGTTTAGAGCCTTGGTTCAACTTGAGACAACTCCTTCATTTTGACTTGGATTCTAACCGTTCTTTTTTCATTATCTTCAAATTTGAATCATCTTTCATACTGTAAAAATCACACAAAGAATATCACTTTCTTCTTATTATTGCATGAGTATACTCAAAAGATACAAAAAAGGGGCTTGCAACGATGCATAAATAAGGACTTATCGGCAACCTTATTACATGTACGCGGCACAAAATAAATATGAATAGACTCAAAATGAGCCATTGAAACAAGGATATCGACTACTAAGCACAGAGTCTATAGTTGGACACTGGATCCCTTCAAACCTAGAGAATATGTGACACTAGGTAGGGGTTTGGAAGTGGAGTCTCTTTAGGATCCACTCCAGCGTTTAGAGATTGGTTAGTTGGTAAAAATACAGAGTCTTTTCTGCCTCTATCATGCTTTTCCCTGCTTGAGATTGCTTTTTAATTACCATGTCATGAACCACCCCTCTCGTCCTGAATATTCATACCCTTGGTATATTGAGATCTCTTCTGCTAGGCCACCAGACACATTAGTTGCCACTCCATTATTTCATCAGAGAACATTTTGTTAAGAATAAAATAATTAAAGTCATTAACCATTGGTTGACAAAATCAAATTCACTATCCATCGTCTATAATACTTTTCTATAATGTAAATTCGCGCTATTCTAATCTATCTCTATAATCTCCCACAAGAAAATTAATATATACATATATATATATATAAAAAATATGAAGTGGCCTCCTATTCAAAAAGACCCATGAACTTCAAGAGAGAGAAATATCTCCCTTCTCTCTAGATTGCTTTTTATATGATAATGCTGCTATTATAGTTTTCCAGATAACAGATGCTCTGGAGTCGAAAAAAAGGTCAAAAACAAAAAAAAAAAATTTAAAAGGCAATTCCTCTATCGTTATTAGATTTAATCTGATGCGGGCGCAGATTGGGATCTGCTCTTCTTGATGTAGCTCCCGAATCTTTGGGCGACTGCAGTATCGTACGATGTATCCCATACCTGAGAATTCAGCCATGTTAAATTCCGAATCAGTCTACCTAGAAAAGCCATTCAAAACCTTAATACAAGATACAGAGAGATAGCTCACTTCCAGTTTCCCTTTTGAGCCTCCTATGGCCAGCAAAAAGGGGTCATCTTCAGAGAATGAAATAGAAAATACAGCTCCCTGACAACAATCAGAACAGAGTCCGAAATCAATCCACTCAAAAATGAATCAATAAGAAAGAAGAGATACTCATCAGATTTGTGCGATGAGAAAATTATAAATCACTTACTGCTTTAGGATTCCTGGATCCAATGCAGGAAGGTTGGTTGTTTGATAAATCCCAAAGTTTTACCTGCAACAAATGATAGTGGAGTTTAAATAAATATTCAGATCCGCTTGGTATATGGAGTCTGCAGTCAGTGGGAAGAACTTCATACCATTTTATCTGTAGATCCAGTTGCAAGAAACTGGAAAGAAAAAAGGCACGAAAGTGAGATTCCACGTAGATCAAGGACAAAAGAGTGCACAAAGTGAGGAGAAAGAGGACTGTACATTAGGTGCTGAAGGGTTATAGGAGATAGCGCAAACAGCGTTGTCATGTGCATGAAGAGTAAAACTAGGTTTAGACTCGGAAGTAGGAGCAGCTGTGGCAGCTCGAATATCAAAACCCTTGACTGTACCATCTTCAAGGCTCACCTGGATGGATTAAAAAATGAACAATACATATTATTAATTCTTATATAGCCAAAGAGTTAACTGTAACCAAAATAAAAATATATACAATACACACATGTTAATGAATAACAAGGAATAAACAAAATTGCAAAGAACTTTGTGACCACGGAAAAGTGACTGTCATAAGAGATGAAGCACAAACCACAAAAGAATGCTCCGTGTGTGGATCCCATGCCAAGCTTTCTACATCAGCTGTGACTGTCCACTTATAGCCGGAATGAGATGGCACTCTCCCATCTTTCTGGAATACGATTATAAATGCACAAGTCAGAGAAATCTTCAAGCAAGCAAATTCCTTAACAACGGCTTAAGTTCTATGGTAAAAAATATATAAAAAGAAAATAGCACTCAAGGAGATAATGGATACCAAGACTACTGTATGATCAAAAGATCCACTAAGCAGAACTTGAGGGGAAAAATGATTCCAAGCAACTGCTTGAACCTGTAAAAATTAGTATGGAGAAAGTTAAATTGAGGTTAAATGGCAAAAGCTGAAAGGAAAAGTCAGCTGAACTCCGGAAAATAATGATCCCAAGATTTCCTTTTTCCTACAGAAAACCATCCAAAATTTGATTTTGTGAAAACGCATTTAAATGCATTTCTGTTTAAAATCTTGCCTTGTCTGTATGATGCTCCATGGTAATATTACATTTTCCAGCAGCTACATCCCAAATCTTAACTTGTTTGTCAGCACTTGCACTAGCAAGAATATTTCTGTTTACAGGAAAAGACAACAAGGGAATTAACCTTCCACTGAAGCTTTTAATGAAGGAACAACAGGCTGGTATAAAATACATAAGAGTTAACAAACCTGTACTCCTTATTCCAAGCAAGCCCAAGAACTGAATCTTGGTGGCTACCTTCTTTGTATTTGATTGATGCCTAATACAAAGAAAGTTACAGAAATTGGTAAAAGGAGTGACGAAGAGTCACATGGTTATCAAGACCCAAATAGGGAAGGAATTGAGTACCAAACCTTCTTTCCTTTCTTTTTCTTCGTTTCAGCAATACCACCCAATACCACACATGGTTGTACTTCATCAATCTGAAAAACAGAAAAAAAGTTCAGAAAATACATTAATATCGCCATCAATTTTCTACTTGAGCCTATGTAATGATACTACGACCCATAAAGTACATACAATGTCAAGATCCCATATCTCAATGGAAGGTTCATCCATTAAACCAACAGCTATGAAATTCCCTGCCAACATAAGGAACATTCGGTGACATCAGCTAAATATGAAGGCATCCAATTCAGAAATCGAAAAAGATATTTAACCTTAAAGAATTGTAATTGCTATCAAGGAAAACGAGAAACAACAATGGAAAAGATAAACTGCAATTTAGATTCACCAAAAAGAGAGCTAACGAGTGACAGACATTGAGAAGAAAAAATCTTAGTAACAAAGCTGTAATTGACATCAAGGAAAACCACCAGTGAAGATGATCATCATTCAACTTCACCCAAGTGAAAGGTAATGACTAGCAGAAATTTAGAAGAAATTACAATTTAAAATTCACGTATATGAGCAACCTCCAGAATTTCAAACAAAATGCATATATCATGAATCCTACCTTTGTCTCCGCCTTTGAGAGGACAATCAAGCCATGCTGTGCAAAGGGGAAATGCTGATATGATGACATCATGGTGAACATAAACATTTGACTCACCGTCATCTGATTCAACATACAGCCAAATCTGCTCAAACAAATTCAATATCATCAATTCCAATGAGATAAAGATTGAAACAAATAGTTTCAGCTAACTATTCCATGCCTCAAGCTGGCTGACATCATCCTCATTACGGGCGCAAACTATGACTGCATCAGTTGGATTAATGTTCATATCATCGCTTTCTTCAGAATCCTCGTACTTCAACAAAATAAAAATGGAAAACCAAGTTAAACATCTAGCCTCACAGAATAAGAAAAAAAAATGTAGAATGATCATGTTGTAAAACGTACATCATCCTTAGTCTTGAGATATGGATCCATGTCGTTACTTGGGTAGTAAAGGTCCCCAAGCCCACTACTAAATGGATCAATCCCTGAAGTCAGACACAAACGTCGCAACATTAGCTATAAATCCTAAATGACAGTCATAAGAGGAAACATGCAGTATTTATAAACCGATTCATAAACGTAAGCAGATTACAACTCGGTAATTGCAAGAATGCTTCAAGTTCAACCATATCTAATAGTTTGATTGCTAACACCTCCATTTACATTTACAAGGAAAGACATGTACTAACAGATTCTTCTACCCAAGAACCACAGAAAATGAGAAATTTACAGGTTTCATAAGGCTTTAAGTTTAACTCCAAGCAACATTTTGACTGTCCATGCTTAAGCAACATTATATCAGATCCCGTCTTATACTCCAAATATAATTAAAAAGAAAAATCAAATGGAAATACCTTCCTCCTCAACATCATAATGTTCCATGTCAAGCTCCTTCAACCCATCGGTTATGTCATTAAATTTGGTCCCCTGTTCAGTAATTTTGGAAGCTTTTCCTAGTGCTTTTGCTACCGCTAATGCTTGGGAAGCTTGGTCACCATCCCTGGGGGTTTCAATATCCATTTCTCCTTCTTCCTCTTCGCTTTCATCATCTCTACTGCACAAAGGCAACAACAGCCCACCATAACCATATAACTCGGCAAGATGAAAATCATAACCCATGCTGCATGAACCGACTCAGCCAATAGACATACACATTACACATATACTACATGAAAATTTCAATTCTTCTCTTGCTTCAAGAAAGAATCCGTCAATTTGTGACAAAGTTTTCCTTTTAAGAAAAAATCAAAACCCATCAATTTGTTGCAAATTGAGTGGACATCTTTGAAGAACAACCAGCAAACAAAAATTATCCGCTTATCAACACCAGTAAAGCATTATACAACAACAAAATTGAGCCAGCAAAAGTAAAGAGGAGTTGAAGAAGTTCACCTTCTCTCCAAAGCACCGGATTTTATCAGCTCTTCGATTTCCTCTTTGGTGGGTGGGTCGGCGACTGAGGGAACTGGCTTTGCCACCCCTTTTGGCACCCAAGAAATTGCTGATATCATTTTTTTCTTCTTGGTTTGTAAAGAATTTAAATTCCTGTAGTGAACAAATATGGAGGTTTAGGAGGCAGAGACGGATCTATTAAGGGGCAAGGGTGGTCAATTGACCACCACAAATCCTGAAAACCTCCATTAAAGCTTCCATGTTCAAGCGTAAAACATCTAACATCTTACCCCCTAAGTACTTCAATAAGTAATTCCTTACCTTTGTGTTCACTCTAATTCCCCCTTGCTTTTGCGCTGAGTTCTGCTGGCCCACTGACTCTGTGCTCCACCTTTGAGGAAGTTACACCAATAAGCTAAAGAAATTAAATGTCAAAGAAATAAAAAAAATGGAAGTAAGATGAAAACCTGACAGCTGAGACGAGAAAGCGATCAAATCATCCCGAGAAAAAAGGCCCTTCGCCGCTGCAGATGAATTCGATGCCGGCGAAATCGCGAGAACGATGATAAGAGAGGGAGAGTGTGAGGGATGATGTGATAAGCAGGACTACGCTAGGGTTTGCCGCTCTCAAACCTCAACAGTCGACTCAATCCTGAAAGCTGGTGCGGGTCTACGTTTGGGCTGTAGCGGGTATAACGATGTTAGCATCTCGGCCCATTTTTAACTTACAATAAATTAATAATCAACCGTTGATATATGATGATATTTGTTTGCTTAAATCCTCCCTAATAGTTTTCAAATTTTAAAAACTCTAACATGGATAATTAAAAACAAAGCCCCTCCTCAGATGGATGATGGTGAACAAACAGCCCTTCAAAGAATGTTGCATCATCCACAACTACTTTAAAGTTTCTCTTTATTCTTTACTTACCCTCCTATGTTTGTTTGCATGGTTAAGTATAAAAAAAAATTGAAAACAAAAAATTGGAGATTTTCTTTGAACTTTATATTCTAGTTTGAAACATTTTTATTTATTTATGCTTTTTTTTTGTACCAAATGTATTTTAGCTTCTTTTTTTCTTTTCAAAACTATGTATTACTTTACTTACTAAATATACTTTATATTACATATGTAAAAAAATTAACATCTTAAGGTTGTCTAACAATAAATTAAAAATATAATACATAATGTTGAAGCAGAATTCATCCATACTCATAAAAGTTTCATTGATCCCTGCAAACAGTAAATAGTAAGATATCGCTCGCTCTGATCGAGGTCCCAAGGGGTTGTTTGACCAAAAATGCTTCAATGCTTAAGTTATCTTTGAGAGAGAAATCACAAGAGTTGAAATAGTGTTGAATTGAATTACCTGTAAAGTGAAATGATCTTCTCTATTTATAGAGAATCTTTGTGAGCCAAAGAGCGTTCAAATTGGTCGATTAATTTTGTAATTAATAAATAATATATTATTATTAAAATATATTATTTCGTAATTGTAATAACTACTCATTATGATGATAATTATTATAATTTTAATACTAATATTAACTGTCCATTATTAAGAATAATGATAATTAATTCTCGGGGGTATATTAATATTAATGGGGCTTAATCCGATTAAATAATATAATTGAGTGAAAATATATTATGTAATGTGTGGGTATTTGTGAGCTGTTAATGTCATTAACATGGGCAATTTGGATATTTTGGGAATTATGGACCACATAGGGGCTCCACAATTTTCGAGTAATTTTGGATTCCACAAATGCCCTCACATCACTTAGAAATTCAGGGAATTCTAAGGGATGCACAATTTTTCGGAATTTTGTGGAATCATTCTTGTTGGTGACAGAATGCTTATCGTGTATTTTTTTTAAAAAAAAAAAATACTTGGGTTCAAAGCCGTAGATTGAGTGAAAAATGAATCTATGCGGTGATTGGGCTTGTAGCTTGAAGGATTTGAGATTGTAGCTTTAAAAGAAATTGGGCCTTGAATTTTCTAATAATCCACTAGAATTAACTTCATTTATGAGCTAGGGTTAATTTATCCTTTTTGTAGTGACGAATCTTGTATGTGTTCCTAAGAAAAGGAAGTTGTCCATTTTTCGGGGTCTCGAAGGGGCATGGAAACACATAAGAACTCTTGAAGGGAAAAGAGATGTAACTCCAGTTTCTTCGGAAACTGTAAGATCTTTGGTGCAAGAAGAAGGAGTTGACCTGTATCATCTTGACTTAGTTCTGATTTCTATATTTTTTTTTTTAAGAATACCGAGTCGGGCTCTTCTCCTACTTGTATAGAATCTTTGGGATTCATTTATTTCAATCGGGGGTGGCTTGCTTTGGTTTTGGTGCATTTCATGTAACAAGATTGTATGGTCCTGGAATATGGGTATCCGATCCTTATGGACTAACCGGAAGGGTACAATCCATAAATCCAGCGTGGGGTGTGGAGGTTTTTGATCTTTTTGTTCCGGGAGGAATAGCCTCTCATCATATTACAGCAAATCAATGATGGGTTCTATATTGGCAACTAAATGGGCAACCAAATAGGATAAAACCCTTTGTCAGGCTATTTCCCTTTTTTCGGAAGAAAATGAGGATCCGGACAAAATCGATAAAACGAAAGAGACCCGAGTGAATGGAAAGGAAAAAACAAAGGATCAATTCCGATTTGAAAAACCTATTGTAACTATTCTTTTCAAATATAAACGGTGGAATCGTCCGTTGTGATATTTAAAAAAAAACATTCTTTAACAAATGAAATGTCACAATATTTTTTTTATACATGTCAAAGTGATGGAAAGGAAAGAATTTCTTTTACGTACCCCTCTAGTTTGGCAACCTTTTTTGAAATGAAACAAAAAAAAATTTTCTTTGTTCACAAAAGAAAAATTCCCCTCTAATGAATTTTATAATCATTGGAATTATATGAACTGGGATTGGAACAAACGAGGAACGAGTGACCACAAGCTCTGCTTAAGCGTTCGACATACACAGGGGTTCCACGCTTTCAACCTGGTTTGGGAATTTATGAATATTATACTTTATATGATTAATACTACTTATTCAGCAAATTCGATTGATTGATACGAGTTGATTTTCTGTTACGATAAATTGACGAAACAATAGTCGGGCCTCAGTTCTTTGTCTGATAGAGGAAACAACCTTCTATTTTCAACTCCCCGAAGCATTTCGTTGCTTACTACGCCCTTCCTCGTCTCTGGGTGCCTAGGTATCCACCGTAAGCCTTTCCTCGTTTGAACCTCGCCCTTAACTTTATTTAAGGCTATGCCATCCCCTAAGGTGCTGCTAAATGGAAGGATCTTATCAACGTCCATGAATGATAAATCATAGCATAGATCGAATTCCTGAATCGAAAAAATTGGTATTCACAACCACTGATGAAGGATTCCTTGAAAAGTTAAGGATTAGTAATCATTTTTTGAAGTCGAATGGATTCAGTCTTATACATATGCGAGGAAAGTAATCAAAAAAGAAAGAAGATGAGTTCTTCTTTCTTTTATCACTTAGGAGCCGTGCGAGATGAAAGTCTCATGCACGGTTTTGAATGAGAGAAAGAAGTGAGGAATCCTCTATATAGTAACGGTATTTTATTATGAAGATTCGCCAAGTAGCTGACCCTATTAGTCCGTTCTTATGGACCGAATTGTCTCAAGACTTTCTGAACCCAGCTCACGTACCGCTTTAATGGGCGAACAACCTGGTATGGCTATCAAAATCGTGAGCATCAGTGTGTAGGTTCCAGATCCAAGACATCTCTCGATTGGGTCTCAACTATTGGTAAAGTCGTCATACTTCCTTCACCTAAACGAGAACTTGATTTAGCGGCTCTTTCCAAAATTTTGTCGTCAACGTATAAAAGAAGGATGAGGCAACAATCATGGCGCCAGCGAAAAAACATGGAAGAATCCGCACGGCTACAGTGATAAAAAAAAATGGGGGGCACTTGAGTCAGCCGCCGGCGCCCGACTGCGTCTTGACCCCTATCCAATTTTTGGGCCAATTCCCCATTCGTACTACCAAAAAATTCTACAGTTCCTTACCGTATAAATTTCCAACCCTTGGACATTGAGTCAATACAGATTAATATTTAAGGATAAATATTACCTATAACGACCCATCACGAAAGTCGGGATTAGATTAGTGCTTAATGACGGATTAGCAAAGATAATCGGTGATTAGTTGGATACTTTTGGAAGGACGGTGCAGAATGACGATTTTGCCCTTAGAATGGGTAAAATATTGACTTTTAGTTCGGGAGGTCAAATGGACTTTGACCGATGACCGTGACATATTTCGAGACTTCGCGAGTCCGTAGACAGGTGGCACGCCCGATTCCGACATCTGAGGAGGAAGTTATGATGTTCGGAAGATTGAGGACATTTTCGTAATTTGGTTAAAAAGGAGGAATTTGTTGACTTTTTGAACGACAAGTTTTCTTCATGTAAACCGAGGACCGTTAGATAGGTCTCGATGTCCTGAGTACAACGACAGGCGGCATGACATGACCCATCCCAATCCCCCCGGGATTAGTGCGGGATGACCCTTCTCCCGTCTGACACGAAGTGTCAGACAAGGGATATGTCCGACCTTTGCCCTCTCGGGCTATCAGAGTACGCCAGGATCAGGAGGAGGTATGTGATATCTCGATCTCTGCTACAGTCCACATCCGATGTCAACCTGAAGGGTATTAAAAACAGAAAGACTGTGAGTGGACAAAAATAAAGATTTTATAAAACATTTCCATAAAAGACATTTATACCCTCCACTAAAAAGCATGCATGCATAGTAAAACCATTTATCCAATCGTATATGTTAAAACATCCATAAATAGGGTCACAACCCCAAGTTCCGTAAATACAAGTCACACGGGCTCCTGCCCAAAACCAATTTACAGAAAACCAGAACATAGTAAACATATGTGGGATCTCAGCCCAAATCCATTTATCATCATAAAACACAGTTTCCCAAACCAATTGAAACCATGTTTATCCAATATATTCATATCCAGAACCTGTCACGATAAAATAAAGCTACACGTGTGCTAACCGGGGTCTCAAACCCAAGTCTCTCCAGGGTCCACCCAGGTCAATGTCCGTAGATCAATGGCCCTCCCTGGAGGTAACGAACCATGCCCATCCTGAGAGTAAGGAACCCAACTGGGGGGCGACTCCACTCAGTCAGTGCTCCGTGACTACTCCGGGGTCCACCTAGGCCAACGACCCTCCCCGGAGGAGACAATCATATATAAAGGATGGAATATGAAAAACCTTTTGAAATCATTCTTTAAATTTTTCCAGGATTCATGCCCGGCCTCCATAAGCCGTCATGAACCATAAAATCCTTTTATGGGTTCATGCCGGTTCCCATAAACCGTCATGACCCGTAAATCCATTTCAGGGGTTCATGCCGGTTCCCATAAACCGTCATGACCCGTAAAAACCATTTCAAAGGTTCATGCCGGTTCCCATAAACCGTCATGACCCATCAAAACCATTTGTAACACATAACTGTGCCCTAGGCCCGAATCCACATAGAAACTGGACCTCAAGTCCGATTCGTAAACCAATTGGGCCTCCGGCCTGATTCCGTAAATCAAATGGACCTCAAGTCCGAGAGTTACCTTTTCAAATCCAAAATCATTTCATGAAATCATATCCAAAACCATAAGTACGGAAAATCAGTATAAAATCGAAAAACCTCGATTTACGTGCAAGCACGTAAATCGCCTCGAAATACGTGAAACCATATAATTCACAAGCATCCAAATCAACATCATAAAATCATATTCATAATCCATTTGGAAATCCAAAACCATTTCATTTAGACCAATAAAGACATACAGCCCCGTATAGGCACCGTATAGGGCCGAAACCTCGAAATACGTGCCTATACGTAACCGCACATCCAAATGCACTCATGGCATCACAAACAAGTATTTAAAACATATAATAAACATTTATGAATGCACCAATTTAGAAAACAAGGTCCACTCACAGACCGTCCGAAGCAGCGCCTCGATACGCGTGCCATACGGCTCCCCGAGCCGATCACCATTACCGGGACTTCCAAACCTGTCCAAATTAATTTAGAGGGTTACTAACTACTTATATAACCCCTCACTAAAGCCCCGTAATTTTCCCGTATTTTTAACTATTTTTAATCTCAAAACCTAAACCTTCCGATGCCCCGAAACATATCGAGACGGTGTCCGATCGACACGAAACTAGTCCCAAAATGTTCGTTACATCGAATAGATGATTTCGTATGTTGAACACATCCCCAGAAACCCCACCACGCGCTGCCACGCGCCGCCCAAAGGCCCCTGCGCGTGGGCTCACGCGCCGGTGAACAGTGCGTCGTTCCCAGCGATCGAACCGGTCTGGGCCGGCCGGTCCGGTCCAACCCCTGCAACTGGACCGGCGTAACCGGTCCAGGCCTCCTTCTCCCTCATTTTCGGTCCAATTTCCTCCATTCCAATTCCTAAATTCCTATTTTCTCATTTCCATTCTATCCCAATCAACCAAACTAATCAAAACCTCCTAAATCCTAACCAAAATTAGAGGGTCTCACGACCCTGTTTTTCCCGACCACCCTCACGGCTTCCTCCGCCGTGAAGCACCCTCCAAACCGTCCTAAAATCATCCTAGCAACTCCCTAATCATCTTCCAATCATCCAAAAACAACTACAACATTAAAATAGAATTAAAAGGGAGAAAATGGGCAACCGGGTTACCTGTTCGGGTTTGGGCCTCGGCCGTGCACGGTGGCGCCGTCCTGGGCTGGCCACCACGTCCTCACCATCCTCACTTCACTCTGTCCTCAGTTCTAGCCGCATGGGAGGGGTTGGATGGGTTTTGGATGGTTGGGTGAGATCGGGTGGGTGTTTGGAGGAATGGAAAGCAAGAAGATGATCGATGCATGTATGGGAATTAAGGGCTAGTGGATGGGTGACAAGTGTCACTCATCCATTGGTTGCTGAAAAGTAACTGAGCCCACTAAAGACAAACGGTCCTCGGAAAACGTGTCGCTGGGAATAGTGTCCCGAAACTTTCGTGAACCGTAACTTCGCCGTCGAACGTCCGAATTCGACGTGCCACCTATCTACGGATTCGTATCGTCCTTATCTACGTAACGGTATTCGGCCCTCGGCCATCGGACCTCCCGGTCAAAAAGTCAACATTTGACCCCCATTTAACCAAAATTACCAAAATGCCCCTAAACTTCTGAACGTCATAACTTCCTCCTCGAACGTCGGAATTGAACGTGCCACCTGTCTATGAACTCGTGACGTCACGAACTACGTCACAGTCATCGGTCAAAGTCCATTTGACCGCCCGATCGAAAAGTCAACGTTTTGCCACCACTAGGGGCAAAACGGTCATTCCGCATCGTTCGTCCGATTCAGCCTAACTAATCACCGATTAACCTCACTAATCGTGATTAGTCACTAATCTAATCATGGAATTTGGGACGAGTCGTTACACGGCACGCCTTCATCGGATATCGGACGGATAAGATATGGGTCTAGAAAGCGAAGGGTAAAATCTTAATTTGAAACTTTAGGGGCATTTTAGTCTTTTTACACCTTGAATTTTGTGCAAACCAGATAGGGACATATGGGCTAAATTAATTGGATATTTGGAGAGTGGTCCACAGGGTGTGTGACACCTGGCCCTTGTCTTGTGGCTTCCAGCCTTTTCTCTCCCGGTTAACCAACATTTTAAATTGTTGGGTTTATCGAGTAAATGAGAAAAAGAGCGAGAGACTGAAGCACAGAGACAGAGCAATCATGTGTGTTTGAAGTGCAGGTTCATTTGGGCTTGTAGGTGCGTTTGAGTAAACATAGAGATAAGGTGGTGGTAGGGTGGTGCCCACGTCGTGGTGGCCGTGATTGGGTGGCCCTAACCCGTGAGGAAACAAAACAGAGGAATTGAATATCGTGAGGAACCAGGGCTGAACCGTTTCTATACGACCCAAAGTACTCGTCCTGTCTGAAGGAAATGTGAAGGGAAGGTGAGACAAGTCGATTGGTGGCCCTGGATTGAGCTGCCGTGGACTGGTGGCCAGCGAACCGACACGGTAAGTTTGAGCATAAAACTTGGTTATGGAGTTTTAGGCCTTGACGATGACTGCTATTGATTGGAACCTGCTAATTGAAGGTAAACGAGTTGATTAGGACCAAAGTGGAGGCTCGAGGAGGTCGGGCAAGGATGAAGGAAACGGTTGCAAAACAGAGTTCGATTTTGCAGGGGACAGGTGAGTTTTACGTCCTAATTGTCAAACTTGAGTAGTTAGATCGATCAGTTAGAATGGGTCGATGGCACTAGACTTAAAAGGATTGAAAATAGTTAAGAAATGGACAAAAACTGTGTGCGCCGGTCCAGTTGAACCGGCTGGACCGAACCGGTTCAGACCGAGTTTCTTGAGGACAGGATGATGAACAGTACCCGCGCGTGGGTTCCACTCGCAGAAACTTCCAGACGCGCATGGGGGCGCGTGAGGGGTAGTTTGTGAAATCTTCCAACATGACTTTTAAAGTATTTGATGTAACGAACATTTTGGCACTTGTTTCGAGACGACCGGACATCGTCTCGATATGTTTCGGGAGGTTCAAAGGTTTTAAGCTTCGGTTAAAAATAGATAAAATTACGGGAAAATTATGGGGCTTTAGTATGACCTTTGTGAAGTAGTTAGTGACCTTAGTATGGGATTTGGACAGGTTTGGGAAGCCAAGGATAGCGGAATGACCGGGAACGGCGTAAGTGCACGCGTATCGAGGCGACGTCGGAATGGTCTGTGAGTGGGCTTTGTTTTCTAACTCTTGATGCATGCATATATGTTTTTATATGTTTTTTATATGTGATTCTATGATTTGATTTATGATCTTGATGCTTTACGGTTTCGCACGTTTTTCGAGGTATTTACGGAATTTCACATTTTACGAGATTTCGATGGACATTGTGATTTGAACCTGGTTTTAATGATTCGATTTCGAGATTTGAAATATGATTTAATATCAATGATTTAAAATGGATTTCAGAAAAGTGTTTTCGGGCTTGAAGCCTAGATCAGAAAGTGGTTTTAAGAAAAGTGATTTCGGGTTTTTGAATCGGAATTCCGGATAACGATTCAGGATTCGATTTGGGACTTGAAAGTGGATTCCGAGTTCTGGTTCGGAATGGTTATTCCGGATGCCAGCTTACAGAATAATGGTTGCGGACTCGGATTTGGAAAGGAGATGGATATGAGTTATGGGTTTGGATTCGGGATCCTGATGAGATTGCGGATTCGGATTCGGAAATGGAAAATGGTTTTCAAACGGTTTTGGTTTGGATTTGCTAGATCTGTTATTGGGTTTAAAGACCCAGATATGATTATGACTGTGGTGGGCCCAGATTGGGTTTAAAGACCCGGATTGAGTTTAAAGACTCTGGAGTTTAAAGACTCGGATATTATGATTTTCCCCCATAGACCTATTGAGTTTAAAGACTCGGGAGTTTAAAGACTCAGATTATATTGAGGCCTGGATTGAGTTTAAAGACTCGGGAGTTTAAAGACTCGGATAGATCTAGCAGGTTCGATGAATGGAAATGTGGTATGCTTTTCAATATTGGTTTTCCGAGGTTTTGGGCTATGCCCGGATGAAATGGTTTTCGATGGTTTTGAGTTGAGGCCCGGGATTTGGAAAAAGGAACCTGTGTTCGGTTTTTCTTACATGGTTTGCTTAATCGGAATATTGAATGGTTTTTATGACATGAATTTGATATGCATGTATTGGTTTGAAATGGAGGGTATAATTGTAATTTTTTTATTGAACTATTTTTAAACTTATTCTTTATTTTTGTCCACTCATAGTCTTTTCGTGTTTTTGATACCCTCCAGGTTGTTGCAGCATGGGCTGTTGATCGAGAGAAACGAAGACATCACACCCGCGATCCACAGTAGTTCGGTATACTCTGGGAAGACCGGTTACTTTTCGGATGGTTGGATCGAGAATCCCTTGTCCGAATTACGTGTCGCATGAAGGTTGGACGTCGGTTTTGCCTTCATGTCATGCGTAAGTTAGACGGGATCAGGATTTAGCCCTTAATCCCGGGGGATTTGGGGTGGGTCCTGACAATTGGTATTAGAGCGACGTTTCGTGTGTTCTGCGTGAGGTTTGGTTCCTAGAGTCATGGGTTCGTCGACTTGGGTGGTGTGATGCTACTGTGGATGTGATGTCTCGACACGAAATAGCCCGTTAGCAACCTGGATGTGATAGTGATAGTACGTTTGTTGTGGCTAGTTAGCGGTGATTGTTAGTGGCAGGATGTTAGTCGCTCGATACGTGGTACGAGGTAAGACATATGTCGGCTTAGGGCCAGAATGGTTAGTGCGTTGGCGCTGGTGTTGCTTGATGGATGGACCATAGGGTCGGAGATACGCTAGCAGGATTAACCTGGACGGTAGTCGGTGAGCTACGAATGAGGAGATTAGTCGGTCTGTGGGGCCGAGAGGCCCGTTGAGCTAGTGAGGTGCGTGGGCCGAGGAGGCCGGTTGATGGTGGCCTGTTGGGCCAGATGGTGTTTGGATGTTGACAGTCTGGACTTGTGATGGTGAGTAGTGGTGAACCAGTGGCAGTTGCGGGTTTGGATCACCCGGAGGACCATGATGGTTTGAGAAACTCTGTAGGATTTCTGGGCTGGATTGTGAGTGAGGAACCCAGAGGAACTGCTTAGTGTCGGACACCTGAGATGGTGATTGTGTCTTGGGCCAACTTACGACTGGATTCGGATGGTGCTGCTAGGCGCAGCCGAGGTAGGGAATGGTTGATGGACGACTCTGGACGAGTCTAGTGTTAGAGTATTGGACTCTGAGGGAGGTTTGTTTTCCCTGACCCGAGCGAAGGTTAAGGGATCGGCTCGGTAGGAGCAGGGGATCCAGCTAGGTTTGAATGGTCGGGGTTGACTGCTCGTGAGGTTGGTACGAGTAGACTTTTCCCTGACATGTTGGTATATATCGGCTGGTGATGAGGATGACACTGAGTGAGGGGCGACTTTGAGAGTGGTAACTTGGGAGCTCGAAGTGAGTGATTGAGGATTGAGGATCGCCTAAGGATAGTGGAGTTGACGTTTATATGGTTTCTCCAATGGTGGTATTCGAGTGGCAGATTGAGTTTCATGGTTGGGAAAATGTGGATATACTTCCAATCTGGTTGGGATCTTGGAATCAGGAGATGATGAGATACTGTGAGATGGAAAATGAGTGCCTATAACTGATCAATATGAGGTTATTGAAGAGAACCCACAATCTAGATGTGCGGTATAAAAGATCGATTGGAGCTGATGTAGTGGTCTGAAGCTTAGGTAGTAGGATCCACCTAGGAGTGAGTGGATCGGGACTAGAGTTTTTGACTCAGGATTGAGTGTGATGGACGTTTGTAGTCTGTGGTTACATACGTATGGATAATGAACCTAGAACTGGTACTGGATCTACTCTGGATTCGTATTTGAGTTACGTTAGGATTTCATTTTGGTCAAGAGACCGGGAGACTGGGCAGGACTTGAGTTGGACTTTCCCGGAAAGTGTAGGTGGAAGTACGTGAGGATATACTCTACGAGCTGTGTTTGAGGTATTCTAAAATACCTTTGTTTCTATTTAAAGTTCGTAGGGTTGTCCTTGCGTGTACACTGCGGTTCTAGTTGGTGGCACTTGGTGAAGGTACGTGGAAGTTACGTACTAGTTCTGTAGTGGTCGGAACCAGGCCGTTGTAATTGGAGGTGTAGTTCAGGAAGGTGCTAGGGTCCAATTGCAGAGAGGTAGTGTAGATTGTGGATAATGTTTCCATAGGAGTGACCGTGTTGGTGGTTAGGGGAACCACCAGTGTGATGATTGTTGTGTAGTTGTTGAGAACGGGATGTTGTAACTCCGATAGGATCAGAACGGATCGCTGACAGAAGTTTGGACACGAGGTACCTTCGACTCGAGAAGGCGTCGGAAGTGTTGAAACTAGTAACAGGGGTGTTGTAGCGTATGTGGGGTTGATCTCAGGTGATTTGATTCGTGTGAGCGAGTTGAGATGACAAGTTGGGAACTGTCAGGATAAGTTGGATTGGCAGGAGATGGACACCGGGTAGGAGACCCAGGTGTAAGATCAGTTGGATTGTTCCCCGCTAGTTACAGAGGTACGAGATGTGGAATTTCGGGGACAAAATTTTTTTAAGGAGGGTAGATTGTAACGACCCGTCCCCAAAGTCAGGATTAGATTAGTGCTTAATGATGGATTAGCAAAGATAATCGGTGATTAGTTGGATACTTTTGGAAGGACGGTGCAGAATGACGATTTTCCCTTATAATGGGCAAAATGTTGACTTTTAGTTCGAGTGGTCAAATGGACTTTGACCGATGACTGTGACGTAGTTTGGAATGTCACGAGTCCGTAGACAGGTGACACGCCCGATTCCGACATCCGAGGAGGAAGTTATGATGTTCGGAAGATTGAGGGCATTTTCGTAATTTGGTTAAAAATAAGGAATTTGTCGACTTTTTGAACGACAAATTTTCTTCACGCAAACCAAGGACTGTTAGATAGGTCTCGACGTCCTGAGTACAACGACAGGCGGCACGCCTTCATCGGATATCAGACGGATAAGATATGGGTTTAGAAAGCGAAGGGTAAAATCTTAATTTGAAACTTTAGGGGCATTTTAGTCTTTTTACACCTTGAATTTTGTGCAAACCGGATAGGGACACATGGGCTAAATTAATTGGATATTTGGAGAGTGGTCCATAGGGTGTGTGACACCTGGCTCTTGTCTAGTGGCTTCCAGCCTTTTCTCTCACGGTTAACCAACATTTTAAATTGTTGGGTTTGTCGAGTAAATGAGAAAAAGAGTGAGAGACTGAAACACAGAGATAGAGCAATCGTGTGTGTGTGAAGTGCGGGTTCATTTGGGCTTGTAGGTGCGTTTGAGTAAACAGAGAGATAAGGTGGTGGTAGGGTGGTGCTACCGTCGTGGTGGTCGTGATTGGGTGGCCTTAACCCGTGAGGAAACAAAATAGAGGAATTGAATATCGTGTGGAACCAGGGCTGAACCGATTCTATACGACCCAAAGTACTCGTCCTGTCTGAAGGAAATGTGAAGTGAAGGTGAGACAAGTCGATTGGTGGCCCTAGATTGAGCCGCCGTGGACTGGTGGCCAGCGAACCGACTCGGTAAGTTTGAGCATAAAACTTGGTTATGGAGTTTTAGGCCTTGACGATGACTGCTATTGATTGGAACCCGCTAATTGAAGGTAAACGAGTTGATTAGGACCAAAGTGGAGGCTCAAGGAGGTCGGGCAAGGATGCAGGAAATGGTTGCAGAACAGAGTTCGATTTTGCAGGGGACAGGTGAGTTTTACGTCCTAATTATCAAATTTGAGTAGTTAGATGGATCAGTTAGAATGGGACGATGGCACTAGACTTAAAAGTATTGAAAATAGTTAAGAAATGGACAAAAACCGTGTGCGCCGGTCCAGTTGAACCGGCTGGACCGAACCGGTTCAGACCGGGTTTCTTGAGGACATGGATGATGAACAGTACCCGCGCGTGGGTTCCACGCGCAGAAACTTCCAGACGTGCGTGGGGGTGCGTGAAAGGTAGTTTGGGAAATCTTCCAACATGACTTTTAAAGTATTTGATGTAACGAACATTTTGGCACTGGTTTTGAGACGATCGGACATCGTCTCGATATGTTTCGGGAGGTTCGAAGGTTTTAAGCTTCGGTTAAAAATAGCTAAAAATACGGGAAAATTGTGGGGCTTTAGTATGACCTTTGTGAAGTAGTTAGTGACCTTAGTATGAGATTTGGATAGGTTTGGGAAGCCAAGGATAGCGGAATGGCCAAGAACGGCGTAAGTGCGCGAGTATCGAGGCGACGTCCGAATGGTCTGTGAGTGGGCTTTATTTTCTAACTCTTGATGCATGCATATATGTTTTTATATGTTTTCTATACGTGATTCTATGATTTGATTTATGATCTTGATGCTTTACGATTTTGAACGTTTTCAGAGGTATTTACGGAATTTCACATTTTATGAGATTTCGATGGATATTGTGATTTGAACCTGGTTTTCATGATTCGATTTCGGGATTTGAAATATGATTTAATATCAATGATTTAAAATGGATTTCGGAAAAGTTTTTTCGGGCTTGAAGCCCATATCAGAAAGTGGTTTTAAGAAACGCGATTTTGGGTTTTTGAATCGGAATTCCGGATGACGATTCGGGATTCGATTTGGGACTTGAAAGTGGATTCCGGGTTCAGGTTTGGGATGGTTATTCCGGATGCCGGCTTACGGAATGATGGTTGCGGACTCCGATTTGGAAAGGCGATGGATATGAGTTATGGGTTTGGATTCGGGATCCTGATGAGATTGCAGATTCGGATTCGGAAATGGAAAATGGTTTTCAAACGGTTTTGGATTGGATTTGCTGGATCTGGTTATTGGGCTTAAAGACCCGGATATGATTATGACGGTGGCGGGCCCGGATTGGGTTTAAAGACCCGGATTGAGTTTAAAGACTCGGGAGTTTAAAGACTCGAATATTATGATTTTCCCCCGTAAGCCTATTGAGTTTAAAGACTCTAGAGTTTAAAGACTCGGATTATATTGAGGCTTGGATTGAGTTTAAAGACTCGAGAGTTTAAAGACTCGGATTATATTGATGCTCGGATTGAGTTTAAAGACTCGGGAGTTTAAAGACTCGGATAGATCCAGCAGGTTCGATGAATGGAAATGTGGTATGGTTTTCAATAATGGTTTTCCGAGGTTTTGGGCTATGCCCGGATGAAATGGTTTTCGATGGTTTTTGGCTGAGGCCCGGGATTTGGAAAAAGGAACCTGTGTTTGGTTTTTCTTACATGGTTTGCTTAACCGGAATATTGAATGGTTTTTGTGACATGAATTTGATATGCATGCATTGGTTTGAAATGGAGGGTATAACTGTAATTGTTTTATTGAACTATTTTTAAACTTATTCTTTATTTTTGTCCACTCACAGTCTTTTCGTGTTTTTGATAACCTCGAGGTTGTTGCAGCAGGGGCCGTTGATCGAGAGAGACGGAGACATCACACCCGCGATCCACAGTAGTTTGGTATACTCTGGGAAGACCGGTTACTTTTCGGATGGTTGGATCGAGAATCCCTTGTCCGACTTACGTGTCGTATGAAGGTTGGATGTAATGACCCGTCCCGAGTGTCGGGATTAAATATTAATTAATTATGGTTTAGAGTGACTAATTTGGGATTAGTTGAGTGAAATCGGACAAAATGTGCAAAATGACCGTTTTGCCCCTAACGTGGTCAAAATGTTGACTTTTAGTTCGGGTGGTCAAACGGACTTTGACCGATGACTGTGACGTAGTTTGGGATGTCACGAGTTCATAGACAGGTGGCATGTTCGATTCCGACGTTCGAGGAAAAAGTTATGGCGTTCGGAAGTTGAGGGGTATTTTGGTAATTTGGCAAAAAAGGGCCCAAATATTGACTTTTGACCCGGGAAGTCCAATGGACGAGGGCCAAAGTCCGTTACGTAGGTCTCGTCGATACGAATCCAACGATAGGTGGCATGCCGAAATCGGAGATTCGACGACGAAGTTATGGTCACGGGAACGAACTCGATTAACTGAACGAACCAGGATTAAAATATTATTTTAATATGAACAGTACCCGATGATTGAACACACCCGGATGAGTGACAAGTGTCACTCATCCCTTAAATTAAGGCTTAAAACCTGATCCATGTTTTGGGGAAGACATAATTATTGTGTTTTATTAATTAATTAAACTTAATTATTTTTAATTCCTCCATTAATCCTCTATGTTTTCTTAACCGTGTACAACCAAAAACTGAATTCCTTCCATCCTTAATCTCCTCCCTATCAGCTGAACTTGAGAATGAAAATTGGTAAGAATTCAGAGACTGAATCAATGAGGGAAACACTGGGATTGAATGAGAGCTGAAAATCTGGGAATCGAATTTTAGAATTTTGGGAGGGAAAATTCGACTGTTGAGAATTGAGCCGTGAGGATCAAAATTGAAGCTTCATTTAGCTTCCTGAGGTTGTGACGAGTTGATCCAGAGCAAAAACGAAGAGAATTGAGGCCCAATTGGCTCTGAACGGGTCTGGTAACAGTGAGCAAGGTTCGAGCTTGAGTCGTGGAGTTTGAGCCTTGGATCGATGCTATTGAGATGGGGAAAGAGTTTACCTGAGTCTAGTGAAGCTTCTGGATGCATCGATTGTAGGAAATCGATCGACATGGAAGGATTTTGAATGTTGAACAGTGTTCGAGAGTTCTTCGATGTTCATCTTCGAGTTGTATGATTTGAGGTATGATTGTTTGTAATTAAGTTCGCAGATCTCTAATTGGACTTAAACCGAAGCTAACTGAGTGTTCAATTGTTGAAATTGGTATCGAATTGATAGGATTTGAACCAGGTCTGTTCGCGGGCAAAAGGACCCGTTTTACAGACAAACGGGTGAGGAAGACGGTTAATGTAGCTGGCACGTGGGTTTCGCGCGCAGCCATTCACGGCGGCGCATGAGGGGCACGTACGGCCTAGTTTCAAGGTGAGGTCAACATGACTTTGAATCCTCTCATTGTAACGAACATTTTGACACTGGTTTCGAGGAAATCGGATATCGTTTCGTTGATGTTCCGCGTATCCGAAGTTTTGTTTTATGTTTAAAATACGTATTTAAATTCCACAAAAATTGGGGAAAATTATATGAAGTATTTTGAGATGTTAGTAACCCTCTATAATGATTTTGGACAGGAGTTGTGATTTCCAGAATTTACGGAAAAACGTGCAGCTCGGAAACGGACCGTTTTGGACGGTGTGTGTGAGTGGACTTTGTTTTCTAACCGTGATGCATGCATATATGATTTAAATGCTTTATTATATGATTTTATATGCTTTGGCATGATTGATGTTTCAATCCGGTGATTTCTCGATTTTATGGATTATTATATTATATTTTGGCACGATTTTCGAGAAATTATGAAATTGGTTGAAAATGATGTTTGGACTCGAATTATGAGTCTGTGATTGAAATTGATTGAAAATAATGTTTGGACTCGGATTATTGAGTCATGGATTGAAAAATGATATTTGGACTCGGATTATGAGTCAAGGATCGGTTTCATGGATTTACGTGAAAATGGCAACTGAGGTTGCGACCCCATGGATTTGCGTGATAATGTTATTTTGGGCGTGAGACCCAAGTGGATAGTGATTTTGACTCGGATTTGGAGTCACATGTTATTATGATGAAATTGATGATTTTGTATTCTTGTGATTTTATGATTATTTTAATCAGTCTTTCGAGCACGTTTTCTGAGGAAAGTGCAAATGATGTTTTGGGCTAGGCCCGGAGTCTAAATGATTTCTAAAATGATATTTTGACTTAGTTGGTAAGTCAATGATGATTTCTGGATTATTTTATTGTTTTAAAATGTGATTTTAAAGGTTTATGTGTAAATGGTATTTTGGGCTTGAGACCCAGTCGGGAATGATCTTGAATTTGTATGAAGACAAGATTTGATTGAAATGTTTTGGGATGTAATTCCCGAGATGGTTTTCATTGTGATTGTGAAATGCCCAGACGGTCGGAGCTTGGGGGGGATTACCCAGACGACCGGAGCTTGGGGGATATGATTGTAGGATCGGGAGTTGATCCTATGGTAGCCAGCTTCTCGGATGTGACTGAGCCTGGATGTACCACTCGGATGGGTCTGAGCATGGGGATGTGTTCGCCTAGATGTGACTGAGCCCGAGGGTTGAGCCCAGAGGTGTCTGATCCCGAGAGTGTGGCTGGATATTGGCCTACGCGTAGTGCAGCACTTGTGAGTAGTGCAGTTGATGGTTTGATTGTGCACTTGTGAGTAGTGTAGATGTGATTGTGATAGTTTGTGCACTTGTGAGTAGTGCGGATTGATTGGATTGAAATATTTATTATGCACTTGTGATTAGTGCTGATTGATGTTGTTTGTGATGACGTACTGGTATTGAGTACGAGTTTTTGGTCCTTGTGGCCAGGTGATTATGTTTTCACATGTTTTGGCCTGAGAGTCGGGATTTGATGTTTTATAACATGAACTGATTTGGTGAACATGAGTTTTATGGACCATGGGAAAATATTTTTTGATTTTATCGGTCCACAGTTCATACTTGAATGATTTCATACTATTACTCATGTTTTGTGATATGCATGCAAGTTTGTGAAAACTGGAGGGTAAGAATGTATTTTGGCAAACGTTTTTATAAGAGGTCATTTTTGTCCACTCACACCTTTTCTGTTTTGTGACCCTCCAGGCCGTGGTACGACGTTCGGGACTGATCATGAGGCAGTGGCAGCAGCAGAAATCAGCGCAAACATCCCTTGTCTGGCAAGCTCTGAAGGGTAGTTTCGGACCATTGGTTGACTTGTCAGACGGGAGTAGGACCGGGCACGGTTTTTGACGTCCAGTTGGGACGGGGTCTTGTCATTGGACGTTGGTTTAGCCTTCGTGTCATGCGTAAGTTAGACGGGATCAGAATTTAGCCCTTAATCCCCCCCCCCCTCTCCCTCCCTCCCCCCCCCCCCCCCCCCCCCCCCCCGCGCTGGGGATTAGGGGTGGGTCCTGACATTACCTCCTCTTTCCCCTTTAAAAAAAAAATTGAAATGATTGAAGTTTTTCTATTTGGAATCATTTTAGGTCTAATTCCTATTACTTTTGCTGGATTATTCGTAACTGCATATTTACAAGACTAAGCTCATGAGCTTATTATCCTAGGTTGGAACAAGTTGATAGGATCCCCTTTTTTACGTCCCCATGTCCCTCCCGTGTGGCTACGTGGGGGCGTAAAAAAGGAAAGAGAGGGATGGAGTTTCTCTCGCTTTTAGCCCATATCGCCGTGGAGGAAAAATAGAACTGTTTGGGGGGGGGGGGGGGTGGGTTGGGGGCTGGTGTGGGTAAAACAGTACTCATTATGGAATTGATCAACAACATTGCCAAAGCTCATGGGGGGTATCTGTAATTGGTGGAGTGTCCAATTCAATTTTTCTCGTTTTATTTTAGAGTATCCAGTCGTTTGAAACAGATTCGCTTCTGTTTCTACTTTCCTTAAACGGGCCTGGGCTTTTTTCAGCTGGTCTAGGCCCCCCTCATGCAGTTCGTCTGAATTTCGAATATTCTTCATGATCCTTTATTTTCGATGATCTAATAAATCACTTAATGAAAGTAGATTACCCCTATAGAGTAAGGCTCTTCTGCTATTAATGTCAATAATTGCATGCATTGCACGGTGGATGTGAAGAAGTAGACCATTATCTCGGCAATAATGAGCCAAGCTAGTATTTGCAGTGAATCCCCCTGTTAAGTAATCATGCATTACGATAGGAACTCCCAATTCTCTGGCAAATACAGCTCTTTTGATCATCTCTTCGCATGTACCTGCAGTAGCGTTCAAGTAATGCCCTTTGATTTCACCTGTTTCAGCCTGTGATTTATAATTGCTTCCGCACAAAATAAGAAACAGTCTCTCCAACGCATAAATGGTTGGGAATTAACATTCTCATCATCTTTGGTAAAATCAAGTCCACCGCGGAGACATTCATAAACCGCTCTACCGTAATGGAGAATTCTTTCTCATTTTAAATTAAAAATTGTTGTCCGGGAGGGACCACCATGGCTCCTCTCTTCTCGAGAATCCATACATCCCTTATCAATATATGGACATCTATCTCTCGAGCACAGGTTTAGAATTAGGGTGAGGTTTACTATTCTAGTCTACAAGACAAAATGGGAATGCGCTAGGGTTATGAACTTATAATCTGATGATCAAGTCGATTCCATGATTATAAGTTCATTCCATACCGCACCAGACCGGAATAGGGTTATATACATTCGAATTATGAGAAGGGGCCATTCGAGCGTATCTAAATAGGTACTATGTTTACATATGGATCCCTACGTCGTTACATTCCATCTAGGATTCTAAATAGGCGTAATCAGACCCGCTTCTTACATATCTCTCGTTATTTGGGATGAGACCCTATTCACCTCACCTCTTTGGGCTTCTATTGAATCGAGAAATAGGTGAAATAGTTTTGTCCATCTTTTTGATATAAGAATATATATTTTTGATATAATATATATATATATATATATTATATATTAAGGTATCCTCCAGATAATTCAAATCGAAGCAATTGGATGTCCGGCTCGGGCCTATATGACATGACTGATCAATAGAAATACTTTAACACTCCACCTTTGTCATATATTCCATACATCTCACTTGAATTTTCTCTAGCTTGAAGGATTTAAGCTTGCAGCGTTAAAAGAAATTGGGCCTTGAATTTTCTGATAATCCACTAGAATTAACCTCATTTATGAGCTAGGGTTAATTTTTTGTTAAATAGGGCTTGCAGCTGCACTTTTCCAAAAAAGAAATTATTCCATCATCTTCGACAAGCTCTTGCAGAGGTGAAGGGAAAAAAAGGTTGTTTATTTGGCTAATGAGAAGAAGAGAGTTTCCTCCGTTATTTCTCTTTTCTTTGAAATTCCTTGTAATTTTATGCTTTTTATTTATTTTTTGTATTTTGTGACAAAAATGGAGAAAAAGCATGACAGGACCCGTCCCAAATCCCCCGGAATTAACGTGGGACGTCCCTGCTCCCGTCTGACATGAAGTGTCAAACCAGGGATAATTTCGTCTCTAGCCCTCACCGGGGCTTACAAAGTACGCCACGATCGTAGGAGGAGGAGTGTGATGTCTCGATCTCTGCTACAGTCCACATCCGCGATCAACATGTAGGGCATTCAAAACAGTAAAAACTGTGAGTGGACGAAAACAAATATTTTAATAAAAAAAATTCATCAAAAGATATTTATGCCCTTCACTAAAAGCATGCATCATGACAATGCATTCAAAAACCATTTATCAAACATTTACAAAACTATTAGGGCCTTGGCCCAAAACCGTCAAACAAACCATTTGGGAACTCAGCCCAAATCAAACACAAGTGGGACTCTGCCCAAAACCATATCCAAAACGTAGAACACGGGGTCTCAGCCCCAAACCCATATTCAAATCATAGAACACGTGGTCTCTGCCCCAAACCTCTTTTCAAAACATGGAACTCGGGGTCTCCGTCCCCAAATCACTTTCCGTAAGAAAACCTCATATGTATAGACAAACGTATAACCCATCCGTGGTACTTCCGAGAAGATGCCAACTCGGGGCATATAGCCCCTAGGGAACATATCCCCGATATTTGTCATGATTTATCTCTATACTAGTGTGCACACTACTCAGGGTCTCACTCCGAGTCTACCCCCAGGAATTCTCCGTCTGGGAGGCTCTATCTCCGGATCTAGTCCAAGCTCTATCTCCAGATCTAGTCCGAGCATCTCTCCGAAATCTGGTTCGGGACCACATCATAACTTCCACTCCTGGAATGGGCTCCCTATGGGGATACCCATTCTGGTCTGTGGATCGTAACTCTCTAGGTCGACGGTTGGAGGAGACCAATCAAATCATATGGAGGGTATAATACATTTTCAAATCATTTCCTTTCTCAAAACATATTTCCAACTGGGTCTCATACCCGATTCATCTCAACAGGAATCCTCGAATTCGATTCAAATCAATTTCACAGGCCTCGGCCTAAATCCACAGTTCAACAGTGTCTCATGCTTGAATTCTCATTTCATAAACCGAACTGGGACTCAAGCCCGATTTCACAATCAACTGGGCCTCTAGCTTGATATCACAACTAACTGGGCCTTAAGCTCGAAACCATAAATTAATAGGGCCTCAAGCCCGATACTACAGTCGACGGGGCCTCAAGCCCGATATTACAGCTAATTGGGCCTCAAGCCTGAACTCGTAAACCAACGGGGCCCTTGGCCCGATCGTATAACTTCAATGGGCCTCCAGCCCGATTTCTCATCAAATCAAATAGACTCTAATTCCGAGATTTCGTAAATCAAATAGTTCTCATGCCCGAGTTCATATTTCCAAATCCAAAACCAATTCATTAAACCCTCATTGAAAACCTAGCAAGTATAAGCATCGTATAAAACTGGAAATCTCGAAATACATGCAAATACGTAAATGCTAGGCTACCACAAACAAATGTACTCATGGCATCACAAAACACGTTCTAAAACAATTATAAAACATTTATGCATGCATCAATTTTGAAGAAAGGTCCACTCACAGACCGTCTGAAGCCGCGCCTCTATACGCGCGCCATAAGCCTCTCCCGGGCCAATCGTCGCCTCCGAAATTCCCGACCCTGTCCAAATTAATTTATAGGGTTACTAACTACTTAAATAACCCCTCACTAAATCCCGGTAATTTTTTTGAAATTTTTAACTATTTTTAAACCTGATCCTAAACCTTCGGATAGCCCGAACTATATCGAAACGATGTCCGATTGACTCAAAACCAGTCCCAAATTGTTCGTTACATCGAATAGATGAAATTACATGTTGGAACCTTCCCCAAACTTCCCACCACGTGCCTCCCAAAAGGGCTGCGTGTATGGCTCACGCTCCCACTGTAACACCCCGGAAATTCGAGGATTATGATAATGTAATTTAATGTATGAATTGACGTTTTTACCCTTGTGATTGGTATGACCAAATTGTTGACTTTTTGATTTGAGGGTCAAATGGACTTTGACTAATGACCGTGATGTAGTTTGGGACGTTACGAGTTCATAGACAGGTGGCACGTCCAATTCGGACGATCAGGGTAAAAGTTATGTCTATCGGAAGTTCAGGGGTGTTACCGTAATTTGACGATAAGGGCAAAAATGTTGACTTTTCGTTTGACAACTAATTTTCACATGACTCAAGGACTGTTAGGTAGGTCTCGATGCCCTAAGTCCGTAGACAGGCGGCACGCCGAAATCGGACTTCGTATGG
This sequence comes from Prinsepia uniflora, assembly GCA_032719365.1. NCBI lineage: Eukaryota > Viridiplantae > Streptophyta > Magnoliopsida > Rosales > Rosaceae > Prinsepia > Prinsepia uniflora. The sequence goes on from CM064876.1 coordinate 23,987,432, forward strand.
CTGAGTTACGGGTCTAGAAAGTGAAAGGCATTTTGGTAATTATTTGAACCAGGGACATTTTGGTCATTTTGCCCTGGTTACTGTAGCAACCGCGGGGGACCATGGACGGCACCACCATGTGCGGTGGTTCAGTGCGCAATTTTTTATGCAAGTGTGTGCTGGAAAGGAAGGTGTGTCTTATGCTTTAGAACGTGGCCTGAACCATCCACCCTGCACGGTCTATTTGATTAATGAAGATTCGAAGCTTTTTCGGGGAAAAAAATTTAGTGGACTGTAAGGCTTCCACAAGCCTCTAGGATGGCTTGAATTGTTTAAAACTGATTGAGAAGTGAATGAGCTTCACTCTGCGGTTGAAAGAACTGAAAATAGGAGAGGAACCAGAGAGAAACCATTTCGGGAAATTTTGGAGGGAAATCGGGTTTTCAATTTCTGGTGATTGTTGGACCAAACCAAAGCCTGGTTTAGTCTTCTGGGAGTATTTGGAACTTATCCACATCGAAATCGAAGGCCATCAGCCACGGGTGAGCTGGGACGGTGACTGCAGTTTTCAGAGAAATCGTAGAGCTTGGGACGACAACCTTCAGGTACTTTCAGACACAATTGATCGTTCATTTTAGGTCGTTTTGATCCTATTATGCTGCCTGTGAAGTTAATTTGAAATTAAATTAGAAACCAGGAAGTTCTGGTGATTGACCCGATTGGTTGATCACGGGTCGATGGGTCGATTGGGGACTTGTCGAGGTTGATTAATGTCTCAGAACTTAAATTGGAGGAATAATAATCATGTTAGGATCAAATTGGATTGAAATCGAGTAGGAATTGATGGGTAATCAACCGGGTCAAGCCGCGGGTGGCAGGCCCGTATTACAGATAAACGGGTGAAGGTAGTGACACTGTAGCTACAGTGTCAGGCGCGTGACTTTCACGCGCAGCCACTTTGGGCGGCGCGTGAGGGCGCGTTGAACCTTATCTCCAATCATGATCAACATGACTTTTATTCCCCTCATCATTCTGAACATTTTTTATGAATTAACCATGTTGATCTGATATAGTTTGGGAGGGTCAGTTTAGGGCCAGTTGTCTCGGGAAACGTATTGGACGGTTTCCCCGAGCTGGTTTCTGTTTCGAACCTTTTGGATAAGTGTGTAAGACTAATAGTGACCCTTATGTGTGATTTGGACTGACAGGAATTGTACGATAATCCCGGTACAAGTTCGTACGCGCAGGTTTCACCGCGGGATCGTACTGTGAGTGGGCCCGATTTCATTAAACCCTTGCATGCTTAAATGTTTTCTGATTTACTTATATTCACATACTGGAATCATGAAACGGTTTTGATGATATTGAAATTATGGTTATGGCACGTTTCATGGTATTTGGGTTTGAAACCCGTCTGATGAAACTTAAAGATCGGTTTGGATTTTATCTTGAATATATATATGTTTTGCACGTGGATATCAATAAAATGTATTTGGTACTGCACTGTATAGATCCATTCTTGTGATACTGTCTCCTCCGGATGTGGTACCCCGGAGTAGTCATGGCGCTTTGCCTGCGAGGGGTCATTCTACGGAGGAACCGGACCGTAAAATGATTCAGGAGCAGGATTGCTATAATTGGACGTCAGGGACGTCGAGCGTCTAGGACGCTAGGCATTTAAGATGCCGTACCCGGACAGGGTTCGAGGATTGGATTCGGGATTGAGACCCCGAGTGGCACGCGTAGCCTTGAGACTGTGACCTTATTGGACGTCAGGGACGTCAGACATCGGGGATGTCAGGATTGGAGTGTATAGTGCAGTGGCTAAAATTATGTTTTTGGTTTTATTACATGCCTTATGGTTCATACTATATGATTTATGGTTTAAATTCTGATGCATGCATGTTTGGAAAACGGAGGGGTAAATTATATGTTTTACTTATTAAACTGTTTTTATAAACTTGAGTTTCGGTCCACTCACCGTTAATGTTTTGGTAACCCCTCCAGGCTGTGCTACTGAGGTAGAGGAGGATCCTGAGGCTGAGGCATAGATCTACTTCTGCGTACCTGAACCCCTGTTGGGTGGTTTACCCGCAGGTTTATTTTAGAGTCGTGCTCGCAACTTGAAATTTTGGATTTCATCCCTTGTCTGACATCTGTTTATTTCGAACTTGATGTAAAACTTTAATTTGGTTATTTATGCATTTGAAACTTTGAGGTTAGAATTGGTATGTTAATTTGGGTGTCAGACGGGAGCAGGGCAAGTCCCCTTGTGGTCCCCGTGGGATCGGGGCGGGTCTTGTCAACTTGGTATCAGAGCACTAGGTTGTGGTCAGCATGCTAGACTAGCGATTAGTACTAGTTACTTTTCGAGTTTAAGGATAAGGTTAATTGATCTATGCCTCTTGACAGTTGGTTATGCCTCCAAGGAGGATTCCTCATACACGAACTGACGAGGATCTGGAAAGGGAAATGGAATGCGCAAGCATTGAGCGGGCTCAGCGTCTGGGAGCCACACCTTTCAGCGGGGGATCAAACCCCGAAGATGCTCATGATTGGATCACGAAATGGGAAAGGATCTTCACGGTGATGCACTGCCCTCCGTGCGAACGGGTGACCTTGGCGGCCTTCTTACTGGAAGGAGGAGCCTACCAGTGGTGGCACGGCCTTGAAATGTCTGGATGGTCTGTCCATACCACTACTTGGGAAGTTTTCCGTTCCCGATTTCTGGACCAGTACTACCCGCGATCGTTTCGCGCGGCATGGGAGGCTGAGTTTCTGCGGCTGGAGCAGGGGGATATGTCCGTTGCGGACTACGAGCAGACTTTTGGAAAACTATCCCGGTTCGCTGCATCATTCGTGAGCACGGAGGAGGACAAATGCCAAAGGTTTGAGCTTGGACTCCGAGGGGAGATCCGGGCAAGTGTGACTGCTGCTACTCATGCTTCTCTGAGAGTTATGGTAGACGCTGCGGTGCGTGTCGAGGCCAGTCTGGCGGGACACCAAACACGACAGCCTTCGGGCAAGGGGCGACGTCAGGATCGCCCACACCGTGGGCCATCAGGCCAGAAGAACAACAAGGGAGGGGGTTACAGAAGAGCACCCTCATCCTTCAAGGGTCGTGGCTGTTCAGGTCGACGTGGAGGCTCTCAGGGCAGAGGATCAGGATACAACTCTGGGCAGCGTTCATCCTGGAGCGGAGCTTCTGGTGGGCATTCGGACAGGCTGAGGCCAGTAACCTGTTTTGCTTGAGGAGAGGAGGGCCACTATGCCTGTGATTGCCCGCTGTTGTCCAAGAGCAACGACGCTGGGGGCTCTAGTGTGGTGCAGAGCACGGCTTCCCACACTAATGGAGGTCGAGGTCAGTGAGGTGACCGTGGTGCTGGGCGCGACGCGCGCGGGTACGGACAGAATGGAGGGCCTAGGGCTCAAGTGTTTGCAATGAACCAGCAGCAGGCGAGGACTGCCCCAGGCGTGGTTACAGGTACACTACATATCTTAAACCTTCTTGTGCGTGTATTGATGGATGCGGGGGCTACACATTCTTTTATTTCGAAGAGTTGTGCTGGTATGCTTGATTGTGTGGTATCAGCCTTAGATTGCGAAATGGGTGTTGGCACCCCGATAGGCATCGTGTACCTTGTGAATCAGGTGATTCGGAGGTGCCCGGTGAGAATTGAGGATGTGGATTTGCCAGCAGACTCGATTATTCTGGATATCCACGACTTCGATGTAATTTTGGGGATGGATTGGCTATCGGAGCATGGGTCGCTCATCGATTGCTGTAGTAGGCAAGTGATTCTGCGGAGCCCGGGTTTGCCGAAGGTTATCTTTCAGGGGGAGCGTGACGGTTCGCCTCCTGAAGTGATTTCTTCACTTAATGCTACCAAACTTCTACGGAAGGGATGCCAGGGTTATCTGGCGCATGTCGTGTCGGAACAGGTTGATACTCCGGGTATCGACGAGATACCGGTGGTACGTGAGTTTCCAGATGTGTTCCCGGAAGACTTACTTGGATTACCACCATCACGAGAGAACGAGTTTACGATTGAACTACTCCCTGGTACCCGACCTATATCCTAGGCACCATACCGGATGGCGCCGGCCGAATTACGAGAACTCAAAACTCAATTGCAGGAGTTGGTGGATTTGGGATACGTCCGACCGAGTACTTCACCGTGGGGAGCACCGGTGTTGTTCGTAAAGAAGAAGGAGGGGAGTCTTCGTTTGTGCATTGACTATCGGCAACTCAACAAGGTGACACTGAGGAACCAGTATCCTCTACCCAGGATCGATGACCTTTTTGACCAGTTGCGGGGAGCACAGTGCTTTTCGAAGATTGATTTGCGGTCTGAGTATCACCAACTGAGGATTTCGGAGGAGGATATTCCGAAAACTGCTTTTCGAACCCGTTACGGACACTACGAGTTCCTTGTTATGCCTTTTGGTTTGACGAATGCTCCAACAACATTCATGGATCTGATGAACCGGGTCTTCCGACCCTACCTGGATAAGTTCATAATTTTGTTCATCGATGATATCTTGGTGTACTCGAGGAGTGCCCGAGCACATGAGGAACATCTACGGTTGGTGTTGGAAAAGCTGAGACAAGAACAGTTGTACGCCAAGCTGAGCAAGTGTTAGTTTTGGCTGAGCAGTATTGGGTTTCTGGGACATGTGATATCGACGGATGGGATTAGCGTAGATCCCCAGAAAACAGAAGCGGTGACTAACTGGGCTAGACCGACAACAGTAACGGAAGTGCGGAGTTTTGTCGGGTTAGCAGGTTACTACCGAAGATTCGTGGAGGGTTTCTCCAAAATTGCTGCACCATTGACTTGTTTGATTCGGAAGGGAGTGAAATTCATTTGGGATGAGCAGTGTGATCGGAGTTTTCAAGAATTGAAGGATCGATTGACCACTGCACCTGTCCTTGCATTTCCGGATGACAGTGGAGAATTCGTGGTCTTTAGTGACGCATCACTACAAGGTCTGGGCTGCGTGTTGATGCAGTCTGGCAAGGTTATCGCCTACGCCTCCCGGCAGCTAAAGACTCATGAGTTGAACTACCCAACCCATGATTTGGAGTTGGCAGCGGTGGTTCATGCCCTAAAAATCTGGAGACATTACCTATTCGGCGCAACGTGCCGGATATACACCGACCACCAGAGCCTAAAGTACTTATTCACTCAGAAAGAGCTTAACATGAGACAACAGAGATGGTTAGAGCTGCTGAAGGATTATGACTGTACAATTGAGTACCATCCGGGTAAGGCCAATGTGGTGGCAGATGCACTCAGTAGGAAGTCAGCGGGATCTGTTGCACACCTAGGGATGGTGTATCTTCCTTTACTGGTGGAACTCCGGAAGGCGGGAGTTATTTTGGATACGGACGAGCATGGAGATTTGTTGGCCAGCTTCCATGTACGACCTGTACTGATTGATCGGATCATCGAAGCACAACTTCAGGATCCGATACTCTGTGTTTACAGGATTGAGGTCGATGCGGATGGGAGACAGGATTTTACCATCCGGGATGATGGAGCACTTGTGAAATTAGGCCGTTTGTGTGTACCTGCAGTGGCAGAGTTACGGGCCGAGATTCTGGAGGAGGCCCATAGTTCGGCTTATGCTATGCATCTGGGAGGTACAAAGATGTACAGTACCCTCCAGAACCATTATTGGTGGCCAGGAATGAAGAAGGATATTGCAGAGTTCGTGAGCAGATGCTTAACCTGTCAGCAGGTTAAGGAGGAACGGCAGAGACCTTATGGGGCTATGCAGCCACTTCCGATTCCGGAGTGGAAGTGGGATCACATCACCATGGACTTCGTCTTTAAGTTACCAAGGACTCAGAGTGGAGTTGACGGAGTGTGGGTGATCGTGGACCGGTTAACCAAGTCATCCCATTTTCTACCCGTTCAGGAGACTTATAAACCTAACCGACTGGCTCAATTGTTCGTAAAGGAGATCATACGATTGCATGGTACGCCAGAATCGATCGTGTCTGATCGTGATCCGCGTTTCACTTCCAGGTTCTGGCGGAGTTTGCAAACTACTTTGGGGATAACCCTACGTTTCAGTACTGCTTTCCATCCACAGACCGATGGACAGTCTGAAAGGACCATTCAGACCCTAGAGGACATGATGAGGTCCTGTGTGCTACAGTTTCAGGACTCATGGGATACTCATTTTCCATTGATGGAATTCTCTTACAACAAAAGCTATCAGACAAGCATCGGGATGGCACCCTATGAGGCACTGTATGGTCGACAATGCAGGACACCTATCTGCTGGATGGAGATAGGGGAGCGAGCGGCCGTAGGGCCAGAATTGATGGACTTAACCCAGGAAACTGTTCGGGTTATCAAGGAAAGATTGAAGGCGGCACAGGATCGCCAAAAGAGTTATGCCGATCTACGGATTCGAGACTTGGAATTTGAAGTGGGAGATTTTGTCTTCCTGAAGTTATCTCCGTGGAAAGGGATTATCCGTTTTGGTCGACGGGGAAAACTGAGTCCGCGTTTTATTGGACCATATGAGATCGTGGAGAGGATTGGCAGGGTTGCTTACAGATTGGCACTACCTCCAGAACTTTCTAAAGTTCACGATGTTTTCCACATATCAATGCTGCGGAAGTACGTACATGATGCTTCTCATATACTGGAGGAACAACCTATCGAACTCCGAGAGGATTTGAGCTTTGAGGAACAACCAGTGCAGATTTTGGATCGGAAGGACAAGGTACTACGTCGGAAGACGATCCCTCTCGTGAAGATTCTCTGGAGAAACCAGAATGTGGAAGAAGCCACATGGGAGCCCGAGGCTCAAATGCGAGAGCAATTTCCTTATTTGTTTCTTTGAAATTTCGGGACGAAATTTCTTAAGGGGGGAAGGTTATAACACCCCGGAAATTCGAGGATTATGATAATGTAATTTAATGTATGAATTGACGTTTTTACCCTTGTGATTGGTATGACCAAATTGTTGACTTTTTGATTTGAGGGTCAAATGGACTTTTACCAATGACCATGACGTATTTTGGGACGTCACGAGTCCATAGACAGGTGGCACGTCCAATTCGGACGATCAGGGTAAAAGTTATGTCTATCGGAAGTTCAGGGGCGTTACCGTAATTTGACGATAGGGGCGAAAATGTTGACTTTTTGTTTGACAACTAATTTTTACATGACTCAAGGACCGTTAGGTAGGTCTCGATGCCCTGAGTCCATAGATAGGCGGCACGCCGAAATTGGACTTCGTATGGCTGAGTTACGGGTCTAGAAAGTGAAGGGCATTTTGGTAATTACTTGAACCAGGGGCATTTTGGTCATTTTGCCCTGGTTACTGTAGCAACCGCGGGGGACCATGGACGGCACCACCATGTGCGGTGGTTCAGTGCGCAATTGTTTATGCAAGTGTGTGCTGGAAAAGAAGGTGTGTCTTATGCTTTAGAACGTGGCCTGAACCATCCACCCTACACGGTCAATTTGATTAATGAAGATTCGAAGCTTTTTCGGGGAAAACAATTCAGTGGACAATAAGGCTTCCACGAGCCTCTGGGACGGCTTGTATTGTTTAAAACTGATTGAGAAGTGAATGAGCTTCACTCTGCGGTTTAAAGAACTAAAATTGGAGAAGAACCAGAGAGAACCCATTTCAGGAAATTTTGGAGGGAAATCGGGTTTTCAATTTCTGGTGATTGTTGGAACAAACCAAAGCCTGGTTTAGTCTTCTGGGAGTATTTGGAACTTATCCACATCGAAATCGAAGGTCATCAGCCACGGGTGAGCTGGGACGGTGGCTGCAGTTTTCAGAGAAATCGCAGAGCTTGGGACGACAACCTTCAGGTACTTTCAGACACAATTGATCGTTCATTTTAGGTCGTTTTGATCCTATTATGTTGTCTGTGAAGTTAATTTGAAATTGAATTAGAAACCAGGAAGTTCTGGTGATTGACCCGATTGGTTGATCACGGGTCGATGGGTCGATTGGGGACTTGTCGAGGTTGATTAATGTCTCAGAACTTAAATTGGAGGAATAATAATCATGTTAGGATCAAATTGGATTGAAATCGAGTAGTAATTGATGGGTAATCAACCGGGTCAAGCCGCGGGTGGCAGGCCCGTATTACAGATAAATGGGTGAAGGTAGTGACACTGTAGCTACAGTGTCAGGCGCGTGACTTTCAAGCGCAGCCACTTTGGGCGGCGCGTGAGGACACGTTGAACCTTATCTCCGATCATGATCAACATGACTTTTATTCCCCTCATCATTCTGAACATTTTTTATGAATTAACCATGTTGATCTGAGATAGTTTGGGAGGGTCAGTTTAGGGCCGGTTGTCTCGGGAAACGTATTGGACGGTTTCCACGAGCCGGTTTCTGTTTCGGACCTTTTGGATAAGTGTGTAAGACTAATAGTGACCCTTACGTGTGATTTGGACTGACAGGAATTATACGATATTCCCGGTACAAGTTCGTACGCGCAGGTTCACCGCGGGATCGTACTGTAAGTGGGCCCGATTTCATTAAACCCTTGCATGCTTAAATGTTTTCTGATTTACTTATATTCACATGCTGGAATCATGAAACGGTTTTGATGATATTGAAATTATGGGTATGGCACGTTTCACGGTATTTGGGTTTGAAACCCGTCTGATGAAACTTAAAGATCAGTTTGGATTTTATCTTGTATATATATATATGTTTTGCACGTGGATATCAATAAAATGTATTTGTACTGCACTGTATAGATCCATTCTTGTGATACTGTCTCCTCCGGATGTGGTACCCCGGAGTAGTCATGGCGCATTGCCTGCGAGGGGTCATTCTACGGAGGAACCGGACCGTAAAATGATTCAGGAGCAGGATTGATATAATTGGACGTCAGGGACGTCGAGCGTCTAGGACGCTAGGCATTTGAGATGCCGTACCCAGAAAGGGTTCGGGGATTGGATTCGGGCTTGAGACCCCGAGTGGCACGCGTAGCCTTGAGACTGTGACCTTATTGGACGTCAGGGACGTCAGACATCGGGGATGTCAGGATTGGAGTGTATAGTGCAGTGGCTAAAATTATGTTTATGGTTTTATTACATGCCTTATGGTTCATACTATATGATTTATGGTTTTAAATTCTGATGCATGCATGTTTGGAAAACGGAGGGGTAAATTATATGTTTTACTTATTAAACTGTTTTTATAAACTTGAGTTTCGGCCCACTCACCCTTAATGTTTTGGTAACCCCTCCAGGCTGTGCTACTGAGGTAGACGAGGATCCTGAGGCTGAGGCATAGATCTACTTCTGCGTACCTGAACCCCTGTTGGGTGGTTTACCCGCAGGTTTATTTTAGAGTCGTGCTCGCAACTTGAAATTTTGGATTTCATCCCTTGTCTGACATCTGTTTATTTCGGATTTGATGTAAAACTTTAATTTGGTTATTTATGCATTTGAACGTTTGAGGTTAGAATTGGTATGTTAATTTGGGTGTCAGACGGGAGCAAGGCACGTCCCATTGTGGTCCCCGTGGGATCGGGGCGGGTTTTGTCACCCACTGTAGATCATCTTCAACCTCGATCAGACCGGTTCGAACAGGCCGGTCCGATTCACCCTTGACATTGGACCGGTGTGACTGATCCAGGGTTATCCTCTCCTCATTTTTCGTCCAATCTCTTCCCAATTGATTCCATTCTTCCTATCTAATCCCTATAAACCTATTTAGATGATCAAAACAAAGAAAAACATGGAAAACCTGACCCGTTCAATTTGAATCTCACGATTCAAAGTTTCCCAATTGCACCCAGGGCCTCCTCAGCCACTAACCACCACCAAAACCCCCCTAAAACCTCCCTAGCACCTTAATGAACTCATCCTAATCGATTAAAACAACCTATACCGTATGAAATCGAAAATAAAAGAGAAATGGGCAAACCGAGCTACCTTACACGGCTTCCCTCAGCCGTCCATGGCGGCGCTGCTCCTGGTCAGCCCCCATCCTCACGGCCCTCATCTCACACTCTGGGCTTCTCAAAAGATCAGATGGGGAATAGTTTGGTATTGGGTTGGATTGGGTTTGCTCGGGTTGGTAGGAATGGACGATGATCGAATGGGAAGGGGAAGAATATGCATGAACCAATTTGGGTGGGCAATGGATGGATGACAAGTGTCATTCATCCACTGGGCCTGCCCCAAAATATCTAGGCCCACTTAAGACAAAAGTCAAGTTGTCTCGTAAAACGTGCAATAGTTCCCTCGAACTTCCGTGAACCGTAACTTTCCCGTCGAACGTCCGAATTCGACTTGCCACTTGTCTATGGATTCATATCAACGCGATCTACGTAACAGTTCTTGACCCTCGACCGTTAGACCTCCCGGGTCAAAAGTCAACTGTTTGCCCCATTCAACCAAATTACCAAAATACCCCCGGACTTCCGAACGTCATAACTTCTTCCTCGAACGTCAGAATCGAGCGTGCCACCTGTCTATGAACTCGTGACGTCCCGAACTACGTCATAGTCATTGACCAAAGTCCATTTGACCACCTGAACGAAGAGTCAATGTTTCACCCATTTTAGGGGCAAAATCGTCATTTCGCCCTGAATGTCCGTTAATCCTCGTTTAATCCCCGATTAGCCTTGCTAATCCGTTATTAATTCTTAGTTAATCCTGATAATTCAGGACGGGTCATTACAAGGCAAGACTGGATATCAGTGAGTGTGAAACCGACAAGGATGTTAGTAGTGTGGTTGTCGGCTGCAATCCTGATGCGAAAAAAGTGGTTGAGACGTGGTAGGCTACGAATGGTGGGCTAATGAACAACGTCGGTTGTCGACTGATAAAGGTGGACACGTGGGCTTGTTTGATTGGCGAGGCAGGATGAGAGCCCAGCGTGTCGCGGCCGATGTGTACAGTGTGGACAAATGGCCACTCGTGATTAGACTTTTGCTTAGTAATAGGCCATCTGATATGCATGTCAGGCACATTGCAACAGCTAGATTGTACGCACAACCTGGTTGGAGGTTTTTGAATGGAACGAGTGGGCCGTGCGCCCTGCATATCAGACAGCAGCGACGCTGCAAGCCACATGTAGCTGGTCTCGAGCGCTGATTAGACAAGAAGCTAGTAGACTTCTTTTTGTCTAATGCATGCTTGAAAAGGTACGACATGTGGCATTTTCTGATTGGGTTCCCATGTTGCTGTCGGTCATGGGTCCCACTACTGTCTCCTTTGTAGCATACTCCCATGGCACACGCATACTAATTGGGTGACTCCGGAGCTATGCAGTACATTGTCACCCGGGCTATGTTGGAGGGACGTTGTGGGTAATATCAGCTTTTAGGGCTGATATCAATGTGAGGTGTTCTCTCCCGACACGTATCAGGACCCGTCCCAAATCCCGTGGAATTAACGTGGGACGCGCCTGATCCTGTTTGACACGAAGTGTCAGACCAGGGAAAATTCCGTCTCTAGCCCTCACCGGGGCTTCCAGAGTACGCCGAGATCGTAGAAGGAGGAGTGTGATGTCTCGGTCTCTGCTACAGCCCGCATCCGCAATCAACCTGAAGGGCATTAAAACATCAAAAGTCGTGAGTGGACAAAACAATCATTTCATTAAAACATTTTCATACAAAGACATTTATGCCCTTCACTAAAAAGCATATGCATGCATTCAAAAACCGTTTACCAAAACGTTCATAAAACCATTTGTCAAACATATTCTCAAAACCTTTCAAGGGTTCATGCCAGTCCCTATAAACCGTCATGAACCATAAATCCATTTATGGGTCCCCGACCTGAAATCACAAAAACCCGTAAATCCATACATGTGGGAACTCAGCCCAAATCAGCGTACGTGGATCTCAGCCCAAAACCATTCTCAGTGAAATACCAAAACATACAATACGGGGTCTCCGTCCCAAACCATTTCCAAAACATCGAATACGGGGTTTCCACCCCAAATCACTTTCTAAAACATGGAACACGGGGTCTCCGCCCCCAATTACTTTCATAAAACCTCATACGTACTAATACGTATAACCCATCCGCGGCACTTCCGAGAAGATGCCAACTCGGGGAACACATCCCCGATATATGTCACGATTCATCTCTATACTAGTGTGCACACTACTCGGGGTCTCACTCCGAGTCTTCCCCCAGGAATTCTCCATCTTGGAGGCTCTATCTCTGGATCTAGTCCGAGCTCTATCTCAGGATCTAGTCCGCACATCTCTCCGGAATCTAGTCTGGGACCACATCATAACTTCCACTCTTGGAACGGGATTCCTATAGGGATACCCATTCTGGTATATGGATCGTGACTCTCCAGGTCGACGTCTGGAAGAAACCATATAATCATATGGAGGGTTCATATATTTTCCAAATACTTTCTTTCTCAAAACATTTCTCAACTGTGTCTCATACCCGATTCATCTCAATAGGATTCCTCGAATCCGATTCAAATCCATTTCACAGGCCTCGGTCTAAATCCATAGTTCAATAGGGTTTCATGCCCGAATTTTCATTTCATAGACCTAACTGGGACTCAAGCCCGATTTCACAATCAACTGGGCCTCTCGCCCGATATCACGAATAACTTGGCCCTAAGCCCAAAACCATAACTCAACGGGGCTTCAAGCCCGATTTCACAACCAATAGGGTCTCAAGCCCGATACTACAGACAAAAGGTCATCCAGCCCGATGTCACAGTCAAAAGGTCATCCAGCCCGATGTTACAACCAAATGGGCCTCAAGCCCGGATTCGCAAACCAACGGGGCCCTCGACCCGATCGTATAACTCAAATGGACCGTCGGTCTGATTCCTCGTCAAATCAAATGGACTCCAAGTCTGCGTGTTCCTAAATCAAACGGGTCTCGTGCCTGAGTTCATATTTCCAAATCCAAAATCCATTCATTAAATCTTCATTGAAATCGCAGTACGCAAAGGTAAGACATAAAGCTGGAAACCTCGAAAAACGTATAAATATGTCGATCCTAAGCTACCACAATTAAATGCACTCATGGCATCACAAAACATGTATTTAAAATCATATAAAACATTTATGCATGCATCAATTTCGAAAGAAAGGTCCACTCATAGACCGTATGAAGCTGCGCCTCGATACGCTTGCCATAAGCCTCTCCCGGGCCAATCGTCGCCTCCGGGGTTCTCAAATCTGTCCAAATCGTAATAGAAGGTTATTAACTACTTAAATAACCCCTCACTAAAGTCCTGTAATTTTCCGGAATTTCTAACTATTTTTAAACGCGCTCCGAAACCATCAGACAGCCCGAACTATATCGAGGCGATGTCCGATCGACTCGAAACTAGTCTCAAAATGTTCGTTACATCGAATATATGATTTGTCATGATGGAACCTTCCCCAGATTCCCTGCCACGCACCGTCACGCGCCCTGAGACTGCCCTGCGTGTGGGCCTCACGCGCCACACTACAATGGCGTCTTCTTCCTCTCGACGGCCAGTCCGGCCAGTTCACTGGTTTGGCCGGTCCAATTGGACCGGCGTGACCTGTCTGGTCACTTTTCTCCCTCATTTTCGGTCCGTTTGCTTCCATTTTAATTCTATTCTTCCTAGTTCCTCAATTCCTATCTAGTCATATCAAAAGAACTAACGAAAACGCCCTAAAACCCTGATCCATATAACTCTGCTTCACAACTCATTTTTCCATTTTCTTCCCGCGGTTCCTCAGTCGTCAAACCACCATCAAAATCATCTTAAAACCTTCCTAGCAGCCTACTAGTCATCCTCTAATCATCCAAAACTATCAATAATGTAAAAATCGAAATAAATGGGAATTTGGGTCTAACCGGGTACCTTGCAAGGTTCCAGCCGTCCACGGCGACATTGTTACTGGTCGGCCACCAGCATCCACATGTCCTCCCATCACTCTCTGGTCCTCACAAGCATGATTAGGTGGGGAAGGGTTGGATTGGTTTGAAATTGTTGATCGGTTTTGAATGAAGAAAACAAAGAAGGTGAGCTGATATGCATGAACCAATTTGGGTGGGCAATGGATGGATGAAAAGTGTCATTCATCCATTGGGCCTGCCCCAAAATATCTGGGCCCCACTTGCTGACAAATAATTTTCGTCTCGAACTTCGTGCAAGAGTTCCTCGATACTTCAGTGAACCGTAACTTCTCCGTCGAACATTTAAATTCGACGTGCCGCCTGTCTATGGATTCGCATCGCCTCGATCTACGTAACAGTACTCGGCCCTCGACCATGAGACCTCCAGGGTCAAAAGTCAACTATTCTCCCCATTTAAACCAAATTACCAAAGTATCCCCAAACTTCCGAAAATCAGAACTTCTTCCTCGAACGTTGAAATCGGGGCGTGCTACCTGTCTATGAACTTGTGACGTCCCGAACTACGTCACAGTCATTGGCCAAGGTCCATTTGATCTCCTGAACTAAAAGTCAACGATTCGCCCATTCTAGGAGCAAAATCGTCATTTCCCCCGCTCGTTCGTTAATCATTGTCTAATCCCCGATTAGCAAGGCTAATCCGTCATTAATTCTTAATTAATTTCGATAATTCGGGACGGGTCGTTACACACATGTGTTTGACTCAGTTTATTTGGAGATGCGGCATGGTTCATCCTTCGGCAACTGCTTTTTTGCATTTAATAATGCTATTTATATGATATTAGTATGCTTATTAATATATGATTGACGTTTCTAACATATATGGCATATTTACATTTATATATTTGAATGTGCATTTAATAAATATATAAATTTATATTTAATGTTATTAATATACGTGTTTGATGTTTGTAACATATATAACTTAAATATAAATTCATATTTAAGTGTATGTTTAATGCATATAGGAACATATATTTAGTGTTTTTAATATATGTAACTTATAAAAATAAATATATTTGTGCATATATACGAATGCGTTTTAATATACTTAGTATATATATTCAAAAACTAATTGATTTGTTTATTTATTGTCCTTTATTTGGAACGTCTATTTGTTTACTTAGTATATATTTATTCAAAAACTAATTAATTTGTTTAACCTTTTTGAGGACTCTAGAAGTTTGGAACGTCTACTGTCCTTTATTTAGCTAGTGGAAAATTTGCTTTTCTGGGGCGATCATTTCTTATGGGTCAAGGTGCATTTTTAGAGAGGTCTAGTAGGCTTGAAACGTGGGAGCGTGGTGGCTCGCGTAGTCCAAATTCGTTTCGTGGGAAGGACATTGACGTCGAGGTCCCAAAGAATTCAAGTCCTGGAAGGTCCGCAATAAAAATGAATTTCTAGAAGGGATACTTGCAGAACTTTGTGATAGATGTTCTTCCATGAAGACTCCTAAGAATGGCAGGGGAAAAATTCGAAATCTAGCCGATGGACCAAATTTAATCCCTTGATCATCAATTGGGGATTTAAATTCTTGTTTTCAAAGTTTTTCTTTGAGATCCTCAGTCAGAAAGGTTGCTCTTCTGCTCAGCTGGATGTTGACTACATTATGTGTTTTGAGAAGCTAAACGAGCTCTTTAGATTGGAGTTTTCTGATGAGGAATTATGGCATTTCTACTCCTTAGCACATGATGGGCTCTCTGGTGGAAGTCTTACGCAAGTTATTTCCAAAGTGGAATTATTCGTGAATACTATAGACATGCTGCTTTGAGGTGGGAGGCACATGGGACTAAAATTGTAGTGGAAATGTGATGATTACATCCCGTTTTCATATTTGCGATGAATTGTATTATGATTTCGAAAGGCATCCTGATCTTAAGAAGATCGACAGAACTCGAAAAATTCCTCATGAATTTCGTGAAATGAGTTGATTACTTAGCCCATCCAGAGATTCTGATGCTGGAAAACCCTCAGTCATCTTGGTCAATGAGTGGTTAAGTGCCCTGCTATGCCTGAAGAGAGCTATTATTCAGAAGAAAGAAAATAAAGAGGGACTTGTCTCACATTCTGAGAAGAAATTAGACCTTGAAATGCCTTCTTAGTTTGTCCTAGATTCCACACCCTGTTATGCTAGTCCGACGGGATCATCCAGTAAGCATAGAGTCTTAGATAGTCCTTCAAAGCAAGTAGCTAAACTTTCTAAAAGGCTGAAAGATATCCCCACTTCCCCTGAAGTGATTGAGGGTTCATAATGACTAGTGGAAACGACACAACTGGCATCTAAGACTGTGGATAGATAAGTTTCCCCTACGATTGAAAAAACTATGAAGGTAGTGTCATAGGGTGCTTATGTTAAAGTCGTTAGAGACCTCAGGATTGCAAAATATGGGGCCCAAAAATTGGTTGACATACTTCACGAATAAGCTGGCTTGGAAGAGAAGCATAAGCGATTGAAATCAGAGTGTATCTACCTTCGAGAAGATCATGACCATTCCAGACAAAACAACAATGCTTAGGTGGGGAGAATTCGTTCATTAGAGAACAAGGTGCGCGAGTTGGAGACGAATCATGCACAAAAGTTGTTGCTAGAGTGTGTTCTGTTGTGTAGGCGTTTACATGATTCAGAAGAGAAAGTCAAACTTTTGGAGGTTGAAATCCAAAATGTCAGAACCCGTCCCAAATCCTCCGGGATTAACGTGGGGCATGCCTGCTCCCGTCTGATACGAAGTGTCAAACTAGGGATAATTTCAGCCTCAACCCACTCGGGACTACCAGAGCACGCCAGGATCCGAAGGAGGAGTATGATGTCTCGGTCTCTACTACAGCCCGCATCCGCTATCAACCTGAAGGGCATTAAAACATTAAAGCTGTGAGTGGACAAAATAAAGAATTTAATAAAAACATTTCATAAAAAGACTTTTATGCCCTTCACAGAAAAAAACATGCATGCATTAGAAAACCATTTCTCAAACATAGAACAAGGGGCGTTGGCCCAAAATCCAAATCAAGTAGGAACTCGTCCCAAGCCCAACACATGTGGGTCTCAGCCCAAAACCGTCACCTCGCACAAATATATATATATATATAACCGTCCTCGGCATCTCATGTGCCCAATCAACAACCTATCACTATATCTCTATCAGTGTGCACACTATTCGGGGTCTCACTCCGAGTCTACCCCCAGGATCTACGACGTCTAGGAGGAATCGTCCAAAATCCAGGATCTACAATGTCTGGAGGACGGTCTGCAGACCCAGTCCGAGACTATACCATATCTCTCACTCCTGGAATGTGCTCCTTCTTGGAGCCACTCATTCCAAGCAGTGGATCGTAACACTCCAGCAACAACGACGTCTAGAGGAGACCAATATGCTCATAAAGCAGGGTATATACATATAAGCATGAAAACCACAAATGGAACTCACACCCAACACCACAAGTCAACTGGGCCTCAAGCCCGAACATATGACTCAACTGGGCCTCTAGCCCGATTTCACCATTTAACTGGGCCTTAAGCCCGAACTCGTAAATCAACAGGGCATCAAGCTCGGTACCTCAGGGTCAGTCACGATTACAATCATAGTGATGCGTGCAACCATCAGTCCAGGACCGCTCTCAATCCTAGTATGTCACCGTGAACATATCAACCACCGCGACCACCTCTAGATCATGGTGCACACATCACCGATCAATCTCCTATACCATCAGCACTCTGAAGTCGAGCCTCCAGTGGCTGCTCGACCACGGGATGTGCATCGTGACCTCTCCGGAAGGAACACATCCCCAGTTCGGAGGCGAGCGTCATGTCATCCATCGCCGTGCACACAGCAATCGTCACGACTATGACTCAGACCCGTAGGTCATCAATAGGGTCATATGCCCAAGACAAAACCAAAACCAAATGGGTCTCATGCCCGATTTTACCTTTTCAAAACGATTCATGTAAACCAAAACAACAAACACGTATAAGCACCGTATAAACTAGAAAATCTCGAAGTACGTGCAAATACGTAAACACACACAAATGTACTCACGACATCACAAAACATGTTCTAAAACACATATAAAATATTTATGCATGCATCAAGTTAGAAAGAAAGGTCCACTCACAAACCATCCGAGCTGCCGCCTCGATACACGCGTTGTACGCCTTCCCGGGCCAGTCACCATCTTCGGGGTTCCCAAACCTGTCCAAACTATAATAGAGGGTTAATAAGAACCTCATTAACCTCTCGGTGAAGCCCCTTAATTTTCCTGAATTTTTAACTATTTTTAAACCCGGTCCTAAACCTTCGGACGTCCCGAACTATATTGAAACGATATCCGATCGACTCGAAACCAGTCCAAAATGTTCGTTATATTGAATAGATGATTTCACATGTTGGAACCATCCCCAAAAACCTCCCCACGCATTGCCTAAAGGCCCTGTGTGTGGGCTTCACGCGCCTGTACAGTCTCCTTTAACCTCCAGCCACCCGGGCGGTCCGGTTCAACCTCTATAATCCGGTCCAACTGGACCGGTGTGACCGGTCCAGGGCTATTCCTCCTTCAATTTTCGTCCGTTTTTTTCCAATACAATTCAAATCTTCCTATCTCATCCCTAAAAACCCTATAAAACCTCATTGGTTCAAATCCTTCCTCACGGTTCAATTTTTCCAACCTTCCCCTTGGGCTGCTCAGCCACCGTCCACTAAGAAAAACTATCCCTAAACCTTCCTACCAACCTAATAAACCTTTCCTAATCAATAAAAACCGCCCCTAACGTTCAAATCACAAAAATCGATTTTGAATGTAAAACTATACCTGCGCGGTTTGCCGTTCCTCCGCCGTCCACAGCGGCTCAGGACGCATCTAGCCACCATCCTCATCATTCACAGCCTCAGTATCAGTCTCTCAAGGCCCTCAGTCGATCAATAAGGGAAGAGGTGGTTTGTGGTGAGGGTTCGAATGAGATCGGGTAAAAACCCGTTGAAATGGGAATGGGGGATATGCATTCATCAGTTTAGGGAAAGCAATGGATGGGTGAAAATTTTCACTCATCCATTGGCTTTGGGAAAAGATATGGACCCCACTCAGAACAAAAGTCCCCTTTTTGCCTAGTAAAACGTGCCGTCGTAAATAATTCCTCGGAACTTCTGTGAACCGTAACTTTTTTGTCGAACGTCCGAATTTGACGTGCCACCTGTCTACAGACTCGTATCGACCCGACCTATGTAACGGTCCTTGGCAATTGGCCCTCTGCTATCGGACCTCCAAGGTCAAAATTCAACTTTTTGCCCTCGTTTAGGGGTAAAATTGTAATTTTATCCTGAATGTTTGTTAATCCTCGGCTAATCCCCGATAAGTTTCGCTAATCTGTCATAAATTCTTAATTAATCCCGATAATTCGGGACGGGTCGTTACAATATTCCCCCTTTAAGAATTTCGTTCTGGAAATTCAAACCGATCCAAGTCTGCAACCAAATTGTGGAATCTATGTACTTGTTAGTACACAATGTCATTAGAACTTCCAAAGCTCCACTCAACTCTCGAGAAACTACGCGTTAGCTCGTACTTCTCACTCGAGACGTCGACACTCGTCGATCTCGCCTGTCACTCACTCCGACAGGTCAGTCCTACTAAATCGTCATCTAATCGGCTTTTCAGCCTGACGACCTTTCTTATCCAACAATCAAGCTGACATCCTGTTCAACCGACAACTGGAGCTGAAAATCTTCCTCATTGTTCCCATTGAGCGATACCTCGTCCCCTCTCACTAAACGATTCGCAACCGTAAACCATTATACAGAGGAACACCATTATCATCTAACACTCCCTAAGTCCATGATCACGATCGTGACTAGCCAGTAACGCTCGGCTCCACTACGCTTTCGCTGCGCTACTATGATCTTGGCTTGCTCTCGAGTTCTCGTATCGTATCTCACATCACTCAACGACCTGTGCTGACATCTTGACTCACTCGAGTCTCAACTGTCGTACTACTTATCTTGTCGACACACAATCGACGTTGCACCCATCCTGGATGTTCCTGGATCCTAAATCGAATACTTGTCTCAGCAGAGAAAACACTATGCACTCTAGGGTTCCCTTAGTCATCCACGACTTGAGCCCCCCTCACATCAATCACAGAACCTTACCAATCCACTTTGCTCGAGTACACATTATCCAATGTCTAGTCGACCCATCACCATGTCGGAACGCATCCGAACATAATACTCATCGATTTGTTACTCTTTCGATCACTATCACATGTCCAACTAGGACTCCAGACACTAACCCACTTATTCCTCACTCCTAATATGATTCGATACTCAATCGCTCATCACAAGCCAGCCTCAATCCATCACAATCTATATCCTCAAATCCAACTCGAGGCATCATGTAACGCCCCGGAAATTCAGAAAATGTAATATTGTAAAATAAGGAATAAAGTGACGTTTTTACCCTTGTGATTCGTATGGTCAAATTGTTGACTTTTTGATTGGAGGGTCGAACAGACGTTGCCCGATGACCGTGACGTAGTTCGGGACGTCACGAGTTCATATACAGGTGGCACGTCCAATTCGGACGAACAGGGTGAAAGTTATGACGTTCGGAAGCTTAGGGGCATTATTGTAATTTGGACGTTATAAGGGAAAAAGTTGACTTTTTGTTTGAAAATTGGCTTTCACATGACTCGAAGACCGTTAGATTCGTCTCGATGTCCCGAGTACAACGACAGGCGGCACGCGTGAAACGGATATCGGATGACGAAGTTACAGGTCACGGAAGATGAGGGGCAATTTGGTAAATTGTCAACTGAGGGGCAATTTGGTCTTTTCACCACGGGTTACTGTAGTAGCCGTGGGGAGACAGTTGCTGCACCGCCGTGTGTGGTGGTTTCGTACGATCCAATTGTTTAAACCATAGTGGACTGAACGGTGGGAATTGTTTATGGGATTTGAGGTATTGGAAGCAGCACATCGTGGCTTGAACAGACCTTCAGTGCACGGGTGGTTTTAAAAATGGCCATGGGCTCTGTGTGCGGGAAACATTTTCCAGAGAGATGCAGTTGATTCCCACGGGTTGTCTTCCATTATGACGGGTTTAGCTGAGTGTCACTGAGTCTGGGAACTCATTTCGATCACTTGGGTAGTCTGAGAGAGAGTTGAGTGAGAGGTCTGAGACGGGGAAGAAAAAAACGCAGAAATGGAGGGAAATTCAAAGGTTGAGTTTTGAGGTGAGTTGAACCAAACTGAGGGTGGAATTAGTCTTCTGGGATCCTTGCTAACACGACCGTGCAAGAATTGAAGAGGAATGATCACGGTTTGCCCAGGAACCTGAGTTCCAGTTTCTGAGAAAATCCAGTGCTGAGGACGACGACTTCCAGGTTAGTTTGGGGTCAATTGGTTGGATTTTTTGGTTCGTCTAAGTCCCCTTAGGCTACTGGTGAAGATAATTTGAGAATGGAACCGTGTAGGGTGAGTTCCAGACGTCGACTAGTTCGACTGTTCGAGTCTGGGTTGGATCGATTTAGTGTTAGTCGAGGTTAATCGTTAATGCAGACCTAAAATTAATGGATTAGAGAAGATAATAGGATTGAAAACGGGAGGAATTGATTGAGAATCGAGGGTTAACTGATCGGGTTGAACCGCGGGTATCAAACCCGTTTATCAGTCTATTCGGGTAAGGAAGAAGGTACTGTAGCTTGGCGCGTGGCCTTCACGGGCAGCCACTTTGGGCGGCGCGTGACGGCGCGTTCGATGTCGTCTCCGATCACGGTCAACATGAAATTTGTTCCTTTCAGTCTAATTAACATTTTACCTTTAGGATTCGAGTCGATCGGGGGTCGTTCGGGATAATTTCGGGAGTTCGGAAGTTTGGGTCCTTAAGTTTAATTTCGCCAAAAAATCCGGGAAAATTAGGAAAAAATCCTACGAGTTATTTTGGTATGATTGTAACCCTCCTTGTAAGTTTTTACAGGCCCGGACATTTCCGAAGCTACGGAGGAGCGCACGGGGCGCGATTGACACGTCCTAAAACCGTGAGTGGACTTTTGATTTTGAAACTGTGCATGCATGACTATTTTACCTGTTTATTTTGAGCTTTCACATATGATTTTATGATGACGATATGATATTTCGGTTTTACGTGATTTCTCACTTTTCGAGATATTCATCGTATTTTACGCATTTCGAGGTTACGGTTTTCGCTTATGCATGAATGATGTTTTCATGAAGTATCTGGATATGATTATGCATGTTACGGATTTACGATGTTTTGATTATAATTGGGAAGTGATTTCGAAAATTTCATGTTTTGGAATTTTGCATGTGAATTCGGACATGAGTCCTGTTATGACAATATATGATTCTGGAATGAATTGGAAAAACGGATTATGATGAATCCTGGTTTATGGTATTCTTAAATGGTTTTGGGTTTAAAGACCCGGTTGATGGTTGGATCTGGTTTTGGGTTTAAAGACCCGGTTTATTGATGACGGGGGCGGGCCCGAAAATTGGGTTTAAAGACCCGGGTTGAGTTTAAAGACTCGGTTAACGTGATACCCCCGAGGCCTAGTGATCATGTTTTGAGTTTAAAGACTCGTTGATATCCCGGGAAGGCCTGATATTGAGTTTAAAGACTCGGATGGATCCAACGGCTTAATTGTGATTATTGACTCACTCTTTACTTGATTTGTGCAATTGATGTTTCAAAATGACGGTTTCTGGATTTTGGTAATATTAAATTATTTTGCATGAGTTATGACGGTTTTCTGCAATGTTTTCCATGTGTTCGGAAAAAGTGTTTTCGAATGTTTAATACGCGTTTTCGAATGTTTGGTTATGCATGCGTGTTGTAAAACTGGAGGGCGAACCCCGATTTACCTAAACTGTTTTCTGTAAACCTTTGTTTCGGTCCACTCACACTTTGTTGTTTTAACTACCCTCCAGGTCGTGGTACAAGTTAGGGGGCTAGCGCCGAGGCAGAGGCAGAGGCATAAAGTTTTCCGTTGTGAAGTAGTTAGTTCACAGAGTAGGATTCGTTCTTTAATCTGTTTTGTAATATTATGCTCTGTGAAACTATGGACTTGATGTCCAGTCGGATGTATTTGTTTAATCTCCCTGGTCTGACAATGGGTGTGATGTAATGTTATTTGGTTTTTCGGTATTTTGGGTTTCGATTGTCAGACGGGAGCAGGATGCTTCTCGATTATCGAGGCGATAATCGGGGTGGGTCCTGTCAATTGGTATCAGAGCATAGGTTTACTGTTCGTGTCTGGCACTTGGGTGTGCCTCGATTATTGTACTAACTTATGCCTCTTTCAGGGAAATCGACGATCGGCCATGCCGCCGCGACGTGAACCCCCTCCACGACCTGACGTTGATGCCGAGAGTGCTACGATCGAGCGTGCCCAGTGGCTTGGGGCTACGGTGTTTAGTGGTGGAGCAGATCCCGAGGATGCTCTCCGTTGGATTTCTCGGTTTGAGCGGATTTTTGCTGTGATGCACTGTCCTTCTGGGGAGCGAGTTGTGTTGGCCACCTTTTTACTTGATGGATCTGCTTATTAGTGGTGGTATACTCTGGAGTTGTCGAGATGGGATGCCCGTACAGTGACTTGGGAGACTTTTCGTGAACGGTTTTTGGAGCAGTACTATCCCCGTTCATTCCGAGATGCTAGGGAGACCGAGTTTCTGCAGTTCCAACAGGGGAGCATGTCCGTAGCTGAGTATGAGAAGAAATTTCAGATTCTAGCCCGTTTTGCTCCTACCTTTGTGTCTACTGAGGCTGAGAAATGTCGTAGGTTTGAGCTTGGCCTACGGGGTGAGATACGGGCCATTGTGACGGTCGGAGCCTTTACTACTCTCAAGGAGTTGTCAGATGCAGCAGTGCGGGTTGAGGCTAGTCTCCCGACACGTTCACAGTACTCTGGTGGTGGACAACGTCGAGAGTGTTCTTATCCTGGATCGTATGGTCAGAGAGCCCCGAAGAAGGGACGTTATGGTGGAGCCTCATCTGCGGGCAATGATCGTTATGGCAGGCCTGGTAACTTTCAGAGTCCCGGATTCAGAGCGCCTAGGGTGCAGATTGCTCCGCAGGCGAGCGCGACTTCGGTTGCTTCCATAGGACGGCAGAGTGGTGGTTTTTCTCGCGATGCTTCCAGTGTTATCTGTTTCTTCTGTGGCGAGCGGGGCCACTATTGGAGGGAGTGTCCATCTTTTCCACAGGGTGGTGGCGCAGGTCGGGGTGGAGCAGAGCAGGGACGGAACACAGCTGCAGTTTCTGGGACTGGGAGTAATAGAGGAGGTGGTGCTGGAGCGGCTAGTGGACAGAGGGGCCGGGGCCGTGGGCGAGCAGCTGGACCACAGGCCCGAGTTTTTGCTGTTATGCAGCAGGAGGCCAGGGCAGCACCTGGTGTTGTGATAGGTACACTCACGATCTTTGGACATGATGTTTGTGCATTAATTGATTCCGGAGCTACTCATTCGTTCATATCGAGGGATTGTGAGTTATTGGTGGGTAGAGAGGTGTCCGCACTGGACTGTGACTTGGGTGTGAGTACGCCCACCGGAGATGTGTTTGTGGTAAATCAAGTGTTGCGGGGGTGTCCCGTAATGGTAGGTGATGTTGGTTTGGTAGCAGATTTGATACTCTTGGACTTGCATGACTTTGATGTCATTTTGGGAATGGATTGGTTGACGCTCCATCATGCTTCTATCGAGTGTGTCGATAAAAAGGTTACTTTTCGGAGCCCGGGGTTACCGGAAACCACCTTTCAGGGAATACAACGAGCAACTCTTGTCGGAGTGATTTCAGCCCTGAAGGCAAGTATGTTGTTGAGGAAAGGGTGCCGGGGATACTTAGCTCGAGTGATGGACTCACGAGCTGCACCGTTGAGGGTGGAGGATATACCGATAGTACGGGAGTTCCCGGATGTCTTTCCGGAGGATCTACCGGGATTGCCACCGCATCGAGATGTCGAGTTCACTATTGATCTGGTTCCAGGTACGCAACCTATCTCTCAGACTCCGTATCGTATGGCGCCAGCCGAGTTGAAAGAACTGAAGGAGCAGTTACAAGAATTACTTGAGATGGGGTTTATTCGATCGAGTGTATCCCCCTGGGGAGCCCCGATGTTGTTTGTGAGGAAAAAGGATGGGAGTTTGAGACTCTGCATCGATTACAGGCAACTGAATAAAGTAACAGTCAGGAACAAATACCCGTTGCCTCGAATCGATGATTTGTTCGATCAGCTGCGAGGAGCACAGTACTTCTCCGAAATCGACCTTCATTCTGGGTATCATCAGTTGCGGGTTAAGGATGAGGATGTACCCAAGACAGCCTTTAGGACCCGATATGGTCATTATGAGTTCCTTGTAATGCCATTTTGACCAACGCACCCGTAGCATTTATGGATTTGATGAACCGAGTGTTGCAGCCATACTTGGATCGCTTTGTCATCGTGTTCATTGACGATATCCTAGTCTACTCGGGAGTGCGGAAGCGCACGAGGATCACTTAAGGATGGTGCTGCGTACCTTGAGGGAAAACCAGTTGTATGTGTAGCTCAACAAGTGTCAGTTTTGGTTGACGAGCGTGAATTTCTTGGGGCATGTGATCTCAACAGACGGGATCAGTGTGGATTCTCAGAAAACTGAGGCAGTGGCGAAGTGGGAACAACCGAGGACCGTCACTGAAGTTAGAAGTTTCTAGGGTTTGGCTGGCTATTACAGGAGGTTTGTAGAGGGTTTCTCTACCATTGCTGCCCCGTTGACGCGACTGACGAGGAAGGGAGTCAAGTTTGTTTTGGGATGACGATTGTGAGAGCAGTTTTCGGGAGTTAAAGGAAAGGTTGACATCTGCTCCTATACTGACCCTTCCTGACGACAGTGGGGAATTCGAGGTGTACAGTGATGCATCCTTACAGGGTTTGGGATGTGTGTTAATGCAGCATGGGAAAGTGATTGCCTATGCTTCGCGCCAGTTTAAGCCGCATGAGAGCAATTATCCGACGCACGACTTGGAGTTAGCTGCTGTCGTGCATGCGTTGAAAATTTGGAGACATCACTTGTATGGTGCGACTTGCAGAATATTCACGGATCACAAGAGCCTGAAGTACTTGTTCACCCAGAAGGAGTTAAATGTGAGGCAACGACGGTGGCTAGAGCTAATTAAGGACTATGATTGCACAATTGAGTACCACCCGGGAAAATCCAATGTGGTGGCTGATGCTCTAAGCCGGAAGTCAACGAATTCTGTAGCACATCTACGGACGGTTCATTTGCCACTTTTGGTTGAACTCCGTAAGACTAGCATTGATTTGGGTTTGGATGGCCAAGGTGTCTTTCTGGCTAATTTCCATGTGAGACCACTTTTGATCGATCAGATCGTTGAGGCTCAATCTCAAGATCCTGTCTTGTGCGTACTTTGGATTGAAGTGGAAGCCAGTGAGCGGCAGGATTTCACAGTCATGGAGGATGGAGCTTTGCTAAAAGAAGGGCGGTTGTGTGTGCCAGACGTTGAGGCACTGAAGAAGGAGATCTTGGACGAAGCTCATAGTTCGGCCTACGCGATGCATCCTGGTGGGACCAAGATGTATCGTACCTTGCGAGAACATTATTGGTGGCCGGGTATGAAACGAGAGATTGCCGAGTTTGTCAGCAGGTGTCTGATTTGCCAGCATGTGAAGGCTGAAAGACAACGACCTTATGGAGCCTTGCAACCACTACCTATCCCGGAATGGAAATGGGATCACATAACGATGGATTTTGTATTTGGACTTCCTAGGACACCCAGAGGTCACGATGGAGTTTGGGTGATTGTGGACAGGCTTACGAAATCAGCTAATGTCATGCCGGTGCGAGAGAACTTCAGGATGACACAGTTGACTCAGTTGTTTATCGATGAAATTATCCGGTTGCACGGTACTCCTGAATCAATAGTTTCTGACAGAGACCCGAGGTTTACTTCTTGGTTTTGGCAAAGCCTACAGGAAGCTTTTGGGACGAAACTTCGTTTTAGTACTGCATTTCATCCTCAGACTGACGGCCAGTCTGAGCGGACCATCCATATATTGGAGGATATGATGCGAGCCTGCATTTTGCAATTTCAGAACACTTGGGAATCACACCTAGCCTTGATGGAATTTTCCTATAACAACAGCTATCAGGCGAGCATTGGGATGGCACCTTACGAAGCCTTGTACGGATGGCAATGCAGAACCCCGTTGTGTTGGACGGATGTGGGTGAAAGGAAGCTGACTAAATCCGAATTGGTGGAATTGACAACCGAGAAGGTCAAACTCATCAGAGATAGGCTCAAGGCAGCCCAAGACAGGCAAAAGAGCTATGTGGACCATCAGATTCGAGATCTTGAGTTTGCGGTCGGAGATTGGGTATTCCTGAAATTGTCCCCTTGGAAGGGTGTAGTGAGATTCGGCAGGCGAGGAAAGTTGAGCCCTCGTTATATCGGACCGTATGAAATTACCGAGAGGATTGACCAGGTGGCCTACAGGTTATCACTACCGTCAGAACTTTCGAGGGTCCACGATGTTTTTCATGTGTCGATGTTGCGGAAATATGTGTTCGATGCATCTCATGTACTGGAGGAACAACCCATTGAACTCCGAGAGGATTTGAGTTTCGAAAAACAGCCGGTGCCGATTTTAGACCGAAAGGATAAAGTATTAAGTCGGAAGACCGTTCCTCTGGTAAAGGTTCTCTGGAGGAACCAGAATGTGGAGGAAGCCACATGGGAACCCGAGGCGCAGATGCGAGAACAGTTCCCCTATTTGTTTCCTTGATATTTCGGGACGAAATTTCTTAAGGGGGGGAGATTGTAACGCCCCGAAAATTCGGAAAATGTAATATTGTAAAATAAGGAATAAAGTGACGTTTTTACCCTTGTGATTCGTATGGTCAAATTGTTGACTTTTTGATTGCAGGGTCGAACAGACATTGACCGATGACCGTGACGTAGTTCGGGACGTCACGAGTTCATAGACAGGTGGCACGTCCAATTCGGACGAACAGGGTGAAAGTTATGACGTTCGGAAGCTCAGGGGCATTATCGTAATTTGGACGTTATAAGGGAAAAAGTTGAATTTTTGTTTGACAATTGGCTTTCACATGACTCGAAGACCGTTAGATTCGTCTCGATGTCCCGAGTACAACGACAGGCGGCACGCGTGAAACGGATATCGGATGACGGAGTTACGGGTCACGGAAGATGAGGGGCAATTTGGTAAATTGTCAACTGAGGGGCAATTTGGTCTTTTCACCACGGGTTACTGTAGCAGCCGTGGGGAGACAGTTGCTGCACCGCCGTGTGTGGTGGTTTCGCACGATCCAATTGTTTAAACCATAGTGGACTGGACGGTGGGAATTGTTTATGGGATTTGAGGTATTGGAAGCAGCCCATCGTGGCTTGAACAGAGCTTCAGTGCACGGGTGGTTTTAAAAATGGCCACGGGCTCTGTGTGCGGGAAACATTTTCCAGAGAGATGCAGTTGATTCCCACGGGTTGTCTTCCATTATGAGGGGTTTAGCTGAGTGCACTGAGTCTGGGAACTCATTTCGATCACTTGGGTAGTCTGAGAGAGAGTTGAGTGAGAGGTCTGAGACGGGGAAGAAAAAAACGCAGAAATGGAGGGAAATTCAAAGGTTGGGTTTTGAGGTGAGTTGAACCAAACTGAGGGTGGAATTAGTCTTCTGGGATCCTTGCTAACACGACCGTGCAAGAATTGAAGAGGAATGATCACGGTTTGCCCAGGAACCTGAGTTCCAGTTTCTGAGAAAATCCAGTGCTGAGGACGACGACTTCCAGGTTAGTTTGGGGTCAATTGGTTGGATTTTTTGGTTCGTCTAGGTCCCCTTAGGCTACTGGTGAAGATAATTTGAGAATGGAACCGTGTAGAGTGAGTTCCAGACGTCGACTAGTTCGACTGTTCGAGTCTGGGTTGGATCGATTTAGTGTTAGTCGAGGTTAATCGTTAATGCAGACCTAAAATTAATGGATTATAGAAGATAATAGGATTGAAAACGGGAGGAATTGATTGAGAATCGAGGGTTAACTGATCGGGTTGAACCGCGGGTATCAGACCCGTTTATCAGTCTATTCTGGTAAGGAAGAAGGCTGTAGCTTGGTGCGTGGCCTACACGCGCAGCCACTTTGGGCGGTGCGTGACGGCGCGTGTGATGTCATCTCCGATCATGGTCAACATGAAATTTGTTCCTTTCAGTCTAATTAACATTTTACCTTTAGGATTCGAGTCGATCGGGGGTCATTCGGGATAATTTCAGGAGTTCGGAAGTTTGGGTCCTTAAGTTTAATTTCGCCGAAAAATCCGGGAAAATTAAGAAAAAATCCTACGAGTTATTTTGGGATGATTGTAACCCTCCTTGTACGTTTTTACAGGCCCGGACATTTCCGAAGCTACTGAGGAGCGCACGGGGCGCGATTGACGCGTCCTAAAACCGTGAGTGGACTTTTGATTTCGAAACTGTGCATGCATGACTATTTTACCTGTTTATTTTGAGCTTTCACATATGATTTTATGATGATGATATGATATTTTGGTTTTACGTGATTTCACGCTTTTCGAGATATTCATCGTATTTTACGCATTTCGAGGTTACGGTTTTCGCTTATGCATGAATGATGTTTTCATGAAGTATCTGGATATGATTATGCATGTTACGGATTTACGATGTTTTGATAATATTGAATTATTTTGCATGAGTTATGACGGTTTTCTGCAATGTTTTCCATGTGTTCGGAAAAAGTGTTTTCGAATGTTTAATACGCGTTTTCGAATGTTTGGTTATGCATGCGTGTTGTAAAACTGGAGGGCGAACCCCGATTTCCCTAAACTGTTTTCTGTAAACCTTTGTTTCGGTACAAGTTCGGGGGCTAGCGCTGAGGCAGAGGCATAAAGTTTTCCGTTGTGAAGTAGTTAGTTCACAGAGTAGGATTCGTTCTTTAATCTGTTTTGTAATATTATGCTCTGTGAAACTATGGACTTGATGTCCAGTCGGATGTATTTGTTTAATCTCCCTGGTCTGACAATGGGTGTGATGTAATGTTATTTGGTTTTCCGGTCTTTTGGGTTGCGATTGTCAGACGGGAGCAGGATGCTTCCCGATTATCGAGGCGATAATCGGGGTGGGTCCGGTCAAATCAACTATTCATCTCTTCTTGATATCCATGTATCGTCCTCGTCTCATATTATTCCCATATCCAATACTGTCTTGCCATCTCACCCACTATGCTAAGGGATCCTTCAACAGTCTTACCGTATGGTTCTCCTCTGCTCCTTGCTTAGCATAATCAGTAAGGCAACTCGCTTCAATAACGATCAGACCTCGGTCAACTCGCATCAAGGTCGCCACAATTATCTCAGTCATCCCGATCGTCCTTACACTACTCAATCTGACTCACCTCGAGCACTCATTTGTCATATCCAGTGACACCAAGAATCATCTGCTCTCCAAGTCAATCAATTTTGACCCACAGCCTAGGTGTTCGGTTCTTACGCCCTCTTTGAACATTTTAGTTTTCCTAACACCCCTTGTCATCCCACCTAGGGAAGAACCAAGGAGAATCCAAGATGATGACATCAAAGTTCATCATATGTCATCCTCCGGCACCCAGCACTATCTTCTAAAGAGCAGAACACGAGAAGTCTCCTTCATCGACTTCGAAATCGAGAGTAGTTGCAACCATGTTGGAAGCATACCTAACTTTTCCAATTACTGAGCTCTCTTCCTTACACGAGCATCCTCGTAACTCATGTCTCGCATCACGTCGGTGGGTTCAACCTAAAACTCTGATCAAACTAGTGGAAAAAGTGAAGTCCTCCTCCAACTAGAAGTATTATCTGATAATTACCGTAATGCTTAATTCTTTCCTTTGGAACTAAGCACTTCCATAGATTCTCTTCGGCTTCTTCCATCACTATTCACATTGGCATACTGGTTCGCATGACCCAATCCTTATGGGATCAACTGCCAGCACTGGACACTCGTGTCGTCCGTCCACAATGAACTAGGGTGCCTGTCACCCAATCCAGGTATAAGGTATACCTCACACCGCACCACTTGGAATCCTCTCTGTCCCGTTCTGTACTCATCGAACTCATAGGTTTACCACTCTAGGGTACGTCTACCAACTCGGTCACAATCCCAGCCCTCAACTCACTTGGACATCATCCATGTGTCTGTAAATAATCCAACTTGCATATCTGTTTATGATCGTTTATGTAGGTACATTCATCCCACTTGGGATTTACTCGACTCAAGGTTAAATCTTGTATATTCCCTGTATAATGTTTCTGGATGTACATAAACGGCCTTCAACACGTTTCTGACAATTTCCATTCATCTCAGTCACCATTAGGACAGAGTCCTTTCCCAGTTCAACCACTGCTAGCTTCTATCCAGGTCATCTCCATCATGTTTGTCATCTCGACGCAAATCCCAAGAATCTACACTAGCCGACGAATCCTTCTCATCGTATAGGGGTAGAAACCAACCATGAGCACATCGCGACTGAGGTACCCTCAGCTCATGGCTCGTCGTCTTCCTTTGTTATCGTTATCATATCACCGCCAAGCGGAGTGCGAATCAACCCAATCCTAAAATCTTGCTCAAACTGAGTAATCACCACTTATCTCTGCTCGGGTCGGAGGGGCTCTACCTCCCTTGTACCCCACGACTCCGGGTAAGACCATTCCGACAATCTATATCAGAAAATGAACGTTCACCAAACGTCCCCCAATTCTTAACAACCAACAAAAAATCAAGCCTCGATGGTAGTACCTACCGCAAGCTCGTGCAGACACAACCCACACACACACCACCGAGACTCCGAGCCTATGTGGTCAACTCAACGCTGGCACCAACCGCTCAACACACAACATCCGTCGATCGGTCCACCTCAGAATCCGATCCATAAGTACCACTCTCCTGGTCACTCGTCCAATCAATCGCTAACTAGGGTTATCGCGAACTCGGCTACTCACTGCAACACGTCTACTAGAGTGATCCCTCGCGCTCGACTCCGAAGAATCATCGTACTCCGATACTGGTGTCCAAATCAACCAGTAACCAAACTCTGAGGACCTTGTCCCCTCGCAACTCTAAGGTTGGGAGCCGTTGGTCTTCAAGAGAACTCGGTCAAACTTCGTGCCTAACACTGTATAAGCGATATATGCGCAATCGCATCCTACCAAGCCACACAACAACTGCTCTGGGGCATTTCCTGGCAGTAGACATCCCTCCGGGATTCGACACACCAAAACATAGCATCTCATGCCACATAGGGTCAACGTTCTTATTCCAACCAGGCTCAACTAATTCCACGCTGCTCAAATCCATGTCATCTTGACCGCTCGACGGTCTCGACCCTTAGGTCGTCACACTGTGTCTACTGGTCCACTGGATCCTGTCTTCAGTAATACTACGGCTCTTAGTCGTTGGATTCGCATGCATATCGATCCTACTCGGGATCCAACCTCTCAAAAAACGCGGAATCCTATGCCAATCAAACTCTAAATCATTGTACCTCGCGCCAAACGTAATCTAACTAGGGTTCGATTCCACTGAATCCTCCTACTCTTTCCCTAACTATCAGGTTGAGGACGGGCTGTTACCACTGCAGAGACATCACATCCTCGACCTGTGCGTCACTCTTAGAGAAATACATACTTTGATAGCACTTGTCAGGACCCGTCCCACGACCCGGCCCAAATCCCCCGGGATTAACTTGGGACGTGCCTACTCCTGTCTGACACAAAGTGTCAGACCAAGGATAATTCCAACCTCAGCCCATTCAGGACTGCTAGAGTGAGCCAGGATTCAGAGGAGGTGTGATGTCTCGGTCTCTGCTACAGCCCGCATCCGCTATCAACGTGAAGGACATTAAAACATTAAAGCTGTGAATGGACAAAACAAAAAATTTAATAAAAACATTTCATAAAAAGACTTTTATGCCCTTCACTAAAAAACATGCATGCATTCAAAAACTAGTTCTCAAACATAGAACACGGGGCCTTGGCCCAAAATCCAAATCAAGTGGGAACTTGTCCCAAGTCCAACACATGTGGATCTTAGCCCAAAACCATCACCTCGCACAAATATATATATATATATATATATATATATAACCCATCCTCGGCATCTCATGTGCCCAATCAATAACCCGTCACGATATCTCTATCAGTGTGCACACTACTCAGGGTCTCACTCCGAGTCTACCCCCAGGATCTACGACGTCTGGGAGGAATCGTCCAAAATTCAGGATTTACGACATCTGAAGGACGGTCTGTGGACCCAGTATGAGACTATACCATATCTCTCACTCCTGGAATGTGCTCCCTCTTAGAGTCACTCATTCCAGGCAGTAAAACATGATACTCCAAGATCAACGATGTCTGAAGGAGACCAATACGCTAATAAAGGAGGGTATATACATATAAGCATGAAAACCACAATGGGACTCACGCCCGACACCACAAGTCAACTGGGCCTCAAGCCCGAACATATGACTCAACTGGGCCTCTAGCCCGATTTCACCATTTAACTGGGCCTCAAGTCCGAACTCATAAATCAATGGAGCATCAAGCCCAGTACCTCAGGGTCAGTCACGATTCCAATCATAGTGATGTGTGCAACCATCAGTCTAGGACCACTCTCAATCCTAGTATGTCGCCATGAACATATCAGCCTCCGCGACCACCTCTAGGTCATGCAAACATCACCGATCGATCTCCTATACCGTTAGCACTCTGAAGTTGAGCCTTCAGTGGTTGCTCGACCACGGGACATGCATCATGACCTCTCCGGAAGGAACACATCTCCAGTCTGGAGGCGAGCGTCATGTCGTCCGTCGCCGTGCACACAACACTCGTCGCGACTAAGACTCAGACTCGTAGGTCATCAATAGGGCCATATGCCCAAGACAAAACCAAAACCAAATGGGTCTCATTCCCGGTTTTACCTTTTCAAAACCATTTACGTAAACCAAAACCAAAAAACACGTATAAGCACCGTATAAACCAGAAAACCTCGAAATATGTGCAAATACGTAAACACACACAAATGCACTCATGGAATCACAAAAAATGTTTTAAAACACATATAAAACATTTATACATGCATCAAGATAAAAACAAAGGTCCACTCACAGACCGTCCGAGCTGCCGACTCGATACGAGTGCCGTAAGTGTTCCCTGGCCAGTCACTGTCTCCGGGGTACCTAAACCTATCCAAATTGTAATAGAGGGTTAATAACTACCTCATTAACCTCTCGGTGAAGCCCCGTAATTTTCCCGAATTTTTAACTATTTTTAAACCTGTTCCTAAACGTTCGGACATCCTGAACTATATCGAAACGATGTTCGATCGACTCGAAACCAGTCCCAAAATGTTCGTTACATCGAATAGATGATTTCACATGTTGGAACCATCCCCAAAATCCTCCCCATGCACCGCCATGCGCCTTCTGAAGTCCCTGCGTGTGGGCTTCACGCGCCTGCACAGTCTCCTTCAACCTCTAGCCGACTGGCCGATCCGGTTCAGCCTCTGTAATCCAGTATTCCTCCTTCAATTTTCGTCCAATCCATTTCAAATCTTCCTATCTCATCCCTAGAAACCTATTGGTGTGATTAGAACCAAGAAAAACCCATAAAACCTCATTGGTTCAAATCCTTCCTCACAGTTCAATTTTTCCAACCTTCCCCCTGGGCTGCTCAGCCACCATCCACCACCCAATAATATCCCTAAACCTTCCTACCAACCTAATAAACCTTTCCAAATCAACAAAAACCGCCCTTAACGTTCAAATCACAAAAATCGATTTTGAACGTAAAACCGTACCTGCACAGTTTGTCGTCCCTCCCTCGTCCACGGCGGCTCAGGCCACATCCAGCCACCATCCTCATCATTCACAGCCTCAGTCTCAGTCTCTCAAGGTCCTCAGTCGATCAATAAGGGGAGGTGTGGTTTGTGGTGAGGGTTCAAATGTGATCGGGTAAAAACTAGTTGAAATGGGTATGAGGGATATGCATGCATCAGTTTAGGGAAAGCAATGGATGGGTGACACTTGTCACTCATCCATTGGCTTGGGGAAAAGATCTGGGCCTCACTCAGGACAAAAGTGCCCTTTTTCCTTGTAAAACGTGCTGTAAATAGTTCCTCGGAACTTCCATGAGCCGTAACTTTTTCGTCGAACGTCTGAATTCAACGTGCCACCTGTCTACGGACTCGTATTGACCTGACCTGCGTAACGGTCCTCGGCCCTAGGCCATCAGATCTCTTGGGTCAAAATTCAACTTTTTGCCCTTGTTTAGGGGCAAAATCGTAATTTCGCCCTGAACGTTCATTAATCCTCGGCTAATTCCCGATTAGTCTCTCTAATCCGTCATTAATTCTTAATTAATTGCGATAATTCGGGACGAGTCGTTACACAAAATTTGAGAGCAGATTGCTTGCTGCCATCACATGCCTCCATAAATTTGTACTTTTAGGAAAATGAAGTGCAAAAGTTGGGTATGGAAAGTGGGAGCAGAATCACAACCAAAGAGCTGGAGCTTGAACTAGAGATGAAGCCTGAGCCCAACGTTCAAGAACAACGTTGAATTGGGAAGATTTTTTTGAATGGAAAGTTTTTGTTGAATGATGGACAACGTTCAAGAACTTTGAACAATTTCGATGAACGATGAACGAAGTGTAATGAACGATGAATAAAGTCTGAAGAACGATGAACAACGTTGAAGAATGATAAACGATCATGAGAGCTTATCTTGAATATTTCTCAATCGGCTCTCAATGAAAGCACCAATTGTTGTAGCATAATTCGTCCGTACTCACAAAAGTCTCCTTGAACCATGCAAACAGCAAACAGTAAGCAATCATTCATTTTGATCAAGGCCTCGAGGGGTTGTTCGACCAAGAACGCCCAAATGCTTAAGTTAGCTTTAAGAGAGAAATCATAAGAGTTTAAGCAGCGTTGAATCGAATTACCTGGAAAATGAAATGATCATCTCTATTTATAGAGAATACTTGGGAGCCACGGAGCGTTTTGGTTGGTCGGTTGATTTTGTAATTAATAAATAATATATTTTTATTTAAATATATTATTTAGTAATTGTAATAATTACTCATTATGATGATAATTATTATAATTTTAATATTAATATTAATTGTCCATTATTAAGAATAATGACAATTAATTCTCTGAGAGAATATTAATATTACTGAGACTTAGCCCGTTAAAAAAATATATTT
Source organism: Prinsepia uniflora (assembly GCA_032719365.1). Classification (NCBI taxonomy): domain Eukaryota; kingdom Viridiplantae; phylum Streptophyta; class Magnoliopsida; order Rosales; family Rosaceae; genus Prinsepia; species Prinsepia uniflora. The sequence continues at coordinate 24,023,563 of CM064876.1, forward strand.
GGCTGAAAGTATATTATCTAATTTGTAAATGTTTCTAAGTCATTAATGTCATTACTATGGGAAATTTAGACATTTTGGGAATTATGGGTCACGTGGCAACTCCACAATTTTCAAGTGATTTTGGGTTCCACACATAACATTATTAATAATTAGATACAAAATTGTCTCCAAGTTATATGTAAATTGAAATATATTATACATGTGTAGAGGTATAAATACAATATATGATTATCATCATTAATATTTAGTTTGTATGTACAAAACCAATCAAAATTGTAATAAATAGATCTTAGTTGTTCTATACATGCAAGATCTATTAAAATTACGCATGTTATGTATATCATCAGTTTAAAACTATACTATATACAAATGAAAATTAAAATGCACTATATATGAAAAATCGACTGGAACAACATTATTTCTTCAAGGTTAGTTGAAATATAATGTTATAGATTTGACTAAATTTACACTATACGTGGAAGATGGATTGCAATGTCCAAAAACATATTAAAACTATATTATACGTGCAACCATGTGATAAATTTTAACTCTTTATGATGGACGTAAGATATATATGTAATATAGATCATATTTCTTTTGGATGGGCGTAACTAAACTCCCTGTCAAGATGGATCGTAATTCTCCACAATATATTGAAATTGCATGTGCAAGATATGTCTTAACTCTCTTCTATGCTTTGAAATAGCACTATATGTGCAAGATACATCGAAATCTAAAACTGAAATATATCTGCAAGATAACTTGGGATTGAAACTAAACTATATGTATAAGATAGCTTGCAATTCGTCACGAGAGATTGAAACTACACAATATATAAAGTAGGAAGTAATAATATTATATGTGGAAGATCGATTGAAACTACACCATATGTGTAACACCCGTTCGAACTATCGGGATTAATTAAGACTTAATTACGAATTAGCCTCGCTAATTGGGGATTAGATGAGGATTAACGGACGTTCAGGGCGAAATGACGATTTTTCCCCTAGAATGGGCGAACCATTGACTCTTCGTTTAGACGATAAAATGGACTTTGGCCAATGACTGTGACGTATTTTGGGACGTCACGAGTTCATAGACAGGTGGTACGTCCGATTCCGACATTCGAGGAAGAAGTTATGACGCTCATAAGTTCGGGGGTATTTTGGTAATTTGGTTGAACAGGGGCAAACTGTTGACTTTTGACCCAGGAGGTCCGATGGCCTAGGGCCAAGGACCATTACGTAGATCGGGATGATATGAATTCGTAGATAGGTGGCACGTCGAATTCGGACGTTCGACGAAGAAGTTACAGTTCACGGAAGTTTGAACGTAATATTGCACGTTTTTTGAGACGGGAGCCTTTTAGTAGCAAGTGGAGCCTAGTTTTTTTTATAGGCCCAATGGATGAGTGACAAGTGTCACCCATCCATTGCACAACCCAAATAATTCATGCATATCCTCCCCTTTTCACTGTATTCAACCATTTCCACCAAACCCGATCAAACCATCCAACCCTCTTTCAAACCCTTCCCTTTCTGTTCATGTTTGAGAAACCAAGAGAGTGAGAGGAGGGTTGGAAGATGATGGTGGTTGGCCAGGGGCAGCACCGCCATGGACGGCGGAGGGACATCATGCATGTAACTCGGTTTTGCCCGATTTCCCCCAATTTGAATTTCATACGTTATGGCCGGTTTTTCTTGATTAGAATAGGTTTATTAAGGTGTTAGGAAGATTTTAAGAAGGTTTGAATGGTGGTTCACGGCTGAGGAGGCCCTGGGACATTTCTGGAAAAGTGAACCGTTGGAGAGGAAGTTGAACCGGGGTGGATTTAGGGGTTTTTCAATGTTTTGATTTCACAAATAGGATTCTAGGATCAAAATAGGAAGTTTAGAATCGATTAGGAAGAAAAAGGATGAAAATTGAACAGTGTAGGGGCCTGGATCGGTCACGCTGGTCCAGTTGCAGGGTCGAACCAGGCCGGTCAGTCGGACCAATCTGCTGGAAGACAGGGATGACCATTGTGTAATGGCGCGTGAGGCCCACGCGCAGGGCCACCCAGCGGCGCATGACGGCGCGTGTTGAGGCTTTTGGGGAAGCTTCCAACATGTGAAATCATATAACGACCCGTCCCGAATTAGCGGGATTAATTAAGAATTAATGACAGATTAGCGAGACTAATCAGGGATTAGACGAGGATTAACGGACGTTCGGGCGAAATGACGATTTTGCCCCTAGAATGGGTGAATCGTTGACTTTTCCTTCAGGCGGTCAAATGAACTTTGGCCGATGACTGTGGCGTAGTTCGGGACGTCACGAGTTCATAGACATGTGACACGCTAGATTCCGACATTCGAGGAAAAAGTTATGATTTTTGGAAGTTTAGGGGCATTTTGGTAATTTGGTTAAAAGGAGGCAAATAGTTGACTTTTGACCTGAAAGGTCCGATGGTCGAGGACCGTTACGTAGATCGGGACGATACGAATCCGTAGACATGTGGCACGTCGAATTTGGACGTTCGACGAAAAAGTTATGGTTCACGGAAATTCGAAGGAACTATTGCACGAATTACGAAACAGATACTTTTTGGATTTATGTGGGCCCAAATATTTGTCCCAAGGCACAATGGATGAGTGACAAGTGTCACTCATCCCAATCCAACCCAATTCCAAACCATTCCCATTCTGATCTTTTGAGAAGCCCAGAGAGTGAGATGAGGGTCGTGATGATGGTGGCTGGCAGGAGGCAACGCCGCCGTGGACGGTGAGAAGGTACTCGGTTTGGCCATTTTAACCATATTTTTCGATTTATACATTATGGACTATTTTTGATGATTAGGATGAGTTTATTAGGTTGTTAGGAGAGAGAATGGACTGTTTTTTACGGCTGAGAGGGGCGGTACTGCACTGGCAGTGATCGAAGAACTTGGACCGATTTTGGGAAGATTGAACGGATAGGTTTTAGTTTTTTTTCTTTTAGGTATATTGATTGGAAATGATATAAAACATCAAAATAGGAATATTGGGATCGAAAAGGAGAAGATTGGACGAAAATTGGGGGAGAAACCAGGCCGGACCGGTCACGCCAGTCCAGGCAAACCAGCGAACCAGCCAGACCCGGTTCAGCCGAGGTTGATGGTGCATGAACAGTGGCGCATGAGCCCATGCGCAGGGCCCTTTGGGCGGCACGTGGCAGCGCGTGGTAAGGTTTCTGGGGATGTGTTCAACACACGAAATCTTCTATTCAATGTAACGAACATTTTGGGACTGGTTTCGTGTCAATCGGACATCGTTTCGATATAGTTCGGGACATCCGAAGGTTTAGGTTCGCGTTTAAAAATAGTTAGAAATTCCAGAAAATTACGAGACTTTAGTGAGGGGTTATATAAGTAGTTAGTAACCCTCTAAATTAATTTGGATAAGTTCGGAAATCCCAGAGACGACGATTGGCCAAGGAAGATGATATAGCACGGGAATACGTTATGACACGTGTATCGAGGCGTGACTTCGGACGGTCTGTGAGTGGACCTTTCTTTCGAACTTGATGCATGCATAAATGTTTTATAAGTGTTTAATATATGTTTTTTGAGTCCATGAGTGCATTTGTTTGTGGTAGCCTAGGATTTACGTATTTGTACGTATTTCGAGATTTTCAGTTTTATTCGATGCTTACGTGCTAGGTTTTCAACAAGGGTTTAATAAATGGATTTTGGATTTGGAAATATGAACTCGGGCATGAGGCCCATTTGATTGGAAACTTTCGAACTTGGAGTCCATTTGATTTGACGGGGAATCGGACTGAGGGTCCATTTGAGTTATATGATCGGGCCGAGGGCCCAGTTGGTTTACGATTCGGGTTTGAGGCCCAGTTAGTTGTACTATCGGGCTTGATGCCCCGTTGATTTATGATATCGGGCTTGAGACCTATTTAGTTGAGATATCGGGCTTGAGGCCCAGTTGATTGTGAAATCGGACTTAAGGTCCTGTTGGTTTATAGAATCGGACTTGAGGTCCCGTTGACAGATAGTATCGGGCTTGAGGCCCAGTTGAATGTAACATTGGGCTTGAGTCCCAGTTCAGTTTATGAAATGATAATTTGGGCATGAGACCCTGTTGAACTGGGGATTTAGGCTGAGGCCTGTGAAAGTGATTTGAACCGGATTCGAGGAATCCTGTTGAGATGAATCGGGTATGAGACCCAGTTGAGAAATGTATTTGAGAAAGAAAGAAGTATTTGAAAAGATATGAAACCCTCCATATGATTTATATGGTCTCCTCCAGACGTCGTGACAGGACCCACCCCTAATCCCCCGGGATTAAGGGTAAAATCCCGATCCCGTCTAACTTACGCATGACACGAAGGCTAAACTAACGTCCAACCTGCGTGTGACACGTAAGTCGGACAAGGGATTTTCAAACCAACCATCCGAAAATGTACTGGTCCTCCCAAAGTATACCGAACTACTATGGATAGCAGGTGTGATGTCTCCATCTCTCTCGACCAACAGCCCGCACCGCAACAACCTGGAGGGTATCGAAAACACGAAAAGTGTGTGAGTGGACAAAAATAAAGTATATATTTAAAAACATTTCATAAAACAATGACATTTATACCCTTTGCGTAAAAGGCCAATGCATGCATATCCAATTCATGTCATAAAACCTTATAAGAAAACCAAACACAGTTCTTTCTCTCAAAACCCGGGCCTCAGCCCAAAACCATCAAAGCCATCATCATCAAGTCTCAGTTAAAACTAAAAACATGTGAAACAATATTTCAACCCATCGAACCTGCTGGATCTGTCCGAGTCTTTAAACTCCCGAGTCTTTAAACTCAATCCAGGCCTCAATATAATCCGAGTCTTTAAACTCCCGAGTCTTTAAACTCCCGAGTCTTTAAACTCAATCCGAGTCTTTAAACCCAATAACTAGATCCACCAAATCCAATCCAAAACCATTGAAAACCATTTTCCATTTCCGAATCGGAGTCCGAAACCATAATTCCGTAAGCCGGCATCCGGAATAATCATTACGAACCCAAACCCGAATCCACTTCAAGTTCCGAATCAATTCCCGAATCGTCATCCAGAATTCCGATTCAAAAACCTGAAATCACGTTTCTTACAACCACTTTCTGATCTGGGCTTCAAGCCCGAAAACACTTTTCTGAAATCCATTTTAAATCATTGGTTTTAAATCATATTTCAAACCCCAACAACAAATCATGAAAACCAGGTTCAAATCACAATATCCAACGAAATCCCGTAAAACATGAAATTCCGTAATTTCCTCAAAAAACATGTAAAAACCGTAAACTATTACAATCATAAATCAAATCATAGAATCACGTATGAAAAAAATATAAAAACATATATGCATGCATTCAGAGTTAGAAAGCAAAGTCCACTCACAGGCCATTTCGACGTCGCCTCGATACGCACGCACCTATGCCATTCCCTGCCAAACCGTTATCCTTGGCTTTCCGGAGCCTGTCCAAATCCCATAACGAGGTCACTAACTACGTCACAAAGGTCATACTAAAGTCCCATAATTTTTCCGTATTTTTAACTATTTTTAACTGGGCTTTAAAACCTTCGGACAGCCCGAAACATATCGAGACAATGTCTGATGGACTCGAAACCAACTCCAAAATGTTCGTTACATCAAATACTTTAAAAGTCGTGTTGGAACCTTCCTCGAAATATGTGCCATGCGCCCACATGCGTCGCCCAAAGGGGTTGCGCGTGGGCCTCACGCCCGACACTATTCACTATCTTCTTCCTCTGTCCAGCCCAGTCTGAACCGGTTCGGCCGAACCGAACCGGCGTGAACAGTTCACCAGTTTCTCTAGCTTATTTTGTCCCGTTTTCTACCATTTTTCATCCTATTAGGTTCGTCTATGTCTTCCCTACACAATTACACAAACAAGACAAAGACTTGGGGTCTATTTGTTACTCACCAAATCGTAAAACACGAACGATCCTTACCTTCTCTGTTCTAGCTTCTCCGGCCACCAATAGCTATGGGTTCACGTCCTAGGAGTTCACCTGAACTTCCAAATCAACACTCAAGTAACCAACACGATCGACAGTCAATAAATAAAAACTTACCATTTTTGAATTTGAACGTTACCTCTCACGGTTTTACGTCCCCCGGCCATGGCAGGCTTCATGACCAACCTCAACCGATTCACAAGACCTCCAGCAACGCATCTCAGTGACTGAATTGGGCAATACTCAAGAAAAAACATGGTTTTCCCATTTAAAGGAAAAACAGGGGATTTACGGTTTTGCTTCTCCTTTCGCCGTCGTGGGCTCCGCCATGGCCTCATTGTGGCCACCAGTCACTCCACACACCCTCTCCGCCAACTTTCCTTCACACTTCATCTTCATCTGATCAAATTTTAATGGGGTTAAGGTTCCAAGTTCCTCCATGTCCCTATTTTCTCTGGTTTTCTTAACACGTGCACACACACCATGCCCATTTAAACTGATTGGTGCAAAGTTCTACCACCATCCAGAGAAGGACAGATGTCCATTTCTCTGTGGTGAGAACTCCCCAGAACATCCACTTGTCAACCACTAACTGGGCACAGATCCCAAGGAATCCCAATGACCATTTTATCCTTGTTGCACAAATTACCGTTCTGCCCTTCACATTCCTAGATCCATAAATTTATCGTCCGAACTCCAATCGACATGTGTCGCCTATCGTTGTACTCAGGACGTCGATAACTATCTAACGATCCTTGGTTTACGTGAAGAAACCTTGTCGTTCAAAAAGTCAACAAATGCCCTTCTTTTAACTAAATTACAAAAGTGCCCCCAACCTTCCGAACATCATAACTTCCTTCTCGGATGTCGGAATCGAGCGTGCCACCTGTACACGGACTCGTGACATCCCGAACTACGTCATGGTCATCGGCCAATGCCCAAATGAAAATCCAAACTAAAAATCAAGATTTTACCCAAACTAGGGGCAAAATCGTCATTCTACGCCGCACGTCTAAAGTATCCCGCTAACCACCGATTAAGCTAACTAATCTGTCACTAATCACTTCACTAATCCCGACTCCCGGGACGGGTCGTTACACGTCGACCTGGAGTGTAACGACCCGTCCTGAGAGCTGGGATTAGTACAGTGATTAGTAACGGATTAGTGAGTCTAGTCGGTGTTTAGTTGGTTACTGTTGGCCCGTTAGTGTAGAATGACGATTTTCCCTCTAGTTTGGGCAAAATGTTGACTTTTAGTACGGGTGGTCAATTGGACATTGACCGGTGACCGTGACGTAGTTCGGGACGTCACGAGTCCGTAGACAGGTTGTAACGACCCGTCCCGAATATCCGGATTTAATAATATTTAATTGTGATTTACTAATCTGGGATTAGTTGGGCGATTTCGGACGAATTGTGCAAAATGACTGTTTTGCCCTAGGCGTGGGCAAAACGTTGACTTTTAATTCGGATGGTCAAATGGAATTTGACCGATGACCATGACGTAGTTCGGGACGTCACGAGTTCATAGACAGGTGGCACGTTCGATTCCGACGTTCGTGGTGAAAGTTATGATGTACGGAAGTTCATGGGCGTTTTCGTAATTTAAACATAAATAAGGGGGAAATGTTGACTTTTTGATCGGGTGATCCGATGGCCGAGGACCGAGGACCGTTAGGAAGGTCTCGATGCCCTGAGTTCGTAGACAGGCGGCACGCATCAATCGGAGTCCGTATGACCGAGTTACGGGTCAGGATGCGTGAGGGGCATTTTGGTAATTTTCTGCACAAGGGCAGAATTGTAATTTCACACGGGGGGTACTATTTCATTGAACAGCCGTGAAGGTGGATGCTTTGTGCGATCGATCCCGTGATTGTTTATCAATTTAATTGAGTTAATTCGGTCAGTTTGAGGTGGAATCGCACATATGATGGTGCTGGCAATCAATCACATGAACATGGGCACTGTTTTATCATGTTTTCGGGTCAGTGCAGGGAATTTACACAGTGGACTGAGGGGCACTTTAGGATGCTTTTAATGGTTGATTTAGATCGATAGAATGGAGAGTGAGTGAAGAGGATGACTATGAGATTGAGAATGAGAGGATTGGAGTGAGAATGGTGGTGGAATGCTCAAAAACCCGAAACTGGTTTCTGGGAAAATCAAATTCAAACTGGAAGGCCAGCCCAAGCCTAATTGATGAGGGATTGAGCTTCCTGGAACTTCAACGAGTCGAACCAGATCAAATGGGGCAAGCTTTGGGGCTCCTAGGGCCGTGAACGGACGAGGTGGACGGCCGGAAAACTCGAGCTTGAGTTGTGGTGATTGAGGTAATGTCGTGTTCAATTAATCATGCTAATTGGTTTGTGTTAGTCCTTATATGCTTTATATGAAGTTAATTTGACAATGGTTGAGGATTGATGGAGTTTTGGTGATTGACCCGTTTTGGGTGATCACGGGTTGATGGCTTGATTAGGGAATGGTTGATGTTGATCGATGTCACAGAACTGAAATTTATATGCTAATGATTGTTTTAGGATCAAGAACGGATTGAATTGATGTCGAATTGGGTGTGATTGAACCGGATCCTATCGCGGGTAATCAGACCCGTTTACCAGACAAACGGGTGAAGATGGTGACTGTAGCAGTCACTGTAGCAGGCGCGTGGCTTTCACACGCAGCCAGTCACGGCGGCGCGTGACGGCGCGTGGACACGAATCTCGAGGTGAGGTCAACATGACTTTTAACCTATACAATGTAACGAAGATTTTAGCGTTGGTTTCGTGTCGATCGGATCCCGTTTCGTTATTGTTCGGGATGTCCGAAGGTTTTAAATCGAGTTTAAAAATACTTAAAAATTCGGGAAAATTACGGGACTTGAATAGGATGTTAATGATGAGGTTAGTGATCCTCTAATGTGATTTGAACAGGATTAGGAGTCCCGGTGATAGTGGTGTGGCCCGGGAAGGCCTATGGCACGCGTATCGAGGCACTCGGTTAAACGGTCTGTGAGTGGACATTGGTTTTATAAATTCGATGCATGCATAACTGTTTCATGATTGTTATAATTGTGATTATATGATTTATTTTGGATATCAGTGAATTTATATGTTTTTACGCATTTCGAGGCGATTTACGTGTTTGCACGTGAATCGAGGTTTTCTGGATTTGCACTGATTTCCATAAATGTGGTTGGATATGATTTCATGAAACGGTTACGGATTTGTTAAAATGAATCGAGCCAGGGGTCCATTTAACTTATGAATCGGGCCAGGGGCCCAGTTAAATTATGAATCGGGTCAGGGGTCCAGTTAACTTATGAAATCGGGCCAGGGGCCCAGTTGACTTATATATGTGATTTCGGGTCGGGGACCCTAAAATGGAATTGAATAAACTATTTCGGATTTGATTAACCTATTTGGACTTATGACGGTTTTATGGAAATTCGGGGCAGGGCCCTTGTGATAGTTTGGAAATGAACAATAAAAATGTGTTCCATAAAACCATCTCGATATGAGGATATTTATATCCTGGTCTCCTCCAAGTGTCGGGGACACTGGAGAAGTCACGGTGCATTGCCTGCGAGGGCTCATTGTACGGAGCTACCGGACCGTATAGTGATCCAGGAGCAGGATTGCTGGACGTCATGAACGTCGGACATCAGGGATGTCAGAGATATGGACCCGGTGAGACCCCGGGCAGCACGCGTTGCTTAATACCGTGAGATATGACGTCTGGAACGTCAAGCGTCTAGGACGCCAGGCATCGGGGATGCCGGAGATGGAAAAACAATAAATGAATATTACTGGATTGATGAAATAACTCTTGGATTGACTTTTGGAATTTGAAACTATGCTTTGGTTTCCGGGCTAAGGCCCTAATGGTTATTTCTAAATAAATATGGGATTATTGGGTTTTGGTGCATGCATATGATTTTACTGAGGGGCATAAATGTCTTATAAATGTTTTAAGCAAACTTGTTTATTTTCGTCCACTCCCAGCTTTTGTTTTTAATGCCCTTCAGGTTGATTCCGGATTTTACTGCAGCAGAGACTGGGACATCATACACCTCCTCCATCGATCCTTACGCACTCTGGAAGCCCAGTTGGGCAATGGCAACAGGTTATCCCATGTCCGACACCTCTTGTCAGACGGGAGCACGTCACATTCCATGGTAATCCCGGGGGGGATTGGGATGGGTCGTGTCAAGTGGTATCAGAGCAGGTTTTGCTCTTTTGTGCGCGAAGGACGAGGGTGTGATGTCTCTTTGGGCTGCAGTTCCGTTGTCAACCTGATAGATAGTTTTGGTGGATTGGGTGTGTTTGGCCTGATACGCCGTGCATTGTTGCGATTCAACCCAGGTGGGGTTGTATACGATTAACTGGTAATGTGGGACCGTCGGTTCGGTCATGTGATGATGGATTGTTGTGCCACTGGGCACAGCTATGTTCAGGGAACCCCATTGGAATAATGTTATGGAAATACGAAACTCAGTTGAGTATTGGTCTATGTTTTGGACCCTGGTAGTGTTGGCTAATGTACGGGGTGTTGGTGCATCGGAGTTAGCCGATGACCTTCGTGGTGGAACCCACGATGGAACCCACGTTGAGTTGATGATTGGATTGGATTGGACGGCTATACTATGTCAGGACCGCGGGGTCGGTCAGGTTGTGGATTTTACTGCAGAAGGCAGTTGGGTTCGGTGGAACCCTAGGGTGTGATTTTGGAACCCTAATTTATAATCGATGGACTGGAAAAGTGAACGTTATTTGAGGATTTGTGCTGCGGCGAGCGGCTGAGGTCTTGGATGACCATGTGGATGACTCTAGTGAGTCTTATGGGTTTCGATCTACGGATACGGGTATGAAATATGGAATCCCGTGTTGGATCGAATATTGGTGTGATGTGGGGATACGGATCTTGACAACGATGACTGTTGGTCGACAGTTGTGTCGAGATGACTGGCTATCGAGGGTATTTGGTGTGGCTTCCACACTTGGGGATCAGGGGATGTTCAGGGAACGTCCATTATCCTGATGTGCCAGTGGTAAAATTGGAGGTACCCATAGTCGTGGGGTACGAGTGCTGTTACGGGATCGTCGTTCGTAATGAACGGAGATCCAGGGTAACAACTTTGCACACTGTGTGCTAGCATGGATGTTCGTGTGCTAGCATGGGTGTTCGTGTGCTATGTATAGATGTTGGTATGGTGATACCTTTATGCCAATACTAGTATGGATTCCTGTGTGCTGATACTGGTGTTGATGATGGTGCGTTGGTATTGGTACTAGCACTGGTGCAGGTGTCAGTGATTGTGATGACGATGAGCCACCAGTTGGGGTGTGGCTCTGTCGTGATAGGCAGATGATTGGTATCTGCGACTCAAAGGTGGTTGAGTCTTGGACTGGATGGGTTCCAGTGGAGGTCGTGATGTGTTGGGATAAGTCCCAACAGAATTATGATGACAAGTGATGAACGGATAAAATGGTATGATTGGAAATTTGGGGAATCTTGGGATGATGTTCCCTATGTCATGTGTATTGGTGGATTTGGGGAGTTGTTGTCAACTCCGAGATTGGTATGATGGTATACTTCTTATATCCCCAGGAAGTACAAAGAAATTATTGAAATTGGAAAAGTCGGGGAAACCATTCGTGGTATTGATGTGGGATTTTGTGATTGTGAATCACTTGGAACCTAAGGATTGAACCTGTTAAGGTCGAGATGTGAGACAAAGGCAGTGTGGTATGCACATTCAGGCAAAATTGTTGATATCCCGTTTGGAATCAGGGTGTGTGCATACATGATTATTGAAGGACGTGAGGTCCGAGTAATGAATTGATTTCGGACACGTGGTCGTCCAAGTGAGGTATGGACGTGGGCAGTCCAGTGGTTGGACTTGACATCTCATTGGGAGCATGTCTATTTCCAACATGGTTGGAACTCCCGATCCGGGGAGAGTTGTGATTGGGGGAACGAGAGGAGTGCTCGTTTCCGCATCAGTGATTGGTATTCCGAAGTCATTAGGGTTGACTTCATATTTCCTGCCGTGGCAGATGATGATTGTTGCTACCAGTACGTTGAACGTGTATTGGTAGGTGGACCCATGTTTGGCCTTGGGTCATTGGACACAAGGGAGTTGTGTATGATCTTGGATTTGGTGGTGAAATGCGAGGTCATCTTTCCACCAAGTGGAATTTGGCGAAGGATTCAATTGAGGGTGTAAGACCCTACGATCAGCTTTCAGATGGATTGCTTGCTATGTGAGCATGTGTGGATCCTAGGTGGATCTGATTTGTGATGTTGTCGACTTTGGTCGATGCGACGATCTAGGAACGTGATGTTACTTGTCGGGTGACGTAGCGATGGATATGGATTGTGATCTTAATGATCCAGATGGGTGGAGAGTTTATCACTCTTACCTTGATATGTGAGTCGTAAATGACGGGACTGAACTTCTTTTCGGAGTGAGTCCATGTGGTTGTTACTTGGTTGAGTAGGTTTCCGATGTGGTTGGATTTTGTCAACCTTTGACGTGTGGATATTGGGATTGGCTTCCCTATGAAGTCAATCGAATGTTTTGGGCAGGCAACCGATAGGTTCGGTTATGTTACGTCTTGGTGGACATAAACGAGATTTTGGATTTTGGAATCGAATTTCTGGGTGACGATTCAAGATTCGATTGCGAAGCTCGAAAATGGATTACTGGATTTGGGTGCGGAATGATTATTCCAATGCTAGCTTACGGAATAATGATTTCGAATTCGGATTTGGGCATGGATTGATAATATGATGTTGGGTTCGGATTCGGGATTTCTTACGAAATTGCGGATTCAGATTCGGAATTGGAACTAGATGACGGGTGGAGTTCGTTTTGTCTCATGTTGGTTTGGGGCAAAGGTACTTCATTATTGGAACGTGTTTGGCTATGACCTGGGTGGTTATAGGTAGATTAATGGATTGAGGTGCGTACAGGGTACGTTGTACGAGGATTGATACTGGTTAGGCTGAGTGGTGCCTAATGGCGGTACATGGGATGTACCAGTGGTGTGTAACTAATGTGTTGGTAATCGGCTTGGTTCTGATAGCATTTGTTTGGCTGTATTGTGGACTGGACATTGGATACTGTGCGCTGGGCAGATTGATCTTGACGGGTTCAGTGATTTTATGAGCAGGTGCTCTTAGCCATGGTTGGTTTGTGGAACCCTAGTATTGAGATGTGTGTTCACTGCTGGGCTGGTATTCAATGTGTTCCAGTTACACCACTTGATTGTGTAAGTTGATGGTATACGTACACTCAAGATGAGTGAATTGGTGGTCTGAGTAACCACGAGTAGCCTTGTGTGATTTTATCACACCGTGATTTCCCAGCGTTTTGGTTCGCTGAGGGAGTCGGCGATTATGGACATTGAGATTATTTTGTGTCGCAGGATTGGGCTTGCCCTGCGAATTGAGATCATGTGGTTGATCTTACGCTACATCGAGGGTGATGTAGTACGTGGTGTTGTCACGGACGGACAGATGGTTGGGGCTTTACTAGGGTGGTAAAGCTTTGTGGTGACAGTTTGACTGATGGTGTCAGCATGGACTGACAAATGAGATTTGGTGACTCCCAATGGGAGCAAATGTAAGGATTTATTGGCAATGGAAGGGAACCGTTTAGCTGAAGGAGTCAGCTAAATGGTTATACGATTTTATCGCGGATCAGGTGATCATTTCCACTCGCGGTGGTCGAGTGTTGTTGCTATTGTGACGTATGACTGTGATGGGATGTCTGGGTACAGACGAGACTGGTGTTGTTCCAGTAAGTGGGTGTACAGGTGTACACAGATGTGAGGTCGAAATGTTTTCCACAAGGTGGTTGTGGAATAAGGTTGTTGGTAATTTCGAGGACGAAATTCTTTAAGGAGGGAAGGTTGTAACGACCCGTCCCGAATATCGGGATTTAATAATATTTAATTGTGATTTACTAATCTGGGATTAGTTGGGCGATTTCGGACGAATTGTGCAAAATGACTGTTTTGCCCTGGGCGTGGGCAAAACGTTGACTTTTAATTTGGATGGTCAAATGGACTTTGACCAATGACCGTGACGTAGTTCGGGACGTCACGAGTTCATAGACAGGTGGCACGTTCGATTCCGACGTTCGTGGTGAAAGTTATGATGTACGGAAGTTCATGGGCGTTTTCGTAATTTAAACATAAATAAGGGGGAAATGTTGACTTTTTGATCGGGTGATCCGATGGCCGAGGACCGAGGAACGTTAGGAAGGTCTCGATGCCCTGAGTTCGTAGACAGGCGGCACGCATCAATCGGAGTCCGTATGACCGAGTTACGGGTCAGGATGCGTGAGGGGCATTTTGGTAATTTTCTGCACAAGGGCAGAATTGTAATTTCACACGGGGGGTACTATTTCATTGAACAGCCGTGAAGGTGGATGCTTTGTGCGATCGATCCCGTGATTGTTTATCAATTTAATTGAGTTAATTCGGTCAGTTTGAGGTGGAATCGCACATATGATGGTGCTGGCAATCAATCACATGAACATGGGCACTGTTTTATCATGTTTTCGGGTCAGTGCAGGGAATTTACACAATGGACTGAGGGGCACTTTAGGATGCTTTTAATGGTTGATTTAGATCGATTGAATGGAGAGTGAGTCAAGAGGATGACTCTGAGAATGAGAATGAGAGGATTGGAGTGAGAATGGTGGTGGAATGCTCAAAAACCCGAAACTGGTTTCTGGGAAAATCAAATTCAAACTTCCAGTTTTAGGCCAGCCCAAGCCTAATTGATGATGGATTGAGCTTCCTGGAACTTCAACGAGTCGAACCAGATCAAATGGGGCAAGCTTTGGGGTTCCTAGGGCCGTGAACGGACGAGGTGGACGGCCGGAAAACTCGAGCTTGAGTTGTGGTGATTGAGGTAATGTCGTGTTCAATTAATCATGCTAATTGGTTCGTGTTAGTCCTTATATGCTTTATATGAAGTTAATTTGACAATGGTTGAGGATTGATGGAGTTTTGGTGATTGACCCGTTTTGGGTGATCACGGGTTGATGGCTTGATTAGGGAATGGTTGATGTTGATCGATGTCACAGAACTGAAATTTATATGCTAATGATTGTTTTAGGATCAAGAACGGATTGAATTGATGTCGAATTGGATGTGATTGAACCGGATCCTATAGCGGGTAATCAGACCCGTTTACCAGACAAACGGGTGAAGATGGTGACTGTAGCAGTCACTGTAGCAGGCGCGTGGCTTTCACGCGCAGCCAGTCACGGCGGCGCGTGACGGCGCGTGGACACGAATCTCGAGGTGAGGTCAACATGACTTTTAACCTATACAATGTAACGAACATTTTAGCGTTGGTTTCGTGTCGATCGGATCCCGTTTCGTTATTGTTCGGGATGTCCGAAGGTTTTAAATCGAGTTTAAAAATACTTAAAAATTCGGGAAAATTACGGGACTTGAATAGGATGTTAATGATGAGGTTAGTGATCCTCTAATGTGATTTGAACAGGATTGGGAGTCCCGGTGATAGTGGTGTGGCCCGGGAAGGCCTATGGCACGCGTGTCGAGGCACTCGGTTAAACGGTCTGTGAGTGGACATTGGTTTTATAAATTCGATGCATGCATAACTGTTTCATGATTGTTATAATTGTGATTATATGATTTATTTTGGATATCAGTGAATTTATATGTTTTTACGCATTTCGAGGTGATTTACGTGTTTGCACGTGAATCGAGGTTTTCTGGATTTGCACTGATTTCCATCAATGTTGTTGGATATGATTTCATGAAACGGTTACGGATTTGTTAAAATGAATCGAGCTAGGGGTCCAGTTAACTTATGAATCGGGCCAGGGGGCCAGTTAACTTATAAATCGGGCTAGGGGTCCAGTTAACTTATGAAATCGGGTCAGGGGCCCAGTTGACTTATATATGTGATTTCGGGTCGGGGACCCTAAAATGGAATTGAATAAACTATTTCGGATTTGATTAACCTATTTGGACTTATGACGGTTTTATGGAAATTCGGGGCAGGGCCCTTGTGATAGTTTGGAAATGAACAATAAAAATGTGTTCCATAAAACCATCTCGATATGAGGATATTTATATCCTGGTCTCCTCCAAGTGTCGGGGACACTGGAGAAGTCACGGTGCATTGCCTGCGAGGGCTCATTGTACGGAGCTACCCGACCGTATAGTGATCCAGGAGCAGGATTGCTGGACGTCATGAACGTCGGACATCAGGGATGTCAGAGATATGGACCCGGTTAGACCCCGGGCAGCACGCGTTGCTTAATACCGTGAGATATGACGTCTGGAACGTCAAGCGTCTAGGACGCCAGGCATCGGGGATGCCGGAGATGGAAAAACAATAAATGAATATTACTGGATTGGTGAAATAACTCTTGGATTGACTTTTGGAATTTGAAACTATGCTTTGGTTTCCGGGCTAAGGCCCTAATGGTTATTTCTAAATAAATATGGGATTATTGGGTTTTGGTGCATGCATATGATTTTACTGAGGGGCATAAATGTCTTATAAATGTTTTAAGCAGACTTGTTTATTTTCGTCCACTCACAGCTTTTGTTTTTAATGCCCTTCAGGTTGATTCCGGATTTTACTGCAGCAGAGACTAGGACATCATACACCTCCTCCATCGATCCTTACGCACTCTGGAAGCCCGGTTGGGCAATGGCAACAGGTTATCCCTTGTCCGACACCTCTTGTCAGACGGGAGCACGTCACATTCCATGGTAATCCCGGGGGGGGGGGGGGGGGGGGGGGGGGATTGGGATGGGTCGTGTCACAGGTGGCACGTCCGATTCCGACATCCGAGGAGGAAGTTATGATGTTCGGAAGGTTGAGGGCAGTTTCGTAATTTGGCTAAAATAGGGGAAAAGTTGACTTTTCGTACGATTGGATTTTTACACGTAGACCGAGGACCGTTAGATAGGTCTCGACGTCCTGAGTACAACGACAGGCGGCATGCTTTCATCGGACATTGGACGGGTGAGATACGGGTCTAGAACGACGAAGGGCAAAATGGTAATTTTGACTTACAAGGGGCATTTTGGTCTTTTGGTGGTTTGGGATTTGTGCAAAGCAGATTGGGACAAGTGTACAGGTGCAATTGGATATTTTGAGTTTGGCCCTTGGGATGGTGACACGTGCCCTATGTCTAGTGGGTTTTAGGCATGTGCACGGTTCCAATTATTTGGGTTGTGTAGTCGTGCATTCGAGAAGAAACAGAGTGAGGTTTGAGAGGGAAATCGATCAGGTGAAGGGAGTGTGTGAGTTGTTGTGATCTGGTGAGAGTGAACAGAGATGAAGGGAGAACTGATGAGTGAGATGGAGTGAGAGATTTGTGAGGAAAACTGGTGTGAGGTGAGGGGTGAGTTCTCAGGGAAACATAGAGGGTGTTTGGTGGTGGTGCAGCCGTGCTTGGTCAATCGAGGTTAGTGGTGGTGTCCAGAGGACGAAGGAGGATTAGAAGGGTCACATAACCACGGTGGAGCTCACGGTGGCGGCCTGAGCACAAGTAATTTCTTCAACCCGTTTAGATGCTCTGTTTTTCCGTAATTTTCAAACCGAAAGTCGTGAAGGTAGGAGCTGAGTCGAAGTCTTTGGTGAGTTCTAGTGGACTCAGGAGGGTCCTAGGAAGCTCTAGGATTTGAATCCGTGACGGGGGAGTAGACGGTTGGCCAGGAGCTTGAACAGGGGTTTTGAATGGTTTCTGTTTTGAGTTAGGGAGGTGTGTTTCAAGCCGTGATGTCGAGTTTTTAAGGTGGGATTGAGTTGCTTAGGATAGGACGAAATTACTGGGTTTGAAAGGAACAAAAACGGACTGGAAATGACGAAGAAACGCCCTCGCCGGTTCAGACCGGTCAAGTGGATGAGGAAGACGATGAACAGTGCTTGTGTGCAGGCGCGTGAGGCCCACGCGCAGCCACTTTGGGCGGCGCGTGGAGGCGCGTGCGGTGGTTTCTATGGAAACTTCCAACTAGGTTTTGAGTCTAGATGTTATAACAAATCTTTTGAGATAGGTTTCGGGTTAAACAGACGTTGTTTCAGGTTAGTTCCGCGAGGTCTAAGGTTTAGGGTCTCGGTTCGTTACGTTTAGAACCCGGGGAATTTTGTGGGGAATTGGGAGAACCTTGGTGGACGTGTTAGTGACGTGTTTTGGTGATTGTTGACAGGATTGGGAATCTCCGAGGAGTTCGAGGAACGTGCAGGACGTTCCGGACGCAAGTGACATACCCATTATCTGTGAGTGGACTTCTTCTTTAAACTGAGCATGCATAACTGTTTTTAATTACTTTTTTTATGGTTTTATATGTGATTTCATGGTTATTTGAATATGCTATAACAAATCTTTTGAGATAGGTTTCGGGTTAAACAGACGTTGTTTCAGGTTAGTTCCGCGAGGTCTAAGGTTTAGGGTCTCGGTTCGTTACGTTTAGAACCCGGGGAATTTTGTGGGGAATTGGGAGAACCTTGGTGGACGTGTTAGTGACGTGTTTTGGTGATTGTTGACAGGATTGGGAATCTCCGAGGAGTTCGAGGAACGTGCAGGACGTTCGGGACGCAAGTGACATACCCATTATCTGTGAGTGGACTTCTTCTTTAAACTGAGCATGCATAACTGTTTTTAATTACTTTTTTATGGTTTTATATGTGATTTCATGGTTATTTGAATATGCTATAACTGTTTTACTTAATTGCACGTTTTTCGAGAAAGTACAGTTTTCAGCACATTTTACGAGAAATGTTTGATCTCTGATTATGATGCTATGGTTTTGGGATTTCAAACGATATGGGTTTTCAATGATTATAAAGGGGTTTTGGAACATTATTTTGATGATCAAGGTTTTCGGTTTTAGAATCGGATTTCGGAAGTCGAGATTTGGTTTAAAAGTTGAAAAGTGGAATTCCGAATTTGGGTTCGGAATGACGGTTCTGGATGCCGGAAGGGCTTTGGGCCAGTGATTTCGGATTCGGGTTTTGATGTGGTTTAGAAATGGTTTTCAAATGGTTTTGGATTGGATTTGCTGGATCTTATTATTGGGTTTAAAGACCCGGATATTGTGATTGACGGGGGACGGACCCGGATTGGGTTTAAAGACCCGGATTGAGTTTAAAGACTCGGATATATTGATATTTCCCCCGTAGGCCTGTTGAGTTTAAAGACATGGATTATTGAGGCCTGGATTGAGTTTAAAGACTCGGGAGTTTAAAGACTAGGATAG
Source organism: Prinsepia uniflora (assembly GCA_032719365.1). Lineage (NCBI taxonomy): Eukaryota > Viridiplantae > Streptophyta > Magnoliopsida > Rosales > Rosaceae > Prinsepia > Prinsepia uniflora. The sequence goes on from CM064876.1 coordinate 24,042,817, forward strand.
GTCCAGCAGGTTTAATCGGATAATGATGACTTGGATTTATGTTTTATTGTACTGTTTTCATGATGCCTATTTTGTGAATTATAAATTTTTTTATGATGTCTTATGCGATTGTAACTGTTTCCAAAAATGGGTTATGCATGTATGTTTTCAAAACAAAGGGCCAAACCCTGGTTTGTTTATGAAATGGTTTTTGAACTTTTATTCTTTATGGTCCACTCACACTTTCTGGTTTTTAATTTCCCTCCAGGTTGTGGAGCTAGCGCGGGGGTTGACGTGGAGGCAGCGTCGGAGGCATAGAGAACTCGAGAGTTTTCCCTGAGTGTTTCAAACTTTCCGTTGTGCGTGTACTCCGTGTTTTGGTTTTGTTTTCACCTTGTTTTTGTACTATGCTCTGTATAGATGTTGACTTTGGGTTGTTTTAAATTCTCCTGCGTCTGACAATGTAATTTGTGGTTTTCGTGAGGTTGTTTCGGTCTTTCATTTTGGTTTGTCAGACGGGAGCAGGGTTTAGTCCCTAATCTTGGGGGATTAGGGGTGGGCCCTAACATGGAGAGTCACGATCCACATACCAGAATGGGTATCCCCATAGGGATCCCGTTCCAGGAGTGGAAGTTATGATTTATGATGTGGTCCCGGACAAGATTCCGGAGGGATGATCGTACTAGATCCAGAGAAAGAGCTCGGACTAGGTCCAGAGATTGAACCTCCCAGATGGAGAATTCCTAGGAAAAGACTCAGAGTAAGACCCCGAGTAGTGTGCACACTAGTATAGAGATGATATCGTGACATATATCGGGGATGTGTTCCCTAGGGGCTGTGTGCCCCGAGTTGGCATCTTCTTGGAAGTGCCGCGGATGGATTATACGTATGAGTATGTATGTGGTTTTGATGGAAAGTGTTTTGAGGGCGGAGACCATGTGTTCAATGTTTTATAAAGTGATTTGGGGCGGAGACCCCCGTATTTGATATTGTGGAAATGATTTGCGGCGGAGACCGCGATGTGATATTTTGGAAATGGTTTGGGGGGAGAGACCCCGTATTCTATGTTTGGTATTTCACTGAGAATGGTTTTGGGCTGAGACCCACGTATGTGATTTGGGCTAAGTTCCTAGGTATTGATTTATGGTTTTAAGATTATGAATTCGGGTCGGGGACCCAAATGGATTTATGGGTCATGACGGTTTATGGGATCGGGCATGAACTCTTGAAAGGTTTTGAGAATGTTTTCAAATGGTTTGATGAACGTTTTGATAAACGGTTTTTTTAATGCATGCATATGTCACGATATGCATGCATTTGTCACGATAAATGGTCTTTATGTGAAAATGTATTTTTAATAAAATATTGTTTTGTCCACTCACGACTTTTGATGTTTTAATGCCATTCAGGTGGATCGCGGATGCGGGCTGTAGCAGAGACCGATACATCACTCCCCTCCTCCTATGATCCTGACGTACTCTGATAGCCTCGGCGAGGGCTAATGAAGGAATTTTCCCTGGTCCGACACTTCGTGTTAGACGGGATCAGGCGTGTCCCACGTTAATCCCAAGGAATTTGGGACGGGTCCTGGCAGTTTGGTATCAGAGTAGGATGGCTCAGATGATACCCATGGTACTCTGATACCAGATTGGTATCAGAGTGTGTTTTGTTCTTGGTGTGTGCGCAGGTCGAGGATGTGATGTCTCTGCAGTTGTAACAGCCCGTCATTTACCTGATAGTTAGGGTAAGAGTAAGAGAATCTAATGGAATCGAACCCTGGTTGGATTGTGTATGGCACGTGATGCAATGGTTAGGGTTTGATTGGCGTAGGATACCTTGCTTTTGAGAGGTTGGATTTCCATCAGGATTAAGTTTTCTTGCGAATTCAACGGCTTAGAGCCATGGTGTTACCGGTGGATAGGATTATGCTGACCGGTAGACACAGTATGACGACTTGAGAGTCGTGACCGCTCGATGGTAGGGTCGTGTCGTATAGAGGATGTACGGATTAATACCAGTGGTGGTCAGAGGTCAGGGTCACCCAATATAAGATGACCCTGTACGACTACAGTCACAACGGTTGGGAATAGGAACGTTTGACCCTATTTGGCATGTGATGCCATGGTTCGGTGTGTTGAATCCCTCCAGGATGTCGACTGGCCGAGGATGTCGACTAGTAGAGGATTTCCCAACATAGATGCTGAGTGACATGATGGATCACGATTGTGACATGCCATGGATGAGCGATGGTAGACACCGATGAGGGCCAATTTCTTATGGGCCCAGCGGCTGAAAACCGTAGAGTTACGTGAGGATGAGGTCCTCAGATTGTAGTTACGGGTTGATAGGATACCTGTATTAGAATGTGACGACTCTTCGGAGTCGAGAGCGACGGATCGATAATGATGGATGTGCTGTAGCGAACAGCTAGTTTATGATAACCCTAGTGTGATATTTATTGGTCTGACCCTAAGTAATGTAATAGGATTCGGTTCGCGAGTACCATCATGAGACGAGATTTGGAATCCTGAATTGGATCGATTGGAGAATATTGCATGTGGAACGAGTGGTCCAGCGGTAAGTTGGCCGCGTGGACATAGAGTTTGATAGCATAACGTTTTGGAGATTGATCTGCACGAGGTTATGGCAGACGCTGCTATCGATGGACGTAGTCGTGTCTTATCAAGTTGGATAGGCTCAGGTTTCCGTGACGATTGTGACTATGATACGAGGTGCGTGAGTGACGCATAAGTACGAGCGGTGATTTTAGATTCGACTCGGTTACGGTTGAGTGCGATCGCATAATGAGACGCTGACGTTGGATGTTGGCACACTTGCCACGCTACTTCGGTGAGGTGACTGTGACAAGTAGGATATACCTGGATTAGTGACAGGTGCCAAGCTACCCCTATGAAGGTGGCTATTATGAGTGAGCCAGAGAGGATAGTGGCTTAGTGCGAGGTACAAGGAGTACTTGGTATGGAGACCAGTTTCCCTAGTGATGGAGATCAGTTTCCTCAGTGATGGAGACCAGTTTTCCTCAGTGATGGAGATCAGTTTCCTCAGTCATGGAGACCAGTTTCCCTAGTGATGGAGATCAGTTTCCTCAGTGATGGAGACCAGTTTTCCCTAGTGATGGAGATCAGTTTCCTCAGTGATGGAGACCAGTTTCCCCAGTGATGGAGACTAGTTTCCCCAGTAATGGAGACTAGTTTCCCTAGTGCTGAGAGATTGAGTCGCGAGGGTGTGCTCAGAAGTTGTAACTATTGAGGTGAAACGTGGGATCCAGGTACGAATGGATGACGTAAGTGACGAGTCTTATGACGGAAAGGTCGATTGGTCAGATATGGTGGTATGCAGAGATTTGACTACCGATCACAGTAGGAGTCTGTTGTGACTCGCCAGTCGAGTGATACATCAGGGTAGGATGACTTGACATCCTTTTGGATGTGCATATACTGTAGTAAACGGATGGGCGAGTTGGAGTTTACGGACACGTGGATGTTGTCCGAGTGGCTCAGTGCGAGGTACGGGGAGTACTTAGTATAGAGACCAGTTTCCCTAGTGATGGAAATCTGTTTCCTCAGTGATGGAGACCAGTTTTCCCCAGTGATGGAGATCAGTTTCCTCAGTGATGGAGACCAGTTTCCCTAGTAATGGAGATCAGTTTCCTCAGTGATGGAGACCAGTTTTCCCCAGTGATGGAGATCAGCTTCCTCAGTGATGAAGACCAGTTTCCCCAGTGATGGAGACCAGTTTCCCCATTAATGGAGACTAGTTTCCCCAGTGCTGAGAGATTGAGTCGCGATGGTGTGCTCATAAGTTGTAACTATTGAGGTGAAACATGAGATCCAGGTATGAATGGATGACGTAAGTGACGTCTTATGACGAAAAGGTCGATTGGTCGGATATGGTGGTTTGCACAAATTTAACTACCGATCACAGCAAGAGTTTGTAGTGACTCGCTAATCGAGTGATACATCATGGTAGGTTGACTTGACAACCTTTTGGATGTGCATATACGGTAGTAAACGGATATGTGAGTTGGAGTTTACGAACACGTGGATGTTGTCCGAGTGAGTTGTGGACGTGAGAGTCCGTTGGTAAATGGTGCTGGTTGACTGAGGTTGACCATATGAGGAGAAATCAGATTGTGAGAAATAGAATGGGTCATTACAGTAGTTAGCGACAGTTGTCGTTGATCGGAAGAGATAGGTATGCTTTCAACATGATTGCAACTTTTCTCTATCCTAATTTGGTAGGGACGCAAGGCAGGCTCGTCTAGTGAGTAAGCTTAGGACTTCGAAAAGAAACTAAACTTCGGACAGGAGAGGTTGTGACCGAGACAAAGAGATGTATATAAGACTTCTCGTTTCTGCTCTTTAGCAGATTATGCTTGGTGCCGTAGAATGACGTAGAATAAACTTTGATGTCATCACCTTGGATTCGCCTCGATTTTTCCTAGGTGGGATGACGAGGAGTGGGATGACAGTCAAGGATTGGCGGAAGGTGTAAGCTTTGAACACCTAGGCTTTGGGTCAAATTTGAGTATTGGAAGAGTAGAAAAGTAATTGGCGTCGCTGGACGTGACAAGTGAGTGCTTGTGGTGTTGTGATGTGATAAGTGTGTACCCAAGGTGGATCAGATCGAGTAGGATGAGGATGATCTAGATAACGGAAGTGGATGTGATGAGTGAGTGTCCACTATCGTGGACCCATGTTGGTATCATGGATAATAGGGGACTCACTGAGGATCGAGATGACAGAGATGATTGTGACGACCGTGATGCGAGTAGACCGAGGTCTGGTCGTATCAGCATGGATTGCCTTGCTGATTATGCTAAGCTAGGGGCAAAGGAGAATCGTATTGTAAGACAGTTAAAGGAGCCCTTAGCATAGTTGGTGAGGTGACAAGACAGATGTTGGCTATGTGCTGGTGCATTGTCTTAGGGAGATACGGTTACGTGTTGGATATGGCAGTGTATTGATCTGTCTTGGAGTTGGTTACCTATTCGGTTACGTAAATACATACAAGACGAGAATGATACATAGGTATCGATCAGGAAGAGATGAATAGCTGATGCCTCGAGATGGATATGAGGATAGAGATTGTAATGGATAAAGGCTGACTGGTGATCGGACGAGGTCTGATGGTGACTGTACCATGAGTACTGTGGTCGGACGTGTTCCGACATAGTAATGAGTTACTAGACGTCGAATATGTTTCGACAGGGTACGGGAAGTGACAGTTTGGGCCTCGAGATCGAGTCAAAATCAAGTAGCACAGCGGAAGCGTGGTGGGTCATAACCCACAGGTCCCAGGATCTTTGGGATTTGTCCAATTGGATGCTGAGCAGGATGTCAGCTCCGATTGCAATAGCCCTTAGTGGACATACATATTTCAGCCTGAGGACCCGAGATTCGTGGTTGTCTCAGTGGTAGACTAGAAAATCGACTATGATGTCAGCTTGGTATTGCTGAGCTCTCGTAAGTGTGATAGGCGAGACATCGACGTTCTGTCTCGAGTGAGACTTACGAGACGACGTGATGACTCTCACGAGTCGACGATCGGAACACTGTTGATGAGAGTGAAGTTGGAGCTTTGGGGAGCTCTAGTAACGGTACGTACCGATGAGTACGGTATGTGTGTCGGACGTATACTGTTACATGGGTATTCTCGTGTAGGTGCAATACCCGAGTCGAGGGACATAGTTTGATTCCACAGTTTAGTTGTGGAATCGGGTCGATTTGAATTTCGAGGATGAAATTCTTTAAGGGGGAAGATTGTAACGACCCATCCTGAATTAGCGGGATTAATTAAGAAATAATGACGGATTAGTGAGACTAATCAGGGATTAGACGAGGATTAACAGACGTTCGGGAGAAATGACTATTTTGCCCCTAGAATGGGTGAATAGTTGACTTTTCATTTAGGCTGTCAAATGGACTTTTCCCGATGACTGTGACGTAGTTCCGGACGTCACGAGTTCATAGACAGGTGGTACGCTCGATTCCGACATTAGAGGAAGAAGTTATGATTTTAAGAAGTTCGGGGACATTTTGGTAATTTGGTTAAAAGAAGGCAAATAGTTGAATTTTGACCTGGGAGGTCCGATGGCCGAGGGCTGAGGACTTTTACGTAGATCGGGACGATACGAATCCGTAGACAGGTAGCACGTCGAATTTGGACGTTCGACGGAAAAGTTAAGGTTCACGGAAATTCGAAGGAACTATTGAGCGAATTACGAAATGGATACTTTTTGGAATTATGTGGGCCCAGATATTATTCCCAAGGACCAATGGATGAGTGACAAGTGTCACTCGTCCACTGGACATCATTTTACATTCATTCATATCCTTCCCTTGCTCTTCATCGATTATTTTCTCCTTTTCCAAGCAAACCCGAGCAAACCCAATCCAACCCAATTCCAAACCATTCCCTATCTGATCTTTTGAGAAGCCCAGAGAGTGAGATGAGAGCCGTGATGATGGTGGCTAGCATGAGGCAACGCCGCCGTGGACGACGGCCATAGACCCGAGAAGGTACTCGGTTTGCCCATTTTCCCCATATTTTTCGATTTATACATTATGGACTGTTTTGGATGATTAGGATGAGTTTATGTTGACTCGGGGGTGTTTTATTTCTCCTGCGTCTGACAATGTAATTTGTGGTTTTCGTGAGATTGTTCAATCTTTGGTTTTTTGGGTTGTCAAACGGGAGTAGGGTTTAGTCCCTAATCCTGGGGGATTAGGGGTGGGCCCTGACAGTTTATTAGGTTGTTAGGAGAGAGAATGGATCATTTTTTACGGCTTAGAGGGGCGGTGCTGCCTTGAGGGTGATTGGAGAACTTGGACCGATTTTGGGAAGATTGAACGAATGGGTTTTAGTTGTTTTCTTTTAGGTTTATTGATTGGAAATGATAGAAAACATGAAAATAGGAAGATTGGGATCGAAAAGGAGAAGATTGAACGAAAATTGGGGGAGAAACCAGGCCGGACCGGTCACGCCGGTCCAGGCAAACCAGCGAACCGGCCAGACTCGGTTCAGCCGAGGTTGATGGTGCAGGAACAGTGGCGCGTGAGCCCACGCGCAGGGCCCTTTGGGCGGCGTGTAAAAGCGCGTGGTAGGGTTTTTGGGGATGTGTTCTACACAAAAAATCTTCTATTCGATGTAACGAACATTTTGGGACTGGTTTCGTGTCAATCAGACATCGTTTCGATATAGTTCGGAACGTCCAAAGGTTTAGGTTCGCGTTTAAAAATAGTTAGAAATTTCGGAAAATTACGCAACTTTAATGAGGGGTTATATAAGTAGTTAGTAACCCTCTAAAATAATTTGGACAGGTTCGGGAATCCGGGAGACGACGATTGGCCCGGGAAAACGTTATGGCACGCGTATCGAGGCTCGGCTTCAGACGGCCTGTGAGTGGACCTTTCTTTCGAACTTGATGCATGCATAAATGTTTTATAAGTGTTTTAATATATGTTTTGAGATTCCATGAGTGCATTTGTTTGTGGTAGCCTAGGATTTACGTATTTGCACGTATTTCGAGATTTTCGGTTTTATACGATGCTTATACGTACTAGGTTTTCAACGAGGGTTTAATAAATGGATTTTGGATTTGGAAATATGAACTCGGGCATGAGGCCCATTTGATTGGAAACTCTCGGACTTGGAGTCCATTTGATTTGACGAGGAATCGGATCGAGGGTCCATTTGAGTTATATGATCGCGGCCAGGGGCCCAGTTGGTTTACGATTCGGGTTTGAGGCCCAGTTAGTTGTACTATCGGGCTTGATGCCTCGTTGATTTATGATATCGGGTCTGAGACCCATTTAGTTGAGATATCGGGCTTGAGGCCCAGTTGATTGTGAAATCGGACTTAAGGTCCTGTTGGTTTATAGAATCGGACTTGAGGTCCCGTTGATGGATAGTATTGGGCTTGAGGCCCAGTTGAATGTAACATCGGGCTTGAGTTCCAGTTCAGTTTATTAAATGAGAATTCGGGCATGAGACCCTGTTGAACTGAGGATTTAGGCCGAGGCCTGTGAAAGTGATTTGAATCGGATTCGAGGAATCCTGTTAAGATGAATCAGGTATGAAACCTAGTTAAGAAATCTTTTGAGAAAGAAAGAAGTATTTGAAAAGATATGAAACCCTTCATATGATTTATATGGTCTCTTCCAGTGTCGACCTGGAGAGTCACGATACACAGACCAAAATGGGTATCCCCATAGGGATCCCATTCCAGGAGTGGAAGTGATGATTTATGATGTGGTCCCGGACTAGATTCCGGAGGGATGATCGGACTAGATCTAGAGAGAGCTCGGACTAGATCCAGAGATTGAGCCTCCCAGATGGAGAATTACTGGGAGAAGACTCGGAGTGAGACCCCGAGTAGTGTGCACACTAGTATAGAGATGATATCGTGACATATATCGGGGATGTGTTCCCTAGGGGCTGTGTGCCCCGAGTTGGCATCTTCTCGGAAGTGTCGCCGATAGGTTGTACGTATGAGTATGTATGTGGTTTCGATGGAAAGTGTGTTGAGGGCGGAGACCCTGTGTTTCATGTTTTAGAAAGTGATTTAGTGCGGAGACCCCCGTATTTGATATTGTGGAAATGATTTGGGGCGGAGACCCCGTATGTGATATTTTGGAAATGGTTTGGGGGCGGAGACCCTGTATTCTATATTTGGTATTTCACTGAGAATGGTTTTGGGCTGAGACCCACGTATGTGATTTGGGCTGAGTTCCCAGGTATTGATTTATGGTTTTAAGATTATGAATTTGGGTCGGGGATCGAAATGGATTTGTGGGTCATGACGGTTTATGGGACCGGGCATGAACCCTTGAAAGGTTTTGAGAATGTTTTCAAATGGCTTTATGAACGTTTTGATTAATGGTTTTTGAATGCATGCATATGCTTTTAGTGAAGGGCATAAATGTTTTTATGTGAAAATGTATTTTTAATAAAATATTTTTTTGTCCACTCACGGCTTTTGATGTTTTAATGCCCTTCAGGTTGATCGCGGATGCGGGTTGTAGCAGAGACCGAGACATCACTCTCATCCTCCTATGATCCTGACATACTGTGATAGCCTCGACGAGGGCTAATGAAGGAATTTTCCCTAGTCTGACACTTTGTGTCAGATGGGATCAGGTGCGTCCCACGTTAATCCCGGGGGATTTGGGATGGGTCCTGACAAATCATCTATTCGATGTAACGAACATTTTGAGACTGGTTTCGAGTCGATCGGACATCGGCTCGATATAGTTCAGGTTGTCTGAAGGTTTCAGAGGGCGTTTAAAAATAGTTAAAAATCCCGAAAAATTAGGGGGCTTTAGTGATGGGTTAATTAAGTAGTTAATAACCCTCTAAAGTGATTTGGACAGGTTTGGGAACCCCGGAGATGACGATTGACCCGGGGAGGCATACATCACACATATCGAGGTAGTAGCGCAGACTGTCTTTGAGTGGACTTTCTTTCTGAAATCGATGCATGCATAAATGTTTTATAAATGTTATAATATATGTTTTGGGATGCCTTGAGTGCATTTTGTGTGTGTGTTTACGTATGGGCACGTACTTTGTGGTTTTCGGTTTTATACGTGCTTATACGCGCGTATGCTTTCGGTTTTAATGAAATGGTTTTGAAAAGGTAAAATTGGGCATGAGACCCATTTGGATTTAGTTTGACTCGGGCATGAGGCCCTATTAACGACCTACGGGTCTGAGTCATGGTCGCGACAGGTGCTATGTGCACGACGACGGACGACGTGACGCTCGCCTCCGGATTGGGATACGTTCCTTCTGGAGAGGTCACGATGCACGTCCCTTTGTCGAGCAGCCACTGGAGGCTCGACTTCGGAGTGTTGACGGTATCGGAGATCGATCAGCGACGTGTTCACCATGGTCTCGAGATGGTCGCGACAGTGATGCGTTCACGACGACATACCAGGATTGAGAGCGGTCTTGGATTAATGGTTGAACACATCGCTATGATCGGGACCGTGACTGACCCTGAGGTTTCGGGCTCGATGCCCAGTTGATTTGAGTTCGGGCTCGATTGCCCAGTTCATTGTGAATCAGGCTAGAGGCCCTGTTGAGTCATGCGTTCGGGCTAAAGGCCCAGTTGATTTGTGTTATCGGGCGTGAGTCCCGTATTATGGTTTTCTATACTAGTATGTATATACCCTCCTTACGAGCGTATTGATTGGTCTCCTCCAATCGTCGACCTGGAGAGTCACGATCCACAGACCAGAATGGGTATCCCCATAGGGATCCCGTTCCAAGAGTGGGCATTATGATGTGGTTCCTGACTAGATCCGGAGAGATGCTCGGACTGGATCCGATGACAGAGCCTTCCAGATGGAGAATTCCTGGGAGAAGACTCGGAGTGAGATCCCGAGTAGTATGCATACTTATATATATATATATATATATATATATATATAAATCGTGACATATATCGGGGATGAATTCCCTAGGGGCTGTGTGCCCCGAGTTGGCATCATCTCGGAAGTGTCTAGGATGGGTTATATATGTATATATGTATCTGTGTACGAGTTTTAACTGAGACGGCATTGGGTTAAGACCCACGCGTATTGGTTTTGGGTTGAGACCCATGTGAGCTAGATTTGGGACGAGTTCCCACGTGTTTTGGTTTGGGCTAAGGTCCCAGGTACTTTGAGATGATTTTGGGTCAAGGCCCAGTGTCCTTTGTTTGAGAAATGGTTTTTGAATGCATGCATATGTTTTTAATGAAGGGCATAAAGGTTTTTTGATGAAATTTTTTTTATAAAACTTTGGTTTTGTCCACTCACAGTTTTCATGTTTTGAATGCCCTTCAAGTTGATCGCGGATGCGGGCTGTAGCAGAGACGAGACATCACATTCCTCTTTCGGATCCTGGCGCCCTCTGATAGTCCCGGTTGGGGCAAAGGACGGAGTTATACCTGGTCTGACACTTCGTGTCAGACGGGAGCAGACACGTCCCACACTAATCCCGAGGGATTTAGGACGGGTCCTGTCAATATGTGCACAATAAATTAGAACTAAAACTGCACTATATGTACAAGATAACTCGTAAGTCTTCATGAGTGATTGAAACTACGTACACAATATGTACAGTAGAGGAGGTAAAAATATTATATGTGGAAGATCGATTGAAAATGCACCATATAGCAAGATAAATTAGGACTATATGTATGAGATAGCTCGTAATTCTTCAAGAGGGATAGAAACTACAAAATATGTAAAGTAGGTAGTAAAAATATTATATATGAAATATCGATTGAAACTGCACTATATGTCCAAGATAAATTAGGACTGAAACTGCACCATATGTATAAGATAGCTCATAAGTCTTTATGAGGGATTGAAACTACGTACACAATATGTAAACGGTAATAATATTATATGTGGAAGATTAGTTGAAACTGCACTCTTTGTGCAAGATTTCTAAAAAATTGCACTATTTCTTCAAGGTAATTAATAATATCCAAGATAAACTAAACATGCACTCTACGTGCAAAATAAAGTATAATAACGTGCAACAAAAGATTACAAAAATATTATATGTCAAAAGTAGATGTTAATTTAATAATATACTTTATAGATCATAATTAAATTATCCACGTACAATATAATCGAAATTTCTCTGTATGTAATTAAAAACATTTATAAACATTAAAAAAAATATCCCTATATAGAATGCATGAGCTTAATGGCATGGGTGGGAAAATTGGTATTTGATGTCATTTTATCCGAAAAACATTATACAATAAATATTATAAGTTAGAATTGAAAAAATATTAGAAGTTTAAAAGAAAAAATATAAAAATTGTAAAATAAATAAATATAAATAGTCAATTATGACATCACACCCACTTAAAAATAACAATAAACCACAGCTGAAAGTGGAGAAAAAACAAATCACCTTTCTGTTTAACCACAGTGGCAAACTATGTAATTTTCAAAATATTTTTGGTCATTTATTTCAGAAATATGCTCAAAGACCATAACATTGTAATTTTGCTAATGCAAGTCTATCATTAAAATTTATTGTTGCCAAAGAACTATGAATTAATAGCTATATTTTTTTTACCTTGAAGTGTCCGGTTTTATTGCATAATATTTTATTAGGTGGACTTGGTCTAAATCACATAATTTATTTATTTTAAATTTAATATTAGAAGGGTATATTTAATTAGGACATTTAAATATCATTAATTTTTTTAAATGTATATGTATTCAATTAAGATATTTAAATATTTGAAACGATTTATAAAAAAATCTTGGTATATTCAATTAAGACTTTTAATTTATTAAAAATGTCAAAAAAATCTTAAAGTATTCAATTAGGACTTTTAAAGGATTTATTTAAGTTGTGGACTTTGTGAGATTGTGCGTTAGAAATGAGAATTTATATATATAAAAAATATAGACATAATTTAGCCTTTAAATTAAAAAAGATCACTTTTTTTAAAAAAAAAAAATCTTTCAATTATGGCAAACAATATATTCAAATAGACTTAAATACCCTTATAAGTCATAACTAAATAAATCTTTTTAATCAGAACTACGTGTACATAGTACTTATTTCCAATTTTGTTCTAGTTCTCCAAATTTCAATTTGGGTTTATTATTTTTATGCTCCTAACTCTCTAATAAGGTTCAATACAAAGATAATTCATTCAAATTTTATATCTATGAATAAAAACAAATTCTAACTAATTATCTTTAAACAAAAACAAAACTTGTTTTCCACAATGAACGAAAACTAATTTTCTGATACAAATATTATTTTTGATAGTATCAAAATTCAGAAAGCATCTCTCATATAACATAATAACAAAAGACAATTATTATAAAAAAAATTTATAAAATCAAAATACTTATTCATTACATCCGTATATTGAAATAATAAAATATTACATCACTCGCACTAAAGAGTAAGTTGAAGTGAAATTGGATTCTTACAAGTTTATCGGTAGTGGCCAATTGAACCACATCATGTGCACTTACGAGTTGGTCTTTCTTCCTCAAGTGATGTGTTTCTCTTCTCCTTACGCCTACCATACCTTCTACGTGTGATTGGTGGTAGGATCATTTTTTTTCTCGGATCATCAGACACCTCCTAATCTTCTTGATCACCAATTGGCCATTTAGTTTCTGCATATGCAGTGACCAATGAATTTGTACTATAATATTGGGAACATATGGAGTATCATGAGATTTTTCCGTGTCTACATGCTGCACAAACATGAGCACATGGTAGTTGGTCAAGATCAAATTCATGGCATGAGTAGCATTTTTCTCTAAATTAATAACTACAACATAGCTTCCATCATATACAAGAAATGAGTAAGTCTCAATTGGTGATACCTGCATATTTATAATGTATGAGATGCATTTACACTCTACTCAACAAATTATTCACAATGAAAATATATACATATAACCATCAAACATATGAGATTCTTGGCTTACCCACATAGTAGTTATTTGTTGTTTGTTCTTGCAAGGAAATCTATCATGCTTTTGATTCTATTAGTAGACAATATATAGGGTTGGTTGCTATAGAATTCTATTTCAAACAAGCTAACTTATGAGAAAATGCAAAGCTTTTAAACAACATTATCCCTAATAATTCATGTAGAACATATAAATCTCTATATTCAATTTGCAAGAATATTAAGCAAACAAAACCACAAGAGAAAATTGAATAAATTGTTGTATATACCTATAATGATAACCCTTTTTCTTGTTGTTCGCTCTAATCAAACTTTTAGCTTAATCTGTCAAATGTGAATTTTTTTTGGTTGCCTCAGTTCGACGATCATAAAACCACTTTGAAGTATATTCATCCTTAAATACTAAAAAATATTGGAGATTGGTATTTTACGAGCATCTCTAGTAATTGAATTGAGGCATTCAGCTATATTTGTCGTCATGAGGTTGTACTGCTTCCCACTAAAGTGCGCATGAGCCTATTTTTCATATCTAAACTCTTTAAGGTACTTAGCAACTTCACAGTCGACATTATATATTTCCACCATTAGATGATCAAATTCATGAATATGATATGCGTTTGCAACTTTATAATATAGTAAATGCACATCTTCATGTTTATAGAGGTTTTTAAGGGTTTGACCTATATGGAATATGCACGCCCCATGATGAGCATCAGGAAATACAATGGAGATAGCCTTCCAAATGCTTTCATTTCTATCTGAAATGAACATTAAGTCATGAACATCCCTAATAGCTCCACGTAATTTAGTCAAAAATCAATTCCATGATGCAAGATTTTCTAAATCACCAACTCCAAATGCGAGAGGGTATATTTGGTTTTTTCCATCCATGTATGTGGAAACTAACAATGTTCCAAGATATTTTCCTTTTAAAAATGTTCCATCTAGTGCTATAGTTGGCCTAATAACAATCAGAAATCCTCTAATGCAAGGTCCAAGTGGCATGAAACAATACAAAAAATGATTTTGTTCATCAGTTTTAATATGCGTTAACGTACCAGGATTTTTGGCTTCGAGCATAGCAAAATATGATGGAAGTATTGCGCAAGATTCCTCTGGTGACCCCCTAACCAACTCCAATGCATGCTCTTTAGCTCTCCAAGTCTTGACATAACTTAAACTCACACCCATGTCCTTCCTCATGTCCTTTATGATGCCATGAGGTTTATGTATTCATGATACTCCTTCATACTTGGACTTTATGCATTAACCAATAAGAGAACTACTTGCTTGTCGATGATGGCAATGGATAGAATCAAATGAGCATGAATGTACGGTGGCATATTTCATGATCTTGAAATATGAGGATTGGCGTAACTTGGATGCACATAGTGTCCACTGCATTGATCGTCAATACAAATAACTTCAAATATTGCTTTAGTCGACCTCTTGACTTTGAACTCATAATTTTTTTTTTCATATCATCAAAGCCTAACTTTGTTTTCATTTCTTCCTTGGTCTCATATAATTGACCAATATCTATATCTCCACATGAATTGCACATCTTTGTCTTATCTGATCTATGAAGAATATTTTTACCTTTGATACGAGCCTTCGATTGATTAAAGTTGGGTTCATTAGGCTGCACACTAATATGTGTTACATCACCACATTCCAAGTTTTCATAAGGCAATTCATTGGGTTCAACATTGTCTTGAAATACATTATCTGACTCCACATGTAGGATATCCTCAAATTCTTCATTTTCCAAGTCATTTTCCGAAGCCTCAAATTGCTCATTATAATCTTCTAAATCATCTTCAGTACCCAAATTAAGGTCTCTTTGCAATCGGTCTTGTTTAGAGTTACTTAATGGAGTTTGTTTGTTTCTTCCATTACTATATGAAAATACTTTACGCTTCAATGTAATACACAATGGAATTTTATAAAACCTTGATAGGCTCTCAAAAATAAAAGCTCTCACATCATCATCATCAATTATCTCTACCGGCCACACAGTTTTCATCGCGTCGTACATGAATTTCATAATTATCTCATACTCGTTTGGATCCACATTTACGATGCCACACAATTTATTCTGAAACTCCTCAAATGTAACTTTGTCCGAAACAAGTAGTCCTTTAGTTTTGGAATTTTTATAAGATGAGTGAATAATGAGAATAGTGAGAATAAATCAGATATTAGAACACATAGTGGTTCTTAAAAAGTGAGTCTATTTGTGTAGGGTTCTTCTACATAAACTTTCTATCAAATTTCTTTGAGGACACATAAAACATTGTATTATTAGAAGCAGAAGAGAAAACCCATTAATCAAATTGATAATTTAAACAGTAAGTATCACACATAGACCATATAAAATTGTATAGAAACCATTAACCTACGCAATTATGAACTATCTATCCTTAAAACTATTATACAGAAACCATTACACATAAACAATTATACAGAAACCATTATACAAGAACAACTTATCTTTGAAACTATTATACATAAACAATTATCCTTGAAACCATTATCTCAGAAACAAATATACATAAACCATTTATCTCTTGTATCCTAGCCTACTCTCCATCAACTTTAATCTCATCCTCCTTCCTTGAAAGTTGAAACCATTATCATTTGTGTTTATTTAAAAATTGAAATTTAATTAATAACAAATACAAACCAGGTCATCTTGCATTGACAGTGTAAACACAATACTTTTTTCTCCTTCCTTGAAAGTTGAAACCATTATCATTTGTGTTTATTTAAAAATTCTAATTTAATTAGGAAGAAAAACAAACCAGGTCATCTTGCATTGACAGTGTAAACACAAGACTTCTTCCTCCCTTGAAGGTTGAAACCACTATAATTTGTGTTTATTTAAAAATCGTAATTTAATTAAGAAGAAAAGCAAACCAGGTCATTTTGCATTGAAAGTGTAAACACAAGACAACCTCAAAGACGTGTATCACTCGTTTCATGTAGCCCTCATCATTGGGCCAGGTTGGGCAAGCCCGGCCGGGTCGGGCAGACTTGATCATAAATTTGAAAACTCATACCCTTTATCGGGCCGGATTTGAGATATGGTAAGGTGGTCACTAATCACAAATCTACTTGAATTGTAGTAAGTTCTATGAAGAGTTACCCGAAGGGATAGCTCCTGAGAGATTTTTTATAGAGCTGTGCTACTCCTAACTGTCACTCAGTGTAGTAAAGGTATCAGAAGCACAGTGGGTCAAAAACATTGAATTTGGTGAATTCTCTATATTAAATTGCAATGACCCAAGTAACCTTTTCGGTAAAGATGGAACGGTGGGATGTGGAGCTGTATATAAAAAGATGCACTTCTATAAAAAATAGGTTGAGCTTGAGTTGGAATTTTGGGTTTAAGCTGAAATAGTAGTAATAAGATTTGACTAGGAATTCATTCTTAATTTATAATTATTTTATATATTTGGGCTTATGGGTCAAGTTTAAATGGGTGGGTCGGGCTGGGCTTACCGGGCCTTATCGGGTTTGGGCTTATCGGGTTTGAATACCCTAAGCCCAAGTCCAGCCCGTCAACATGACCGGGCCGGTCCAAGATCCATAGCGGGCCGAGTCGGGCTTTTTGTCACCGGGCCTACTGAGTACTCACAAGCCCGTGGGCTTCTGGACCAAATGGTGAGACCTAGTTTCATGCATCGCGTTCCTTTCAAATCATCAACGACGACATCGATAACCAAAGTTAGGCATAAAATAGAAAAGGAGAATAAGATCAATAGCAACACATTCACTTGCTAAAAAAATCCTACAAAAAATTCAGGAATGAAAATAAAATAAGTAACCTGCGAATAGAACAAGACGTTGAGAGGGATCGGAGGCAGAAGGTAAAATAAAAGATGGCGGGTCAGTTGGGAGTGACCTAGAACACGAGAGAGAAAGCTTCCTAGGAGGAACAGAGAAGTCGAGTACTGTTCCTTTACACAAATATTCTGAATTTTTCTTTTTGTGTTAGGGTTTATGGTTTGTTCAGCTCTTTTTTTTATTTTAGTATTGAGGGGTATTTTAAGTCTATTTGTATACGCTTTTTTTTTCTTTCTATAATTGAAAGTTTTTTTTAAAAAAAAGTGACATATTTTAATTTAAAGACCAAATTTATATATTTTTTGATAAATTCTCCTTAGAAATATATATCTAATAAGACAAAAAATGTATAGCATGAAATTGAGGGATTTACTGCAGAACATCACAAAATATTTTTCTTAATAAAGTCCCCTTCTTCAAATAATATTTTCTCCAAATAGACTTTATTAGAATTGTTCATCCCACAGTAAAAATTAATTTGAAGAAACATGCATCAAAGGTGGCCAAAAAGTTTTTATTTTATTGCATATTTTTTTCTGCATAATTCTATAGAATTTTGCTAGAAATCGTCACTTTTCCTTCTTTTTGCTGCGGTGTTCTTCAACTTTTTCGTCAGTAAAAGTGTTCTTTAGTTTTTAGTGACGAAAAATTCATAGTAATCTCATATTTTTCAGAAAAGTTTAGAACGGCTTGGAATGATTCCAAAGCCTCCAATACATTCAAAAACATCAAATAGGTCAATTTGTGCGATCGATTCTAATAAAAGAGAATGTAATAAGTGTGATGTGTAATACTAGCATCTGCCAAATATGAGACTCAAGATGATGATGATAGAATGATAGGCTCGGCTATTAATATTCATACGAAAAAAATCATTGCAAAAAGAGAGAATAAAATGGATGTGATATTTACCAAAATTTGTTAGTATATGTCCATCAAAATTATCCAAATAAAGATAAAATCCATAATAGGATTATAAAAAAAATTTGGATAAAACCAAATGTTCACACAAGTTTAAAGAATTTTAAAAATAACTTTAAAATTTGTCATTTAAAAAATGTCTTTCAATATATTTAAATGTCCTAATCGAATACGGATTCCTTAAACTCAATACATTAATATATCATAATCAACATTCATATCATGAGTCAAAAAATATCTCTTCAAATTAACAAAGTTGATTAACATGAATTATTTAATTTAAAGGCTATTAATTGTGACGCCCATGACGTTCGAGAAAAAGTAAAATGACGATTTTTCCCCTAAAAGGTTCAACGTTGACTTTTGAAGCTGGAAATTTTCTAGATAGCTTGTGAATACCGTTACGAAGGTCTCGAACCCTTGAATCTGTATATAGGCGATATGCTGAAAAGAGAGGTCGAATAGGTTCGTTATAGGCAACCAATAATTAGGGGCATTTTGTTCATTTTGGACATAGGGGTATTTTGGAAAATTCACATAAAGGGCCAAGAATGCCCTAGAGAATCCTAGGATTTTCTACACTTTTTCCCTCTAAACATCTTCTACTCCTACTAACTTAAGCATTACGTCTATTTATATGTGTGTGTTGTAGAGATGGGGGAGTTTGGTAGTGGTGTGTCGAAAGGAAGAAAAATTAAAAATTGAGGGAGATAAGAGGGAATTCAGGGAGGAAAAGAAGGAAGAAAGAGGGATAGAAAAGGAAAAAGAAGGGAGAAACAGAAAGCTGGAAAGGATGATGAAGATGGAGGAAGAAAACCTCCATAACCCATGGAGTTCTTTGATGACCGTGGGTCATCACTACGTTTCAAAACTATCTAAGCTCATAACTGAAGCTTCTAGAGTGACTAGTGAGTCGTTATGATCATTCAGTAGCCTAAGGGAAGAGTTTGGGATTTAAGAATTCTGGGAAAACTTAGAGGAAAGCCATGGCCTAAAGTTCCAGCTATCAGATGACGATTTCAAGTATGTTTTCCCTTATTTAGGCATCAGAGATCCCTTCCTAAGATCGAATGGAAGTGAATGGACTATTGGAAAATCCATTTCAAATGTGAAATGGCCGAGATATGGCCGGGTCACCATCGTAGGTCGGATGACCCGAAAACTAGACAAACAGATCTGGAAGACGACCTTTGTGACTGACGAGTGACCACCACGCACAATGACCTTCTCCTGGGGCGTGGCAGCGCATGTGGCCTCTTTTGGTCATCTAATCAACATGAAAAACATTCTTTTTAGTGTTTTGAATCCAATGGTATAATTGTTATGGTCTTTGGGTGTCATTTGAACATATTATTGAATTTTTACTTATTATTAGTTATTTAATAAATGTTTGGATATATAGTTGATTGGTTAAATAGTTATTTTGGTTTTGGTAAAATATTTATGGATTATTTATGATTGATTTTGAGTTATGGTTGATTATGACCGGACCCGTCCCAAAAGTACTTTGATAACCATGCTTGGTCCTGCTCATATCTGACAAGTCAATCGATGTTCGAAAAACACCATCAGTACTTGTAAGACAATGGATAGCTATACTGATTTCCACTCATGCCTTCGCCTCTTGATCAACCCCGATCTTCGTACCACGACCTGGAGAGTCATCAAAAACCTCAAAAGTGTGAGTGGACAAAAATAACATCGTTTGAAAATACATTTCAAAATGAACTCTTTCTTATTCAGCTTAAAACATGCATGCATAGAGTAAAACATCACCAACCGGATTTCAAATCATATCACATCACAAACTGTGGAACCATAATTATGAAACACATTCAAACTCGTGGCCCACATTTCCCGAAATCCTTTTCGTCAAATCACATAACAAAACATGGACACCAATATCCATAACCAATCTAAGTCAATCAATGACTCCTCCAAGCATCAGCCGTCTCGGAAACACCCCGAGATTCGGCTGATTGGGAACAGCCACCATGGCCACAATAACAACAATAACCCCGAACATCAGCCATCTAGGAACAACCTTAGCTTCAGCTACCTAAGATACACATACCTCGAGCATCAGTCGTCTGGGAACACCCCTAACTTTAGCTGCCTGGAACACACATACCTCGAGCATCAGCCGTCTGGGAACACCCATAGCTTCAGGTCCCGGGGAAACAATCACCCTAAGCCGCAGTCGTCTAGGAAACCACCTAGCTTCGCCCGTCTGGGAACTCATCACAATCACAATGAATATCATCTATGGATTAAACCCAAAACCTTTCAAAACAATATTTGACTTAAAACCAAGTCAAAACCATTTCCAACAGGGTCTTAGGCCCAACATACCATTTTTCATGTAAATCTGTAAAATCACATTTAGAAACAAATAATTTAATCTATAAGTCATCAAGGAATCATATCAAATTATCATCCAAATCATTAAAACTCAAATCATGCAATAAATCATGGAAAACATGTCACGACCCGACCTTCTCCAATAGAATATTGTTCGATTTGGCCTCACAGTTTTTTTTTTAAGGAAATCACGTGCAACTTCCCAATGGGTGACCCATCTTGGGATTGCACCAGCCTCTACTCGCTTAACTTTTGAGTTCCCTAGGAATCCAAAGTCATTGAACTCCTAAAAGGCCTCATGTTGGATAGATGTGCGCCCACACATATAAGGTGTATCCCCCAGATCTCCCCGGGCGGTGTGGGATTGCTAAACATGCCCCCAAGGCATGGGTTCTCACAATCCACCCTCTTCGAGGCCCAGCGTCCTTACTGGCACACTTAATTCCGGCCGGGGTTGGGCTCTAATACCAAATTGTCACGACCTGACCTTCTGCAACAACATATTGTCCGTTTTGGGCCCAGGCCCTCACGGTTTTGTTTCTGTGAACTCATGAGCAATTTCCCACTAGGTCACCCATCTTGGGATTGCACCAGCCCCTACTTGCTTAACTTTGGAGTTCCCTTGGAATCCAAAGCCAGTGAGCTCCCAAAAGTCATCATGTTGGATAGATGCGAGCCCACACATATAAGTCGCATCCCCCAGATCTCCCCAGGCGATGTGGTGTTACTAACCATGCCCCCAAGGCACGGGTTCTCTCAAAACATGTAACTATGCATGCATCACAATTTATAAAACAAACTTCCGCTCACACACCGTCCAAGATGCTTAATCTCGAGCTGTTTGCTCCTCAAGGGCCTCGGGAATAGTTTGGCATGTCAAACACAACAATTAAGGGTCACTATGATGTTATATAATCTCGTACAACAATCCCCTAAACCTCAAAATTTAATAATAATTTTTAAACGCTAACTACGCACTTTGGACACCCAAAACTACCTCGAAACTACTCGAAACCTATTCCATTAGGTACGTAATGTCGAAAACTATAAAAAGTGTGTTGGCCGCATCCCCAAAAAACCTGGCGCACGCCTTCACGCGCCGCTTGGAACATATACATGTGAAACCACATTGTGGTTACTATTCATCATCTTATCGACCCATTTCTTTGCAAACGGGTCGCCCAACCCAACTTCAAATCCATCCAATTTCAATCGATTTCTTGAGTCCAATCCATCAAAAACCATTCTTGGATCCCCATAAACACGAATTCATATTCAATTTAACATTTACTTACCTCAAACTAGTCGAATTTCAATTTCAAAATTTGAAATGAATGCAAGCTCTGTTATGTCACTATACCATTTTTAGTTATTGATGACACTAATCAGATGACAGATATATTAAAAATGTTATCTTATTCCAAGGGACGACAGTTTAGGTATAAATTGTCATCTATAATAGCAAAAAGACAATAGTTTTTAAAAAAACGCCATCTATTATTGTTGGAAATAATAAGGGGAAAGTATAAACATGTCTGACCAGGCTTCGGTCCTCCGGAGGACCTAGTACTCTACCTGTTGGGGAAAAAAAAATTATAGTTTACAGAAGAAAGAAAAGAAAAATAATTTTAGAGGTGGTTAATTAAACAAAATAGTTACCATAAGGGTAGAAATGGTACTTCAACTGAGATACATATGAAGTAGGAACTAGGGATTGTTACACAATTGAACCACCGCACCGCAACGACTTCTTATTCGACCTAACTCTGAAGCCTTTAGACTCGCAGACCGTGTTGAAGCCGTCGATGTGGTGAAGCAAGCGATATGGTGAGGCCGAAATCTGGGTAGCGTTCCTTAGAGGCTCAGATGTAGTGAAACTGGAGCCATCAATGTAGTGAAGCTAGAGTCGTCGATGAAGTGAAGCCTAGGTGGAAAAAGAGGCCGTCTGGGGAAACAATGAGCATGAAAATGACGACCACTCTGGAATTGACAACGGACTTGTGGAAGCCATTCACTCTCGTCAAACCCTCTCTTAATTTTTGGAGTTGTCATCATCAATCAGAGCTTCCTCCCCTTAGCATTCTGCCCTTGTTGGGATTCACATGGTCGGCCAAGTCGGAAGAGGCCGTTCTTTCGGTATGGGAGAAAGTCCCCCTTCCTATCGACCTTGGCGACGTCCTTCTGGACATTGCCTAGATGAAAATGGCTGATGTGGAGAAACTTGCGTGTAGGTGAAGAATGTGATAGCTGATTTAAATACTTTGTAGAACTGGATGGAAACTGGAGATTTGCTTAAGAATTTTAAAGAAAATCTTCAAGTGCTGGTTCTGCATGTTCTTCACTTTGAGGGTTTTGTTTCCTTAATTTAAAGGGGTCTACCTTTATGAATCTCTCACATCAACAATCCTTACTAGTCATAAATTTAGTTTTGTGTGGCGGTGCTGATATGATTTTTCATATGGATAGTCAACCATGTGCATAAAATGTGTATGTATATTCTTTACATACCTTATTGATACAGGGGATTGGTTTGTTTTGGGGAAGTTGTGCTCATATCATTGGCTTGAATGCTGGTTGCACCAGTGTTCATGGGTTCAAACTGATTATGGGTTCTTACTCAGAAATTTGAAAGCTTTTTGTTTTTCTTTACTTATAATCAAACATTTTGTTTACCTTATTAATAAATTGTTTGATTGTTCATCATTTCGTTAAACCTTGCTACAGTACTTGGACGAGAACAAGTCGATGATTCTGAAGATTGTTGAGGGCCAAAACACTGGGAAGCTGATTCATTGCGCAGAGTGAGCACTTATTTATTAATTGATTGCTGCTTTGAATATCTTTTGTTCGCAAAGATTACTATTTACCTATTGGCTTGAAGCTCCTAGAAAATGTAGGGTAATAACATACGCCTTTGAGAGCAATGGATATATTTTTAAGCTCTTTTCTTTAAAATATCTGCCTAACTAATACTATCTCGTTGTATCTGATATGAGTTTGTTGTGTCCCTGGCTTATGTGTTCATATCTTACCACGTTTGTACGTTATGTGAGAAGAAGGTAACACAATGCGACTGTAAAAACTGTCCAAATTGGAAATTTAATTGCTAGTAGAATGGTCGGTAATTTTTTTGTAATTTTTGGAGGAACCAACTAAGCCTAGATGTCTAAATTTGGTTTCAATATTGCTCACATATCAGTTTTTTTTATTGTCCCATTCCTTTGGAAGTCACTTTGTAAGATACTCCTGCCCTGCACCTATAGGCTTGTTATGCACTAAATGATGAGTTGAACATTTTATCATGATTTTGATTTGCCTTGTTTGCATGTGTTGATCTCATTTGAAGTTGATGACTTATCTATCTAAATGTAATAAACATTGTTTTCGATTTGGACAGAGGTAAGCAAATAAGTGATTTTGTTATCATGTCTCCAGGTCTACATGAAGGCAACTGGTGAGAAAAGTGCAGAGATGGTGACTGATGAAGGTGCAATTTATGTTACATCCAAAAAATGCTACAATTGGAGGGCTGCTGTTCAGGAGACCATTTCAGCTATTCTTAATAGGTAAATTTCTTTGAAAGTCTTTTATCAGTTAATACTTATTCAAGGAATTTGTTAGTCAGTGGGTAGATTGAAGATTATAGTTGAAAACCTTAATTGACTATAAAATAAATTACGGTTAAAACGGCGAGGCCTATGTGTAACAACCCGTCTCGGAAATCGGGATCAAATTAGTGGTTAATGACAGATTAGTGAAGTTAATCGGTGATTAGTTGGATGCTTTCAGACGGACTGTGCAAATGACGATTTTGCCCCTAGAATTGGACAAACAGTTGACTTCTCATTCGAGCGGTCAAATAGACTTTGACCTATGACATTGACGTAGTTCGAGACGTCACGAGTTCATAGACAGGTTGCACGTCCGATTCTGACATTCGAGGGAAAAGTTATGACGTTCGAAAGTTTGATGGTATTTTGGTAATTTCGTTAAAAAGGGGCAATTTGTTGACTTTTCATACGACATGGAATTTTCACAAAATTCGAGGACCGTTAGGAAGGCATCGATGCCCTGAGTACAACGATAGGTGGAACATGTCGATTGGAGTTCGGGCTACAAAGTTACGGGTCTATGAACACGAGGGGCAAAATGGTCATTTGTATGGCGAGGGGCATTTTAGTCAATTTGCTATCTTGGAATGTGTACCCAGTGACATCAGAACACTTGGCTGCATCAGGATGTGTGGCCACATGATTTAGGACACCTAGCCCCTTCTGGATGGTGGTAGAAATCCCACATCGTCTCTCACACATGTTTTAAAAACGAAATCGATTTTGTGCACGACATTGGAATGAAAAACGTAGAAAAACAGGGACATAGCTGATCATGGAATCCCAACCCTCCCAAACTTGATCAGATGATGATGGAGTGTGAAGGAAAACTGGAAAGGAGACTATGCTGAGACGCATGGTGACCACAGCGAGGCACGATGACAGAGGACGGCGGTGGAAATTGAGAAAACTTGAGAAAGTCCCTTGTTTTATGTTTGAACTTGAAGATTGGGTTCAAGGTCTAGGGATCGATGTGGTTAACTGGGTAGTGTGGTTAAGGTCATAAGAAACAGTTTGAGCCCGTTTGTAAGGCCAGAGATGCCTGGTAAGTGGAATTCTCTAGAAACTTTCGTTTAAGTTTGGAAATGGAAACCTCGCTTATGATGCTTGATATTCGAATTGGTTATTTGGATGAGAGTTTGGACGCCAATAGGAAGCTAAAGGACTGGGAATTAGGGACAGAGATGGCCTGGGACTTGGAAACAGAGAAGGAACAAATTGAAGGATTGTTGATCGATCGAGGAGGTACTTCCTTATCTGTTTTTTCGTGTTTTTAATAGCTAGAATAAATAGTTAGGTTGGGATGACACTAATGGAATTAAATCGAGTGAAAAAGATGGAAAAATGGACGAGAACCGCATGTGCCGGTTCCGTCAAACTGGGCTGGCTCGAACCGATCTGAATCGGGTTGCTCGAGGTTGAAGACGATGAACAGTGCAGGCGTCTGGTTCCCACGCGCAGCCACTTTGGGCGGCGCGTGAGGGTGCGTGGGACCTATTCTGGGCATGTGTTCAACATATGAAATGATATAATCGATGTAACGAACATTTTAAGACTGGTTTCGAGTCGATCAGACATCGTCTGATTGTTCCGGATTTGGATTTGGAAACGGTTATAGATATGAGTTCTGGGTTTGGATTCGGGATCCTGATGAGATTGCAGATTCAGAAATGGAAAATGGTTTTTGAATTGGATTTTCTGGATCTAGTTCTTGGGTTTAAAGACCCGGATATGATTATGACGGGGGCAATCCCGGATTGGGTTGAAAGACCCATATTGAGTTTAAAAACTCAGATATTGTGATTTCCCCCGTAGGCCTATTGAGTTTAAAGACTCGGGAGTTTAAAGACTCGGGAGTTTAAAGACTCGGATTGTATTGAGGCCTGGATTGAGTTTAAACACTCCGATAGATCCAGCAGGTTCGATGGATGGAAATGTGGTTTCAAATGTGTTTTGGATTTCACTGAGACTTGATGACGATGGTTTTCAATAATGGTTTTCCGATGTTTTGGGAAATGACCCGGATGTTATGGATTTCGATGGTTTTGGGCTGAGGCTCGGGATTTGAGAAAAGGAAAATGAGTTCAGTTTTTCTTAAATGGTTTGAATAACTTGAAAATAGAATGGTTTTATGATGTGGATTTTGATATGCATGCATTAGTTTTTAAATGGAGGGTATAAATGTAATTTTGTTTTCTTATAACGGTTTTTTTTGAACTTATACTTTATTTTTGTCCACTCACAGTCTTTTGTGTTTTCGATATCCTCCAGGTTGTTGCGGTACGGGATGTTGGTCGAAAGAGACGGAGACATCACTCACGCGATCCACAGTAGAGTCTGCGCGCTTTGGGAAGTCCAGAAGTGTATACTGGTTGGTTGGAAATCCCTTGTCCGACTTACGTGTCACATGGAGGTTGGATGTCGGTTTAGCCTTCGTGTCATGCGTAAGTTAGACGGGAGCATGATTTAGCCCTTAATCCTGGGGGATTGGGGGTGGGTCCTGTCAAATTGGTATCAGAGCAAGTTTTGTGCGCTCTGTGTGAGGTTTGGTTTCTTGAGTCGTTAGTTCGTCGACTTGGGTGTTGTGATGCTATTGTGGATGTGATATCTCGACGCGGACAACCAGTCATCAACCTGGACGTGATAGTAACAGTACGTTCGTTAGTGGATAGTTAGCGGTGAGTGTTAGTGCCAGAGTAATAGTTGCTCGATACGCGGTGTGAGGTATGGTGTATGTCGGCTTAGGGCCAGAATAGTTAGCGTGTTTGGCGCTGGATGTGTTCTATGGTCTGGATGTGTTCGATGGTTGGACCATAGGGTCGGAGATATGCCAGCGGAATTAACCTGGATAGTAGCTGGTGAGCTACGATTGAGTTGGCTGGTCGGCCTGTGGGGCCCGATCGTAGCCTGTTGAGCTGGTGGTATATGTGGGCCGGATGGTGATTAGATGATGAAAGTATGGATTTGTGACCATTTGGTCAGATTGTTCAAGCTTGGACTTGTGCGTCTACGAGTAGCCGGATGCCTCGAGTGGCAGGGTATAGGAACTATTTTAAGGAATTGAGGGATTTTTCCCCCTAGTATGGGTCCCTGGTGGACGTTGGTGTGTGACCTTTACGATAAGAGATAGTCTTAGCCGGGTGTGACGACCCGAGTGGTAAGGTTGTGGTGAATTAGTGGCTGTCGCGGGTTTGGATAACCCGTATGACGAGGGTAATTTGAGAAAACCTCGTTGGATGATGGGTTTGGACTGTGAGTTCCTTGGAGAGGAACCCAGAGGAAGTGCTTAGTCTGGAAACCGTGAGTTGGGGTTTGTGCTTCGGTAGTTGTGGTGGTTGGGCCAACTTACGACCGGATTGGAGATGATGCTGCTAGGTGCAGCCGAGGTAGGGATTAGTTGATGGACGACTCTGGATGAGTCCGGTGTTGGGTGCTTAGAGTATTCTGTTAGTTTCCCCGACCCGAGCGTAGATTGAAGGTTTTGGTTCGGTGTGAGCAGAGGTTCGGGCCTCGTGTACTTTGAGCTCTGGAGTAGAGATGATGTGCCACGAGTTGGGATGTTTGTAAATGGTCAGATGGGCACATTGAGTTGAGGTTATGGCCGGTTGTGAGGTGACGGTGTCTGGTAGGAACCACTAACCGAGCGGGGATATGTGATGACCATTCGTAGGTCATGTATCAGGACGAACGGTCAGGAACACACGGTGGACCTATGCTTCATGTTGGAACGGGCTAGGTTTGTATGCTCAGGTTTGACCGTTCGTGAGGTTGATTTTAGTGGGATCCCTCTGATGTGTTGGTTGGCGTATGCCGAGGTTGGCATTTGGATAATGCCGAGGTCCGTGCTTGGTAATGGTTTGAGATTTGTGAATGACGAACTCGAGGATCATGACTCAAAAGGCCGAGGTGAGTGATCGTTGATTGTGATCCCTAGGGTTGGGTATGAGTATGATGGTGGCGCTCGAGGTTGAACCCCGGGAAGGTTGGAATGCGATCAGCATGTGGAGTGATGATTGACATCCTTTTGGATATGCATAAACGGGGATAACCAATAGGCAAGTTGGTCGGTGAGTTGGTTTGGCTACGGACACGTGGTTGTGATCCGCATGAGTATAGTAGCGAAGGGGATGTTTGGACAATTAGTCTGGAGATGGTATACTTGAGGATGAAGTCCCATGTGAATCTCGGAATCAGGAGATGGTTGTTGCGATTTAGACAATGAGATGTGGTGTGGCATTCGAGTGTCGGATGCTCTGGAGTCGATATGGGTGATGCATTGATGGGACGTCAGGATTTATGACCGCCCCCCCTTAATCGTAGACACTTGTGGTTGTGTTCAGGAGTAGAAAGAGTACTTGGTGACGCTGAGGGTGGCGAGTGTTAGTAAATGGTGTTAGATGGATTATGGTCGTTGTGATGACATGGCTGAGGACCATTGTAAGTTCCGTTGTAGGATGACGGAAGGAAGCTGAGAAGGAGTGATCTATATGAGGTTATTAAAGAGAACCCACAATCTAGACGTGTAGTATTTTTGGATCAATGTGATGGTTTGATGCTAAGAATTGTATGCATGAGAAGTGGGATCCACTTAAGAGTAATTGGATCAGAATAGGCTTGTTTCTGGCTCAGGTTTGAGCTGTTGTGGATCAGAAGGATCGTATATGAGACATAAGTTGGATATTTTGACTATCTTGGGGGTGTGCAGGATGCATGTGGTCCGTCTTGCATACCTATGGTATGGGGCTTAGATTTGGTACTGGGTCTGCCCTGTAGTCGTAGTTGAATTATGCTTAGATTTCATATTGGTCGGGAGACCCAGAAAACCGAGAAACTCGGACGGGATTCGAGTTGGATTTTCTCGAAAGATGTGTAGTTCAGCCTAGAGGTCGAATAGGACCGGCGGACTGCAAAAGTGAAACGTGATTGACTCATCGTCAGGTGGTAATCCGTATGGTTACGAGGACATTTTGTGTGCCCTGGAGATTTCACTATGAGGGTGATGGGCACACTATGGTGTGTGGGTGGCCTTTGGATATCGTAGTGCATAGTGCGTAACTGATGCCACTATGGTTGATTAGTAGACGTACCGTAAAGATGACGTTGGAAGTACGTGAGGCTATACTCCCCGAGCTATGTTGAGGTATTCTCAAATATCTTTGTTTTCTTTAAAGTTTATAGGGTTGTCCTTGCCTGTGTATGGTGTTATGCACCGTGGTTCTAGTTGGTGGTGATTGGTGTATGTACTTGAGATGTATACATACTGATTCGGCAGTGGTTGGCACCATACCGATTTAATTGGAAGTACAGCGTGAGGTTCTGATAAAAGTGTTGGTGATCGGCTTAGTGTCGAGTGAGGTTGGGGATAGACGGATGATCGACGTAATTCTGATATGATGGATTTTGACAGGGCATGTGGACTGGATCCGGGTGATCCAGAGGGATCTATTGATGATTACGAACATGAGCTAGATACTCAGAGCCATGAGTGGCCCGTGGGACCCTGATATTGCGATGTGTAAGCACGGTTAATTAGGTTTGTGATAGGATCCGACATAGATTGGTAGTGTGGGACGTGAATGGTATTTCCACAAGTTGATTGTGTTGGTGGTTAATGGAACCACTGGTGAAATGATTGGTTAAACTAAGGGAATAGACGAGTATGTTGTGACTCCGGTGGGGTCGGCACGGATCGCTGATGGAAGTGGTATGGATTGTGGTACGAATCTTGCTCCATAGGAGTACCGAGACCAGAATATGTCATCTTGAATTGGTTTGCAAGGTGAGATTTGTGCCTGTTGACGGCAGACTCGCCTGATATACTGAGGCATTGGTACGAGATGAGCTCGACTCGAGAAAGAGGAAGTGTTGGAATTGGTAGCAGTGGTGATATGGCGTACCTAGGGTTAGTTGAGCCGTGAGTGTCGGCTGGCGAGACGTTAGAGGTACCTCAGCTCGATAAGGAAGGGAGGATCCGCCAGATGGACTAAACCTTGATAGATGGTTCGCTTGGCCGAGTTAGGGTGACAGTTTGGAAACTGACAAGATAAGTTGGATTGGTAGGTGCTTGACACTGGGTAAGAGACCCAGGTGTGAGATCCGTTAGATTTCCCCCAGTTAGTTACGGAAGTACGAGGCACGGAATTTCAGGGACAAAATTCGTTAAGGGGGGTAGATTGTAACAACCCATCCTGGAAATCGGGATCAGATTAGTGGTTAATGACGGATTAGTGAAGTTAATCGGTGATTAGTTGGATGCTTTTGGACGGACGGTGCAAATGATGGTTTTGCCCCTGAAATTGGGCAAATAGTTGACTTTTCGTTCGGGCGGTTAAATGGACTTTGGCCAGTGACCGTCACGTGGTTCGGGACGTCACGAGTTCATAGACAGGTCGCATGTCTGATTCCGACATTTGAGGGAAAAGTTATGACGTTCGGAAGTTTGAGGGTATTTTGGTAATTTTGTTACAAAGGGGCAATTTGTTGACGTTTCATATGACATGGAATTTTCACGAACTTCGAGGACCATTAGGAAGGCCTCGATGCCCTGAGTACAACAACAGGAGGCACATGTCGATTGGAGTTCGGACGACAAAGTTACGGGTCTAGGAAGACGTGGGGCAAAACGGTCATTTGTGCAGCAAGGGGCATTTTAGTCAATTTGCTATCTTAGAATGTGTGCCCAGTGACATCAGGACACTTGGCTGCATCAGGGTGTGTGGCCACAGGATTTAGGACACCTGGCCCCTTCTGAATGGTGGTAGAAGTCCCTCATCGTCTCTCACACATGTTTTAAAAACGAATTCGATTTTGTGCACGACATTGGAATGAAAAACCCAGAAAAACAGGGACATAGCTGATCATGGAATCCCAACCCTCCCAAACCTGATCAGATGATGATGGAGTGTGAAGGAAAACTGGAAAGGAGACTATGCTGAGACGCCTGGTGACCACGACGAGGCACGACGACAGAGGACGGCGGTGGAAATTGAGAAAACCCGAGAAAGTCCCCTATTTTATGTTTGAACTTGATGATTGGATTCAAGGTCTAGGGATCGATGTGGTTAACTGGGTAGTGTGGTTAAGGTCATAAGAAACGGTTTGAGCCTGTTTGTAAGGCTAGAGATGCATGGTAAGTGGAATTCTCTAGAAACTTTCATTTGAGTTTGGAAATGGAAACCTGGCTTATGATGCTTGATATTCGAATTGGTTCTTTGGATGAGAGTTTGGACGCCAACAGGAAGCTAAAGGATTGGGAATTAGCGACAGAGATGACTTGGGACTTGGAAACAGAGAAGGGACAAATTGAAGGATTGTTGATCGATCGAGGAGGTACTTCCTTATCTGTTTTTTCGTGTTTTTAATAGCTAGAATAACTAGTTAGGTTGGGACGACACTAATGGAATTAAAACGAGTGAAAAAGATGGAAAAATGGACGAGAACCGCCTGTACCGGTTCGGTCGAACCGGACCGGCGCGAACTGGTCTGAATCGGGTTGCTCGAGGTTGAAGACGATGAACAGTGCAGGCACGTGGCTCCCACGCGCAGCCACTTTGGGAGGCGCGTGAGGGCGCGTGGGACCTATTCTGGGCATGTGTTCAACATATGAAATGATATAATCGATGTAACGAACATTTTAAGACTGGTTTCGAGTCGATCAGACATCGTCTCGATAAGTTTCGGGTTGTCCGAAGGTTTTAGGCCTCGGTTAAAAATAGTTAAAAATTAGGAAAAATTACGGGGCTTTAGTATAAGCTTTATGATGTAGTTAGTGACCTTCTTATGGGATTTGGACAGGTTCGGGAAAGCCGGTGATAGTGGATTAGCCGGAACGGCGTAAGTGCACGCGTATCGAGGCAGGAGCGAAATGGTATGTGAGTGGACTTTGATTTCTAACTTATGATGCATGCACATATGTTTTATAAACGTGATTCTATGATTTTATTTATGATCTCGATGGTTTACGGTTTTGCATGGTTTTCGAGATATTTATGGAATTACACGTTTTACGAGATTTCGATCGATGTTGTGATTTGACTATGGTTTAAATGATTTGATTTTGGGATTTGACATACGATTTGATTTCAATGATTTAAAATGAATTTTGGAAAGCGGTTTCAGGCTTGAAGCCCAATTCATAAAAGTGGTTTTGATAAACGAGATTTCGGGTTTTGAAAACGGTTTTCAGGATGACGATTCTGGATTCAGTTTTTGGAACTTGGAAGTGGATTTCCGAATTTGGGTTTGGAATCATTATTCCCGATGCCGGCTTACGGAATGATGGTTCTGGATTCGGATTTGGAAACAGTTATAGATATGAGTTCTGGGTTTGGATTCGGGATCGTGATGAGATTGCGAATTCAGATTCGGAAATGGAAAATGGTTTTTGAATTGGATTTGCTGGATCTGGTTATTGGGTTTAAAGACCCGGATATGATTATGACGGGGGTGGGCCCGGATTGGGTTTAAAGACCCGGATTGAGTTTAAAGACTCGGGAGTTTAAAGACTCGGATATTGTGATTTCCCCGTAGGCCTATTGAGTTTAAAGACTCGGATTATATTAAGGCCTGGATTGAGTTTAAAGACTCGGATATATCCAGAGGGTTCGATGGATGGAAATGTGGTTTCAAATGTGTTTTGGATTTCACTGAGACTTGATGACGATGTTTTTCAATAATGGTTTTTCGATGTTTTGGGAAATGACCCGGATGTTATGGATTTCGATGGTTTTGGACCGAGGCCCGGGATTTGAGAACAGGAAAATGAGTTCGGTTTTTCTTAAATGGTTTGAATAACTTGAAAATAGAATGGTTTTATGACGTGGATTTTGATATGCATGCATTGGTTTTTAAATGGAGGGTATAAGTGTAATTGTGTTTTCTGATAACGTTTTTTTTAACTTATACTTTATTTTTGTCCACTCACAGTCTTTTGTGTTTTCGATATCTTCCAGGTTCTTGCGGTACGGGCTGTTGGTCGAAAGAGACGGAGACATCACTCACGCGATCCACAGTAGAGTCTACGCGCTCTGGAAAGTCCAGAAGTGTATACCGGTTGGTTGGAAATCCCTTGTCCGACTTACGTGCCACATGCAGGTTGGACGTCGGTTTAGCCTTCGTGTCATGCGTAAGTTAGACGGGAGTAGGATTTAACCCTTAATCCCGGTGGATTGGGGGTGGGTCCTGTCACTAGGGTGAAGAACCCGTTTTGATCCTCGGTGTTCAACAATACCACCAAAACGCTTGGTTGATGTTGGCAGCTTCGCTGATGGGGTCGGCGAAAGAGAGGAACTGCCGAATGCCATACAGTCTAGTTCAAAAGGGAGTTCAGTCTCAATTCGAGCCATGACAGTTTTAGTGAAAGTTGATAACGCCGTATTGTGGTCATCTAACACAAGATCGAGGAAAAGTTGAAGTCGCTCGTTCGTAGAACTTTAATGCGAAATTACAAAATATTGCAAGGTATAAGCTAGGGCAGGTGAGGATGAAAGCAAGGAAAATGTATAATGCATGATCGACCTTGATAATGACAACTTACAGTGGCAGATGGAAACCAAATATTTCCATTGTTTTGCATATTCCTAATTACAAACAACCCACAATCCAACGTGTTGGGCTGCCTAGGAGCAGCCTGCACATGGACCTTGAAGCGAGAAAAAAAACTTACGTCGCCATAGATAGAGAGGAGAACGTCCTCATACAAGCAATCCAATGAATTGAGCTACAAAAAATCCATTAAAAATATCAGAAGTGAATAACTTAATGTTTTGCATCAGATGTTTATAATGAATAACAAAAGTAAACAAAGTTAGAAAACCTTACAATAACTTGAACTTGGCGAGCTCAGGGCGCATAACAAGACTGGCTATCAAGGCTTTCCCAAACCTCAACAACTCGTTGGGGAATACGTATGACAATTAGATACCAATGTCTTCAATCACCATCATGAATGGGAATAAACATTTAAAATAGTGCAAGATAATGTCGACGTGTAGTTAAGATGACCGCGGTGTAAGATAATACTTCTTTTAAGTGAAGTGAATTTATTAAGTTGATAACATAATAAGTATGTAAGGAGTTGGTGGGATATGGAGAAATAAACATATAACCTGAGTACATTGAGGTAGCTGGCCCACAAAGCGTGATTCAAAAAAGCAAACCTTTTCAGCTTGACGAGCGAAGTGGACCTTAGAGGTGCCATTGAGTGCATAATCGCGGTACAATTACTGCCAAAATATGTTAAAACATACTTATAGACTGAAATGATAAGAAAAGATTGCAAAACATCAAAAGTATATTGTTAAATGTACCCCCAAAACATGTGGGAAAGAACCATTCATGAGATGATGCGGATTGGAGCAAGTCGGCAACAACATTTATTACCTATCAAGAAAACCAATAAAAATAAAACGTGTATTTATGAATTGTAGTTAATAACACAAAGTTAACATTATGCATACATCACACTCCAACCACATCTGAGGCTTGATGGAGGAAAATGAAAGTCGTTTCAAAGTTCGATAAGGGGTCTTCACTACTGGGCAGCTAGGACTAGGAAGACGCATGTTTATAAAAATAAATATGAACTCATTATACACAAGTTAACACATTAATGAAAATTCAAATATGATTAAGGAGGTTGACAAACCTTTTGGTGTTTGAATAAAAAATGTAGGAAAGGATCTTACGTTCCTTCAAGCATAAAGTTGTGAAGAAGTAAGGAGGTGTTGAACTTGGGGGCCTGGTGGGAGTCCAATCATATGTAGTGTTTGTAAGATCAATTAAGTTTTCAGTTTGTTCTCTGTGATTCAGCATATGATTATCAGCATGAGGAAAAGACCTCATACCATGCATCTTATGGTGAAGTCTGTTGATGGTACTTGAAACCTCCTCGTCGGCAATGTTGGACATGTTGATAGGCCAACTGGAGAATTTAGAGGTAAACTGATGTTTATTGGTGGATGGGCATGTATACCCCTGAAAGGTTAAAATGTTTTACAATAAAAAAAAAAGTAGCTAAAGGCGCAGTTTTAATATTAAATTAGCATGGGCACAATGAAACGAAACTGAAAATGTAAACTATGGACAAACAAGTGGGTACACAATCAAGTGGTAAGAATGGTACATTAGTGTGGTAACAAACATGTAATTGGTAAATTATTGGTCATTAAAAGAAGTGTGACATTTTATTTTTGTTAATAAAAAAAAGTATTTGCCCAAGTAACCGAGAAAAGACAGGAGGCAAAAGACTCTAATGGAGAAATCCAGGAAGCAAAAACCACCCCAATGGGGAACAAACCTCATGGGCCGTCAAAAAACCAAACCAATTCACCTTTCACAGCCACCGAATACCGAGCAGTAGAGACACAATTTCTAACCCAATTGATCAATCTGGGGTTGTAATTTAAAGCTGCCATAGCATTCAAAAGGAAATCCCAAGTCAATCTAGCATAAGTGGTGAGGTCTTTATGTTCTTCCTCCCTATAGACTATCAACTGCTACTTGCCAGCCAACTTATTTAATTCATGTAGGAATGGACAACGCAGTAAAGGACCATGCAGAAATGGGTAGTCACTTGAATTTATTGCTACTTGCCAACCAAATTATTTAATTCATGCAGGAATGGACCATGCGTACAGACTGACCTCAGCTGGAATATTTGGGTCATTTTCCTTCGATTTTGAGGGATTAGGACTTCCCTGTGGTGAGGGGGTCCCTGCCCTACTTTGAGTATGACAAATATCTCTACATGTGGTAAGGGCCTTGAATTTTGTTTCACATCATCCCCATAAATGGATTCATTAAATGCTTCCAACAAATCACGCTTCAGATGTGAGAATGATTCTTTGAGTGTACAAGCAATTTCATATTTGAATTTACTACGGGAGTCTTCAACTTCATGCATCCGAGTAGAGATGCCAGTCAATGTTGGTTCCAACCTCCCAACTCTTGAATTCATAATTTCAATCTGCTTCCACTTAACACATATTTGTTTTTTTAACCTGTAGCATTGAAACCACCCTATATGTCACAAGAGTTTACACAATCAATTTAAAAAAAAAAAAAATAAGAGGTGGTCCCTGAAAAACCCCACTAGAAGAAAAGTATATCAGTGGTCCCTCAAAGAATGGCCTCAAAGAATAAACGATAAGAATGGTTTACATCGGGTAAATGGTAGTACTTTTCACCATTATTGTAAGGGTAATCCAGCAATACATGGTCCATGGTCCCCTCAGGTTTCGTACCTAAAGAAACTACCAAACTCAAGACGTGGAGTCCGGGTCAATTATAAGAAGTGAAGGAGGTTTCAACAAACCTCAATGCAATTTTTTTTTTTGGAGTTGGACCGCGAGATAACATCGACCACATACGTCCAGCATACGATGGGGAATATTGAATAGATTGGCAAAGTAATTAAGTAATTTAGAATGTTAGAATGTCTTAGTGTAAGTACCTTAACATTTCGAAGGTCTCTTTAGGAAGGGTTTGCAAAGGGGGGATGCTAGGAGACGACCTAGGACGCTTGTGATGTGAGTGTTTTGGAGGGGTTGGATTGAAACTAGGCATGGATATAACAACCTCATAGGTCGACTTAACACCCTCATGACCCATATGTGGAACACCCTCCTCTGGCAGCGGAGAAACGGGTGCGGGGTCGTTGTCATATTTATCCGGATCTAGATTCAGGTGGGGTTGGGTTGACATACTTGGTCGATGTTGCAAGGGATTTGGTGGATATACACTGCGTCGCTGTTCCAGGAAGTTTGCAACGATAGGATGGCGATAGGGTCGGGTGCGTGGGTATGGAGAGGAAGCCGATTATGCTGTGCGAAATGGGGTTGTTGTGTGGGCGGTGGTGGCTGGCAGGCTGAAGCTGTAGATATTTTGATGCTTGATTCCTAATGGGTGGGCTTTAAAAATTCAGACTTTCACCGGGTGTAAGCCCAATTTGAAAGTGGAGTTCAGTAGACACAATGAAGTTAGAAATTAAAAATATGGGTGGGTTTATTTAACGTTTCCAATACGAACGCACAACATATGTTTTCCATTCCATGTGTGCAAGTTATCGCCAAGTTATTTCATCCCATCGGTGCAAGTTATCCGTTTTGAATTTTCCCAAAAAAATTCACGATTGGAAGAATGTAAATCGTGGAAGCGTCAAAAAATACTTTGCCACCATTGAATAATTTTCTACCATTACTGAGTTATATGATTTCTCAAATGGGTAATGATTTGCTAAGGCGATATATAAGTACAGGCGATTATTGTGGACGGTTAGACTAGTTGATTGAATTTGAAAACTATTTGACATTGTCAAATTATTGTATCCATCAAACACATTAAGCACTTTAATTGTATTTCAAAGTTATGGTTCAATCGAGATTTAAAAAATTGAATATTTAAGATTTTGGTCCTTTCGTGGTTTTATTTTCGTAGACCTTACCCATGAAAACATTCCAAATTTTGAAGAGCTTAATACGTCTGAGCGTCAAACACTCCGAATCATGCATTGTGACTTGTGAGTAGTTAAAACCCTTTGGCAATTGTTTTTACTCGTAACATAATCTTTTTAAGTAATACACTGGAAACACTTTAAGCATATCTCTATACGTGTTTTGACGTATTTATTATACCATTTTGCAAAGAGAATAATTTTTACTATCCAACCTTTGGCTTCAAGGTTTTATGTTCCGACATCTTGCATCTCCAACATACCCAGATTTTAAGGAAATACAATCGTTTGAGCATTATAATTTTTTATGGTCACTGTTGAATGGTGTCGCATTGTAACGTTGCACCAAGGCTTTTACAATTAACTCATTCATTTCATAAGCAATTTATGAATAGGTACAATAAATGTAAACAGTTACATCAATTATTGATGTTGATACATATTTCAAATAGGAAACTGATCATATTAATCAACACACTACAAACACTGTAAGGATATTTTGATACGTTTTATGAAGTTTTAATTATACTGGGATTCTTATGACATAATTTTTAAATTTAGGGATTTCACTATAAGGTTTAGATTCCTAGAGCAAACCCGACCAAAATCTAAAAAATGAATGAGTTAAAGTCGGCAAATCATCTTATTACTCAAAGCACTTCAAACACTTTAAAATATATTTATATACTGTTTTTCGAAGTTTTAATGTTATAAATTCACCCTGATATCATTTAATTACCTGGATATAATTGGAGGGAACTTTCAACAAGCGAAGGAACAAAAATCTAGAAGATGCCACCCCACCCGAACTAATTATTTGGTAAATTGGTTTGCCAGCAACGTTCAAATTAGTTGCCAATTCCATGGTACATATTGTTAACCAATTCTCTTCTCACATCAGTTTTGTTTAATTTTTTTTTAATGTTTCTCTATAGAATTCAGCTCTCAAAGATACCTGAGATTTGTGAGTAATAGAATGTCTCCTAATTATAGTTAATTTAGGTAAAATAGATAAACAATACGATATTTTATTCAATTAATAACATTATTCATGCATATGACGGTTATTCATATGCATCGATTCTAAATTGAAATATGTTATATGGAATAATGCTATCAAGTAAAGCAACTATGGTGTATAAGTGTTGACAACTAATATGAATGAATAACCGTCATATGCATGAATAATGATGGTTATACACCACATTACTTAATTTAATAGTCCATCCATAATAAGTTATTAATCCACATTACACAGAAAACACATAGTCCATCCATCGATTCAAATCCCATTTGACAACTTTGATTAAAAATAGGATTAACAAAATGCATAGAACCTAATTTTGTGCTATGACAATATAGTGCACTCACAATATACTGCATTCATATGTATATCATACAATTATACAAAGTATGTCAATGAAACCCGAAATGTGAATGTATTTTAGTATGTAAATTTTCAATTTGGTGTTTTAGAACCTGCAAAGTTTCTATTTATTTTATAACTATATGAATTATTTCTTCACAATCTGCTCCCTCACAAAAGAAAGCCGAAGGCTGCCACTGTAGCTCTCCCAAGATGCATTATTTGGGCATCTTCCTGCTCCCACATCAAGAAGGCCGCAAAGGCTGCCCCTGCAGCTCTCCGAAGATGAATTATTTCAGCATCTTCCTGCTCCCTCATTATTACTAGTAGCCAAAAATTGTCAGGAGGGTGTTGGTGTGGAAATTGTCTAATGCAAGGCCCCCAACAATGCAATTGTGTTCACTGGGTATGCGACATGTGGCATACTCTACCCAAACCCCATCCCCTTAAAACCCCCGCCAAAACCCCATTTGATCTTTTCAGTGCTTGCCCAACGCCCCACATGGTAACATTGCCCCACATGGCAACATTCTATTTGGCAACCGTTTCCCACCCCCCACCCCAAACAAAAAAGTCATGGGAATCTTTTCCCCCATACCCCACCCGCCACACACTTTTATTTTAGTCTTCATTATGCACCTCACGTGAATCTCTTCCCTCATAACCCCACACACACCTACTTTATTGCATTCCTCATTATGAACCCCACACAACCACAAGCAACACACAGTCACAATTATAAATTGCATGAAAATTGGAAGGGCCTCCTCCAACGTTTCACATCATCATGCAATTGAGTATAAGATGTCCTTTTTTGAATTGCACAATAGGCAGGAGAGTGGTCTCAAATATAATAACGGAGTTTGTAGGAGAAAATGGAAGCAGCAAAACGCAAATCTGTCTCTAGCTGACGATGATGGCACAACTCCCAGCATCATATGATGACCTTTCAGGAGCATCATTCTATCTTTACAGTGGATACGCTTTTCCGTACCAGCGCCTCAACCAAATGGCCCAATATTTGCGAGGTTGTCATGCAAGTTTAAGTGAGTTCAACCCTTGTGCCTTAATATTCCCAAAGTTGGTAGAAGAAGCATATCAACTGCTAGCTGTCCTGCCCTCAATAGAAGCTTTTATACTTAAGAGTGAATGAGTTTTCCAGTCCGACTCATTATCATTGATTCAACTACTGCCATGTTTAGGGAATCTTTTGGAACATACCCTTTTGGCCTTCAAACGGCGTGCTGAAATTTTTACAAAAATTTCTTTAAAATTGAAAGCCTTAGCTTACCTATACAATTTGGTCGTTGTAGTTACAAATGAGGTAACAGATTTCTTCGGAGAATCCAATGAGACGAATGTAGGAACATCGCAGAGGTTATTGTTGTTTTAAATGTCTGGTCGATTGGTGACTCCTGCATTGGGAATGGCTTGTGTAACGACCCGTCCCGGGAGTCGGGATTAGTAAAGTGATTAGTGACGGATTAGTGAGATTAATCGGTAGTTAGTGGGTTACTTTTGGACCGTTAGTGCAGAATGACGATTTTGCCCCTAGAGACTCGGGAGTTTAAAGACTCGGATAGATCCAGCAGGTTCGATGGATGGAAATGTGGTTTCAAATGTGTTTTGGTTTTCACTGAGACTTGCTAATGATGGTTTTGGACTGAGGCCCGGGAATTGAGAAAAAGAAACTACTTGGTTTTCTTACATGGTTTTATGATATGAATTTGATATGCATGCATTGGTTTTTGAAACGGAGGGTATAAATGTAATTGTTTTATTGAACTGTTTTTTTTAACTTATACTTTATTTTTGTCCACTCACAGTCTTTTCGTGTTTTCGATACCCTTCAGGTTGTTGCGGCACGAGCTGTTGATCGAGAGAGACAAAGACATCACACGTACGTTCCACAGTAGACTTTGCGCACTCTGGGAAGTTCGGAAGTTTTTGGACGGTCGGATCGAAAATCCCTTGTCCGACTTACGTGTCACATGGAGGTTAGACATCCGTTTAGCCTTTGTGTCATGCGGAAGTTAGACGGGAGCAGGGTTTAGCCCTTAATCCCGGGGGATTAGGGGTGGGCCCTGACAGCTTGGACCCATTGTATTAACGCAAGAATTTTGTTAACAAAAGAGGAGACGGTTTGTGCAACATCTTCAACTATGGCCAGGTTGGAGTGTGTGCCCGTTACATACACCAACCAAAGTCTTTCAATTGAATTTTCCCCCACCATCCTCACAATCCTCAAGTAGCATGTAACTTTGTCATCCAACAAGGGGGAGTATTTGGCACATGATGAGGGAAGTATTATCTTAAATCTGCTTAATTCACAAAATCTCCATTATATTATGTACACCTATGTGTAGTATAACTGGCCACCTAAATAAAACTATTTAATGACGCATATATGTGGGTTTTTTGATGTTTCATTTGTTAACACGATGTTCATCCACTTCTCCCCAACTTCCAAATGATTACATAGCACACAAGATATTTTAAGCTGCCACAACCTTTGACAATGAAAGATAACTAAAGCGTAGTACACTTGTTTATGTATTACAAAGAACTTACATATATGCAAAATATATCATTTTCCCTTCTGGATGGTTGCAACTTGTAGTTGGGTTGTAAGAGTTCCAACGATTTGAAGTAGCTCGTCACGTTGCTTTGTAAGCTCTGAAATAAGGTTTTCATTGTGCAGTTGATGGTCTACCTCTACAGTAGAACTTGATACACTGCCCTCATTCCTTAAGGTAGAAGCAGGTGTCTGGATAGTGGTGATGTACTCTTGGTATGCATGAATTCCCTCCACCCATGACTTATACGATTTGTGTTTCGCATTGCAGAAATTGGTGACTTGTTTTCCAGCGTCGCTTCAACTATTATAAATTCCAGGAACTTTACCCCTAAAAACCACCCAAACTTTGCCCATAATTGAATATGCAGGAAGGTTGATGAGGGGGAATGTTTTAGGGCCACTTAAGGCTAACTCTTGGTTCTCTAAAATGCAAACTTTGAGATACACAATGGGGAAACAAACTACCTTGGGGCCTCAACCTGGGGGTTTTTTGGGAGTGCTCCCTCAACCTATATATAGGGATGGATGGCGACAATTTTTATGCACAAACTTGTCGCCAACGCATTCGCCATCACGTAGATTACAATAATTTCAAGTACTACCTATACGGGTGCTACTATTCTTCCAGCTGACAATACATATAGTGACTTATGTTGTTCTATGAAAAACATAACAACACACCAAAATTATTAAATACATAAAAAAAGCGTTGATTAGTTATTTAGTATAGTTAATTATTACTACTCAACTCTCATGCCTCCCTTATGTTAACTTTAAAAAACACTCAACGGGGCTTTTGTCGCACTTACATAATTTGTTGCCTTTTATTTTTGATAACACATATTTATAATTGCATATGCTGATAGTCCAAGTGCACATTATACATATGCAATAATTATTGCAATTTCCGTCCAACACAAGAAACATACAACGAACCCATTATTATTTCGTCGTCTCCACTTCGGCCCACAAACCGAACGGTAGCAGCGAGGCCACATGTGAGTCCGGTCGGCGTCCTCTTCCTCTCCACCTCCGAACGCATATCCCCAATCGCCATCTGAAGCTAGGGAGATCTGTGAACCCACGATCCCTCTGCAGCTGTGTACACTTATCCACCAGCTCTCTGCAATTTGTTCAAGATTCAAGATTCAAGAGCTTAATGGCTTATGTAAATGATATACGCTACTCCTTCATAGATACCCATACGATAAATGAAGGGATAAATTTTAAGTTTGATTATTCGTGATTCATGAAGTTTGCGATGTTTGAGTTGTCCCTAACTAATGATGCATGCATTTTTCCCCTTTTTGTTTGGTTCTTGCATTCCCCCCTTTTTTGGCGTTCTGGATTGTTTCCCTCCATTATAATTTGATTTTGATTGTTTTCCCTATCTTATTTTGGTATTTTATTGTTTCCTCTCTTATTTTGGAGTTTGATTTTCCCCCCCTCTTTTTTTGCTTCGGCCGTTAGTTCAAGATGCATGTATTTGAAAATATATATAAATTACCAATAGAACAAACAATATAAGAAAGACCACCACCAAAAATGAAGGTTTCAATTCGTTGCATATTACCTCTTTTTTTTTTTGGATTGGTGATCGATGAAGAGCTAAAAAGAAGAAATGTAACAGGATAAATTTTCTATATGAGGGATACTATTTTTGGATTTTCACAGAGACCTAATGTTGGATCACCTTCACACAACTATGAGATGATTGTAATTTCATCTACAAATTGTTTTCAAAATATTGTTGATTAGTGTTGTTGTTTGTCTTTTTTTTTTTTGGATTTGGTGACTAGGAAAATGAGAAGATCGAATATGATTCCAAAATGTTGGGGTTTTTGCTCGTCCGGTGCATTGGTGGGGCTCTCGATGCTCTACAAAACTGCTTGTTATTGCATATGCATGCAACATGAAATAATTGTAAACTATATTATACATACAACATCAAAGCATAACCCAAGGATTCCAAACATCTATTATTTTTACACTCTTTATCGATGAGCAAACCACATAATGAGTTCGCTTTCTTTTTTTTTAAGCGCCCGACCTTTTAGATCAAAATGCGTATGTCATTAGATTCAACCGTAGCACAACACTAACTGCGCTCTTTCATACATGTGCGTTTGGCTATATTTTGTAAATTTAGTTTAGGAGTTTAAATGTAAGTTGACCCATAACGTAGTTTTTACTTTCTCCAAACTCCCGTTATGGTTCGTGTCAATCTCTTGATTTTAATTTTGTAATACATAATTGGTGATTGTGAGTGAAATAATTACAATGTCTATGTGTGTTTGGTATCTGAGACAATACCATGTTCGGTTGAATTCTTTTGGTTTCAAGGAGTGTTTGGTATGTGTCAACTTCCCATGTCTGAATTAGCATGTCTCAAGTCCACCATTTCATGGTTTACAGGTTACAGGGGGAGGCAGCAGACAAACTTCAAACGAGGGGGCCAACGTGCGTACATTATGTATGGCCAAATTTTTGAAAGACGCTATGGAAAAATTGACAGAGGCAAAATCTGTAGCTGTTGATGAATTGGGTTTTCGAAGCTTACGGAAACTAGCATGGACGAGAATGAAACCGCTGCATTTCACGACCATCCTACGTATGAAAAACCCAGATGGTTCTTCAATGGAAGTAGAGGGAAAGGTGCATAAGATCCATAACAGGGATTTTTCGCGGATAATGGGCATCCATCCTGTCAACCAACCACGTCAAAGGGGATGGTCCATTTCAATAGACACAGTCGGGCTATTTTACGCAAAATACTGCCACCGAAATGGGACCCTAGTATTGGATGCCGTACGGGACATTATAGTAATAAAGCAAGAGCCGGATATTGAATTTGAGATTGCATTCGTCTTATATGTGATGGGAACAATCCTATTTCCGATGGATTATTTTACTGTACGACACACAACTACTTGGTAGCGTTTCTATACGGCCAGAAGTTTGGTGAAATTGATTGGGCCTCTTTGTGTTTAGACGATCTTATGGCCAACATCACAGAATTATCATATTCAAAAGGGGAAATTCTTGGAGGAAGCACTAGTTTTTTGGAGCTTTTTTATCTTTAAAAAATTGGAGATGAGTATTTGGTGGTGGACAGGGCATTACCACCAATTATAGCTTGGGATAGGGGAAGTGGAAAACACTTTACAACCTTTTAAAGGAACAACGAAGGATTGGAGGGGTTGCGGGCGAGAATGAAACCCACCATATGGCCAACATGACCCAGACGTTCAACTTAATGCGGGTTGAGGACACCGGAAGCTCAAATCAACCAACCACTGCACCGATCGACAAATCCAAGGTAAATGACCTTTCCCCTAAATTTTGTTTCCCCAATTACTTATAACATATATGAAGTAGTTAAGGCATTTTATTGGTAACTGTGAG
Source organism: Prinsepia uniflora (assembly GCA_032719365.1). Classification (NCBI taxonomy): domain Eukaryota; kingdom Viridiplantae; phylum Streptophyta; class Magnoliopsida; order Rosales; family Rosaceae; genus Prinsepia; species Prinsepia uniflora. The sequence continues at coordinate 24,087,814 of CM064876.1, forward strand.
CTGATGGTAGTGGTGTTATTTTTGGGAACCATTGTTAACAGCAGACTAATGTGGTGTGTGTTGTAACCAAATAGGAATATGGCCAAGCAATGGAAACCACTGTTAGCAGGTGGAAAAGAAAACCAGCGCATGAAACTAAGGTTCCATTGGAGGGCCCACTTATGAAGGATAAGCAGACTGTGTGAACAACTGACACATCAAAGGGACCAAAAAACTCGCAAAGGGCTGGATTTGGTAGGCTGTAGATGAAAATCAGTTTGATGAGGTTGACTAGTCCCTCTTGGATACTATATTTGATGCATGAAACAATCCAAGGTAAATGCATATGAGCACATTGATCTTTGGAAGTGTACACTGTATATTCGTGAAGCACACATCTATTGTTGAATTAATATAATTATATTCCCTGCAACCAAGTCATTATTCAAACTGAAGGGGATCACTTAACAAGGCTCGATATCAGATGTATGCTGCCAGAAAACTTCATCTCCAACTGGGTAAGCGATAAGTGTTTGCTGGGGTGAACCTATTTTAGTTTCCAATGTGAATTTCCTTGGTTGAACTGTGTAATGTTCTTGTGGATCCGACCAAAGCTAATGGACCTCGCAATGAATATGATGGGCAGGACTGTCAATAAACATTGGTATATTCTCCCAAATTTCACAGTACATTGGGAATGTTATATTTCATTGTAATGTTTGCCAACTGTAATCAAAATATCTTGACTTCGTCTTCTCCTATAGACAAAAGCTGTCACTTGTATTGAAGAAGCCGTCATTCCCACCAGACAGATTCGGTCCTTAAGGAGGTACCAATGTATGAGGAATTTAGGGCAGGTTTTACACAACCTTGAAAAGGTAAAAGAAATTGTCTTGAAACCAAGTTTTAGTGTTTTGGGTATAACAAAACCTCACCATGCATTCCCACCTATATGCAGATATTTTTTACCGTTCTAGATGTTGATGAGGGACATTGGTTCCTCATCATAGTTCATGTGAACGAGCAAAGCGCAGAGATATGGGATCCGCTGACAGGACCCATCCCAATCCCCCCGGGATTAGTGCGGGATGACCCTGCTCCCGTCTGACACGAAGTGTCAGACAAGGGATATTTCCGACCTTTGCCCTCCCGGGCTATCAGAGTACGCCAGGATCCGGAGGAGGCATGTGATATCTCGGTCTCTGCTACAGTCCACATCCGATGTCAACCTGAAGGGCAGTCAAAACATTAAAAACTGTGAGTGGACAAAACAAGAGTTTATAAAAACATTTAATAAGAAGACATTTGTACCCTCCACTAAAAAGCATGCATGCATTCGAAAACCATTTATCCAAAACAAACCATATGTGGGACTAAGCCCAAAGCAGATATAAACCAAGGTCGAAAGGACCACAATGAAAACGACCATACGGGCCACTGCCCAATCCATACGGGACTCGGCCCCAAACCATAAAGAAACCAAGTACACGAGCCACTGCTCAAATCCTGTGCACACCTGTACGCACCACATATCATATATCATATATCCATCACATACATATATATAAGTCACACAACCAATCCTGTCACGGTATCCAAAGCTACGCGCGTGCTACCCGGGTCTCAATCCGAGTCATCTCAAAGTCAAGGTCAATGTCCGCAGACCACTGACCCTACCCGAGGTAATAGTAACCATAGCCTTCCTGAGAGTAAGGAACCCAACTAGGGGGTGACTCCACTCAGTCGGTGCTCCGTGACTACTCCGAGGTCCACCCAGGCCAACGACCCTCCCCGGAGGAGATAGTAGAAAGGAAGGTAGATGAACATATATATACATAACATAAACATTCATGACTGGTTCCCCTGAACCGTCATGATCCATAATATCCATAATCAGGTAACATGCCGGTTCCCATAAACCGTCAAGTACCGTAATAACATAACCAGGTAGCATGTCGGTTCCCATAAACCGTCAAGAACCAGAATGACCTGACAAAGATTCATGCCGGTTCCCATAAACCGTCATGAACCACAATGACCTTTCCAGAGTTCATGCCGGTTCCCGTAAACCGTTATGAACTTGGAAATCCATCTAGGGTCCCTGACCCAAAATCATCAGTGTAAAACAACTGGGTCTCGTGCCCGAGTTTATCTTTTTAGAAATCCAAAACCATTTCATTAAAACCAAATAAGAAATACAGACTCGTATAAGCACCGTATAAGGCCGAAACCTCGAAATACGTGCTTATACGTAACCACATACAAATGCACCCATGGCATCACCAAACAAGTAATAAAACATATAATAAACATTTATGCATGCACCAATTTAGAAAATAAGGTCCACTCACAGACCGTCCGAGCTGCCGCCTCGATTTGCGTGCCATACGGCTCCCCGAGCCGATCACCGTCATCGGGACTCCCAAACCGGTCCAAATCGTAATAGAAGGTTACTAACTACTTAATTAACCTCCTACCAAAGCCCCGTAATTTTCCCGTATTTTTAACTATTTTTAAACCGACCCTAAACCTTCCGACACCCCGAAAACTATCGAAACGATGTCCGATTAACACGAGACCAGTCCCAAAATCTTCGTTACATCGAATAGAAGATTTCCCGTGTTGAACACTTTCCCAAATTATGGCCCACGGGCCCTCACGGGCCCCTAGAAAGTCGAAAATACTGTTCATCGGCATCAACCTCAAAACTGAACCAGTTACTATTCACGATTACTGTTCACCGTTACTGTTCATCTCGGTTTTTCTTCAGTTTTCGGACCGATTCGGGGTCCGTTTGGTCCCATTTTAATCTCTAAATTCCTATTTCTTCATTTCCTATCTAACTCAATCCCTAAAACTAAGAAAAACCACCCGAAACGGAGCTTCCATCCGCCATCAATGGTGGCCGGATTTTCTCCGGCCGTTCACGGCTATTTCCGGCCATCCCAAGCCCCAAAACTAATCCCATTCTACTCCTAGGGTCCCCAGAAACCTAACCTAATTAAAGAAATCGATTAAAAACCATTAAAACTCAAATTTGGATTTTTGAACATTTTCTTACCTCACGGGTTCTCCTCCGCCGTGTCCTCCACCGTGGGCCACCGTCCACCCTTTCCGTCCTCAGCCCTTCACACTCCCCCCACGGTCACTCCCAGCTCATACAAGTGATGAATGGTGAAGTGTGATTGTGTGTTTTGATTTTTGAAAGAAAATGAAGAAAATGAAGAAAAATGGGGTTATGGGTTTCGGGTTGGAGGATGAACAAAGATGAAGGAGGATGGCTGATGAGAGAAGAGAAATGGAGGGTGAGGATTTAAGATAGAATTGAAATGAATGGTTAAGATTGAATGGTGGGTGGGTTTGGTTAAAAAAAATTAATTAAATAATATTATTTTATTATATAGATCCACATTTTGGGGGATCAAATCAATGGGATGAGTGACACTTGTCACTCATCCATGGGGCCCACCAAAATATCCACCCAATCAGATTTCGCCAAAACGTCCCCGTCTCGAAGTTCGTGCATAGTGAAATCGAACTTCCGTGACCCATAACTCTCCCGTTTGAAGTCTGATTTCAGTGTGCCGCCTGCCTATGGATTCGTATCATCCTCATCTACGTAACGGTCTTCGGCCCTCGGCCATCGGACCTCCCGGTCAAAAAGTCAACTTTTAACCTCCTATTCACCCAAATTACCAAAATGCCCCTAAACTTCCGAACGTCATAACTTCCTCCTCGAACGTCGGAATTGAACGTGCCACCTGTCTATGAACTCGTGACGTCACGAACTACGTCACGGTCATCGGTCAAAGTCCATTTGACCGCCCGATTAAAAAGTCAACGTTTTGCCACCACTAGGGGCAAAACGGTCATTTCGCATCGTTCGTCCGATTTCGCTCTACTAATCACGGATTAGTCTCACTAATCGTGATTAGTCACTAATCTAATCATGGAATTTGGGACGGGTCGTTACAACCTTCCCTCCTTAATTAATTTCGTCCTCGAAATTCCAACCGACCTAATTCTACCGTTCTTCCCTCCTTAATTAGTTTCGTTCTTGAAACTCCATTATCCTGATTCCACAACCACCTCGTGGAAAGTAGAATCGACCGCAAAACACGTGTACACTAGTACACCCACTAGTCAACATAAACCTCGTTTGTAACTAGACGTACCACTAACGCTCTCGTCGTAACGACTACATTCGACCACGTCGAATGACAGAAGTCGTACGCTCCGAACTGATCCCACTTGTCAGATCTACCGTTTCGCTGACACAACCAACTAGACGGTTCCTTGCTCAACCACTAACTATCCTGACGTCTGCTCCCACTGGGAGTCATCAGACCTTACACCACGATCCACGCTGACACCTCCTACAAACTGTTAGTACTTGACAGTCGTCAGTCGCAAACTGATATGACACACACTCGTGGTTACACTAACCACAAGCATTTCACTCGACCTGTGTGTAACTAGACTCATCAGAACCACTATGACCCAATGCACAGTATCCAATGTCCAGTCCACGACCCCGACTAATCCAATGGTATCGGAACCAAGTCGACTACCAACACGCTCTCCAACGTACCACCGGTATCTCCTATATACCGTCACCAGGCATGACAAGTCTGCCTAGTATCGTACCTTGAACAACGTACAAGGTACGTACATCTACCCATCAATCGGCCTACAACCACCTAGGTTGTAGCCAATCACGTTTCTACGATGAAGTCCATTTGTCCAATCCAGTATTAGACAGTCGAAACTCCGACCCATTATTTATTTCCAAATCCGAATCCGAATCCGCAATTTCGTAAGAAATCCCAAATCCAAACCCAGAACTCATATACATAACTATGTCCAAATTCGAATCCGAAATCATCATTCCGTAAGCTAGCATTTGGAATAACCATTCCGAACCCAAATCCATAAAAGAAAATCCACAGTCAAGCTCTAGAATCAAATCCTGAATCGTCACCCAGAATCCGATTCCAAAACCCAAATCCAGAAATCCTCTTTCAAGTTCCAAAATCAAATCCTGAATCGTCATCCAGAAATCTGATTCCAAAACCTGAAATCTCGTTCTCGTCTACCGAGACGCACCAAAACCAAACCTATCGGTTACCCGCTCAACCGATTACCACAATACGATCGATTGACTTCATAGGGAAGTCAATCCCAACATCAACACAACACTAGGTCAGACAAAATCCGACCTCGTCAGACACCTACTCATCGGACAACTACTCAGGCGAGTAATAAGCCATATGGGACTTACCTCGAAAAGAAGTTCAGTCCAATCATGCTTCACTCAACATCCAATTAAGAGTAATAAACTCTCCACCTATCTGGATATACAAATCACGATCCAGATCCAACACTACGTCAACCGACCATGAACGTCACGATCCCCGATCGTCACGACGTTCAAAATCCTCAACCATTTCCTGCATCTAAACAGATTAGTCTACAACGAGACACGCCGAGACTGTGGGTTCTCACTGATTACCTCGTATCAATCCTTGTCATTCCACCTAGGAAAACCAAAGATGATCCAACACGATGACATCAAAACTCATCCTACGTGAATGCAACCAAAACTTGCTGCACTCACCACGCCATGTAATCCAACATCGTCTGCCACCAAGTAGAAAACGAGAAATTTCAGTCACCTAAAATGACTTCGAAATACCCAATACCAATGCGGAAAATCCGCATTCCACTTGTCACCTCAATCGCAACCTCTCGCGATTCCGAAGTTCCAACAAGATTGGAAACAACGTACTTGGACATCATCTACGTGTCCATTACCAGTTTAACTTTATCCGTGATCCACTCTCGAACCACAGATGCCGAACATATGCCCATCACGACGGATGTCACATCCCGATACGTAATTCATCGTCATCACGATCACCGGCACCAGCACCAGCACTAGTACCAGTATCATCACCTATCAGTATCAGCACAAAGTGTGCAAATCAGACAATCCTGGATCTCCGCTCATACCGAACGACGACCCCGTACCTCTATTCGAAAAGGAGAACTCTGCCTCCTTCGTACCCAACAACTCTGGGTACAGTCACCCTAATAACGCATACGAGAAAAGGAAACGTCACCGATTCCCAACAACCACAGCTACAACCACTCTCGGTAGTAGTGCCTTCCACAGACTCGTGCAGACCTAACTACCAGACCTCGCTATATCCAGACTCCGTATCCAACGGAATCAATCGCCCGTACCAACTACTCTGTATCTCACTCAGGGATTCCATCGACAAGTACCAACCCTGGTAACCTGTCCAACCAAACTCTAACCAGTCGCAACTCGACTAACCCAATGTCGTCTACCAGGTCATCCACGACCTTAGTTGTACCAACAATCCATCACAACTGAAGTAGCACGACAACCAACTAGGTCAAACCGATAAGTACAATCCCGACTGCGAAGTGCAGTCCCAACACAAGCTGATATGACTAGACCGACTAACGAACCCCAAATCCGAATAGTCGTCAAAGTCACACCACTCTCCAACTCACATTTCCGAACCATACACCCCAAAGTAGGGTTCCACGATCACACCTAGAGTTCCTCGGAACCCAACTGCGAAAAGCAGTAAAATCAACAATCTGACCGACCCCGCGGTCCGACATCGTAAAGACGTCAATCCAATCCTACCGTCAATCCAACTAGGATTCCCCGAATCCGGCTACTAACTGCCAACTACAGTAAATCTATCTAACTCCACCAAATCATCGGATAGTCACAACTTCAAACCAGTCGTCGGAACCAATCCTACGACATCGTAACGACGATCCCAACTAACCGTCTCACGATCACACTCCAGAATACGAACACGTTAATCCTTCCGTAGGGTCCCACACTGTCAACCTTGACAGAACTATGGCAACCCCGACCTCAAATGCCGAACCAAGGCATGCCAATCCTACTAACTATCGTAGTGGCACCCGAACAATCAGGTTGACCACGAACTGCAGCCCCTTGAGATATCACATCCTCGACCAGCGTACATACTCCAAGAGCTCCGCGGTTGCTCGGATAGAGACAACCCCGCTCTGATACCACGCTGACAGGACCCATCCCAATCCCCCCGGGATTAGTGCGGGATGACCCTGCTCCCGTTTGACACGAAGTGTCAGACAAGGGATATTTCCGACCTTTGCCCTCCCGGGCTATCAGAGTACGCAAGGATCCGGAGGAGGCATGTGATATCTCGGTCTCTGCTACAGTCCACATCCGATGTCAACCTGAAGGGCAGTCAAAACATTAAAAACTGTGAGTGGACAAAACAAGAGTTTATAAAAACATTTAATAAGAAGACATTTGTACCCTCCACTAAAAAGCATGCATGCATTCGAAAACCATTTATCCAAAACAAACCATATGTGGGACTAAGCCCAAAGCAGATATAAACCAAGGTCGAAAGGACCACAATGAAAACGACCATACGGGCCACTGCCCAATCCATACGGGACTCGGCCCCAAACCATAAAGAAACCAAGTACACGAGCCACTGCTCAAATCCTGTGCACACCTGTACGCACCACATATCATATATCATATATCCATCACATACATATATATAAGTCACACAACCAATCCTGTCACGGTATCCAAAGCTACGCGCGTGCTACCCGGGTCTCAATCCGAGTCATCTCAAAGTCAAGGTCAATGTCCGCAGACCACTGACCCTACCCGAGGTAATAGTAACCATAGCCTTCCTGAGAGTAAGGAACCCAACTGGGGGGTGACTCCACTCAGTCGGTGCTCCATGACTACTCCGGGGTCCACCCAGGCCAACGACCCTCCCCGGAGGAGATAGTAGAAAGGAAGGTAGATGAACATATATATACATAACATAAACATTCATGACTGGTTCCCCTGAACCGTCATGATCCATAATATCCATAATCAGGTAACATGCCGGTTCCCATAAACCGTCAAGTACCGTAATAACATAACCAGGTAGCATGTCGGTTCCCATAAACCGTCAAGAACCAGAATGACCTGACAAAGATTCATGCCGGTTCCCATAAACCGTCATGAACCACAATGACCTTTCTAGAGTTCATGCCGGTTCCCGTAAACCGTCATGAACTTGGAAATCCATCTAGGGTCCCTGACCCAAAATCATCAGTGTAAAACAACTGGGTCTCGTGCCCGAGTTTATCTTTTTAGAAATCCAAAACCATTTCATTAAAACCAAATAAGAAATACAGACTCATATAAGCACCGTATAAGGCCGAAACCTCGAAATACGTGCTTATACGTAACCACATACAAATGCACCCATGGAATCACCAAACAAGTAATAAAACATATAATAAACATTTATGCATGCACCAATTTAGAAAACAAGGTCCACTCACAGACCGTCCGAGCTGCCGCCTCGATTTGCGTGCCATACGGCTCCCCGAGCCGATCACCATCATCGGGACTCCCAAACCGGTCCAAATCGTAATAGAAGGTTACTAACTACTTAATTAACCTCCTACCAAAGCCCCGTAATTTTCCCGTATTTTTAACTATTTTTAAACCAACCCTAAACCTTCCGACACCCCGAAAACTATCGAAACGATGTCCGATTGACACGAGACCAGTCCCAAAATCTTCGTTACATCGAGTAGAAGATTTCCCGTGTTGAACACTTTCCCAAATTATGGCCCACGGGCCCTCACGGGCCCCTAGAAAGTCGAAAACACTGTTCATCGGCATCAACCTCAAAACTGAACCAGTTACTATTCACGGTTACTGTTTATCTCGGTTTTTCTTCAGTTTTCGGACCGATTCGGGGTCCGTTTGGTCCCATTTTAATCTCTAAATTCCTATTTCTTCATTTCCTATCTAACTCAATCCCTAAAACTAAGAAAAACCACCCGAAACGGAGCTTCCATCCGCCATCAATGGTGGCTGGATTTTCTCCGGCCGTTCACGGCCATTTCCGGCCATCCCAAGCCCCAAAACTAATCCCATTCTACTCCTAGGGTCCCCAGAAACCTAACCTAATTAAAGAAATCGATTAAAAACCATTAAAACTCAAATTTGGATTTTTGAACATTTTCTTACCTCACGGGTTCTCCTCCGCCGTGTCCTCCACCGTGGGCCACCGTCCACCCTTTCCGTCCTCAGCCCTTCACACTCCCCCCACGGTCACTCCCAGCTCATACAAGTGATGAATGGTGAAGTGTGATTGTGTGTTTTGATTTTTGAAAGAAAATGAAGAAAATGAAGAAAAATGGGGTTATGGGTTTCGGGTTGGAGGATGAACAAAGATGAAGGAGGATGGCTGATGAGAGAAGAGAAATGGAGGGTGAGGATTTAAGATAGAATTGAAATGAATGGTTAAGATTGAATGGTGGGTGGGTTTGGTTAAAAAAAATTAATTAAATAATATTATTTTATTATATAGATCCACATTTTGGGGGATCAAATCAATGGGATGAGTGACACTTGTCACTCATCCATGGGGCCCACCAAAATATCCACCCAATCAGATTTCGCCAAAACGTCCCCGTCTCGAAGTTCGTGCATAGTGAAATCGAACTTCCGTGACCCATAACTCTCCCGTTTGAAGTCCGATTTCAGTGTGCCGCCTGCCTATGGATTCGTATCGTCCTCATCTACGTAACGGTCTTCGGCCCTCGGCCATCGGACCTCCCGGTCAAAAAGTCAACTTTTGACCTCCTATTCACCCAAATTACCAAAATGCCCCTAAACTTCCGAACGTCATAACTTCCTCCTCGAACGTCGGAATTGAACGTGCCACCTGTCTATGAACTCGTGACGTCACGAAATACGTCACGGTCATCGGTCAAAGTCCATTTGACCGCCCGATTAAAAAGTCAACGTTTTGCCACCACTAGGGGCAAAACGGTCATTTCGCATCGTTCGTCCGATTTCGCTCTACTAATCACGGATTAGTCTCACTAATCGTGATTAGTCACTAATCGAATCATGGAATTTGGGACGGGTCGTTACATCCGCTCAGTCAGGGGAGGGCACAAAGCTGAAGAGACAATTTATGCCGACAAGTTGTGAGTTGTTAGACTAACATAATTCAAATGAAAGTTTGTTGATTTATTGACAATTTATCTACCATTTCGGGAGGAAACCTTACAAGTGGGCATGTTCAGTTGCGTGCTATGGAAACAGTGTTACTTACGAATCTAGAACTAGATGCTGGGGGGATGGAGAAATTGAGGGGTGTGGGATCATTTCAAGTCTATCGTGAGCTTAACACACCTAGGCAACCAAATGAATTTGACTGCAGGATCTTCGTCTTGCGTTTCATTTTCGATTACCCAAGTATCGACGCTTTGAAGGATGACGAGGTATCACTTCTTTCAATATCTCCCTTAGTTGCTATAGACTTTAGGATGTTTAACCAATGACCTTTTTTATCATTATGCACTGGTAGCAATATGACTCCAAGTATGAACGTGAACAATTTGCACTATATTTGGTGAAGCATGAGAACAATCAGTGGCAACCCGTGATGAATTTTTGGTTTGATGTAATGGGGGGCAATATGTAAGCCGGGAGGGGATTGTTTGTTTCGTCTTCATAGGAAATGTTCCCCCGTACTTTACTTAATATTCACTATCCGTGCTCCACTCCCTATGTAGTTAATGAAACCAAAGTGAAGGTCTTATGTAAACAAAATTATGTCGTCCACTGTAGGTTCCCATATGTTACTTACTGACCTTAAATTTCGGATAGCTTATTGGACGTGATGTGCAATATGCATCTATGCTTTGTAATATGGATATATGACAATTATGTTGTTTCACTAAGCTCTCTTTGCATTTCTAGTTTTTTTTTTTAACACCATAATGGCACTTTGTGATGTTAAACATGTGTCATAAAACATGTTGGCATATTAAGTGTATTTAAATGCAAGGTGTGATAGGAGATGTCTTTTAAAATATTCGTTGTATATTGCACCTATCCATCTAACAAATATGTAGTTCAGTACCTGAAATGCGCATTAAGATGAGTCAACATTGTTCATATTGTTGTGCCACCAAGCAACCGATCCAACCGGTTCTATGTACTGTATATACTTTGTAGATCAATTAAACTATAGCTTGCTTAATTGCGAAATTTAGATATAAAGTAACGGTGCGAAATCATTTGATGGCTAGATAATTAGTTTTAGCAAGCAAACTGATTTAACTCAGCTTATTATCGAGATGTTTGATGGCCAACCTCTAAAATCCTACAAATCATCAAGCGAACAGAATTATTTCACACACTCCATGATTTAGGTCGTAACCTCGAGGTCCCATCGACGTCAACTACAACATGCGGGTGTATTTCAATTACTTAATTTCGACTTGTTGATTGTTGCACCGTGTACGTGGGTGGTCAATGTACTAACGATTAGAATCAGCTCGCCCCATTGTTTCGAATGGTCAACAACAATCATTTCAGTTTAACAAAAAAAACTCCATCTACTCGTAATAGAAACACAATGTAAACTTTACCCATTTGTTCCATTTAATTTCACAGTAACATTTTAAATCTTATTTAGTACCTATAGGGTAAGCGATTGGAATAATGGAGGGTCAAAAAATGATTTTTCAATTATCTGCAGGGTCAAAAAATGGGACCAGACACTAGCTACCTTCAGATCAAAAAACAAAACAACCAAAATTCAAAAACCCCACCTACATCATTTCCAAGTTTAGCCTTCAATTATATCTCCCTCAAGTTTCAATATGCACGCGTGTTCAATTAAAGCTCTAAAAACTTATAATATGCGCACAGGTTCTAACCTGGGTTGTACAAAATTCACGATCGAATCCAGCGAAAACAGGACGGCGTCAAGCTAGAGAATCTAGCATGAGGTAGGTGGCGACACCATAGCTGTAACGACCCGTCCCGAATTCCGGGATTAGTTTAATGACTAATCTTGATTAGCGAGGTTGAACGGTGGTTAGTAGGGCGGAATCGGACAAAATGTGCAAAATGACCATTTTGCCCCTGGTCGTGGGCAAAATGTTGACTTTTTGTTCGGGCGGTCAAATGGACTTTGACCGATGACCGTGACGTAGTTCGGGACGTCACGAGTTCATAGACAGGCGGCACGTTCGATTCCGACATTCGTAGAGAAAGTTATGGTGTTCGGAAGTTGAGGGGTATTTTGGTAATTTGGCTTGTTAGGGGCCAAATGTTGACTTTTTGATCGGGAGGTCCGATGGACGAAGGCCAAGGACCGTTACGTAGGTATCGTCGATACGAATCCAACGACAGGCGGCATGCCGAAATCGGAGATCCGACGACGACGTTATGGTCAAGGAAACGAACTAACGAACCGAGGCCGGGATTAAAATAATAATATAATAATAAATAGTGACCGTTGACTGTGCACATCCGGATGAGTGACAAGTGTCACCCATCCCTTGTTTCCAGCTCCATGTTTCCCTCCCAACACCATCATTACAACATCATCATTCCTTATCCACCATTATCCTTCCTTTTCCTTTGTTTTTCTTTCAAACCGTGCATGATTTAGGGAGAGTATGAACTGGGAGAATTGGCTCCCTTCTTCTGCTGTTCTTGTGAGAAAATGGGAGACTATGATGATTGAATTAACGGGGAAACACGAGGGGTTGTGAGGGTGTCGAATTTTGGATTTTGGATTTCGGGAAAATTGGGGGGAAAATTCGAATACTGGGAATTGGGCTGTGATGATCGAATTGGAGGTTACAAACATCTTCCTGAGGTTGTGACGAGTCGATCCACATCAAAAACGAGAAGGATTGGTGCCGTTTTGGCTCTGATCGAGCTTGGTGACAGAGGAAGAAATCGAGGATGAGTCGTGGAGTTTGGGGCTGTGATTGACTCAATTGTTGTGGGGAAATGATTTCTCAAGATCCCACGATGCTTCTGGGATCATCAATTGAAGGAAACCGGCTGAGATCGATGAAACTCCATGGTTGCACAGTGGACGGTGTTCATACTTGAGTCGTGATCATTTACTGATCAAACGACGAAATTGATGTGGGGGAATTGTTCCTCGTGGTCCACTGATGCTTCTGGTTGAACCAATTTAGGGAAATCAATCGAGATTGAAGGAATCCTATGATTGAACAGTGACCGGGTGTTCTTCGTGGATCATCAACGAATCGTGGGAATCTGGGTAAGGATTTGTGTAATTGAGTTTACAGACTTATAATTGGACTTAAAACGAAGCTAATGGATTGATCAATTGATGGAATTAGGATCGAATTGGCAGGATTGGAACCGGGTTGTGTCGCGGGTGAATTGGACCCGTTTACCAGACAAACGGGTTGGGCTGGTGACACTGTAGCAGGCGCGTGAGTTTCACGCGCAGCCACTCACGGCGGCGCGTGGCGGCGCGTGGACACGAATCTCGAGGTGAGGTCAACATGACTTCTGTCCCATTTAATGTAACGGACATTTTGGAATTGGTTTCGTTTCGATCGGACACCGTCTCGATATTGTTCGGGATGTCCGAAGGTTTTAAATTAAGTTTAAAAATAAGTAAAAATTCGGGAAAATTACGGGACTTTGATAGGATGTTAATGATGAGGTTAGTGACCCTCTAATGTGATTTGGACAGGATTGGGAGTCCCGGTGATAGTGGTGTGGCACGGGAGGGCCGGTGGCACGCGAATCGAGGCACACGGTTAAAACGGTCTGTGAGTGGACTTTGGTTTTATAAATTCTATGCATGCTTAAATGTTTTATATGGATTATGGTTGTGATTGTGTGATGTTGATTTGGTTGTTGGTAAATTGTACGGTTTTACGTATTTCGAGGCGATTTACGTGCTTGCACGTAAATCGAGGTTTTCCGGTTTTACATGGATTTTCCATATTTATGACTTGGATATAATATGATAAAATGGTTTTGAAATTGGAAATATGAACTCGGGCTTGAGGCCCAATTATGTTGGAAATTTCGGACTTGGAGTCCATTTGAATATCGGGCCGGGGGCCCAGTTGGTTAATGAAATCGGGCCAGGGGCCCAGTTGGTATGAAATCGGGCTGAGACCCATTTGAGTTATGTTATCGGGCCAGGGGCCCAGTTGATTTACGAATTCGGGCCGTGGGCCCAGTGGGTTTATAAGTCGGGCTGCGGGCCCAGTTGGTTTACAAATCGGGCCGTGGGCCCAGTGGTTCATAAAATCGGGCATGAGGCCCAGTTGGATAATAAATGTGATTTCGGGTCAGGGACCCTATATTTTATAATGGTGATTTTGGGTCAAGGACCCTAAATGGAATTATGTGGTTTTATGGAAATTTCGGGCAGGGCCCAATGGTAATGGTGTGGTAAAAGGATTTAATAAAACTGTTTTTCCATATACCATCTGGATACAAGGATATATGATGGTCTCCTCCAGATGTCTGGGACACTGGGGAAGTCACGGTGCATTGCCTGCGAGGGGTCATTATACGGAGCAGCCGGACCGTATGATGACTCAGGAGCAGGATTACTATGATTGACGTCAGGGACGTCAGACATCAGGGATGTCAGATATATGGACCCGGAGAGACCCCGGGCAGCACGCGTAGCTTATGAAACCGTGAGATATGACGTCAGGGACGTCAAGCGTCTGGGACGCTAAGCATCTGGGATGCTGGTGATGGTAATGGTAAAATATGGATTAATGAATAAAATGGCCTATTGGTTGGATATGTGTTATGTGGTAAAAATGGATTATTGGTTATGCAATGGTATGTCGGGTCAGGGACCCTCAATGGTTTCGGATTTTAAATTGATGTTCAATTATGGTCGTGGGTGGTGACCCACATGGTTTTAATATGTATGGTGGTGGTATTCCACGGTTTTGGGCTGAGTTCCCACACTTGGTTTTTGGTTAACGGTTTTTGGGCTAAGGCCCTAATGGCTCGGTTGAGCAAACGTTTTGGTTACTGGTTTTTGTGGCATGCATACGTTTTTATTGGAGGGCATAAATGTCTTATAAATGTATTTGATGAACTTACTGGTTTTTGTCCACTCACAGCTTTTGGTTTTAATGCCCTTCAGGTTGATCACGGATGCGATTGCAGCAGAGACTGGGACATTGCATACCTCCTCCATCGATCCTTGCGCACTCTGGATGCCCCGTTTGGGCAGTGATTCTTGGTTATCCCTTGTCTAACACCCCTTGTTGGACGGGAGCAGGGCATATTCCATGTTAATCCCGGGTGGATTGGGATGGGTCCTGTCAACTTGGTATCAGAGCACGGTTGCTCTATTTGTGCGCGCAGGTCGAGGGTGTGATGTCTCATTGGGCTGCAATTCGTTATCAACCTGATAGATAGTGTTTGGGTTTGGATAGTGGATGGAGTGCGATTGGCCCGATACGCCGTGCGTTATTGTGATTCGACCCAAGCGGGGTTGATTGGGGTGAACTGGTATAGTGGGACCGTCGGTTCGGTCATGAGATATTGGATTGTTGTGCTGCTAGGTGCAGCCAGGTTCGGGGAACCTCATGTGAGTAATGGTCTAAAATGTGAACCCTTGTGGTGGTTTCTAGTGTGAGGGATGTTGGTTCATCGGAGTTGGCCGATGACCTAGTGGTGGAACCCACGTTGATGGGATGGTAGGATTGGATCTGACGTCTATTCGATGTCTAGACCGCGGGGTCGGTCAGGTTGTGGATTTTATATTACGGAAAACTGTTTGGTTCGGTTGAACCATAGGGTGTGATTGTGGAACCCTAGTGTTAAAAGGTAAACCTTAATTGTGGTTAGTGGATGAGAACTTGTGCTGCGACGAGTGGCTGAGGTCATGAATGACCATGTGGATGGCTCTGGTGAGTCTAGGCTGAACTATGGGATTCGATTTACGGATACGGTTCTGAGATAAATTGTGGAATCCCGTGTTGGATCGGGTATTGGTGTGATGTGTGGATGCGGATCTCGATAGCAATGACAGTTAGTCGGTAGTCATATGGAGATGACTGGCTATCAAGGGTAATCAGTGTGGTCATAATACTTGGGGATCAGGGGACGTTCAGGGAGCGTTCATTTTCCTGATGTGGATTGTCAGAATAGTGGTACCCATAGTCGTGAGGTACGGGATCGTCGTTCCGTATGAACGGAGATCCAGGGTTGTCGTATTTGCACACGGTGTGCAGTATGGATGTTTGCGGGGTTGGTACTTTTGTGCTGATGCTAGTATGGATGCCTGTGTGCTGATACTAGTGTTGTTGATAGAGTGTTGGTGCTGGTACTAGCGCTGGTGCTAGTGTCGGTAATGGTGTTGACGATGAGCCACAAATTGGGGTGTGACTCCGTCATGATGAACATATGTTCGGTCTTTGAGATTCGGTAGTGGTTGAGGGATGGACTGGATGGGATCCAGTTAAGATTGTGCTGTGTTGGGATAAGTTCCAATAGTGGTGAGATAACCAATAAGGAGTGGATTAAAAAGGGTATAATTGAGACTTGAGAAATTTTGGGATGATTAGTGGATTTGGGGAGTTGTTGGCAACTCCAAAATTTGTGTGATTTTATGTTTTTAAATATCCCTAAAATGTACATGGAAATGATTAAAACTGGAAAAGACGAGGAAAAACCATTAGTGGTATAAAGGTAGGAATTTGTAATTGAGAACTTGGGAAACCGAGTGTCGAACCGGTAAAGGTCGGGATGTGCGAACGGAACAATAACGGATTGATTGTGGACACGGGGTTGTCCAAGTGAATTGAGGAGGTAGGAAGTCTAGTGGTTGGACTTGACGTCTTGTTGGGAGCATGTCTGTTTCCAACATGGTTGGAACCTTAGTGTCGAGGAGAGTTGTGATTGGGGAACGAGAGTGGTGCTCGTTTTTGGTGATTGGTATTTCGAAGTCATTGGGGTTGACTTCTTGCTTTCTGCCCTGGCAGACGTTGACTGTAGTTACCAGTACGTTGAGCGTGTATTGGTTGGTGAGTTCTTGTGTGTTGCGAGGTCATTGGGAGGAGCTACGTGTTCGAAACTAGGTAAACGAGATTTCTCATTTTCTGCTTGGTGGCAGACGATGTTGGGGTACATGGCGTGGTGAGTGCAGTGAGTTTTGTTGCATCCACGTAGGATGAGTATTGGTGTCATTATTTTGGATCATCCTTGGTTTTTCCTAGGTGGAATGACAAGGATCGATACGAACTTGGGTATGTGAGTCGAAATGACGGGATTGAACTTCTTTTCGAAGTTGGGCCCGTATGGTATTCTACTCGGGTGAGTAGGTTTTCAAGGTAGTTGAATTTTGTCAACCTTAGACGTGTGGAGGTTGGATTGGCTTCCCTATGAAGTCAATCAAGTGTATTCAACGGGTAACCGATAGGTTCGGTTTTCGTGTGTCTTGGTAAATGTGAACGAGATTTCGGGATTTGGAATCGAATTTCTGGGTGACGATTCAGGATTCGATTTTGGAACTTGAAAGTATATTTCCGGATTTGGGTACGGAATGACTATTCCAAATGCTAGCTTACGGAATAATGATTTCGGATTCGGATTTGGAAATGAGTTAAACTGTGATGTCTGGGTTTGGATCCGGGATTTCTTACGAAATTGCGGATTTGGATTCGGAATTGGAACTAGATGTTGGGTGGAGTTTCGTTTTGTCTCATGCTGGATTGGGCAAACGTACTCCATTATTGGAACGTGTTCGGCTATGACCTAGGTGGTTGTAGTCTGGTCATTAGATAGATGTGTGTACTTCGTACATGGTTCGAGGTACAATACTTGTAGACTTGTGATGTCTAGTTACGGTATACGGGATATACCCGAGGTGTGTTGGTGAGCGTGTTGGTAGTCGGATTGGTTCCGATACCATGGGATTGGTTGTGGACCGGACATTACTATGCAATGGGTCACGGTAATTCCGATGTGTTTAATTACACACAGGTCGTGTGAAAGGTCGGTAATTGTTTACTAAGTTAAGTATGTTGGTGGCATGCGTAGCCACGAGTGAGTCTAGTGTCAGTTTTCGACTGACAACAACTGTGTGGTGACAGTTTGTCAGGATGTGTCAACATAGATTGTTGAGTGGGGTCAGCTGACTCCTAGTGGGAGTGGGAAAGGAACCGTCGAGTTGTTGCGTCAACGAGAGGGTTGATTTGACAAGTGGGGTCAAATTCGAAACAAGTAGTTTCAGTCATTCGACGGGGTCGAATGTAGTCGTTGCGTTTTGAGTATTAGTGGTACGTAGAGTGCAGACAAGTTTTGCCTGGTTAGTTGGTGTACGGCTGTACACGTGTTGTGTGGTCGATTCCACTTTCCACGGGGTGTTTGTGGAATCAGGGTAATCGAGTTTCGAGAGCGAAACTTTTTAAGGAGGGAAGTACGTTGAGTTTAGATCGGTTGGAATTTCGAGGACGAAATTTATTAAGGAGGGAAGATTGTAACGACCCGTCCCGAATTCCGGGATTAGTTTAGTGACTAATCTGGATTAGCGAGGTTGAACGGTGGTTAGTAGGGCGGAATCGGACAAAATGTGCAAAATGACCGTTTTGCCCCTGGTCGTGGGCAAAATGTTGACTTTTTGTTCGGGCGGTCAAATGGACTTTGACCAATGACCGTGACGTAGTTCGGGACGTCACGAGTTCATAGACAGGCGGCACGTTCGATTCCGACATTCGTAGAGAAAGTTATGGTGTTCGGAAGTTGAGGGGTATTTTGGTAATTTGGCTTGTTAGGGGCCAAATGTTGACTTTTTGATCGGGAGGTCCGATGGACGAAGGCCAAGGACCGTTACGTAGGTATCGTCGATATGAATCCAACGACAGGCGGCATGCCGAAATCGGAGATCCGACGACGACGTTATGGTCAAGGAAACGAACTAACGAACCGAGGCCGGGATTAAAATAATAATATAATAATGAATAGTGACCGTTGACTGTGCACATCCGGATGAGTGACAAGTGTCACCCATCCCTTGTTTCCAGCTCCATGTTTCCCTCCCAACACCATCATTACAACATCATCATTCCTTATCCACCATTATCCTTCCTTTTCCTTTGTTTTTCTTTCAAACCGTGCATGATTTAGGGAGAGTATGAACTGGGAGAATTGGCTCCCTTCTTCTGCTGTTCTTGTGAGAAAATGGGAGACTATGATGATTGAATTAACGGGGAAACACGAGGGGTTGTGAGGGTGTCGAATTTTGGATTTTGGATTTCGGGAAAATTGGGGGGAAAATTCGAATACTGGGAATTGGGCTGTGATGATCGAATTGGAGGTTACAAACATCTTCCTGAGGTTGTGACGAGTCGATCCACATCAAAAACGAGAAGGATTGGTGCCGTTTTGGCTCTGATCGAGCTTGGTGACAGAGGAAGAAATCGAGGCTGAGTCGTGGAGTTTGGGGCTGTGATTGACTCAATTGTTGTGGGGAAATGATTTCTCATGATCCCACGATGCTTCTGGGATCATCAATTGAAGGAAACCGGCTGAGATCGATGAAACTCCATGGTTGCACAGTGGACGGTGTTCATACTTGAGTCGTGATCATTTACTGATCAAACGACGAAATTGATGTGGGGGAATTGTTCCTCGTGGTCCACTGATGCTTCTGGTTGAACCAATTTAGGGAAATCAATCGAGATTGAAGGAATCCCATGATTGAACAGTGACCGGGTGTTCTTCGTGAATCATCATCGAATCGTGGGAATCTGGGTAAGGATTTGTGTAATTGAGTTTACAGACTTATAATTGGACTTAAAACGAAGCTAATGGATTGATCAATTGATGGAATTAGGATCGAATTGGCAGGATTGGAACCGGGTTGTGTCGCGGGTGAATTGGACCCGTTTACCAGACAAACGGGTTGGGCTGGTGACACTGTAGCAGGCGCGTGAGTTTCACGCGCAGCCACTCACGGCGGCGCGTGGCGGCGCGTGGACACGAATATCGAGGTGAGGTCAACATGACTTCTGTCCCATTTAATGTAACGAACATTTTGGAATTGGTTTCGTTTCGATCGGACACCGTCTCGATATTGTTCGGGATGTTCGAAGGTTTTAAATTAAGTTTAAAAATAAGTAAAAATTCGGGAAAATTACGGGACTTTGATAGGATGTTAATGATGAGGTTAGTGACCCTCTAATGTGATTTGGACAGGATTGGGAGTCCCGGTGATAGTGGTGTGGCCCGGGAGGGCCGGTGGCACGCGAATCGAGGCACACGGTTAAAACGGTCTGTGAGTGGACTTTGGTTTTATAAATTCTATGCATGCTTAAATGTTTTATATGGATTATGGTTGTGATTGTGTGATGTTGATTTGGTTGTTGGTAAATTGTACGGTTTTACGTATTTTGAGGCGATTTACGTGCTTGCACGTAAATCGAGGTTTTCCGGTTTTACATGGATTTTCCATATTTATGACTTGGATATAATATGATAAAATGGTTTTGAAATTGGAAATATGAACTCGGGCTTGAGGCCCAATTATGTTGGAAATTTCGGACTTGGAGTCCATTTGAATATCGGGCCGGGGGCCCAATTGGTTAATGAAATCGGGCCAGGGGCCCAGTTGGTATGAAATCGGGCTGAGACCCATTTGAGTTATGTTATCGGGCCAGGGGCCCAGTTGATTTACGAATTCGGGCCGTGGGCCCAGTGGGTTTATAAGTCGGGCTGCGGGCCCAGTTGGTTTACAAATCGGGCCGTGGGCCCAGTGGTTCATAAAATCGGGCATGAGGCCCAGTTGGATAATAAATGTGATTTCGGGTCAGGGACCCTATATTTTATAATGGTGATTTTGGGTCAAGGACCCTAAATGGAATTATGTGGTTTTATGGAAATTTCGGGCAGGGCCCAATGGTAATGGTGTGGTAAAAGGATTTAATAAAACTGTTTTTCCATATACCATCTGGATACAAGGATATATGATGGTCTCCTCCAGATGTCTGGGACACTGGGGAAGTCACGGTGCATTGCCTGCGAGGGGTCATTATACGGAGCAGCCGGACCGTATGATGACTCAGGAGCAGGATTGCTATGATTGACGCCAGGGACGTCAGACATCAGGGATGTCAGATATATGGACCCGGAGAGACCCCGGGCAGCACGCGTAGCTTATGAAACCGTGAGATATGACGTCAGGGACGTCAAGCGTCTGGGACGCTAAGCATCTGGGATGCTGGTGATGGTAATGGTAAAATATGGATTAATGAATAAAATGGCTTATTGGTTGGATATGTGTTATGTGGTAAAAATGGATTATTGGTTATGAAATGGTATGTCGGGTCAGGGACCCTAAATGGTTTCGGATTTTAAATTGATGTTCAATTATGGTCGTGGGTGGTGACCCACATGGTTTTAATATGTATGGTGGTGGTATTCCACGGTTTTGGGCTGAGTTCCCACACTTGGTTTTTGGTTAACGGTTTTTGGGCTAAGGCCCTAATGGCTCGGTTGAGCAAACGTTTTGGTTACTGGTTTTTGTGGCATGCATACGTTTTTATTGGAGGGCATAAATGTCTTATAAATGTATTTGATGAACTTACTGGTTTTTGTCCACTCACAGCTTTTGGTTTTAATGCCCTTCAGGTTGATCACGGATGCGATTGCAGCAGAGACTGGGACATTGCATACCTCCTCCATCGATCCTTGCGCACTCTGGATGCCCCGTTTGGGCAATGATTCTTGGTTATCCCTTGTCTAACACCCCTTGTTGGACTGGAGCAGGGCATATTCCATGTTAATCCCGGGTGGATTGGGATGGGTCCTGTCAATAGCCCTGTTCGTTGGCCGCGTAGATCTGATGGGCCGTTTATGCCCTGGTTGGTAGTAAGCAATTTCATCTTTTTTTCTATTTCTTCATTCAGACATTCCCCTGAACCCCCTAAATAAATGTTTTAGTTAGGGATGTGAATTTTGTGGTATGAAATGCGTATGTTATCGGTAATTCAATTCTTGGGGTTTGTCACTTACCAATAATTTGCCTTATTGAATAGAAATTTACAGGTTTTTCTTACTTGTGGATATATTATTATGTTATGAGTAGGGAAGCTTTTCTTAAAAGATCATCATATTTAACAGGCCGTAAATGGCTATTCCTTCTGAGTGAAGTTTGTAAAGCAATCTATTTACATAATTTTGTTTGTACACTTCTACATGAAGTGGCATGAAAACTGGTGAAACTGATAAATTATAAAAGCTAATTGCATAATAGGAATGAATATGGAAGCAGAGCAACCATGAAGGCCCCAGTTTTCAAAAGCATCCAAAGCAAACGTTGCATTAGATGAAGATGTTTAGGTGCCAATGTACGAGCGGACTAAATCATTTAGAACCACTGATAAATACATTGAGACTATAGTGGACGCTATTGGTTCCAGTGGTTTGGTGTTTGGAGGCAAAAGATATGATGAGCTGACTTACGAAGACATGGTCGCAACAGAGTTTCAAACTGTATAAGACGCAGATCTATTTTATACTCGTTATGCTAAGGCTGTTGGGTTTTCTGTGAGGAAGGGTTACATGGATATGAATAAGCACAATGTAGTTACTAGGAGGAAATGGACACGTTCAAAGAGGGGAAGAGACGACATAAGTGAATTGAGCTGGATGGATGGGTTAATACACCTCGGCCTAAAACTAGGGAGAATTGTTGCTCATGTATGTGGATTAAATTGTCATATAAAACCGGGTTGTACACCGTGTGTGAATTCCAGAGAGAACATAGCCATGAGTTAGCAACCCCACGACATTCAGCCTATCTGGTTTCGCACAGGCGGGTAATGGAGCCTGAAATAGCCCAAGCAAATTCTATGTGACAGGCTTGTATACGAACAAGCAGATGTTATGAATATATGGTGGATAAATCCAGGGGCTACGTTCATGTTGGTTTTAGTATCAAAGATCTTCACAACAAGTTGTATAGAAACCGACGTGCTCTTGTACTTGGCTGCCCTTTAATTATGAATGCGAAAGCATCGACAAATTCGGGGTTCTACTGCAGATTCATGGTGGACGAAGAGGAAAGGTTGGAAAATTTGTTCTGGCGTGGCTCCAAATCATTATATGATTATACTTGTTTTGGAGATGTGATTATGTTTGACAGCATTTACAAGACAAACTTGTATGGCAAGCCCTTGGTACTTTTTGTGGGTATGAATAATCATCGTATGAATGTGGTTTTTGCATTAGCCCTTATATGTAATGAGATAGCAGACACATATTGTTGGCTATTGAAGACTTTTTTGGAGTCAATGGGAGGGAAACTTCCAATTTTTGTCTTCACTGATGGTGATGAAGCAATGCAAAGTGCAATACAGACAATGTTTCCCGGAGTGCGCCATCGATTATGTTCTTGGCATCATTTGAGGACTGTCTCGGAATTCACTAATAATCCTCCTCTCCTACTGTTTTTCAAGGAATGTTTGTATCAACACATTACTGGAGAAGAATTTGATGTTAAGTGAAGGTTAATGCTTGACCGATTTAAACTCCATGAAAATAAAACAATGAAGGGTCTTTATAAAAGGAAAGGGAGATGGGCTCAAGCGGCATTCATAGGCCATTTCTAGCACTCAACGGTGAGAGAGAATGAACTTTTGCATGAAAGATTTTCTGAAGCGATCATCAATGAAGATTCAAGAATGTGTCAGCCAATTGGATAGGGGGTGTGTATTGCGAGTAAGGAGTAAGGGTGAAATAGAGGATTTCCAAAATTTTAACTCAACCCCTGTTTTGACCACCCCACTAAGAATGATTGAGAAACATGCAACAACGGTTTATACTGAAAAGGTTTTCTATATTGTTCAGGGCGAGATAAATGCGGTGGCTCAGTTAAATGTCATGGCGCCAGCTACTTTCCCCGACTACTCGAGCTATGTAGTCTCTATGTATGGGAAGCTCGAACATAAATGGACTGTAAACTACTTCAAGGAGCAAAACGAACGTATTGAGTGCAGCTGTGGCAGTTTAGAGTCTAAAGGCACTCCATGTAGTCATATTTTTGGAATGATGAAGTGGGAGGGGATGCTGGCGATTCCCACACGTGTGATATTGAAAAGGTTTATGAAAGAGGAGAGGTAAGGAGTCCCATTTCAGAGAAAAGAGGATACCTACTTTGATGATGCTGTTAAAGTCGCTAGATACGGGGCGATTGGCGCAATGTGCAAGAAGTTGTGTCATGTTACTTCCAAGAGTATAAATTCGAATCATTGACACAGAACGAAGAAGACTTTTATGACAAAGTTGGAAGCGTTGGCCTAAAAGATAAGATCATAAGAGATGGTAACATTGCAACTGCAAAGGGAAATGACAAACCCCCACATAACTATGGGAAGTATAAGTCAAAGACAAAAAGACATGCTTGTAGTATATGCAGAGTATGCGGTCACACGAGGACAACATGTCCACTGCGCCCTGAAGGGAAAAATAACATTGATGCTCAATTTACAGTCGAGGGTGAGTGGCCGCCTTTATATTCAAGGGAGGATTCTGATTCATTTTGGATTGGATCCACAGTTTACCAATCTGAAGAATTAGCAGATAATATCCAACTAGCAACAAATGAATACTCCTCCCTTAACAATCAAGGAACAAGCTGGTATGCATCCTAAGACTAGCATTCATTCATTAGTTTGTAGTCTTTCTTTAGTAGGAATTGTATGATTAGCCAATATAAGTCTAGGAGGTGCAATTAAACTAACAAAAGTCGTACCAACATATAATTGAGGTTGGTCTAAACTTGCTTTGTCTTAATAGTGTGGCATTTGTGATGCCAACTATGGTGTTTGTTGTTGGGTTGTGTTGTATTCCCTTGTTTAGTAGGATTACATAATTCTTGAAATTGTTACTACCTTTCTGCTATTGGAACCTTTTCGCTTCAAGGATTCATTATATGCCGACAACAATGTGCCCACCAAATATTGCATGTGAACTAATGAGTGTTGTTCTTCCAATTGACACTGATTGCTTATATTTGGTGTGGAAATGTAACATGCATCCAGAATGGGAATCCAGGTACATTCCATTTAAGTATCTCGATATACATTCACTTCATTGAGTATATCGCAATTGTAATTGTTTTATTGTCACTAATGTGAGACTTGATTAACCCTAAATATTTCGTGTACAGGGGAACCTTGCCGTACAATCTGGGTGAGTAAAGAATAGGCATATTTGTCATTTCTGATAAGGAATGCTTGAACACTAGTTAATGTCATGAGGAATAAAGTATTTGGCTATGACGTGAAACATTTGAATATGGTGTTCATCTGAATTCGATGCATCATTATTTTTAGTTAGTTCAGACCACATTTAGGAGTTTAGGACTTCCATCCAAACCAATTTGTAGTTGAGTTTCAACAGAACCCTAGGTGAGACGGTAAATGTTTTGGGTCTTTCAGATTATCATTTGTAAATGATAATGTATGTATACTCTTTACTGTTGTTTTCGTTCCGATGCTAGTGATTTCATAATGCCCTGAACTTATTACTTCCTATTAATATTCTATACTACATGCTGCATATTTTAATTAACTCCTTTCATGTTGTAATTGTCAAATAGGAATTGTTATTCATTTGAGTATGAATCATGGATGTGCACAAAAATTAGAATTGAATGTGTTACAAACTTGTGCAATGGTGAACTACTGCATAAATACTTCATCAACCGTATGAAAGTTACACTCGATTGCCTTTATCAAAGTAACAAAATTTGGACAACTGCAAATTTTGGGTTTGACATGGAACCAGATTTGCATAATGAAAGTTGCAGAGTAACCAAAGTTACAAATTTGTAGGTATCCTTCTAAAATCCCGTCCTCCACTCCTTATCTTCATTAGTCCGCTGTAATGGATGACCAAAGATTCCTATCTTTCCTCCTGGGCGAAGTAATCGATCCACTTCAAGGAAATCTGTGACATCTGCAACAGTTATAGATTGTAAATGGATCTTAAATGCAAATTCAAGAACATCATACACCAAGTAAAAATCATACTTGTGGATTTCTATAACCAAAAGCAATGTAGTAATCTTGAAAGTCCAATCAATCGTAACCTAAAATCAATCCCTGACCATCTTTCTGATACTTCAACTTGTCACTTGTCCATTTTATACTCAAAAAAAAAAAAACCAAACACCATGGGAAACAAAAACTGCTAAAAAATCAAATAATAATACAATTCCACTCCATACACTGAGATGAAGGATTAATGTCATGCCAACCAAACATTTACCACGATACAAATTCATCTTATTGTCCTTCCACGTTCAACTTTCAACCCAATGCGGGAGACACGGGGTCAAGCTGGTGCTTTTCTTCCAAACTTGTAATTAGAAATTAACAAGATAAAATTCCCCTTCGAATCCAACAAACCCGTCGTACTCAATTTCTAAAAACATTTCATGGCTTTCAAATTTTAACAAATCCCACAAATCCACATACCCATCAAAATCCATCACAATACCCTAACTAAAACATACTTTACCACAACGTTCGGTCAACATCAACCCAAAAATGTACCGGACAGAACATTACCACTAACCAAACTTAAATATTGATGACAAAAGTAAACAATTGAAAATTCCACCCATACTCAAAATATAAATTACTAGCTACCCAAGACATCGATATCAAAACTTCTTAACATTTACACACGTATTAGAACTTTAGATCTCAACATGAACCACTAAAACTAAACGGGATTCCAGATGAGTACAGTCGTATAAATAAGTGGATCATGATATCTATAAATTAAAATTTTGATACACCAAATCAAAAAAACTCCAATTCAACAATGACTGAAAAAGGAATGACAATGACTATGACAAACATCTTCCGATGTGGTTGGGAAATGTCTTTTTTAGTCAAGAAATTAAACGAAAGAAAAATGGCCTTTGTTCACCTTCTTCGCTTCGAACTCTCAAGAAGTCACCTTCCCATCACACTTTCTGCAACATCGAATCAAACACCTCATCCAACACAAAACTCAACATAGAATCTCACCCAATGAATGATCATCCTCTCCAAGTCCCAACGTTTAATAAAGTAAACGTTACTACCATATACATGAAATTCATAATCTAAAAAAATTTAAAGCGCCCCCAATGTTTGTTTGGTTCTCAGAGCAGCTTCACATGCTAATCTGCACAAAAACCCCCAATTTTTATCAACATCAATTATCATCAAACCCTAGCATTTGGTTTTCATAACTAAATCACAAAACTGAGCAGGGTTGGTGGATACTATCCAACTTGTTACATTCGTCTTTAAACCTTTTACATGAAAATATAAACCATTCTTTCGATTGGTATGAATTTGTATAAAAAAAAAACATAATGATCGGTTTCTTGTTCTCATCAACCGTGTCCCTTCCAAGGCTCAAGGTTATTTATGAACATTCAAGGTTTAGAACTCTTATTGCAAGATAAACCTTTTAACTCATTAATTAAGTCTCAAAATTTCTCAATCTCTTCCTATAGAAGTTCAGCATAATTCACTTATTTATCATCTTTTTACTTTAGAAAAAAAACATCTTAGGTATCAATACTATTGCATGAACTACATTTTTCCTGAACAATAGATTCAAATTTGTAAACCAACTCACATTGAGCCTCCAACAATTAGTTGCACCAATTAATCCAATGACCCAATAAGACTCCAACAATCAAGAGAACCAATTAATCAAATAATGCCAATTGGTTTCACTATTAAGGAAACAACACAAATATCCAACGACATAATTAGTTTCATTATAAAGGAAAAAAACACAATTAGCCAAAAAAGACTTCAAGACTTAACTGAACCAAACAATCAACACATGTCATTTGAATGTTGATTGCTTTTTCTTGACTATACTATATACTCAGAATTATTCCTAATCTCATACAACCAATCATAGTTCAGGGCAGCTAGAGGAATATGATCATGTGTACTTGCTTGCCATTTATGATATGCGTCTCTTCGATAACTACCTCAACAACAAAAAGATTCGCATATGTGATGAACCCAAATCCCCTTGGTCGACCACTTTGCCAGTCTTTGATTATCACAGAGTTTATTCTCTCCCCATACTTCCCAAAGTTCTTACTGAATGTATCTGGCAGGATAATATAACAAACAAATTGCCTAATGATATGAGTAAATTATAGAAAACACATCATATTTACAAGAAAATCAAAGTTAGAATAGGTTGATTGTTAACAAAATCCATAAATCATCTTTATACCTGCCTTAAAAACTTAGCAAACAATTACTGGAAACCCAAAAAACCAAAAAACGTACTTTTTTCCCCTTCTATCTCACCATCCTCGGAAAACGGCTCAATTAACCCTGCTCGACGCTCAAACTCGAACTCTTTAATTCCCCATCGCTCATTTCACCAGGAACCTTATCTCCTACCTTAACCTCCACAATGTCACCGGGGCCAAGCTCCTTGGCCGCCAAATTGGGAATCTTACTCCCATTTCTAGTGACTGTCGCCTGATCTGCCAACAGTGCGCTTCTTGGCATTGGTCTCCTGCCACTCCTACCGTCGCCAGAAACCAATCTTTCAGGGGCATTTCCTTTCATTTTGTTATACCGTTCCAAACCTACCTATATATGAGTAAATGAAAATATAATTAGTTCCTCATATCGGGAAAACAGCCAAATTAGAGAGCATCATATCAGGATAAATACTGATATGTAGCAAGTCTAATAGTCCACATGGTTACATCTGAAGCCACTGATTCAGGCCTTATCCAAACCTGCACGATTAATCCAAGTACAAACAAATGACCTATTATTTGTCCCCATAAAAACAGCCAATTCCAACAGGCCCGGCGTTAGAAATAAGGAAGAAGTTGAAGAGAATTACCAAGCCACTATAATTTATGGTCTAACACATATAGCTTAAACAATTTCCCTCCCATTTTTACCTCATTTGTAACCTATAACGCAAGGTCACCTTCCTAGTAATTGTCTACGGTCCTACCCCATCGGGTTCATTACAACTTTTAACCCAGAAATTCAATTGCCCTCTTGATGCTGCTTGGATTAAATCCCATAAAGCTTAGCTCCAATATACTCCGATTAAAATTGATTAAATTGAAGAACAAAAAAAAGACACCATATTTCCTATTATATTTGCTACAGTAAATCAAATTCAAACCTTTCTCAACCACATGCATGTAGTGTATATAAGTTGCTAGTTGATGATAATATCATCAAATAAAATCCATTGCATAAAAAATAGAAACAAGCTATACCAAAAAAATAAATAAATAAAACGATCCTTGTGTAAAAAGAGTACATGGATAAATTACCAATTGTATAAAGAGAGAAGGAGATGGGAGACTAAGAAAATGGAGAGTGGTTGCCGGGAAACGTACCGATAGGGACGACCATTGATTGAAATATCTGACGATATAACCGATATATCGTTACTTGGGGGTAGCGACACCTAAGAGAGAGAGAGAGAGAGAGAGAGAGAGAGAGAGAGAGAGAGAGAGAGGGGGGGGGGGTAAGGAAAATGTTTCCGGAAAATCGATGATATCGACGGAAATCGGCGATACTTGCTGATTTCCGTCGATATCATCGATTTTCACTCATTCAGACGATAGTCGCCGACACCCAAAATCAAAATCCAAAACCAAAATCATCCATGGATTAACAGAAAAGGGGGACAATTATTCAAGCCTACAAATTACAATTCAAACACTCACTTCACTCAACCAATCTACAAATTGTAGCAATAAGAAATTGAGAGAGAAGATAGTCAAATTCGGGGAAAAAGAAATTTGGGCAAACCTCCCTCGACCTCGAATCACAGCGATGGCAGAACCTCCTTACCAGAGAACCTCAGCTGCACAGCACTCCTCGACCCAATGACGGCTCCTCCTCGATCGACGGCTCCTCTCAGCCTCCTGCTCGACCCTCGACGATGACTGGGCCACTGTGTTTCCCCGTTTCTCTCCGTTGACTGCCTCATCGATGACTCTCCAGCTCTCGCCCACCCCTCTCTGTTTCGTTCCAATCGAGAGTGACATGGAAACGACCTCAGAGGAGTCGCCGCCAAGAGAGAGTTCCAGAGAAGACTGGAACGAAATGAACGATCGAACCCTCCCTAGTCTCTCTTTAGTTGTAAAACAAACACATGCAAAACACAGCATTTTGCAATTATTTCATTAACTTTTTTTTTATCAGATCATAATTTTTTTTTTTGCTTAACCTATTTTTTTTTTTCAAAATCCCTAATTTATTATTTGGTAATATATATTTTAATGTAAAATATGACTTAACTCACATATTTAGTTATATATATTTTAATTTAAAACATATGTTTTAATTTAGAAATATGTTTTAATGTAAAATATGGCATAACTTACATATTTGGTAATATATATTGAAGTTATAATATATTTTTTAATTTAGAATTTATGTGTTTTTGTTCCTTAATTTTTTATCATCATCAAAGTATAACTTAAAATATATGTACTAATTGAAAGAATTTAAATAACGTGATTATAATTTATTATTATGTTTATTTGCTAATAAATGGTTTGGTAACATATGTTTTAATTTAGAAATATGTTTTAATATGAAATATGGCTTAACTTACATATTTAGTAATATACGTTTTAATTTAGAATATATGTGTTTTTGCTCATTAACTTTTTATCATCATCAAAGTCTAACTAATATATGTTCTAATTGAAAGAATTTAAATAACGTGATTATAGTTTGCTCCTTGGTAGATGGAGACCAATCCAATTTTCAATCTTGTAGACACTCTACTTGTTTTTAATGAAGTTCAATGTGTAAACTATTCTTAGTGCACCATTATCAATAAAATTATGTTTTAATTTAAGTTTATCTTTGAGGTTTTATACTGTTAGTTATCGTCAGACCTATATTCTATCATATTATTATCATATATTTATTATATCAAAGTCATTTTATATTTTTAATTAGTCCTATATAACCATCATTGGGTACTTAAATTTTTTCCAAAGTTTCATTCCAAATTTCCAACTTTAGACCGAATTTCCGTCATTTTTGTTGAGCGTAAATGATATCGATATTTGAGGCTAGATATCCATAAAATTGACTAGCAATATATCCATCAATAACGATATTTTCATCTTGGGGACGACGAATTGAAGATTGACATCGGAAGCTCAAAGAATCAGAGGGCAACGAGACGATCAGTGGTTTTATCATTTATGGAGGAGAAGCAAAGGAGAGAGAAAAGAAAACCCTCGTCCACCCCACCCAATCTAACAACACCCCCAGCCCAATTTACGTATTGAATGACTAACCCCCAACCCAATTGATGAGATGAACCGTCGTCCTACACCGACCTCCTTCCCCGCCCTCAGATCCCAACTCCTTAGCCCGTTGTTCATGATCTCTGTCTTATCCTCGACACCCCTCCCAATTGACGAGATGCACACCATCGTCCTTCACTAATCTCCATCCCTTCGGTCTGATCCCAACTCGTCAAACCCAACACAGATCTTTATTAAAATGCCCTCATTATTTGTTAAAGCAAACTACAAATAGTGACTGCCGTAGCAAATTCAAATAATTTTTGATGGGCCACCCTTTATTTTTACCTCCTATTTTTCACAACCTTGGATCATTTGGAACGTTTCGACACGAGCAGAGGACTTACGGAGGACCGAAACCGGGCCCAAAGATGACAGTTTTAAATACTTTATTAAAATGCCCTCATTATTTGTTAAAGCAAACTACAAATAGTGACTGCCGTAGCAAATTCAAATAATTTTTGTTGAGCTACTCTTTATTTTTACCTCCTATTTTTCACAGCCTTGGATCATTTGGAACGTTTCAACACGCGCAGAGGACTTACAGAGGGCCGAAACCGGGCCCATATATGATCTCTGGGAAACAAGATTTTCCCTCGAACGGAAAGCGGCGAAGGCAAACCGCAAATTAACATGGGGAAACTGTAGCAAAAGGGGAAACTGTAGCACAAGGGGAAACTGTAGCAAAAGGGGGAAACTGTAGCAAAAGGGGGAAACTGTAGCAAAAGGGAAAAACTGTAGCAAAGGGTTGAGATGGTAGGGACCGATAGCTCTAAAAGGAACCGAGAATCGATTCGATTGTGATGGAAATGGGACTGGGTTTGGGTATTATCAATCTCCCGTTTAGGTACGCTTGCTTATCGCTTTTATATTCTCTCTTCTAGATTTCATTTTCATAGTTTGGCTAGATTGATTTTCATAATTTTGCATCCAAGGTATTTTTGGAGAGGAGGGAATAAACAGTTGCGAGCGGAGGCGGAAAATGGAAGTATCGAGAGATTGTGTTTGCTGGTGAAGGGCTTGTTAGTGGAGCTTCTGGAGACGAATGAGGCAACTGAATCCTGAAGCTTCAGCGAGGATCAACCTTGTTCAACCAGGTTCTATGATTTCAAGGTTGATCTCTTTTATTATTATTGTGTTTTATTTTCTAAAAACTTTGTTTATTTTTATAAAGGGATAGCTAGGGATTCTGTAAAGAGAATAATTTCAGGTGGTCTGCATTTCTTTTCAGCTGGCCTTTAGAGCTCTCATTGCAATAGGTTGTTCATTGTTGTGTAATGTAAGATTTCCAAAGATTGATAATTCTGGGTATGTTTGGTTGACATCGTAGACCTCTTTGGAAAAGTTAATGATTAGTTTTGGAGAAACTTCTATTTGGAATTTGGATTCCAGTATGCAACCTTCTGATATTCTCCCTTATGTGGGTAATTTCTCTGCTCTTATCTGTATGCTATGTTTGTGTAGTTTTAGATACTTGATGGGTGCGTTAGATTATTGGGTTAGCTTTGATGTTGTTTTTTTGTATGATTTGGTGCGATTATGGAGACAGGTTCATTGAAAATTCTTGGGTATGTGTTCATAAGTTTTCTTTGCCTTATTTCATAACCAACTCCTCTGTCTTCATTTATTTTTTGATCGTTCTCAAGTCTCACTTACATCTTGTGTATACAATTTTAAACTTCCGAGTCTTTATATCTTCAATTCACAAGTAGCTATATAAATCAGAAGTGAACTTGTCTCAAGGGAAACAAGGAAATGGCTTTCACGAATGGCTGATTTTGGGGTATTGCTTTAAATAGGTTAGGCTCCATGAGATGGTTGACTTAGGATGGATTTTGAGTGAGTAAAGTTTGAGATAAAGAACAATGAACAATGATGACATGGAAGAGATTGAAGTGCTTGATATAGTTTGTGTGTATGTTCCTTTTTTGGCCAAACTCTTGCAGCTATTAGGAAATCGGACGAAGTTAATTCAAACTAATAGGGTAAATAGAGCCATGTTTTATGTAAATATTTGGCTGTTAGGTAATTATGATTCTGGTGGATGCATTTCAGTATGGTCTATTTTGTTGGTACTCACTGTAACAATGCACAAAAATAGCTATGGTATCTTTTAGCCCGTGGTATAGAGTACGTTTTCTTCTTTAAGGATACGGTTCATGATTTTGATGTAGCTTGAACTGCGATATGTATTGTTTCTTGTCCGTCATTATTTATGTAAGAATCTTGACAAAATTTATTCACATAATAATTTTTTTCTGTGTTTTCAGATTGATCCTCTCAGTAGCTTGGATTGCTCATATTGTCATATATCTATTAATTAGCCCTCCACTTTCTCCTTTCTTAAATGAGGTTTTCATCAAGCTGGATGATATTTGGGGTACTCTCAGAGTATATTTCTCTTCCTTTATGTTCTTGTTCTTGTTAATTAATATGATCTTGATGTCATGTGCTTATTCACCAGGTCTTTTGGGCACTGTTTCATTTGCATTCTTCTGCTTCTATCTACTCCTTGCAGTCATAGCTGGCACAATGATGCTTGGGCTGAAATTAGTTTTCATTACTATTCATCCCATGAAGTAATCATATTCTTTTGTAACCTTATAAGCACGGCTCACTTTGCTTTTTGGACAAGGTCGCACATTTTCCCTTGATTTGTTATCCTTAGGAACATTTGATGTCTTAGTCAAAATACTATCTAGGTTCCTACTAACTTTTGGACAAGGTAACACATTTTCCCTTGATTTTTTTCTCACTTTTCATTGTATCTATATTTTGGTTCCTTACTTTCTATTCAATATTCAATCTCTATGATTTTTTCCTGACTTGAGTGACTATTTAGATGCATTTTCTGAGCTCTGCAGCATTGAATTCTTTGAATTGTTTTCATGTTTTGGAGTAAACAATAATCATAATTATATAATCAATTATTTGAGCTTATATGTACACCATCTCAAACCACAGCGACAACGTGCGGGGTTTTGTACTAGTAATTATCTATAGCTCTTTGGCCAAATTACCATCTACTTGCCTCTCATTTTCTTTCTCTGTCACCATTAGGCATTTAATTTCTTCTACTTTCCAGAAATCCAATTGTTGCCTGATTGTTATATTTTGTATTGCTTATCCATTTTTTAAACTGTTGCTTTATTACTACTAGCAACATTTGATATGATTATGCAGCTGGATTTATATGATGCGCACGGGAAATATAGAAAAAAGAGTTTGCCTAACTACTATATAATTTGATGATATCTTATGTAGCTGGTCGATGAAAATGTGCCTAACTGCTATATAATTTGATGATATCTTGTGCAGCTGATTGATGAACATAAAGACACGTTGGATAAAGCAAAATCTGAGTATAACAAAATGAAAATGCTTGTGGATGAACTGCGGGCATCAGAGGTACTCTGCTGACAAATGCATATCTTTATTAGCAGTCATTCTATATTAGCAAATTGCATACCACTTTGACATTCCAATGCTGATAACTATGACTGTTAAAGTAGAACCTGATTTACAAAGCAGTAGGCACAATATATCACTGACCTAACTCTCCTTTGTTTCTTTTTATCTTCAGTGTAGTTTGTTGTTTTGGTCAAGTACGTTTTGACATTCTTTTGCTTAATCAAAGTTAATAAAACAACCAATTGCTTTAGTATTTTTTCCTAAGCAGTTGTGCATAAAACTTATGATGAGCTAGTTATGTGGAAGCCTGTTTTTGTTTGTCTATGTATGTTTGCAATGAGAAAATTGGAAGGAAACCTAACCATTTATTCTCTGATTGTTTAGATGGGTGCTGCAGAAGCTGAGAGATTTTGCAAGGCATTCCAACACATCCATAAGTTACATTGCTGATACGTTGATTTTCTAAGAATAATACTCTACGGTCATTTTAATGGGTTCTAGTTTATCTGTTTAGTTTTTCTACGATCAATTTGGTTTCCTTATTGAGCTTTAATCTGAATTAGGTTTCTTCAAAGGATACCTTAATTACGCCCTTACAATGCAAATCTTTGTGGAGACGATTCAAAGCAGAGACTGAGTATTGTGTTACTCAAGCTATTTCAGCACAGGTATACCTCATAACTTCTCTTTAAGTTTAAGTTCAGTAGTTAATTTTTTTTTATTATCATTTAATGATGTTATGATAATTGTGTTCGAATGGCAACTACTTGTAGGAATTTGGAAATAGGGTGTGTACATTGTGTCCAAATGAAATTTGGGTCGGACTTCTTGTTTCGTTTATTGGACATCGTTCACTAGTGAAACAAAACATTTGTATGAATAAGATTCCGGGTCATAAGGAAAAACTTTGTACTGAAAAATGAGCTAAGCCTTGACTATTTGACTATTTGGTTTTTAACCCCACATGGTAATATACAACCATTTGAGAATATATTTCTCAGAAGGAAATTTGTATAAGGGTGTTTGATAAAAATGCTTTATACATTTATGTGTGATTATATTTCTATTGTGGTTATCCATATTAGAAGGTTGGTAGTTGGTGCCTGATTATTTGTTTGAATTTTCTAGTACTATGCATCACACCACTTCGACTGAGTACAACGTAAAAAGACCACATCTATCTGGTTGGAAGAAGGCACAAACGTAGATTTTGGATCCTGAAGTAAATGTTAGTGGAGTGCTACTTCGAAGTGATTGCGAATGCAACTTTGGCGGGGGTCATATGAGCATCATTTCGGGAACCCCATTGGAAGTATACTTGCTTTTGATTGTAATTGTAGGGTTGTTGTTGCTTTTATGTAAGATGAGGACATTCAGCTGATTTAAACATAGGTAGTAATGTCGAAAAGGCCAGTAGTGGTTTGATGCACTTACGTAGATAGCTAATTCTTGTACATTGGGATTGCAATGCATGAATATTTTTTTTGCTTTTAGTTGATTTAATAAAATAATCACGTTTGATGAATTTGTTATTATTGATTGAAAAAAATTTACATTTGAATCGACAACAAGTGCTTGAAGAATTGATACACAAATGTTATTTTCTTATAAGATTAAAAAGTTTTATACAACAGTGAATTACTGTTGTCTTTCTTATATAAAACTGTTGTCTATATTTATAATAGTCAACACTTTTACTGGAAAAGTGTTGTTTGAGAACCATGACAGTTAATAAATGTCTTATGATACTACTCGAATAGGTGATACTTACATAAACAACACTTTTTTTTTTTTTTTTCAATCAGACGACAGTGAAAGTATTTTGCACTTGTTCGCGAATTCCTTTCAATTTTGTGATGGTTCAACTCGTTTGGATTGCAGGAAGCTACATCCAAACATAGTTTCAATAGTCAAGGTCCAACACTAAAACTCGATTTCTCAAATTTTAATTTTTGGGTTTCGGGTTTTCAAACTCCTCTCTCGGGTTTCCTACTTTCTTTTTTCCATTCTTTTTCTTTCTTCTTTTCACTATTCTCCTCTTTGTTATCTGGGTTATCTCGAGTAGCTAGTGTGATCAAGCTAATTTGTGTTCTGGTTAATTAAACAAACACACACATACATGGGTTTGATATAAAATTAAACACACTGCCACTAATCCACCCCAGCTAGTGACAGGTGTCACCAATCCATAAACATTTGTGTTGACTCACCCAATTAACAAGATCAAATGACCATTTTGTCCTTACAAGACAAATTACCAAAATGCCCATAGCCTTTCTAGACCTGTAACAAATTTGTCTGAACTCGATTCTAACGTGCCGCATGTCTGCGGAATCAGTGATTCGAGACCTAAACAACGTTACTCAGAAAATGTGCAAAAGGTATTCCAATCAAAAAGTCAACTTTTGACCACTTAATATAGAGGCAAAACGTTCATTTCCTTTTGGTATTTTCGGAATTACCTTTTCCAAATTTCAGGTCGTCACAATCTACCCCCTTAAGGAATTTTGTCCCCAAAATTTGAGTGTATCCCTCCAACAACCATGGAGACAAAGTCTGCATTAGTACCTTGGGTTCCAACCTAAACCCTCATTCGCTATGCGAAAACATAATCGTTATTTCGGCCTTCCAGCTCTTCCCAAGCCATGATAATAAACCTTGACTAGTCTCGAGTCCTATACCAAAATCCCGATTCCTTCCTTATCCAAATTCAACATCTTGACTCTTCTTGAATCCAATCCAACATTCACAATCCATGCCACCACTGGCATGTCTAATCACCTAGCAAAACACCGCAGACTTTACCACATCATATCGAGGATTCTCGATTACACATTAATATCTCAAGTTATCACTCCAATTGACGTATTCACTCAACTATCTCATCCTAGTCCAACTTGCCCATCCATGCTACATTTCTAGCCTTTGAGCTCATTCGTTATTCGAACCCACAAAAGTTCCCCCTATCAGAGCGCAGTATCCAACGTCTGACCCCCAATCCAAGGTCAATTCCATCCCGAACTCTATCTTGGGATCTTACATACCCTCATATCTCATCTCATTGCCATATTGTGCACGGGGTTCTCATTTTGGAGGCATAACATCGACAACACAATCAGTACAACACTACTCTGATACCAAATTGACACGACCCGTCCCAAAAGTACTTTGATAACCATGCATGGTCCTGCTCCCGTATGACAAATCAATCGAAGTTTCGTAAACATCCTTAATACTTGTCAAACAAGGGATAATTGTACTGATTCCCACTTATACCTCTGCCTCTCGAGCAACCCCCGATCTCTGTGCCATGACCTGAAGGGTCATCAAAAACCTCAAAAGTATGAGTGGACAAAAATAACACCGTTTGAAATTACATTTAAAAAATGAACTCTTTCCCGTCCAGGTTAAAACATGCATGCATAGAATAAAACATGACCAACCAGATTTCAAACCATATCACATCACAAACTGTGAAACCATAATTATGTAACGCATTCAAACCCATGCCCCACATTTCCCAAAATTATTTTCATCAAATCACATTATGAAATATGGACACCAATATCCATAACCAATCTAAGTCAATCATTGACTCCCCTGAGGATTAGTCGTTTGAGAAACACCCCGAGCTTTGGCTGTTTAGGAACAACCACGATGACCACAATAACAACAATAACTCTGAGCATGTAATGACCTGTCTCGAGTTTCAAGATTAAGTTGTTAATTAAATAAATATTATCGTGAATAATCCGGGATTAGTCGAGGAAATTCAGACGGACGGTGTAAAATGACGATTTTTCCCTTAGGAATGGGCAAAAAGTTGACTTTTAACCTGGGTGGTCAAATGCACGAGGACCGATGAACATTGCGTAGATCAGGACGTTACGAGTCCATAGATAGGTGGTACGTCAAAATCGAACGTTCGACGGGAAAGTTATGGTTCATAGAAGGAAAATGATACTATTCATGCAAACCGAGAAATGTGGAAAAATGTCATTTTTGGATTGGATTGGAAATCTAGGTGGACTAATCAATGTGTGACACCTGTCCCTCATCTGATTGGCCCAAAACCCAAACAATTAGGATATTTTTTATTTCATCTTCTTTGTTTTTCCTAACCCGAAATCGACTCAAACCCATCCCAAAACACACACACACACCTTCACCATTCTTCATCCTCTGTGTCTGGACTGTGAAGGAAAGTGAGAGAATGAGGGGATACGAGCACAGGGATAGCAACGGCGTGGACGGTGGCCGAAAAACTATGAAGGTAAGTTTTTGGTTTCAAAATTTGAGTTTGAATTCTAGAGGTTGTTAGGGGTT
Source organism: Prinsepia uniflora (assembly GCA_032719365.1). NCBI lineage: Eukaryota > Viridiplantae > Streptophyta > Magnoliopsida > Rosales > Rosaceae > Prinsepia > Prinsepia uniflora. Next base: position 24,126,783 of record CM064876.1, read on the forward strand.
TTTGTTAATTGAAACCTATTCCTTGGGTCATTGCGAGGCTGAGAGACCAAGAATGGAAGGCTGAGGTTGCTGGAGTCGATGGCACGGCAAGGTTCCAGGTGGTCGGATTGTTCATCGTTTGGAGGCGAGTTTCTAATTAGTTTTTCTTGGTTTTGAGTCGATTGAGCGGTTACTGGGGATGAGACGATCGTATAGGGACAAGAATGGATCAAAATGGTTGAAAATTTGAGGTTTTAGAATCGGGTCTTACGACCGAGTTTAGAGAAATGGGCTGACTCGTCGCGAGGTAGGGGGTGACGACGTCAGCATGTTGACGACATCATGTCAGGTTGTCAGTCCAGGTGGCCCAATAGGAAGTCGACATGTGTGACTACTAGTGCCCAGTCAGCACTGACATGTTAGTGACGTGGACCAATCAAATGGTGCCACGTGTCACTAACATGTCAGTGATGTGGACCAACCAGCTGCTGACACATGGCACCTATCAGATGACATCATGCTGATGTCAACAGTGACGTTAGCGTTGATCGACCGTTGACTAACCGTTGATCAATGTTGACTTTGACCCGTGCGTGGGGGTGCGTGTGCATGGATTTCGAGGTGGGATCTGTACCAGTGTAAAGTTTCAATGATCCGGATCCAATGGTGGTGGTTTCAAGTCGATCGGAGATCGTTAGGTTGGTTAAATTGAGATTTCTAGCCAAGGGATGCATGTCCGGCACACGTTGACTTTTCCGGGAGTTTTAGGGGTTTATGCCATAGACTGGTATAGCTGGCTAATGACCTTCATGTGTGATTTAGATAGGTCTAGATGACCCGGAGAGGTTGGATTAGCTCGAAGAGGATTATGGCGAGGATTTCAAGGCGCAACAAGGACGGTCTGTGAGTAGACACTTATTTTCTAAATATGATGCATGCATAATTATTTTATATGTTCTATATCTATAATTTGAAATGCCTTGAGTGCATATGATTGTGGTATTTCGTATTACATATTTGCAAGTATTTTTAGGATTTATACTTTATGTTGTGGTTTTATATGTGCTTGTGGAATGATTTCGAATTTGGAAATATGGAATCGGGCTTGAGACCCATTTGAATTATGAACTATTGGACTTGAAGTCCATTTGATTTACTGAGGTATCGGGCTGGAGGCCCATTTGGTTTATACTATCGGGCTTAAGGTCTAGTTGGTTATGATATTGGGCATGAGTCCTATTTGTGGTTTATGATATTGGAATTATGGAAATGGTTTATGGAAATTACATCTCGGGCTGAGACCCTATTGAAATGGATTTGATTTCGGTTTTTAAACTATACCATCCTTGTGAGTGGTTTGTCTCCTACAGAGGTCAGGGACACTGGAGTAGTCACGGAGCATTGCCGGAGAGGGGTCATCCGTAGGAGGCTCAGAATCAAGATTGCTATTATTAGACATCTTGGATGTTATACCCGGACTGAGTTTGGGGTAAAGGCTCGGATTGAGACCCCGAGCGGCACCCGTAGCCTTAGACCGTGACATTATTAGACATTTGGGGTGTCAGGCATTTGGGATGCCAAGGATTGCTAAACTATATTTTACTCGATTGGTATTTATGTGTTATTGGTTTTGGGCAGGGACCCACATACTTGGTTTTGGGCTGAGCTCCCACATTGTTTGGCTTTACAATATTGGGCTAAGGCCCTAATGATTTGAGGAAGGAAATGGCTTTGATTTGATAAACGATTTTATTAAGTTTGATTTAATTTGAGTTAACTGGTTTTCGAATGCATGCATGCTTTTAGTGAATGGTATAAATGTCTTTTCTGAAATGTATTTTAATGGTTTTTAATACCCTTCATGACACGACCTACCCCCAATCCCCCGGGATTAAGGGGTAAGCCATGCTCCCATCTAACTTACGTGCGACATGAAGGTTAAACTGACGTCCAACCTCCACGTAACACATAAGCTGGACAAGGGATTCCCAAGCGAACCGTCCAAAAATTTCCGGACTTCTCAGAGCGCGCAGAACCTACTATGGATTACGTGTGTGATGTCTCCGTCTCTCTTTACCAACAGCCCGCACCGCAACTGACAAGACCCGCCCCGATCCTCTCTGGGACCACATGGGGACGTGCCCTGTTCCCGTCTGACACCCGAAATACATACCAATTTTAACCTCAAACAATCAAATGCATAAATAACCAAATTAAAGTTATACATCAAATCCGATTAAACAGATGTCAGACAAGGGATGAAATCCAAACTACAAGTTGCGAGCATGACTCTAACATAAACCTGCGGGTACACCACCCAACAGGGGTTCAGGTACGCAGAAGTGGATCTATGCCTCAGCCTTAGGTTCCTCCTCTACCTCATTAGCACGACCTGGAGGGGTTACCAAAACATTAAGGGTGAGTGGACCGAAACTCAAGTTTATAAAATCATTTGATAAGTAAAACATATAATTTACCCCTCCGTTTTCCAAACATGCATGCAACCGAATTTAAAACCATCAATCATATAATATAAACCATAAGGCATATAATAAAACCATAAACATAATTTTAGCCACTGCACTATACACTCCAATCCCGACATCCCTGATGTCCGACGTCCAATAAGGTCACAATCACAAGGCTACGCGTGCCACTCGGGTCTCAATTTCCTAGTTCAATCCCCGAACCCCGTTCGGGTACAGCATCCCCGATGCTTAGCGTCATAGACGCTGGACGTACTAGACGTCCGTGACCTCTCCGGGGTACCTCATCCGGAGGAGACAGTATCATATGGAAGGATCTATACAGTGCAGTACCAAATACATTTTATTGATATCCACATGCAAAACATATGTGTATACATAGGTAAAATCCAAACCGATCGTTACGTTTCATCAGACGGGTCTCATGCCCAAATACCGTGAAACGTGCCATAACCGAAATTTCAATATAATCAAAACCATTTCTTGATTCCAGCATGTGAACATATAAGTAAATCAGAAAACATTTAAGCATGCAAGGGTTTAATGAAATCGGGCCCACTCACAGTACAATCCTGCTAGGAACCGAACGTATACCCTCATCCTGGTACAAATTTACAATCCCTGTCAAGTCCAAAGTATTCGTAAAGGTCAATTTAAACCCCTAACATTCAACCATGAAATCCTAGGCTGAAACAGGCAAGGAAAAGCCGCCCGAACGCGCTTCCCAAGGCAATAAACCTCATTTTGACCAACTTAATGATCTCCGATCGACCCGAAACCACCGCCATTGGATTCGGATCGTCGAAACCTAAAGAATAGTGGTGGTCCCACCAAAAACACTGTTCACACGCGCCCCCACGCGCCGGTCAACGCGTCGGTTAACGCAGGAACAGTCCCTGCTGACGTCATCGCTGATGTCACTGCTGACATCAGCATGACGTCATGCTGACAGCTGTCAGGTCTGACATGTCAGACTCTGATAGGTGCCACGTGTCAACACCCGATTAGTCCACCTCACTGATCTGTCAGTCCACATGTCAGATCTGACATGTGCCACGTGTCAGCACGGCACTGGTCCACGTCACTGACATGTCAGTGACACGTGGTAGTCCCTGACTGGGCCACGTGACTGACATGTCAGTGCTGACTGTGCACTGACATGTGACACGTGTCGTCTCATGATTGGTCCATGTCACCTGACAGGTCTGACAGGGTGCCACGTCATCACCTCTGTCCTCAGACGGTTTGACCCGTATCTCTGCAACTCGGGTCGATCAGACCCGCGATCATGACCCGGTCACCATTTCATCAATTTTCAACCATTTCAGTCCTAGTTTGTTCCTAGATGCTCGTCTCAATCCCAGAAAGGGTTCTAGCTAATTAAAATCGACAAAAACAGACAGGATCGAAGGCTTACCTCGATGAACAGACCTGGTTCTCCCGTCGTCTTTTGTACTCCGTTCAGGCTACCTCTGGTCACGCAATTGAGCCCAATAGGTTCCTAACAGTCCCTAGAGTTGATTAGGGTAAATAGAAACCAAAACTAAACGTTGGAATTCAAGTTACCAAATCCTGAGTTTTTGAAACCGTTTCGGGTTTTAAAACCAGCTCACCTCGCCGCCGCCTGCCGCCGTTCACCGCCGTGCCTCAGTCCTTCTCCGTGAGTCCAGCAACGCACAGACACAGAGACAGGGTGTAGTGCGTAAGTGTTGGATCAATGGACAGTGAGTGAGGGTGTCGGGTGAGAAAATATATAGAAATGGAGGGAAAAGGATGGACGGTCCAAATTAGATCTAAGAAATGAGATCAATGGCTAGGATTAGATATGGAGGTTTTCAGATCAAAGGTTAAGATTAAAAGATGATTTAAATCCTAAATAAATGCTTAGTGGAGCTTGATCCAATCTAACCAATGGGTGAGTGACACTTGTCACTCACCAGGTGTCCTCCAATCAGAATTTCAGAATAAAATATTCGACACGAAAACCGAGACACGAACCTCCCGATTTCACGTTTCTGACCATAACTTCCTCGTACGAAGTCTGATTTCGGCGTGCCGCCTGTCTACAGACTCAGGACGTCGAGACCTACCTAACGGTCCTTGAGTCATGTGAAAATTAGTTGCCAAACGAAAAGTCAACATTTTCGCCCCTGAAGTCCAAATTACGATAAGGCCCCTGAACTTCCGATAGTCATAACTTTTTCCCCGATCGTCCGAATTGGACGTGCCACCTGTCTATGAACTCGTGATGTCCCGAAATACGTCACGGTCACTGGTCAAAGTCCATTTGACCCATCAATCAAAAAGTCAACAATTTGGCCATACCATTCACAAGGGTAAAAATGTCAATTCATATGTTAAATTTCAATATTAAAATCCTCGAATGTCTGGGGTGTTACAGCAACAACCTAGAAGGTATCGAAAAGCATAAAAGACTGTGAGTGGACAAAAATAAATAATACGTTTTGAAAACAGGTTAGAGAAAAGTACATTTATACCCTCCACGCAAAAACCAATGCATGCATATGAAAACCTTATCTTAAAACCATTCATATCCAAGATAAGAAAACCATCAATGAAAATCGGAATCATTTCTTTTTCTCAAATCCGTAACTCAAATCCAGGGCCTCAGCCCAAGATCACACAACCTCATCAAAGTACTGGAACTCAGCCCAAAACTCATTAAATCCAATCATCCGGGCCACAACCCAAAACATCTGAAAACTAGTGAAAAACCAAAGTAAAACATAAATCAATCAAGTTGCTGGATCTCAAGCGCGCCGAGTCTTTAAATTCAAAACACATGCGCATAATCAGGCTTTCCCGGGATATCAACGAGTCTTTAAACTCAAAACACAATCAACATGCATCAGGGGATATCACAATAACCGAGTCTTTAAACTCAAAACATATCAATCCAGGGCCATCCCCGTCATCAATCAACCGAGTCTTTAAACTCAAAGCCAGATCCAGCCATATCCGGGTCTTTAAACCCAAAACCAAGTTACAACGGGTCTTTAAACCAAAACCAAGTGAAAATTATAGAAAATCCATATCCGAATTCGAAATCATGATTCCATAAGCTAGCATCCGGAATCATCATTCCGAACCCAAATCCAAAAATTCACTTTCAAGCTCCAAAACCAAATCATCATTTCCGAAATCCAGTTCCAAAACCCTAAATCACATTTATCGAAACCACTTTTATGAATAGGGCTTCAAGCCCGAAATCACTTTTTCCAAAATCGATTGTGAATATTGAAATCAAATCATAATCCATACTTCAAATCCCAAAATCAAACTCCAAAACTATGATCAAATCGCAACGTAAATCGTAAGCTCGTAAAACGTACAAATACGTAATTATCTCGAAATATGTGCAAAACCGTAAATCATCAAGATCATAATCATAATCACAGAATCACGTATAGAAAACATATAAAAACATTTATGCATGCATCAAGAGTTAGAAAGCAAAGTCCACTCACAGACCATTAGCGTCGCCGCCTCGATACGCATGCATTTACGCTTTCCCGGCTAATCCACTATCACCGAACTTCCCGAACCTGTCCAAAGCCCATAATAAGGTCACTAACTACTTCACAATGTTTATACTAAAGCCCCGTAATTTTTTGGATTTTTTAACTATTTTTAAACGAGCCCTAAAACCTTCGGACATCCCGAAACATATCGAGACGATGTCCGATCGACTCGAAACCAGTATTAAAATATTCGTTACATCGAATACTTTAAAAGTCGTGTTGAAAGCTTCCTCGGATTCTATGGCACGCGCCCCTATGTGCCTCCCAAAGGGGCTGCGCATGGGCCTCACGCACCAAGGAACAGTCTCCTTCAAGCTCTGTCAGACCGGGTTCGAACCGGTCCGGTCTAGCCTGGTCCAGCCGAATCGACGAGGCCGATTCAAGGCTAATTTTCATCCTTTTTCATCCTGATTTTCCTCCTTTTGATTCCTACGTGTTTGTCTCTTTATTTACAACTGATTTATAACCTAAACACATGAATATGAACCCTGGAACTTACCTCCCAATTCGAAGGACAAACCTCCACCTTCCACCGTCGTGTTTCTGCAACTCTGACCACCTCCAACCTTTCTTCCACTTTTAAACGTCTCACCTGAACCTCCAGAACACCATCCCCTCATTAAGATCAATCCACAAACACTACAACATCAATTACCATTTTTTATTTAAAAAAATCGAATCTCACGGTAACACACCTTACCGTCCTTCTCAGATGTCAAATTCAATACTAGTTGACTTATATGACCTCCATAAACGTGTTTCAATAGTTAGAATCCATCATTATATACTAAAAACAAGCAGCTACAGTTTGAACCATAAATTTACCGCGCCAGGTTTGCTGGCCACCGTCCACAACGACCCTCCACGGTGGCACCACTAGAGTCATCTCATCACCCCCTTCATCTTTTCTTCACACACTATCGACAAGTGTTGAGATTTGAGGGTTGTATGGCTTTGAGAACACGATCATCCTCTGTTTTCTCACGGTTTGTTTCACGGTCAGGGTCACCCTCCACTGCAACCCCCGTGATCAAGCCACCACCATCCATCCATTGTCCTCAGCCTCTCCTTTTCTTAGTCACTCTTAACGGGTTAGGGTTTAGGTTTGAAGGAACTGGGTTCACAGTCACAAACACTAACTAGTCCTCTGTTTCTCTGTTTTCCCATAATTGTGCAACCAATGTTTAAAACCTGAGACATTGTGAGGCGGTGAGAGGGTTCTACAAGCCTCAAGATTGGGCCAGGTGTCCAATTTCCTGTGGGCAAATTTCAAGAGTAGCCAAGTGTCCCCTGATCACTGGGCACCAATCCCAATGCAAGCCAATTGACCAAAATTCCCCTTTACACCAAATTACCATTTTGCCCTTTGCACACTTAGACCGAAATCCGAATCATTCGAAACCAGATGATAGCATACCGCTTGTCGTTGTACTCAAAGAATTGAGACCTACCTAACGGTCCTCGAAGTACGTAAAAAATAGTTGTCATATAAAAAGTCAACTGTTGGCCCCGTTTCCACCAATTTACTAAAATACCCCTAAATTTTGGAGCGTCATAACTTCTTCCTCGAATGTCGAAATCGGACGTGCCACCTGTCTATGAACTCGTGTCGTCCTGAACTACGTCACAGTTATCGGCCAACGTCTGTTTGATCGTTTGAATCAAAAGTCAACATTTCGCCCATTCTAGGGGCAAAACCGTCATTTCTCACCGTCCGACCGAAATCACCCAACTAATCACTGATTAACATCACTAATATGTCATTAACCACTAATCCAATATCAATTCCTAAGACGGGTCGTTACACTTCAGGTTGATTGCGGGTTGTAGCAGAGACCGAGACATCACGCTCCTCCACTGATCCTAGCGCACTCCGGAAACCCCGAGAGAGTTAAGGTTTGGGTTATCCCTTGTCTGGCATGTGGTGTCAGACGAGAGTATGGCACATCCCACGTTAATCCGGGAGGGGATTGGGATGGGTCGTGTCAAGTGGTATCAGAGCACGGTTCGCTCTTGATGTGTCGCGCATGTGCAAGATGTGATATTTCTACGAGTACGACAGCCCGTCATCAACCTGGTAGTTAGGGTAAAAAGTAGGAGAGTCTCGTGGAAACCTAACCTTGGTACGATTGTGTTTGGCATCATGTGTCGTAGTTATGCCGTGGTTGAGCAGTAGTAGACCTGAGTAGGGTTGAGTGGACCCATTTAGGGTAGGGTTTTCTCGTGTACTATCGGTTGGAAACCACAGAGTGTCAGTGAGTGAATTAGGACTTGGTGTGACGGCTCTTTGAAGTTGAGGTCGTTGAGCGGTCAGGTTAGTTGTACTGCAAGAGCAGCCAGGTTCATGATAACCCTAGTTTGAGGTTGGTTGGTCTGAAATTAGAGTCAAATAGTGGGACCCAATTCATGAGTACAATTATGAGATGATATAGGATCTCAAGGTGGACCAATCGGGGGATTATAGGCTTGTGAGAGGATTGTACGAGAAACTCATCACTGTTATCAGCGGTCGATATAGGCAGTGCGTTGATTCTTGAGGACAGAGTCCTGATAGCGAAGTACTTTCTTAGTTGAGGTGGTGGCAGACATCGCTATCGAGGGTAGTTGTAGTTGAGACTATTGAGAATTGGGTGATGTTCGAGGAAAGTTCTTTTCTTGTGTGGTTTACCCAGAGTTGGTGAGTTATGAGGGAGGCGGAGCTCCTCCGACATGAGCAAGGTTTGATTGTCAACTCGGTATGACCAAAGAATGTGATTCAGTTGCGGAGTGGTCATGTTCGGTGTTGAGTAGACAATGAAGATTTGTCAGTTTGTATTGAGTCTTGGGAGTGTGACCCAAGTGACAGTTGTGGTATTTCAGGTCGGGATGAGTTGGATGGAATCCCAACAGTGACTGAGTGGTTCTTAATGACGCAGGGACATCATGGAAATTAGTGGATTTGGGGAGCTAAAGATAATTCGACAAAACCCGAGGGCAGTTGGACTAGTATAGTGGTAGCGGTTGAGCGGAACAGAGAGGATCCCGAATGGATCAGTGAGTTAAACTTTAGTTGGTTTACTTAAGGTATGGGATACTTGGTTTGGTGATAAGTTACCTAGCGGTGGTGAGACAAAGGTTTTATCTTGCCTTGGAAAGTGTGCACGAGTGTCGGTTGCAAGAGTTGAACCTATATGTGTCGGAAAGTGAGAAGTAGATAGTTCCATCACTACCTTTTGGATGTGCATAAAAGGTATAAAACAAACAGGCAAGGTTTGACTTTCAATTGGATCATTTTTCGAGACACATGGATTGATGTCCGAGTAAGTTACGACTTAGGGGCCAAGAGGTTACGACAGAGTTGAGGACTCGAGAGTCCATTGGTAGGACTTGACGCTCAATTGACTAGTGTCACTGGTAGGAGATACTCGTTTCGATGAAACTTCGGGAGTTGGTTTCGATCAGGACGAATACACGTCTTCTTCTTCTAATACATATACTTTCTTCTCCAGTGAACTTCTCATCACTTTTGCAAGTAGATGTTGGAAAAGGTTGGGCTAAAGGGAGAATGATTTGGATGTGAGAAGATCACACAGTAGATATCAACATATAGTATTGGTTGGTGAAGGAGACTTATCATTTTCTGATTCTGTGCTAGTGGCATGGTTGCATTTCCTTTGGTGTCAGAATGTTAGGATAGGAAGTGCGCTAAATTTGAATGAGTTGAGGAGAAAAGGGTGCTTGGTGTTATCTGAAGTGGTAAGTGTAGTAGGATTGGTATTTACACTCACGTAGGATGAATTTTGATGTCATAGTCTTGGATTATTGTAACGACCCGTCCCAAATTTTTGGGATTAATTAAGAATTAATTGAGGATTATCGAGGCTAATCGGGAATTAGACGAGGATTGTCAGACATTCGGGATGAAATTACATTTTTCCCCTAGACGAAGGTAAACAATTAACTTTTGACTCGGGAGGTCCGATGCACGAGGACCGAGGACCGTTACATAGATCGAGTTGATATGAGTCCGTAGACAAGCGACACGTCAAAATCGGACATTCGACGAGAAAGTTACCGGTCACGGAAGGTTCGAGGTACTATTGCATGTTTTACAAGACGAGTGCCTTTTGTCCTATTGTAAGGCCCATATATTTTAGTCAGGCCCAATGGATGAGTGTCAAGCTTCACTCATCGATTACCCAACCCTTTTACATACATGCATATCCATTCCCTTAGTTTCATTCATCTTCTTTGTTTTTCCTAACTCGAAACACTTATGCAACACCACAATCCACCTCAACCTGCACAAACCTTCACCCTCTGCTGTTGGTGTGAATGGAGAAGTGAGAAAGGAGGTCGAGGCGAGCTGAACGGTGGCAACGGCGTGGGCCGTCATGCACGGTGGCCAAGGACCCTACATAGTGAGTTTTCATTTGAAATTTCGAGGTTCATATTTAAGGGTTATGGGGCTGTTTGATGGATTAGGATAGTTTCCTAGGACCCAGACGACCCTTTTGGGACAGGTTTAGAAGGCTGAGGCGACAAGAGTTGGCTGGAATCCAAGTTTGAAGATGAAGCTCACTGTTCATCTATTCCAGGTTAGATTCTTGTATGATTTTTTTGGTTTTGAGTAGATAGACTTGTTTATGGATTGATGACGATCAGTTAGGAAGAAACTAGGACAAAAACGGTACAGTATTGAGAAAGTTAGAGTCAGGTTGGGTCGCGGGTCTCCGCGACCCGTTACAATCAACCATGTCAACACGGATTGACAGGACCCGTCCCAACTGGACGTCAAAAACCGTGCCCGGTCCTGCTCCCGTCTGACAAGTCAACTAAAGGTCCGAAACTCCCCTTCAGTGCTTGCCAGACAAGGGATGTTCGCGCGGATTTCTGCTGCTGTCACTGCCTCACGATCAGTCCCGAGCGTCGTACCACGGCCTGGAGGGTCACAAAACAGAAAAGGTGTGAGTGGACAAAAATGACCTCTTATAAAAACATATTTCAAAATACAATCTTACCCTTCAGTTTTCACAATCTTGCATGCATAACGTAAAACATGAGTGATCGATAAAATCAAAACATATTTTCCCATGGTCCATAAAACTCATGTTCACCAAATCAGTTTATGTTATAAAACATCAAATCCCGGCTCTCAGGCCAAAACATGTGAAAACATAATCACCTGGCCACAAGGACCAAAAACCCGTACTCAAAACCAGTACATCATCACAACCAATACCAATCAGCATTACTTACCAGTGCACAATAAATATATCAATCCAATCAATCCGCACTACTCACGAGTGCATAAAATATCACCAATCACATCTGCACTACTCACCAGTGCACAATCAATCAAACTGTACTACTCACAAGTGCTGCACTACGCGTAGGCCAATATCCAGTCACTCTCTCGGGAATAAACACCTCTGGGCTCAACCTCCTCGGGCTCAGTCACCTCTGGGCGAACACATCCCCAGGATCAGACACCTCCGAGTGGTACATCCAGGCTCAGTATCATCCGAGAAGCTGACTACCATAGGATCAACTCCCGATCCTACAATCACATCCCCCAAGCTCCGGTCGTCTGGGTAATCCCCCCAAGCACCGACCGTCTGGGAATATCACAATCACAATGAACACCATCCCGGGAATTACATCCCAAAACATTTCAATCAAATCTTGACTTCATACCAAGTCAAGGTCATTCTCAACTGGGTCTCAAGCCCAAAATACCTTTTACACATAAACCGTTAAAATCACATTTAAATCAATAGAATAATCCGAAAATCATCATTGGCTCACCAACCAAGTCAATACATCATTTTAGAAATCATTTAGGCTCCGGGCCTAGCCCAAAACATCATTTGCACGTACCTCGTAAAACGTGCCCGAAAGACTGATTAAAATAATCATAAAATCACAAAAATAATTAATTTCATCAAATTCACAAGTGACTCCAAAACCGAGTCAAAATCACTATTCACTTGGGTTATCATGCCCAAAATATCATTATCACGCAAATCCATGCGTTGCAACCTCCGTTGCCATTTTCACGTAAATCCACAAAATTGACCCTTGACTCATTCCCGAGTCATCACATCATTTTTCGATCCATGACTCAATAATCTGAGTCCAACCATTATTTTCAATCAATTCCAACCAATTTTAATCCCGGACTCACAAACCAAGTCCAAACATCATTTTTACCAAATTTCGTAATTTCTCGAAAATCACCCAAAATAATAATATAATAATTATAAAACCGAGAAATTACCGGATTGAAACACAAATCATGCCCAAGCATATAAAATCATATAATAAGGCATTTAAATCATATATGCATGCATCACGGTTAGAAAACAAAGTCCACTCACACACACCGTCCAAAACGGTCCGTTTCCGAGCTGCACGTTTTTCCGTAAAATCTGGAAATCACAACTCCTGTCCAAAATCATTATAGAGGGTTACTAACATCTCAAAATACAACATATAATTTTCCCCAATTTTTCCGGGATTTAAATACGTATTTTTAACGTAATACAAAACTTCGGATACGCGGAACATTATCGAAACAATATCCGATTTCACCGAAATCAACGTCAAAATGTTCGTTACACTGAGAGGATCAAAAGTCATGTTGACCTCACCTTGAGACTAGGCCGGACGCGCCCCCATGCGCCGCCGTGAGTGGCTGCGCGTGAAATCCACGCGCCTGCTACAGTGTCACCGTCCCAACCCGTTTGTCTGTAAAACGGGCCATTTAACCCGCGAGGCGACCCGGTTTGTTTTCTGTCAATTCGACATTGATTCCACCAATTGAACATTCAGTCAGTTTCGATTCAAGTCTAATTAGAGTTCTGTGGACTTAATTACAAGCAACATTACCTCTAATCCTCACGATCACAGATGATCAATCGAAGAACATCCGGCCACTGTTCATCCTTCGAAAACCATCAAACCTTCTTGACTTCGTTCAATTGATTCAACCAGAAGCATTAGTGGACTCCGTTAAACATTTCCCCCAACTCAATTGCATCAATCCAATGCTCAATCTTCACGACTCAAACTCGAACATCCGTACACTGTGCATCCATGGAGCTTCATCAATCTCCAGTGTTTTCCTTCAATTGATGAACCCAGAAGCATCGTGGGATCCTCAGGAACACAATCCCCACATCAATTTCGTCAATCAAAGCCTCAATTCCCTCGACTCAACCTCGAATTTCATCCTCTGTCACCAAATGTGTTCAGAGTCAAAACAACACCAATTTCCTTCGTTCTTTCGACGTTTCTGATCGTAATGATCCCAGGAAGCTCGAAGTGAGTTCAATTTCGATCCTCACGGCTCAATTCCCAGTATTTGAATTTCCCCCCCAATTTTTCTAAATTTTCGATTCTCAGCCTCCAGCCCCCAATCGACCCTCAGTGTTTCCCCAGTTTAATCCTCTCTCACAATCTCACAAATTCCCCTCAAAACTGGATGTGAAAGGGAGCTCAATTCTCCCAATTCTGATTCCCCCTCTCACGGGTAAGAAAAACAAAGAAGAAGAAAAATGGGGAAAAAGATGGAGGAATGATGGTGTAGGAATGATGATGTAGTAATGATAGTATTGGGAGGGAAACATGGAGCTGGAATCAAGGGATGGGTGACACTTGTCACTCATCCGGATGTGCACAGTCACCGGGTACTGTTCATATTAAAATATTATTTTATTCTCGGTTCGTTCGGTTAATCGAGCCTGATTCCGTGACCATAACTTCGTCGTCGAATCTCCGATTTCGGCATGCCGCCTGTCGTTGGATTCGTATCGACGAGACCTACGTAACGGTCCTTGGCCCCCGTCCATCGGACCTCCCGATCAAAAAGTTAACATTTGGCCCCTACTATGCCAAATTACCAAAATACCCCTCATCAACCGATCATCATAACTTTCACTACGAATTTCGGAATCGAACGTGCCACTTGTCTATGAACTCGTGACGTCTCGAACTACGTCACAGTCATTGGTCAAAGTCCGTTTGACCGCCCGAACTAAAAGTCAACATTTTGCCCACGCTAGGGGTAAAACGGTCATTTTGCACGTTTCGTCCGATTTCACTCAACTAATCCCCGATTAGTCATTCTAAATCATAATTAATTAATATTCAATCCCGATATTCGGGACGGGTCCTTACACGGATAGAGGAAGGAGACGATGATGATGTCATCAGTTGACATAATCATCTGAAATGTGTTAGAGGTGGACCAATGGGACGCTACCATGTGGCAGTTGTCAGGTATAGTCAGCTTGACATGTCAAACCACGTGGACCAATCGGGTGGTGCCACGTGGCAGACTATCAGAGGTGTCAGAGGACACGTGGTAGACATGTGGACTAATCAGTGTGTGACACGTGGCACCATCAGATCTATTTGAGATGACGTCATGGTGAGGTCAGCATTAACTTTGATCGATGACTGCTGACGTCAGTGTTGACTTTTTGTTCAATGTTGACCAGCCACTTTGACCTGCACGTGGGGACGCATGGGCACACATTTTGAGGTGGGATCTTGACCATTTTAAAGGTTTCGACGATACGAATCCAATAATGGTGGTTTCGAGTCTATTAGAGATCGTTAGGGTGATCAAATTGAGGTTTAAAGCCTAGGGAAGTGGGTCTGGTACACGTTGACTTTTCTGAGAATATTGGGGGTTCTTGATTAGGACTTGTCTAGGTTGGTAGTAATCTTTGAGTATATTTTGGACAGGTCGGGATGACCCGAAAAGGTCGGATTAGCCCAGAGAGGCTTATAACACGCGTATCGAGGTGCAACTTGGATAGTCTGTGAGTGAAATTTGTTTTATGGATATGATGCATGCATAAAAGTTTTATATGTGTTTATGAACATGATTTTAGATGACATGAGTGCATGTGTTTTAATTATGATTTGTGTTGATGACTTGGCATTTTCGGAGGAAAATGTGTTATTGCACGTAGTTCGATATTTCAGTTTTATACGATGGTTGAGCTTCGGCTGAGTATACTACGTGATTGTGTTTTATGTGATTCTGAAGGTTTCACGGAGAGGCGTGAAATTGAGGAACTAATTTACGATTTTGGAGGATTTCACGGAGATGCTTGAAATCGTGATTCGAGCATGAGTCCCAGTTGAACGACGATTTGAAAGTGTTTTGGAAATGAGAAATGGTTTTCAACTTTGGAAATATCTTTCGGGTGTATGACCCAGTTGATTTGAGGTTCGACTTAGAGTATATCTTTCGGGCTGTGATCCATTTGATGATGTTCCGTGCTTGAGGCCCTATTGACGATGGCATTCGGGTGAGTGCTGGATGATATGACGCTCGCCTTTGGACTGCAAATGTGTTCCTTCTGGAGAGGTCCCTATGCAGTTGTAACGACCCGGAAATTCGAAAAAGGAAAAATTGATGGAAATGACGATTTTGCCCCTAGGTATAAGGGCCGAAAGTTGACTTTTTATTCGGGACCTTGTTTGGACTTTCCAGGGAGACCGTTGGATAGGTCTCGGGATGCTGAATCCGTAGACAGGCGGCATGCGTCAATCGGAGTCTGAATGAAAAAGTTACGGGCCTAGAATTGTGAGGGGCATTTTGGTAATTTGCTATGGCTAGGGCAAAATGGGAATTTTCTGCAGCAGGGGTAATTGGATAATTTAAGTGGCTGATTCAGCCTATTGGGATAAGGATTATTCATTAAGTGACATTTGTCACTTTAAGAAGAAGATTAGTGGCTTTGAATGCCTAACAAAACAAATGAACCCGCCCAAATCCCCTTGCTTAATTCGATCAAATTGATCGGTGAAGGAAGCCAACATATAACACCTGAGACGGGAAGAGGAAGCCACAGAGAAAATTGAGTGAAAACTGAGAGGAATTGGACCTGGAACCATACTGAGAACAAAACCGAAAAACTGCCCAAAACAATTAGTGTCAAATTTGATTTCTTAGACGGTTTTGATTGAAATTGACGTGCTATTTAATCTGCTGGGAGCTAAACGAATCAAACCAAATCGATTGGGCAAGAAATTGGTGGAGATTTGACGAAGAATAGCCCCTGCGACATTGTTGAATTTTGGAGTTTGAGTTCGACTACTTGGAGGTAAGAAACCTTGAAATTGATTTCAAATTTGTGTTTAGAATGGACGTGGGATGCTTCCTGTGTGATTAATTGAATGAAACTGGTTGAGTTTGGGTAGAACCCGATTTAGGACCCGTCGGGTACCTATGTTGAGTCGAGGGCTTTTAGGAATTGTTTCATCAAATTGAAGTCACCGATCACTAATAAGTATGGAATGGATGGAAATGAGTGAAAGAAATGGAGAAATTGGGGTCGAATTGATGGAGAACAGATCGGGTTGCATCGCGGGTTACAGACCCGTATAACAGGGAGTCGGGTTACAGGGACGACACTGTTCACGCACGTGGCTTTCACGCGCATCCGGTTGCGGCGGCACGTGAGGGTGCGTGGTGAGTTTTCTGAGGAAGTTTTCAACAGGTGTTTTACTCTATGTAATGTTACGAACATTTTAGAGTTGGTTTCGAGTCAATCGGACACCGTCTCGATAATGTTTCGAGGGTCTGAAGGTTTATGTTATCTTTTAAAATAATATTTAAATCCCAAAAAATAGGGGGAATTGAAATGATGTAAATTGAGTTGTTAGTAACCCTGTATAATGATTTTGGACAGGATTCGAGATTCCTGGCAAGTGTCGGAAATTACGAAAACACGTGCAGCTCGGGAAGCGAGCAGTTTGGATGGTGTGTGAGTGGACGTTTGTTTTATAAACCATGATGCATGCATAGTTAATTTTTTTACATGATTGATTGCATGATGTGACTTGCAATGATGTCTTGATGATGTGGCATGATTATGTGTGATTTAATGATTATTTTAATCGGTCTTTCGGGCACATTTTACGAGAAATGTGTAAATGGTATTTTGGGCTAGGCCCGGAGTCAAAAAGGTTTTGAAAAGGATATTTTGACTTAATTGATGAGTCAATGATGATTTCTGGATTATTTTAATGTTTTCAATGTGATTTTACGTATAATTGGTATTTGAGGTTGAAACCCTGTCGGGAATGCTTTTGACTTGGTTTGAAGTCAATGATATGATTGATATATGTTTGTGATACGGATTGTGTTTGTGATTGTGGATACTGGATCATGTTCTGGATGGTGCAAGTGCAGTTCGTAGACGTGACTCGGATGTTGCGTGAGTGCAGTTCCCGAGTATGTGGTACGTCTAGATGGTGCGTGTGTAGTTCCCAGACATGACTGATATGACTCGGATGGTGCCTGAGTGCAGTTCCCGAGGTTGGCCTACGCGAAGTGCGGATATGACTATGTGATTGTTTGTGCACTTATGAATAGTGTGGATTGATTGATTGTGCACTTGCGAGTAGTGATGTTTGATGTTTTGTGATTACGTACTCGTATTGAGTACAAGTTTTTGGTCTGTGTGGCCAGGTGATTATGTTTTCATATGTTTTGGCCTGAGTGCCGGGATTTGACTTGTTATGTGATTTGGCTGGAAAGTCGGTGATTGTGATTCATACGTTTTTCCTTATGCATGCATGGTTTGATAAACTGGAGGGCAACTGATGTGTTTTGATAAATGTGTTTTAAATGATGTTATTTTTGTCCACTCACACCTTTTCTGTTTTGATGACCCTCTAGGCCGTCGCACGATGTTCGGGGCTGATCGAGAGGTGGATGCATGAGGGGAAATCAGTGCAGTTATCCCTTGTTTGACAGGTGCTGAAGGGTACTTCCGGGACTTCAGTTGACTGGTCAGACGGGAGCAAGACCGGGCACAGGTATCAAAGTCCAGTTGGGACGGGTCCTGTCACTGCCCGTTGTCGAGCAGCCACAAGAAGCAATGACCGAGGGAGGCTCGACATAGGAGTGCTGATGTTATCCTCTGAGATCGATCGTCGACGTGTTCACGATGATCTAGAGGCGGTCGTGGCGAGTAATGTGTTCATGGCGACATGCTGGAATTGTGAGCGGTCCTGAGCTATATGCACATGTGCTAGGATTAGAATCATGACAGACATTGGGATGAGTTCCCATGGGATTTGTTCCCATGTGTTCTATGATCTGGGCTAAGGTTCCGTTCTGGTTTTCCTTGATTTTGGTTTTGGGCTCCGACCCTCTACGATTCGATTTTTGGGCTGAGACCCTGCTAAGATGATGGCTTCGATTGAGAAGCATCTTTCATTGTGTTTTTATTGGGGAAGCAATACGTCTTGCTTCTGAGAAAGTAATTGAAATAACTATTTTATTATGCATGCAAGCTTTTACGTGAAGGGTATAAATGTCTTTTCGATATAAATGATTTTTTTTTTATAGAAACTGTTTTTTTTTTCACTCACGGATTTTACGGTTTTAATACCCTTCAGGTTGATCGCGGATGCGGGCTATAGTAGAGATCAAGACATCACATGCCACCACTGATCCTAGTGTACTCTGATGGACCACGAGCGGGTGACGAGTTATCCCTAGTCTGACACACAGTGTCAGACGGGAGTAGGCACGTCCCACGATAATCCAGGGGGATTCGGATGGGTCCTATCAAGTTGGGTTAAGAGCATGAGTTGCTCATAGAGTAACGCGCAGGTACTGGATGTGATGTGTCTATAGTGGTAACAACCTGTCATCAACCTGGTAGTTAGGATAAGAGTACGAGGATTCAGTGGAATTGAACCTTGGTTAGGTTATGTTTGGTACGTAGTGCAATGGTTTAGGGTTTAATTGGCATAGGATTCCGTGTTTTAGTGAGATTGGATCCCTAGTGGGATCGATAGTCATGTGAATACAACGGCTTAGAGCCTTAGTGTTACTAGTGGATGGGAATTAGTCAACCAACTATCCCAATATGACAACTTTGAGAATCGGGACCGTCGAGCGATCATGTCAGATAAGGATTGTGTCAAGTGGTATCAACGGAGGTCGTGGACGACCTTAGTTGAGACTGTTGGAAATAGGGACGTTTGACCCCATTTGGCATGAGATGCCATGTTAGTGTGTCGAATCCTGGAGAGATGTCGAATGACAAAGGATGACACGGTTTGGACATTGTGTGGCATGGTATGATGTGTTGTGACATAAAGTGGTTGTGTAGTGATAGACATTGAGTATGGGAGATGCCCGAGACTTGTGGAGGTGACTGAGATGAGTGGGAGATGCCCGAGACATGTTGGATGGAATCCAATAGTGATCGGATGGTTCCGAATGACACTGTGTGTGTCTAAGTGATGTAATGCCATTGAGGGCTTGGGTTGTGACCGAGATGGTAGATGTGCCTAGAGTGGAAAACAGATGAGTTCGGTGGGCACTGAGCGGGACAGGGAGGATCTTGAGTGGCATAGTACGAGGCATGGGGTACACCTAGATTGGTGACAGGTACCCTAGCTTTTTTTGGATAGATGGCATGAGTGTTGGGTGCTAACGTTGATCCCATAAGGGTTGGGACGTGTGAACTAGTATACCGATGGGGATGGTGATGAAAGAAGCTGAAGAGAATCATTGGAAGTTTTAGTTTTGAGAAAAGGATTAAGAATTACAGTAATTATCATAGAATACTCTTAGTAGAAGAGGTGACTTCGCTTTTTCCTATTTGCTTGGTCAGAGCTTCTGGTTTGGCTGTCAACTTGATGCGAGACTTGAGACACGAGGGTGTGCTCAGAAGGTGAACTTGTAGAGGTGGAAACGTGAAAATCAAGAAGCGTTGGATGACATCCTTTTGGATGTGCATAGGCGGTATAAAAGGACAGGGAGTTGGATACTAAGGTTGATAGTTTACGGGCGCGTGGTTGATGTCCACGTGAGTGACGACTTGGAGGCTGGGAGAATATGATAGAACGGTCCTGAAGGACGGGGGACATGTGAGAGATGCCCCCAGTTAACTCAGTGAGCTTGCGAAAGTTGAGTTGAGTACTTGGAAGCATACCTAAGTTCATTTCAACATAGTTGCAACTTCTCTTGATTCCGAAGTCGATGAAGCAGATTAGCGTTTTCCGCTCTGTATTAGAGGATGTAGGGTGTCACCAGTATGGTGATCACGTATTGATTGGTGGACCCATGATTGGTTTTGGATCAGTAATCAAGAGAAGTTGTGATTGAGACGTTGAGAAGAGTGCTTGATTCCACATTGGTGTTGGGTATTCTGAAGTTGATGAGGGAGACTCCTTATTTTTTGCTCTTTAGCAGATGGTGCTTGGTGACGCGGGATGACATAGGAGTTATTTTGATGTCATCATCTTGGATCATCCTTGATTCTTCCCTTTCTGGGATGACGAGAAGGGATATGACAGTAAAAAGGGTTCAAAGAGGGTGTAAGAGTCGAACACCTAGGTTGTGAGTCAACTTTGAATGACTTGAATGCCCGAGGTAGTGGACATATATGGGTATTATGGGGCATGTTGCATTGACTGAGAGAGTGTAACGACCCATCACGGAATTCGAGATTAGGTTAGTAACTAATCATGATTAATGAGGGTTAATCGGTGGTTAGTTGGGTGGAATCGGACGGACAATGCAAAATGACCATTTTTCCCCTAGTCGTGGATAAAACGTTGACTTTTTATTCGGGGTCAAATGTACTTTGACCAATGACCGTGACGTAGTTTGGGACGTCACGAGTTCATAGACAGGTGGCACGTTCGATTCCGACATTCGTGGTGAAAGTTATGACGTTCGGAAGCCCAAGGGCATTATCGTAATTTGGACGAAATAAGGGAAAATGTTGACTTTTTGATCGGGAGGTCCGATGGCCGAGGACCGAGGACCGTTAGGTCCGTCTCGAAGCCCTGAGTACAACGACAGGCGGCACGCGTCAAACGGACATCGGGTGACCAAGTTACGGGTCACGGAAGATGAGGGGCAATTTGGTAATTTTTCAACTGAGGGAAAAATGGTAATTTGGCTGCTGCATTTTGAACAGCCGTGAGTGGAACGTTGTTGAACAGAGTGATGATTTGTTTAAGCTGCTTAGTGGTTTGGGATAGGAATCCTGTGACAATTGTCACTGACAAGGACTGGAATCGGAGGCAATTGAGGGCTGAGTGGGAGGCCAGCATACCTGGGATGGTGAAGAGCTGTGCTGGGCGTGCAATTTAAAAACAAAACAGAGTATGGGCAGGAGGGTGAGTTGTGCACGAGTGAGGTTGGAATTGGAGCACTGGGTTTGTTTTTGCAGTGAGTGGCCTGATTAGTGCTCGGGCAGGCAAGAGTGCGGTGGATTTGGGGACATGAACTGGGGTGGTGTTGAACTGAGCAGAGCACGGGTGCCTTGTGAATTGGTTTTGGGTCCTTTGCGGGAAATAGAGAACAGAGTGGGACCGAGTTTCCCTTGGGCTGCTGTGATGGACGGGTTAAACATAGAGAGGGAGAGTGAATGGAGAAGTTGGTTCGGGGAGGAATAATTGAGGGAAAAACCAGAGAGAAACTAAGTTGGGAAAAACCGAAGAAAATGGTGGGAAAATCAAAATTTAATCTGTGAGTTGAGAAGGCTGAAACAGAGATCAATTGTAGCTTCCTGGGCTAGTGTCGACTGCAACCACGCAAAAATCGAATGGAGGTGGTCGTGTTTTGACCCCAGACTGGAGTCCAGTTTCTGGGAACGGGTCGTGGTGGAGTCCAGATGGTTGGAGGCTTGAGACCTTGAATTTGAGCTCAGAAACATGTTCTTATAGATCCTGCGATGCTACGGAGTGAAGAAATTGAAGAAAACGATGAGTATTGCTACACTTCCAGTGATGAACAGTGGACGGCTGTTCGTCGGAAAAGCGAGCTTGGAGTTGAGGTCATGGAGGTAAGCTCTCGTGAAATTGGGTTCACAATCATCGTGAGGGTGAGTCTACGGGGCTTCCTAACAGATCAATTGATGGAATCAGTGACTGTGTGATGAATGGGGACTACGAACCCGATTAGGACCCGTATTCGATTGAGCTGGTTTTAGGCCATCTCGACGAGAATGAGTAAAATGGAACTTAAATTAGGTCCATTTCGATGCTATCTGAGAGTTTAATTGAAGTAATTAATTGGATATTTGCAGGGATTGAAACGGGTCCAGTCGCGGGTCGCATACCCGTTTTACAGTGGAATCGGGTGAGGATGGTGACCGTTGGAGTTAATGTAGCTAGCGCGTGGGTGTCACGCGCAGCCGCTTGCGGCGACGCGTGGAACGTTTTCTCAAGGTAAGTTCAAAACGACTTTTGTCCTACACAATGTAACGAACATTTTAGCGTTGGTTTCGAAATTTTCGGACACCGTCTCGATGTTATTCCGAGGGTCCGACGGTTTCGGTTACATTTTTAATTAACGAACAATTCCCGGAAAATTATGAGAAATTAGAATGTTGTTATTTGACACCTTAATGACCCGGGGATGTGTTTTCGGGCAGGATTCAGGTTTTTGGAAAATGTCGGAAATTACGGAACCGCGTGCGGCGCGAAACCGAGCCCTATTGGACGGTGTGTGAGTGGATGTTGCTTTCAAAATTTAATGCATGCATAAATTATTTCTATGATTTTATGATTATGATTATAAGTTGTGATTGATTTTGATTTCCGTATTTATACGTATTCGATTCCTGTATTTATACATATTTTTACTATACATGCGAATTTGCACGTATTTCGAGGTAAGGGTCCCGTGTGTTTTGGATGATGAATTAACGAAAGATATTATATGACTTGGGCATCTCATGTTTTGAGATGTTTTGATTGCGGTTGTGAACATGGTTTACGGTTTTGACACGTTTTTCGGGAATGTCCCGGATTTGCACGTTTTACGAGATTTTGAATATGTTGAGATTGGACCGTGATTTTGGTGATTATGATTGTGGTTTTGAGATATTAATAATAAGATTTGAAAATGAAGTGATTTCAAGGAATTAAAATGGGTTTTGAAAAAGGCGAGTTCGGGCTTAACGCTCGGGGCACAAAAGTAACTTTGATTTACGAGATTTCGGTTTTTGAAAATAATAAAGTGGATTCTGGTTTGGGTTCGGGATGATGCTTCCGGATGCCGGCTTACGGAATCATTGTTGCGAATTCGAATTCGGGAATGAAAAAGGATTTAATAAAGTGATTTGGTGTGATTGTGCATGCCCCGTGTGTAATGATGATTGAATATGATTTGTAAAGTAAGATTTGGGGATTTGAATGTGGAAAATCGGACCATGGGTCCTGTTGTGAAAAATGTGATTTCTGGGATGGATCCCATGTTGTCGTGATTGATAAACGTTTTGGGGTTTAAAGACCCGTTGAAAACTGTTTTGGGTTTACAGACCCGAGTGCTATTGCTGGAGCACGTTTTGAGTTTAAAGACTCGGTTAATTGATGACGGGGGAGAGCCCTTAATGAGTTTAAAGATTTGTGAGTTTAAAGACTCGGTTACTGTGATACCCTCGAGGCCTATTGATTATGTTCTGAGTTTAAAGACTCGTTGAAATCCCGGGAAGGCCTGTTTATGCGCATGGTTTTGAGTTTAAAGACTCGGGCGCACTTGATATCCAGCAGAATGATTGACTTGTGATTTATTGATGATCTCTGACGTTTCGATTGAGTTGGGCAGTGGCCCGGTATATGGTTGTTGGTTTTGGATCATGTTGTTCATTTGGTTTTGATTCGTGGTTTTGGGCTGAGGCCCGGAGTTTATGATTGCGGGATAAGACCCGATGGTTGAGAAAGGAAAAATGATTTTAAGGTTCATACGAGTTTTTCCTTATGTTGAAATTGATACACAGTTTTTCTTATGTGGAAAATCTTAACCGATTGCGAAATGATTTTTGTATGCATGCATTCGTTTTTACGCGGAGGGTAAAAACGTTTGTTGTAACTGTTTTGCTAAACTGATTTATTTTTGTCCACTCACATCTTTTGGTTTTTATTGACCCTCCAGGTCGTGGCGCGTTGTTCGAGACTGTACGAGTGGCGGAGGTATGAGTAAGTACGTGTGGCTATCCCTGGTTTGGCAAGTACTGAGGGTAACTTGGGATTTTCAGTCATCTTGCCAGACGGGAGCAGGACCGGGCACGGTTATCGATGCCCCTTTCGGGGGCGGTCCTGTCAATTTGGTATCAGAGCGCTAGGTTTCTGATTCTGTTTCCACATCATGCCTCCGGAGCGTAAGCCTCGTGCGCGACCTGGTAGTGAGACAAGTAGGCGAGGGTGTTTGGGAACTCGTGTCAAATCTCGGTTGAGAGTGACCCTGGGTTGAGGGTCAGATGTCGGGTAGTGTACACTGTAAACTGTGATTTTCTAGACATAGAATCGCGTGGGTCGCAGGGACGGACGAGACCGGTGGCTGGAAGGCCGCATAATTGGGCAACTTGTACAATCTCTTATGCCCTATTGGTCGTATAGAATGTGGTTGAGCATTGGAAATTGCTCGGAGACTGGGCATGTCGGTGCTGACATGATTGGTTTGGTATGAGATTAGACTCAGGAGGAGTTGAGGTGCGGATGGGGGGACTCACGATGAGTCCGGATTTTTGGGTTAGGAACGTGAGATGAGTCATGATAAGGTGTCATGACTCGAGAAGAGCCAGAAAGGCGGAGTGAGGAACGTTTGGCACTTAGGATGCCAAGGGCCGATTTATGGTCATTTATTGGATGAGTTAGGAAATTATGGCTTGGTTTTGTGGAACGGTGGTCTTGTGGAGTTTAGCTGATGGTCTGGGGTACTTGGTGTAGCGGTAGTAGTTGAGAATTCGGGGGCGTTCAGGGAACGTCCATTTTCCTGATGTGGATTGTCGGGATGGTGGTACCCGTGGTTGCGGGGTACGAGTATTGATGCGGGATCGTCGCTTGGTATGAGCGGAGATCCCGGGCTACCCACTGTGCACACGGTGTGCTAATGTGGATGTTGGTGTGTTAGCACTGGTGCTGGTATCAGTGATGGAGAGTGTGTTGGGTCACGAGTTGGGTGGTGATTCTTCCTAGATGAACGTACGTTGGTACTTGAGATTCAGTAGGGGTTGAGTCATGAGCTGGATGGAATCCAGCGGAGATGGTGAGGGTTGGGGTAAGTCCCAACAGTGACGAGGTGACAAGAATTGAGTAACTCCCATTCGGAATCGGTGTATGTGCCCAATTGGTCATTAATTGACGTGAGGTCTGAGTATTGGGCTGATGGTGGACGCGGGGTTGTCCAAGTGAGTTACGGATGTAGGGAGTCCGGCGGTTGGACTTCACATCTCATGGGGAGTGTGTCTATTTTCAACATGGGTGGAATCTTAGTTTCGAGGAGAGTTGTGAGTGTGGGACGTAAGCGGTGCTCGTTTCCGCATTGGTATTCGATATTCGGAAGTCATCGGGGTTAACTTTTTATCTTCTGCCCTGGCAGACGTTGATCGCGGATACCAGAACGGTGAGCGTGTGTTGGGTGGTGGACCCATGTGTGTTTTGGGGTCATCTGGTGGAGTTGCACTTCTCGAGGTTGGGGTAAACGGACTCCAATTTTCCGCTTGGTGGCAGGCGATGTTGGATGTTTGGTACCGTGGGTGCAGAGAGTGGTGTTGCACTCACATAGAGTGGATGTGATGACATCGTATGGGATCACCCTTGGTCTCTCCTAGGTGGAGTGGCAGAGATCGTGATGAGGTAGACGGAGTGGATCCTTGGTGGATCTGGATTATGATGTTGGGGGCCTTAGGCGTAGCGACGATCTAGGAATCGTGGTGTTACTAGCTGGGTGACGTGGTAACGGACTCGAATTGTGATCGCCTCGATCAGGCTGGGGGTAGAGCTTATCGCTCTGTCATAAATGTTTAGATATGAGGATAGTTTGACCGAACTTCTCTTCGAAGTCATAAGTGTTTTGACTCAAGGCTTGACTTGTGGATGAGTGGATATCCAACAAGGTCTGATTAGTCGGTCGGAGATATGTACGATTGGGATTGGCTTCCTTTCGAAGTCAATCAGATGTGATGTAGTAACCGATTGAGCGGGTACCCGATAGATTCGGGGATTGGTGAGCCTCGGTATTTGCGAACGAGATTAGGTGCCCTTTCGGCATGACTGCTCACGCCTTGGTGGGCGTGCCTGGATTTGTACATCTTGAATGACGTGTTGGGGAGTTTATGATAGCATTACTGGTCGGGCGACCATGGGATCTAGAATGGATGATGAGTTGGAATGATTGATTTGTCTAGTGTGAGATTGGACAAGAAACCTCTATGTCGAATTCCGTTGACTGTGGGCCATGCTGTGAACCTATTGGAAAATGAACGTACGTATCCTGTACGGTGTACTAGGGTCGGTACTGGTCGGACCAAGTGGTATCTGGTGACGGTGCACGGGAGGTACCAGTGGTGATTGGCTATATGGGTTGGTATCTAGTTCCGACACCATTGGATTTGGTGGTGAGTATGAACTGGACATTGAGTGCTATGCACGGGATAGAGTTATATTGTTGGGCTCAGTAATTCTATGAGCGGGCGCTCTTAGCCACGGATGGCTAGCGAAACCCTAGTGTGGGGATGGGTGGTCACTGATTTGTTAGTATTCAATGTGTGTCAGTTACACCGCCTGAATGAGCATGATGACGGTATATGTACACTCAGGACGAGGAGGTATGTATATGAACTTGAGGCGGACATGTATCACAGGATTGGGTTTCCACGCGAGTTGAGATCATGTTGTTGATCTTACGCTACATTGAGTGAGTTGCTGGTCCGACGTAAGACTATGTTAGGGCCCTTGAGTACGTTTGAGTTTAGCTGGTGTACGGGTGTACACGTGTTGCGGGCTCAAAATGTTTTCCACACGGTGGGTGTGGAATGAGGATAATTGAGAATTTCGAGAACTGAACTAATTTTTGGAGGGAGGAACGTTTGAGACTAGATCGGTTGGAAATTTCGGGGACGAAATTCTTTAGGGGGAAGATTGTAACGACCCATCCCGGAATTCGGGATGAGGTTAGTAGCTAATCATGATTAATGAGGGTTAATCGATGGTTAGTTGGGTGGAATCGGACGAACAATGCAAAATGACCGTTTTGCCCCTAGTCGTGGGTAAAACGTTGACTTTTTATTCGGGCGGTAAAATGTACTTTGACCAATGACCGTGACGTAGTTTGGGACGTCACGAGTTCATACACAGGTAGCACGCTCGATTCCGACATTCGTGGTGAAAGTTACGACGTTCGGAAGCCCAAGGGCATTATCGTAATTTGGACGAAATAAGGGAAAATGTTGACTTTTTGATCGGGAGGTCCGATGGCCGAGGACCGAGGACCGTTAGGTCCGTCTCGAAGCCCTTAGTACAACGACAGGCGGCACGCGTCAAACGGACATCGGGTGACCAAGTTACGGGTCACGGAAGATGAGGGGCAATTTGGTAATTTTTCAACTGAGGGCAAAATGGTAATTTGGCTGCTGCATTTTGAACAGCCGTGAGTGGAACGTTGTTGAACAGAGTGATGATTTGGTTAAGCTGCTTAGTGGTTTGGGATAGGAATCCTGTGACAATTGTCACTGACAAGGACTGGAATCGGAGGCAATTGAGGGCTGAGTGGGAGGCCAGCATGCCTGGGATGGTGAAGAGCTGTACTGGGCGTGCAATTTAAAAACAAAACAGAGTATGGGCAGGAGTGACAGGACCCATCCCAATCCCCCCGGGATTAATGCGGGATGACCCTGCTCCCGTCTGACACGGAGTGTCAGACAAGGGATAATTTCGACCTTTGCCCTCCCGGGCTATCAGAGTACGCCAGGATCCGGAGGAGGTATGTGATATCTCGGTCTCTGCTACAGCCCACATCCGATGTCAACCTGAAGGGCAGTCAAAACATTAAAAACTGTGAGTGGACAAAACAAAAGTTTATAAAAACATTTCATAAGACATTTGTACCCTCCACTAAAAAGCATGCATGCATTCGAAAACCATTTATCCAAAACAAACCATATGTGGGACTAAGCCCAAGCAGATATAAACCAAGGTCGAAGGGACCACAATGAAAACGACCATACGGGCCACTGCCCAAATCCATAAGGGACTCGACCCCAAACCATAAAGAAACCAAGTACACGAGCCACTGCTAAAATCCTGTGCACACCTGTGCACACCACATATCATATATCATATATCATATATATACATATAAGTCACACAACCAATCCTGTCACGGTATTCAAAGCTACGCGCGTGCTACCCGGGTCTCAATCCGAGTCTTCTCAAAGTTAAGGTCAATGTCCGCAGACCACTGATCCTACTCGAGGTAATAGTAACCATAGCCATCCTGAGAGTAAGGAACCCAACTGGGGGGTGACTCCACTCAGTCGGTGCTCCGTGACTACTCCGGGGTCCACCCAGGCCAACGACCCTCCCCGGAGGAGATAATAGAAGTAAAGGAAGGTATATGAATACATATATATACATAACATAAACATTCATGCCCGGTTCCCTTGAACCGTCATGATCCATAAAATCCATAACAAGGTTTCATGCCGGTTCCCATAAACCGTCATGAACCAGAATGACCTGACAAAGGTTCATGCCGGTTCCCATAAACCGTCATGAACCACAATGACCTTTCCAGAGTTCATGCCGGTTCCCATAAACCGTCATGAACTTGGAAATCCACGTAGGGTCCCTGACCCAAAATCATAAACCGTAAAGTAACTGGGTCTCGTGCCCGAACATATGACTCAACTGGGCACCGTGCCCGATATCTAAGGGTCAGTCACGACTCCGATCATAGTGATGCGTGCAACCATCCATCCAGGACCGCTCT
The DNA here is from genome assembly GCA_032719365.1 of Prinsepia uniflora. NCBI lineage: Eukaryota > Viridiplantae > Streptophyta > Magnoliopsida > Rosales > Rosaceae > Prinsepia > Prinsepia uniflora. The sequence continues at coordinate 24,155,540 of CM064876.1, forward strand.
CAATCCTGGTATGTCGCCGTGAACGAATCAACCGACGCTACCACCACAAGATCATGGTGCACTCATCACCGATCGATATCCTGAAACGTCAGCACTCCGAAGTCGAGCCTCCCCAGGCTGCTTATACGTAACCACATACAAATGCACCCATGGCATCATCAAACATGTAATAAAACATATAATAAACATTTATGCATGCACCAATTTAGAAAACAAGGTCCACTCACAGACCGTCCGAGCTGTCGCCTCGATTTGCGTGCCATACGGCTCTCCGAGCCGATCACCGTCACCGGGACTCCCAAACCTATCCAAATTGTAATAGAAGGTTACTAACTACTTAATTAACCTCCCACTAAAGCCCCGTAATTTTCCCGTATTTTCAACTATTTTTAAAGTCGATCCTAAACTTTCCGATGCCCCGAAACATATCGAGACGGTGTCCGATCGACACGAAACCAGTCCCAAAATGTTCGTTACATCGAATAGAAGATTTCGTATGTTGGAACCTTCCCTAGATTTCCTGCCACGCACCCTCACGTGCCGCCTGAAGTGACTGCGCGTGGGCTTCACGCGCCAGCTACAGTACCTGCTGACGTCATCGCTGACGTCAGCTTGACGTCATCTGACAGCTGCCAGGTCTGACATGTCAGACTCTGACAGGTGCCACGTGTCATGCTCCCATTGGTCCACGTCACTGTGCCGTCAGTGCCATGTGGCAGTCTGACATGTGCCACATGTCATCACGGCACTGGTCCACGTTAGTGACACGTGTCAGCCCCTGATTGGGCCACGTCACTGACATGTCAGTTCTGACTGTACACTGACATGTGACACGTGTCACACTCCTATTGGCCCATTGTTTGACATGTCAGCTGACATTGTCAGATCTGACAATGCTGACGTCATCCCTGACATGATGACGTCAGCAGGATGACGTCACCTGTCTTCCCCTACATCGGTCAGGCCGGTCCGAACCGGTCCGGTCCAGTTTTTCCTGCAACATGGACCGGCGTAACCGGTCCAGGTCTCTTTCTCCCTCATTTTCGGTCCGTTTGCTTCCATTCCAATTCCTAAATTCCTGTTTCTTCATTTCCTATCTAACCCAATTAATAAAACTACCTAAAATCTTCGAAATCCGACCGGTTCAATTTTGAACCTTACAGTTCAATTTTCCCGAAACCTCCCAGGGCTTCCCCGACGTCCAACCACCACCAAAACCTCTCTAACAACTCCCTAGCAACCTATTTAACTCAAACCAATCGTCCAAATCGACCCATAACAACTAGAAATCGAAAATGGATTAAACGGGCAAAACTGATTACCTCGTTCGGGTTTTCTCCTCCGTCGCCCACGGCGGCTCTGCCTGGCCAGCCACCACGTCCAGCCGGTCCTCTCCATCTCTCTGCCCTCTCAGTTATGCTCAAGGTCAAGGGTTTGGATTTTTGGGTGAGAAATGGGATCGGGTTTGTGTTTGGGAACAAAAAAAATGGACGATGCACGGGGATGGGTTTTGGTGCATGAATGGGTGAGGTTGGCCAGTGGATGGGTGACAAGTGTCACTCATCCATTGGTTGCTGAAAAGTAACTGGGCCCACAAAAGACAAAACTTACTTTTTGTCTCGTAGAACGTGTCGTAGGGAATAGTATCCCGAAACTTTCGTGAACCGTAACTTCGCCGTCGAACGTCCAAATTCGACGTGCCGCCTGTCTACGGATTCGTATCGTCCTTATCTACGTAACGGTCTTTGGCCCTCGGCCATCGGACTTCCCGGTCAAAAAGTCAACATTTGACCCCTTTTATCCAAAATTACCAAAATGCCCCTAAACTTCCGAACGTCATAACTTCCTCCTCGAATGTCGGAATTGAACGTGCCACTTGTCTATGAACTCGTGACGTCATGAACTACGTCACGGTCATTAGTCAAAGTCCATTTGACCGCCCGATTAAAAAGTCAACGTTTTGCCACGACTAGGGGCAAAACGGTCATTTTGCATCATTCGTCCGATTTCGTTCTACTAATCACCGTTTAACCTCATTAATCGTGATTAGTCACTAATCTAATCTAGGAATTTGGGACGGGTCGTTACAACCTTCCCTCCTTAATTAATTTTGTCCTCGAAATTCCAACCGACTCTAATCCAACCGTTCTTCCCTCCTTAATTAGTTTCGTTCTCGAAACTCCAACTATCCTGATTCCACCTCCATCTCGTGGAAAGTACCATCTACCTCGCAACACGTGTACACTCGTACACCAACTAACCAGAGTAATACGTACTTGTCCGCACCCAGACGTACCCCTAACACTCACGTCGTATCGACTACACTCGGCCATGTCGAATGACAGTAGCCATATGCTCCGAATTAACATCACTTGTCAAATCTACCATTTTCGTTGACACAACAACTTTACGGTTCCTTCCTCAATCTCCAACCTATCTTGACTTCTGCTCCCACTGGGAGTCACCAACCCGCACTCAACGATCTACGTTGACACCTCCGACAAACTGTCACCACTTGACAGTCGTCAGTCAAAAACTAACACTATACCCACTTGTGGTTACACTAGCCACCAATATACTCATCCTGAGTATACGTATACCAACATCTAACTCGACCTGCGTGTAACTGGACCCATCAGAAATACTATGACCCCACGCACAGTATCCAATGTCCAATCCACGACCTCAACTAATCCGATGGTATCGGAACCAATCCGACTACCAACACGTTCTCCAACGTATCACTGGTATACCCAGAATACCGCTGCCAGACACCACAAGCCTATCTAGTATCGTACCTCGAACAACGTACAAGGTACATACACCTACCCATCAATCATTCTACAACCACCTAGGTTGTAGCCAATCACGTTTCAATAATGGAGTCCATCTGTCCAATCCAGTATTAGACAAATCGAGACTCCAACCCATCATCTATTCCCAATTCTGAATCTGAATCCGCAACTTCGTAAGAAATCCTGAATCCAAACTCAGAAATCATATCCCTAACCATTTCCCAAATTCGAATCCAAAATCATCATTCCGTAAACTAGTATTAGGAATGACCATTCCGAACCCAAATCCATAAAAGAAAATCTACAGTCAAGCTCTAGAATCAAATCCTGAATCGTCACCCAGAATCCGATTCCAAAACCCAAATCCAGAAATCCTCTTTCAAGTTCCAAAATCAAATCCTGAATCGTCATCCAGAAATCTAATTCCAAAACCTGAAATCTCTTTTACGTCTACCCAGACACACCAAAACCGAACCTATCGGTTACCCGTTTAAACAATTACCTCAATACCTTTGATTGACTTCATAGGGAAGCCAATCCCAACATCAACACATCTAGGTTGACCATATCCAACCACGTCGGAAAACTACTCATCGGACAACTACTCAGGCGAGTAATAAGCCATATGGGATTCACTTCGAAAAGAAGTTCAGTCCCATCATGCTCCACTCAACATCCAAGTAAGAGTGATAAACTCTCCACCTATCTGGATCATCCAAATCACGATCCAGATCCAACACTACGTCAACCGACCATAGACGTCACGATCCCCGATCGTCACGACGTCCAAAATCCTCAACCATTTCCCACATCTAAATAGATTAGTCAACGATGAGACACGCCGAGACTGTGGGTTCTCACTGATTACCTCGTATCGATCCTTGTCATTCCACCGAGGAAAAGTCAAGAATGATCGAATAATCCATCCTACGTGAATGCAAACAACACTCGCTGCACTCACCACGTCATGTAACCTAACATCATCTGCCACCAAGTAGAAAATGAGGAATCTCAGTCACCTAACTTCGATATACCCATCTCCTCCTGATGATCCAGAACAAATCCCGGGTCCACCAACCGATACACGATCAGTGTACTAGTGGCAACCAACAACATCTATATCATCAACGTCATCTACCATCATCAATCATGGTAGAATCTGAGAAGTCACCCAAAATGACTTTGAAATACCCATTACCAATGCGGAAAACCCGCATTCCACTCGTCACCTCAACCGCAACCTCTCGCGATTCCGAAGTTCCAACAAGATTGAAAACAACATACCCAGACATCAACCACTTGTCCCCTAACCAGTTTAACTCTATCTGAGATCCACTCCTGAACCACAGATACCGAACATATGCCCATTACGACGGATGTGACTCAACGTCATCTCAATCACCGGCACCAGCACCAGCACGAGTACCAGCACCAACGCTTTATCATTTGCACTAGTATCGGCACACAGGCATCCATACTAGTAGCAGCACACTAACACCAGCACACCGTGTGCAAAATTGACAACCCTGGATCTCCGCTCATACTGAACGACGATCTCGTACCTCTGCTCGAATAGGAGAAACTCTGCCTCCCTCGTACTCAACAACTCTAGGTACAGTCATCCTGACAACCCATGCGAGAAAAGGAAACGTCCCCTGAACGTCCCCGATTCCCAACAACCATATCTACGACCACTCTCGGTAGTAGCGCCTACCACAAACTCATGCAGACATAACTACCAGACATCGCTATTGAGATTCGCCTCCAACGGAATCAACCGCCCGTATTAACCACTCCGGATCCCACTCAGGGATTCCATCGACAAGTACCAACCCTGATAACTTGTCCAACCGAACTCTAACCAGTCGTACTCCGACTAACCCAAATGTCGTATACCAGGTCGCCCACGACCTTAGTTGCACCTACTGTCCATCACAACTAAAGTAGCACGACAACCAACTAGGTCTAACCGATAAGTACAACACCGACTGCGAAGTGCAGTCCCAACACAAGCTGACCTGACTAGACCGACTAACGAATCCAGATCCGAATAGTCGTCCAAGTCAAACCACTCGTCAACTCACATTTCTGAACCATACACATCCTACCTTGGGATTCCACGATCACACCTAGAGTTCCTCGGAACCCAACTGCTAACTGCAGTATAATCCAAAATCTGACCGACCCCGCGGTCCGACATCGTAAAGACGTCAATCCTATCATATCGTCAATCCAACTAGGATTCCCCGAATCCGGCTACTAACTGCCAACTGCAGTAAATCCATCTAACTCAACCAAATCCGATCATCGAATAGCCATAACACCGAACCAGTAGTCGGAACTGATCCTACGACATCGTGAAAGACGATCCCAACTAACTGTCACACGATCAAAACGCTAACGTACTGTTACGTTCATCCTTCTATAGGGTCCCACACTATCACCCACGATAGAAATATGGCAACCCCGGCATCTAGTGCCGAACCAAAACGATCTAATCCTACTAACTATCGTATCGGCACCCCAACTATCAGGTTGATCACGAACTGTAGCCACTTGAGATATCACATCCTTGACCAGCATACATACACCAAGAGCTACACGGTTGCTCGAATAGAGGCAACCCCGCTCTGATAAGCAATCCTATGCTCTGATACCACGTTGACAGGACCCATCCCAATCCCCCCGGGATTAATGCGGGATGACCCTGCTCCCGTCTGACACGGAGTGTCAGACAAGGGATAATTTCGACCTTTGCCCTCCCGGGCTATCAGAGTACGCCAGGATCCGGAGGAGGTATGTGATATCTCGGTCTCTGCTACAGTCCACATCCGATGTCAACCTGAAGGGCAGTCAAAACATTAAAAACTGTGAGTGGACAAAACAAAAGTTTATAAAAACATTTCATAAGACATTTGTACCCTCCACTAAAAAGCATGCATGCATTCGAAAACCATTTATCCAAAACAAACCATATGTGGGACTAAGCCCAAGCAGATATAAACCAAGGTCGAAGGGACCACAATGAAAACGACCATACGGGCCACTGCCCAAATCCATAAGGGATTCGGCCCCAAACCATAAAGAAACCAAGTACACGAGCCACTGCTAAAATCCTGTGCACACCTGTGCACACCACATATCATATATCATATATATATATATATATATATATATAAGTCACACAACCAATCCTGTCATGGTATCCAAAGCTACGCGTGTGCTACCCGGGTCTCAATCCGAGTCTTCTCAAAGTCAAGGTCAATGTCCGCAGACCACTGATCCTACTCGAGGTAATAGTAACCATAGCCTTCCTGAGAGTAAGGAACCCAACTGGGGGGTGACTCCACTCAGTCGGTGCTCCGTGACTACTCCGGGGTCCACCCAGGCCAACGACCCTCCCTGGAGGAGATAATAGAAGTAAAGGAAGGTATATGAATACATATATATACATAACATAAACATTCATGCCCAGTTCCCTTGAGCCGTCATGATCCATAAAATCCATAACAAGGTTTCATGCCGGTTCCCATAAACCGTCATGAACCAGAATGACCTGACAAAGGTTCATGCCGGTTCCCATAAACCGTCATGAACCACAATGACCTTTCCAGAGTTCATGCCGGTTCCCATAAACCGTCATGAACTTGGAAATCCACGTAGGGTCCCCGACCCGAAATCATAAACCGTAAAGTAACTGTGTCTCGTGCCCAAACATATGACTCAACTGGGCACCGTGCCCGATATCTAAGGGTCAGTCACGACTCCGATCATAGTGATGCGTGCAACCATCCATCCAGGACCGCTCTCAATCCTGGTATGTCGCCGTGAACGAATCAACCGACGCGACCACCACAAGATCATGGTGCACTCATCACCGATCGATATCCTGAACCGTCAGCACTCCGAAGTCGAGCCTCCCCAGGCTGTTCGATCACGAATCGTGCATCGTGACCTCTCCGGAAGGAACACATCCCAATCCGGAGGCGAGCGTCGTATCGTCGATCGTCGTGCACATAGCACCCGTCGCGACCACGATTTAGACCCGAAGGTCGTAAATAGCGTCATATGCTCGAGACAAAACTAAATGGGTCTCATACCCTAGTTTATCCTTTTAGAAACCCAAAACCAATTCATTAAAACCAATAAAGAAATACAGACCCGTATAAGCACTGTATAAGGCTGAAACCTCGAAATACGTGCTTATACGTAACAACATACAAATGCACCCATGACATCATCAAACATGTAATAAAACATATAATAAACATTTATGCATGCACCAATTTAGAAAACAAGGTCCACTCACAGACCGTCCGAGTTGCCGCCTCGATTTGCGTGCCATACGGCTCCCCTAGCCGATCACCATCACCGGGACTCCCAAACCTGTCCAAATTGTAATAGAAGGTTACTAACTACTTAATTAACCTCCCACTAAAGCCCCGTAATTTTCCCGTATTTTTAACTAGTTTTAAAGTCGATCCTTAACCTTCCGATGCCCCGAAACATATCGAGACGGTGTCCGATCGACACGAAACCAGTCCCAAAATGTTCGTTACATCGAATAGAAGATTTCGTATGTTGGAACCTTCCCCAGATTCCTGCCACGCGCCCTCACGCGCCGCCTGAAGTGGCTGCGCGTGGGCTTCACGCGCCAGCTACAGTACCTGCTGACGTCATCGCTGACGTCATCTGACAGCTGTCAGGTCTGACATGTCAGACTCTGACAGGTGCCATGTGTCATGCTCCCATTGGTCCACGTCACTGTGCTGTCAGTGCCATGTGGCAGTCTGACATGTGCCACGTGTCATCACGGCACTAGTCCATAGGGCTTCCCCGACATGTGCCATGTGTCATGCTCCCATTCGGTCCGTTTGCTTCCATTCCAATTCCTAAATTCCTATTTCTTCATTTCCTATCTAATCCAATTAATAAAACTACCTAAAATCTTCGAAATCCGACCGGTTCAACTTTCCCGAAACCTCCCAGGGCTTCCCCGACGTCCAACCACCACCAAAACCTCTCTAACAACTCCCTAGCAACCTATTTAACTCAAACCAATCGTCCAAATCGACCCATAACAACTAGAAATCGAAAATGGATTAAACGGGCAAAACCGATTACCTCGTTCGGGTTTTCTCCTCCGCCGCCCACGGCGGCTCCGCCTGGCCAGCCACCACGTCCAGCCGGTCCTCTCCATCTCTTTGTCCTCTCAGTTATGCTCAAGGTCAAGGGTTTGGATTTTTGGGTGAGAAATGGGATCGGGTTTGTGTTTGGGAACAAACAAAATGGACGATGCACGGGGATGGGTTTTGGTGCATGAATGGGTGAGGTTGGCCAGTGGATGGGTGACAAGTGTCACTCATCCATTGGTTGCTGAAAAGTAACTGGGCCCACAAAAGACAAAACTTACTTTTTGTCTCGTAGAACGTGTCGCAGGGAATAGTATCTTGAAACTTTCGTGAACCGTAACTTCGCCGTCGAACGTCCAAATTCGACGTGCCGCCTGTCTACAGATTCGTATCATCTTTATCTACGTAACGGTCTTTGGCCCTCGGCCATCGGACCTCCCAGTCAAAAAGTCAACATTTGACCCCTTTTATCCAAAATTACCAAAATGCCCCTAAACTTCTGAACGTCATAACTTCCTCCTCGAATGTCGGAATTGAACGTGCCACCTGTCTATGAACTCGTGACATCATGAACTACGTCACGGTCATCGGTCAAAGTCAATTTGACCGCTCGATTAAAAAGTCAACGTTTTGCCACGACTAGTGGCAAAACGGTCATTTTGCATCATTCGTCCGATTTCGTTCTACTAATCACCGTTTAACCTCATTAATTGTGATTAGTCTCTAATATAATCTAGGAATTTGGGACGGGTCGTTACAAGGAGGGTGAGTTGTGAACGAGTGAGGTTGGAATTGGAGCACTGGGTTTGTTTTTGCAGTGAGTGGCCTGATTAGTGCTCGGGCAGGCAAGAGTGCGGTGGATTTGGGGACATGAACTGGGGTGGTGTTGAACTGAGCAGAGCACGGGTGCCTTGTGAATTGGTTTTGGGTCCTTTGCGGGAAACAGAGAACAGAGTGGGACTGAGTTTCCCATGGGCTGCTGTGATGGACGGGTTAAACATAGAGAGGGAGAGTGAATGGAGAAGTTGGTTCGGGGAGGAATAACTGAGGTAAAGACCAGAGATAAACTAAGTTGGGAAAAAACGAAGAAAATGGTGGGAAAATCAAAATTTAATCTGTGAGTTGAGAGGGCTGAAACGGAGATCAATTGTAGCTTCCTGGGCTGGTGTCGACTGCAACCACGCAAAAATCGAATGGAGGTGGTCGTGTTTTGACCCCAGACTGGAGTCCAATTTCTGGGAACGGGTCGTGGTGGAGTCCAGATGGTTGGAGGCTTGAGACCTTGAATTTGAGCACAGAAACATGTTCTTATAGATCATGCGATGCTACGGAGTGAAGAAATTGAAGAAAACGATGAGTATTGCTGCACTTCCAGTGATGAACAGTGGACGGCTGTTCGTCGGAAAAGCGAGCTTGGAGTCGTGGTCATGGAGGTAAGCTCTCGTGAAATTGGGTTCACAATCATCGTGAGGGTGAGTCTACGGTGCTTCCTAACTGATCAATTGATGGAAGCAGTGACTGTGTGATGAATGGGGACTACGAACCCGATTAGGACTCGTATTCGATTGAGCTGGTTTTAGGCCATGTCGACGTGAATGAGTAAAACGGAACTTAAATTAGGTCCATTTCGATGCTATCTGAGAGTTTAATTGAAGGAATTAAGTGGATATTTGAAGGGATTGAAACGGGTCCAGTCGCGAGTCGCATACCCGTTTTACAGTGGAATCGGGTGAGGATGGTGACCGTTGGAGTTACTGTAGCTGGCGCGTGGGTGTCACGCGCAGCCTCTTGCGGCGACGCGTGCCGGCGCGTGGAACGTTTTCTCAAGGTAAGTTCAAAACGACTTTTGTCCTACACAATGTAACGAACATTTTAGCGTTGGTTTCGAAATTTTCGGACACCGTTTCGATGTTATTCCGAGGGTCCGAAGGTTTCGGTTACATTTTTAATTAACGAACAATTCCCGAAAAATTATGAGAAATTAGAATGTTGTTATTTGACACCTTAATGACCCGGGGATGTATTTTCGGACAGGATTCAGGTTTTTGGAAAATGTCAGAAATTACGGAACCGCGTGCGGCGCGAAACCGAGCCCTATTGGACGGTGTGTGAGTGGATGTTGCTTTCAAAATTTAATGCATGCATAAATTATTTCTATGATTTTATGATTATGATTATAAGTTGTGATTGATTTTGATTTCCATATTTATACGTATTCGATTCCCGTATTTATACGTATTTTTACTATACATGCGAATTTGCACGTATTTCGAGGTAAGGGTCCCGTGTGTTTTGGATGATGAATTAATGAAAGATATTATATGACTTGGGCGTCTCATGTTTTGAGATGTTTTGATTGCGATTGTGAACATGGTTTACGGTTTTGACACGTTTTTCGGGAATGTCCCGGATTTGCACGTTTTACGAGAGTTTGAATATGTTGAGATTGGACCGTGATTTTGGTGATTATGATTGTGGTTTTGAGATATTAATAATAAGATTTGAAAATGAAGTGATTTCAAGGAATTAAAATGGATTTTGAAAAAGGCGAGTTCGGGCTTAACGCTCGGGGCACAAAAGTAACTTTGATTTACGAGATTTCAGTTTTCGGAAATAATAAAGTGGATTCTGGTTTGGGTTCGGGATGATGCTTCCGGATGCCGGCTTACGGAATCATTGTTGCGAATTCGAATTCGGCAATGAAAAAGGATTTAATAAAGTGATTTGGTGTGATTGTGCATGCCCCGTGTGTAATGATGATTGAATATGATTTGTAAAGTAAGATTTGGGGATTTGAATGTGGAAATTCGGACCATGGGTCCTGTTGTGAAAAATGTGATTTTTGGGATGGATCCCACGTTGTCGTGATTGATAAACGTTTTGGGGTTTAAAGACCCGTTGAAAACTGTTTTGGGTTTACAGACCCGGGTGCTATTGCTGGAGCACGTTTTGAGTTTAAAGACTCGGTTAATTGATGACGGGGGAGGGCCCTTAATGAGTTTAAAGACTCGGTTACTGTGATACCCCCGAGGCCTATTGATTATGTTCTGAGTTTAAAGACTCGTTGAAATCCCGGGAAGGCCTGTTTATGCGCATGGTTTTGAGTTTAAAGACTCGGGCGCACTTGATATCCAGCAAAATGATTGACTTGTGATTTATTGATGATCTCTGACGTTTCGATTGAGTTGGGCAGTGGCCCGGTATATGGTTGCTGGTTTTGGATCATGTTGTGCATTTGTTTTTGATTCGTGGTTTTGGGCTGAGGCCCGGTGTTTATGATTGCGGGCTAAGACCCGATGGTTGAAAAAGGAAAAATGATTTTGAGGTTCATACGAGTTTTTCCTTATATTGAAATTGATACACAGTTTTTCTTATGTGGAAAATCTTAACCGATTGCGAAATGATTTTTGTATGCATGCATTCATTTTTACGCGGAGGGTAAAAACGTTTGTTGTAACTGTTTTGCTAAACTGATTTATTTTTGTCCACTCACACCTTTTGGTTTTTATTGACCCTCCAGGTCGTGGCGCGTTGTTCGAGGCTGTACGAGGGGCGGAGGTATGAGTAAGTACGTGTGGCTATCCCTGGTTTGGCAAGTACTGAGGGTAACTTGGGATTTTCAGTCATCTTGCCAGACGGGAGCAGGACCGGGCACGGTTATCGATGCCTCTTTCGGGGGCGGTCCTGTCAGAGAGAGTTAGTATGGACCCACCTAGGTTCGAGTGCATCAAGTCGTGTGGTGACTATCAAGATGATCGCGATGACTGAGATGATTGTGACGACCGTGGGTTGAGTAAACCGAAGTCTGGTCGTTATCATGGTGAATTTCCTTGCTAAGTATGCTAAGATAGTAGCAGAGGAGAATCGCATTGTAAGACAGTTGAAGGATCTCTTGAAAAAGTTGGTGAAAATACGAGATAGAGGTTGGATATGGGGATGAGTGTTGATTTTAAATTCATCCATTTATATTTGAGTGATAGTGATTGTCTAGTGACCAGGAGACCCAGAAAGGACAATGAGTGGAGTGTATGATCTACCTTGAGTTGGATATTGAGAAGTTTGTTACCACTCCAGATGAAGTGCTTGTATGGAGAGTTGTTGGATAGTGACAGGTAACCAACATGTTCAAGTTTGGTATGTCTTAGTAACGTGAGTCGGTTGACCTTTGGAACGAACCAAAGAATGAGATAGGTTAGTAAACAGATTGGATATGAGAATAGAGATTGTGATGGATTGTGGTTAGCCTCGTGACAAATGGTTGAGTTCTGAGACGTGTTCGGAGTGAGGATTGGTATGTGGATGAACGTTGCCAGAGTGCAGTCCTTGAGCAGGCCAGGGTAGTGCCTTGATGAATGATTTGATGTGGGTGCACCTGTGAGTAGCGCACGTTGGATGATGAGATTGACCATAGTTAACCGGTATGTTTGGGTTGAGAGTTATTAGAGAGGATTAATGTTTTGCTGAATGAATAGAGTCCTAGATGGACATGAGATACTAATCGGGTTGGATCCGATGGTGATAGTTCGACGAGGATTATGATTGGATGTGTTCCGACATAATGTTATGTTGACTGGACATAGAATACTGTGTGCTCGAGCAGGGTGAATTAAGAGGGTTCAGTGATTATGAGAGCCGAGATCTCAGGGCCATATGGGCTAGAGGAACCCTAGTGATTGTGCTTGCTTGTGACTATCCCTGCTGAGGCAAGTATTCGATGGGGTCCAGATACACGTAGGATGGGTGACATGTCAATTGTGTATCGATATGATACATGAGACGATAGTGTGGGGACTCGAGAGCTAGTCGAGATCAGAGTAACACCAAAGAAGAGTAGTGAGTTCGGATTGGTACGTAGTGTTGAGACCCCAGTGAGAGTCAGCACGAGTATGGGAAAACGAGAGAGTTGACTGATTAGAGTACCGAGGCCTCCCTTCATCGGGTTTGTTGGATTTGTGTACTCTTAGCGTGATGTCTTGGGGTCAAAACCTTGCGGGTGCACTGGAGTTGTGTACTCGTGGCCCAGAGGGGACAATATAGTGTTAGATACAGTGAGATGATGCCGATTTGAGTATGGCCTGTGAGGTGAGAGTCGAGCCATCGTGACGGCAGGATCTAGCGGATGATTGCCTGATCGAACACTGAGCCAGAGGTTAGCTTCAAATGTCGGATGAGAAGAACCATCAGGCTGAAAAGCCGATTGGATGTCAGCTTAGTATAGCTGACCTGTTAGAGTGGGTGATAAGTGAGATCGACGAGTGTTAGTGTCTCGAGTGAGACTTACGAACCGACGTGTGGTTCCTTGAGAGTTGAGTTGGAGCTTTGGAAGCTCTGGTGACAGTGGGCACCGACGAGTATGGTGGTTTGTGTCAGACGTGTACGTTTACATGAGAGTGTCCCGAGGGGGAGACGAGATTGGATTTCCACCGTTTGGGTGTGGAAATGGAGTCAGTTTGAATTTCGAGGATGAAATTCTTTAAGGAGGGAAGTTTGTAATGACCCGTCCCAAATTTTTAGGATTAATTAAGAATTAATTGAAGATTAGCGAGGCTAATCGGGGATTAGACGAGGATTATTGGACATTCGGGGTGAAATTACGATTTTATCCCTAGACGAGGGCAAAACATTGACTTTTAACCTGGGAGGTCTGATGCACGAGGATCAAGGACCATTAGATAGATCGAGTAGATATAGACAGGCGGTACATCAAAATTGAACATTCTACGAGAAAGTTACGGGTCACGGAAGGTTCGAGGTACTATTGCATGTTTTACGAGACAAGTGCCTTTTATCCTATTGTGGGGCCTAGATATTTTAGTCAGGCCCAATGGATGAATGACAAGTGTCACTCATCCATTGCCCAACATTTTACATACATGCATATTCATTCTCTCTGTTTCATTCATCTTCTTTATTTTTCCTAACCCGAAACACGTACACAACACCACAACCCACCCCAACCTGCACAAACCTTCACCCTATTCTGTTGGTGTGAACGGAGAAGTGAGAGAGGAAGTCGAGGTGAGCTGAACGGTGGCAACGGGGTAGGCCGTCGTGCATGGTGGCTGGGGACCCGACACAGTGAGTTTTCATTTGAAATTTTGAGGTTCGGATTTAAGGGTTATAGGGCTGTTTGATGGATTAGAATAGTTTCCTAGCACACGGTATGTTGACTGGACATCGAATACCGTGTGCTCGAGCAGGGTGAATTGAGAGGGTTAAATGATTGTGAGAGTCGAGAGCTCAGGGCCACGTGGGCTAGAGGAACCCTAGTGATTGTGATTGTGCTTGTGACTATCCCTGCTGAGGCAAGTATTCGATGGAGTCCAGATACACCCAGGATGGGTGAGATGTCGATTGTGTATCGACATGATACCTGAGAAGAAAATGTGGGGACTCGAGAGCTGGTCGAGATCAGAGTAGAGCCACAGAAGAGCAGTGAGTTGGGATGGTACGTAGTGTTGAGACCCTAGTGTAAGTCAGCACTAGTATGGGAAAACGAAAGAGTTGACTGATTTGAGTACCGAGGCCTCCCTTGGCCGAGTTGGTTGGAGTTATGTACTCCCAGCATGAAGTCTTGAGGTCAAAACCCTGTTGGCGCACCAGAGTTGTGTACTCGCGACCCAGAGGGGACAATATCATGTTAGATAGAGTGGGATGCTACCGATTTGAGTATGGCCTGCGAGGTGAGAGTCGTGTCATCGTGATGGCAGGATCTAGCGGATGATTGCCTGATCGGACGCTGAGTAGGAGGTTAGCTTCAAATTTCAGATGATAAGAACCATCAGGCTGAAAAGACGATTGGATGTCAGCTTAGTAGAGCTGACCCGTCAAAATGAGTGACAGGCAAGATCGGCGAGTGTCGGTGTCTCGAGTAAGACTTACGAACCGACGTGTGGTTCCTCGAGAGTTGAGTTAGAGATTTGGAAGCTCTAGTGACAGTAGGTAGGGACGAGTACGTTGGTTTGTGTCGGACGTGTACGTTTACACGAGAGTGTCCCGAGGGGGAGACGAGATTGGATTTCCACTATTTGGTTGTGGAAATAGGGTCAGTTTGAATTTCGAGGATGAAATTCTTTAATTAGGGAAGTTTTTAACAACCTGTCCCAAATTTTTTAGATTAATTAAGAATTAATTGAGGATTAGCGAAGCTAATCGGACATTCGGGGTGAAATTACGATTTTATCCCTAGATAAGGGCAAAATAATGGATGAGTGACAAGTGTCACTCATCCATTGCCCAACCCTTTACATTCATGCATATTCATTCCTTCTGTTCCATTTATCTTCTTTGTTTTTCCTAACCCGAAACACGTACAGAACACCACAACCCACCCCAATCTGCACAAACCTTCACCCTCTGCTGTTGGTGTGAACGAAGAAGTGAGAGAGGAGGTCGAGGCAAGCTGAACGGTGGCGACAGCGTGGGCCGCCGTGTACGGGTCACGGAAGGTTTGAGGTACTATGGGATGTTTTACGAGACGAGTGCTTTTTCTCCTATTATGGGGCCCATATATTTTAGTCAGGCCCAATGGATGAGTGACAAGTGTCACTCATCCATTGCCCAACCCTTTACATTCATGCATATTCATTCCTTCTGTTCCATTTATCTTCTTTGTTTTTCCTAACCCGAAACACGTACTGTCAGGACCCGTCCCAAATATCACCTCGATTCTCGGGAGGAACCCTGCTCCCGTCTGACAATCACACTTACAGTACCCAAAAATAACCTTAATACAACTATAAGCATAACTATCAGACGAAGGAGTAAATATATACAACAGTAAGCCAGAGCATAGTTCTACAAAATGGGCACCAAAAGTCCTACATGTCTAAGTCCGCAACGGAAGAACGTCGGAAGCTCTATGCCTCGATATCTGCCTCAACGTTCACCCCAGCGCTATCACCACGACCTGGAGGGAATTTGAAAAAAAAACAGAAGGTGTGAGTGGACTGAAAGGAATAAAAATTTTAAAACCGTTTACCATCAAATCAAAGTAAAGAAATATAATCATTTGTTCCCTCCGGTTTGAAACCAGGCATGCCAAGGTAGTAGTAGAAAAGTCATATATGAAACATTATAAGAAACAGATACACTATAAAACTGATATAGAAACCAGAGCATAAACATCAAACCACTTTTTCCGATTAAACCTGCTGGACCTATCCGAGTCTTTAAACTCAACCAGGCCTCACATATAAATCCGAGTCTTTAAACTCCCGAGTCTTTAAACTCAATAGGCCTATGGGGGTAATATCGTAATATCCGAGTCTTTAAACTCCCGAGTCTTTAAACTCAATCCGGGCCCGTCCCCCATCAATATCAATCCGGGTCTTTAAACCCAATATCCAGATCCAGCAAATCCAATCCATTTCCGTGTAAAACCATTCCGAACCCATCACCAAACTCGAATTCGGAATCCCTAGTTCGAAGCCCTTTCGGCGTTCAGAACCGACATTCCGAACCCAAATCCGGAAAAAGATCCATGTTCATAACAAAACCATAGGAAAACCCCAAATCATATTCCACAACCTATTTACCATCATCAGAAAACGTTTTTAGGTTAAATTTCTGAATTATAACATCAAACTCTGAAAACTCGCTTTTTCTCGAAAAACGTGCAAAATCCCAAAACGCCTCGAAAAACGTGCAAACATCTCAATCACAATAAAACATTAATAAAAACAGTTAGGCATGCTCGAAAGTAAGAAAGAGTCCACTCACAGTTCAGAGCAAGTCACTCGCGCTCCGTGCGCTCCTCAACCGTCTCTGGTGTCTCCCGTCCTGTCAATAGATACCAAATAGGGTCACAATTACCTCTAGGATACTTTCCCTATTTTCCCCAATTTTTCGGGAATTTAATAATATTTTAATCCTAAACCCTAAACCGTACGGATTCCCGAACCATTCCGTAACACCGTCCGATTAACCCGAAAACTATACCATTGGATTCCTTAGGACATTTAGAACCAAAACCATGTTGGAAGCTTGGCCGGATTCCTCCTCACGCGCCTCCACGCGCCGCCCAAAGTGGCTGCGCGTGGGCCTCACGCGCCTGCTACAGTGCCACCGTCTTCCTTGCTCGAACCCGGTTCGCACCAGACGGCAACCCGGACCGGCGAGAACCGTTCTCCGCCGTCCGGCCACCATTTCCCTTCCTACCTTCACCTACAGCTTCGTCCATTCTCAGGGAATCCATCCCCCTCACTATCTTGGCTCGATTCAACCCATAGCTTCACAACTGAAGCTCGAAAGAAAAACCAACCAACCTCTGTTTTCCTTTCCGGCCACCCAGCACATCCCCCTTCACGGTGGTCACTCCAAACTCCTCCCACGACTTCACTGAATCACACACAACTCACGAAATCCCTCGACTCACTCTCCAACTCCACGATTTTCCGTTTGAAAATCACGGCTAAACAGGGTACAGAGGACCCGCCGTCGAACCACCACCCACCGTGAACTTCCCGTCACGGCAACCACCAAAAACGACTCCTAGGACCTCCCTAAACCTCACTTCACTCACCAAACCCTTCGATTCTAGCTCTAGGTCCACGACTTTTGAAATGAAAATCCACGGAAAACAGAGCAAAAGAGATTACCTTTCGCTTCCGGCGCCGCCGTGAGAACCGTCACCCACCACGGTGCTCGTGGGACTCCCCGTAGCCTCCTGAGTCTCCTAGTGCCTTGAATCAGTCCACCACACAACACAACAGCCACCACCGTCCACTGCCTCCTCTGTTTCTTCCAAAGATCCAGCCGTCCACCACGTCGCCTCCGTGCACGGTTGCAACTCCAGACCACGATCACCAGCTCCTCCTTACCTCACTGTCTCTCTCTCGACTCACACTTCACTCTCCCTAGCATCAAAATCGATCACCGCCTCCCCCAATTCTTCTCTCTGTTTTCTGTTTCCTTCGAAATTGTGCACGGTTCAAAAGAGGATAACGTGTGGCCGTGCACACTTGAGAACGTAGTGGAACCATCCAGTCCCAAGCACGTGTCCACTAGCCATAGGCCAGCCCAAAAAATCTCTGCCACCTGCCCTTATCTGATTGGGCTGAGGGGAAATGACCAAAATGCCCCTCCTGCACAAAATTACCATTTTGCCCTCAGACTTTCCAGACCCGTATCTTTTTCGTCCGACGTCCGATGACAGCGTGCCGCCTGTCGTTGAACTCAGGACGTCGAGACCTATCCAACGGTCCTCGGTCTACGTGAAAATCACAAATCCTCCAAAAAGTCAACATTTCCCCTATTAACTCAAAATTACGGTAACACCCCCAACCTTCCGTACATCATAACTTCTCCTCCGGTTGTCCGAATCGAACCTGCCGCCTGTCTACGGACTCGTGACGTCCTAACCTACGTCACGGTCAAGGGCTAACACGCATCCAATCAATAGTACAAAAAGTCAACTTTTCGTTTACTATTCACAAGGGCAAAATCGTCCTTTTTACAAAACTTCACAAAAATCACATTTTTACCCTTCCCGTAGGTACGGGTTGTTACAATCTACCCCCCTAAAAAGAATTTCGTCCCCGAAATTCAGTGAAATAAGTAAGGGTACTGTTCCCGCATCAAGGCCTCGGGTTCCCAGGTAGCTTCTTCGACCTGATGATTTCTCCACAATACCTTCACTAAGGGAACCGTCTTCCTTCGCAAAACTTTATCCTTCCGATCCAAGATTGCAACAGGTTGCTCTTCAAAACTCAAGTCTTCCCTCAGTTCCACTGGTTGTGCTTCCAAAACATGCGAATCATCTCGAATGTATTTCCGAAGCATAGAAACATGAAAGACATTATGTACCTTTTCCAAATCTGCTGGTAAGGCCAATCGATAAGCTACAGGACCAATCCGCTCCAAGATCTCATACGGTCCAATGTAACGAGGACTTAACTTCCCTCGTCTGCCAAATCGTACAATTCCTTTCCAAGGAGATAGCTTCAGGAAAACCCAGTCTCCTACAGCAAACTCTAAATCTCTGATCCTACAGTCCGCGTAGCTCTTTTGGCGGTCCTGCGCTACCTTCAATCGATCCCTAATCAATGCCACTTTTTCCTGAGTAAGCTCCACCAGCTCAGAAGTAGTCAACCTCCTCTCACCAATTTCAGTCCAACACAATGGAGTCCGACACTGCCGCCCATATAAAGCCTCGTAAGGAGCCATCCCAATGCTCTCCTGATAACTGTTATTGTAGGCGAACTCTATCAAAGGCAGATGTAATTCCCAAGTACCCTGAAACTGAAGCACACAAGCTCGCATCATGTCCTCGAGAATCTGAATGGTCCGCTCAGACTGCCCATCAGTCTGAGGATGAAAAGCAGTACTGAAATGTAATTTAGTCCCAAAAGCTTCCTGTAAGCTCTGCCAAAATCGAGAAGTGAATCTCGGATCTCTATCAGACACTATCGACTCCGGAGTCCCATGTAACCGAATAATCTCAGTTATAAACAACTGTGCAAACTGTTCCAACCTGAAGTTCTCCCGTACTGGCAAGAAATGAGCAGACTTCGTAAGTCGATCCACAATAACCCACACACCATCATGTCCCTTCGGTGTTCTCGGAAGCTTGAACACAAAATCCATAGTCAGGTGATCCCATTTCCACTCGGGAATCGGCAAAGGTTGCATTGCTCCATAAGGTCTCTGCCGCTCGGCTTTTACCTGTTAACAAATCAAGCATCTACTGACATACTCTGCAATTTCACGTTTCATCCCTGACCACCAATAATGCTCTCGAAGTGTACGATACATCTTGGTCCCACCAGGATGCATCGCATAAGCTGAACAGTGAGCCTCATCCAGTATCACCTTCTTCAAAGCTTCATCCTCAGGTACACACAACCGTCCATTCTTAACCAAGGCTCCATCCTCACGAATCTCAAAATCCTGTCTCTCTCCGGCCCCGACCTCAATCCGAATGATGCCCAGAATAGGGTCCTCAAACTGAGCATCAATCACCTGATCAATCAAAACAGGTCGCACATGGAAACTTGCTAGGAGTGCTCCCTGATCATCCACAGTCAACTCTACTCCCAGCCTACGGAGCTCAACCAGCAAAGGTAATCGTACTGTCCTCAGATACGACAAAGAACCAGCTGACTTCCTGCTTAGAGCATCGGCTACCACATTAGCCTTCCCTGGATGATACTCAATAGTACAGTCGTAGTCCTTAAGTAACTCCAACCAACGGCGCTGTCTGAGGTTCAATTCCTTTTGAGTGAACAAATACTTTAAACTCTTGTGGTCCGTGAAGATCCTGCACTTCTCACCGTACAAGTAATGTCGCCAAATCTTCAATGCATGAACCACCGCAGCCAGTTCCAAGTCATGTGTAGGGTAGTTCACCTCATGGGGTTTCAATTGCCGGGAAGCATAAGCAATCACTTTCCCGTGCTGCATCAAGACACAACCCAAACCTTGTAATGAGGCATCACTGTAAACCTCAAACTCTCCACTATCATCTGGAAGGGCTAGCACAGGAGCAGATGTCAACCGCCTTTTAAGCTCCTGGAAACTCTGTTCACAGTTCTCATCCCACTCAAACCGAACTCCCTTCCGTGTCAACCTCGTCAACGGTGCTGCAAGAATAGAAAAGCCCTCAATAAAACGCCGGTAATACCCTGCCAAACCCAGAAAACTCCGAATTTCCGTTACCGTCTTAGGCTGTTCCCAGTTGGCTACCGCCTCAACTTTCTGAGGATCCACACGAATGCCCTCGGCCAAAATCACATGGCCAAGAAATCCAACACTGGTCAACCAGAACTGACACTTACTGAGCTTCGCATACAACTGATGCTCCCTCAATGTTTTAAGCACGATCCTCAGATGTTTCTCATGCGCCTTCGCACTCTTCGAATACACCAAAATGTCATCAATGAAAACAATCACGAAACGATCCAAGTAGGGCCGGAACACTCGGTTCATAAGGTCCATAAAAGCTGCTGGGGCATTAGTCAAACCAAAAGGCATCACCACAAACTCATAGTGACCGTACCTGGTCCGGAAAGCTGTCTTCGGTATATCCTCCTCTTTAACCCTTAACTGGTGATAGCCGGAGCGAAGATCAATCTTCGAGAAATACTGTGCTCCCTTGAGCTGGTCAAACAAATCATCAATCCGGGGTAGGGGGTACTTATTTCGAATAGTTACCTTATTCAGTTGCCTGTAATCCACACACAATCTCAATCCTCCGTCCTTTTTCTTGACAAACAAAACAGGTGCTCCCCAAGGTGACATACTCGGTCGAATAAATCCTATATCGACCAACTCTTGCAACTGGGCCTTAAGTTCCCTCAATTCTGCAGGTGCCATACGGTAAGGAGTCTGAGAAATAGGTTGTGTACCTGGTAGAAGCTCAATCGTAAACTCAAGATCTCGGTGTGGGGGTAGTCCTGGCAACTCCTCGGGAAAAACATCGGGAAACTCCCGTACCACTGGTATATCCTCCGCCCTCACTGGCGTAGCACGCGTATCCACCACATGAGCTAAGTAACCCTGGCACCCCTTACGTAACAGTTTACTAGCCTCGAGTGCCGAAATAACTCCCGTAGGAAGTGCACGCTGATCCCCCTGAAACGTCGTCTCTGATAATCCGGGACTCCGAAAAGTCACTCTACTATCGAAACATTCGATAGAAGCATGATGTCTCGTCAACCAGTCCATACCCAAGATCACATCAAAGTCCCGTAAATCCAAGAGTAACAAATCTGCCAGTAACTCCACCTGGCCTACCATCACCGGACACTCTCTCAAAACCTGAGTCACTACCAACATCTCCCCAGTAGGTGTACTCACGCCTAACGCACAATCCAAAGTAGACACCTCCCTCTCCTTAACCAAACTACAACTCCGAGCTATAAATGAATGAGTAGCCCCGGGATCTATCAAAGCAAAAACAGTGTGACCAAGTATGGTAAGTGTACCTGTCACCACTCCCGGTGCTGATCTCGCCTCCTGCTGAGTCATCGCAAAAACTCGCGCCTGAGGTCCCGATGACCTACCGCGCCCTCTGGAACTGCTCGTGGCACCACCGCCACCCCTAGGGTCTGCCGCCCCTGATACTGAAGCAGTACTCCGCCCGGGTTCTGCTGCACCTCTGCCTGCTCCACCCTCCGGAGCTAACAATGGGCACTCCCGACGGAAGTGTCCTCGCTCTCCACAATAGAAGCAAGTGTCCCTACCGGGTCCACCGGTATGCCTCCCTGTAGAAGCCACTGAAGTCGCACTCGCCTGAGGAGTCGGCTGTGACCTAGCTCCTCGAAATCCTGAGCCCTGGAAACTGCCTGGTCTGCCATACCGGGCTCCACCAGCCGATAATGATCCACCAAAATTACCCCGTTTCGGGGGCCTCTGACTCGATGCTCCTGGAAATGACTGCTCTCGGCGTCGAACACCGCCCGAATACTGTGGTCTAGCAGGTAAACTGGCCTCCACCCTGACAGCAGCAT
This sequence comes from Prinsepia uniflora, assembly GCA_032719365.1. NCBI lineage: Eukaryota > Viridiplantae > Streptophyta > Magnoliopsida > Rosales > Rosaceae > Prinsepia > Prinsepia uniflora. Next base: position 24,177,917 of record CM064876.1, read on the forward strand.
CAGACAACTCTCGGAATGTAGCAAAAGAGCCGGCTGTCACTATGGCCCTGATCTCTCCCGGGAGGCCCAACTCAAACCGGCGGCACTTTTCCGCCTCAGTCGCCACAAATGCGGGAGCAAAACGAGATAGCATCTGGAACCTCTGCTCATACTCAGCAACTGTCAAGTTCCCTTGCTTCAAGTGAAGGAATTCCGCTTCCTTCGCATCCCTGAAAGAACGGGGATAATACTGATCTAGAAACCGCTCCCGGAAAGTCTCCCAAGTCACGGTATGTGCATCCCAGCCGGACAGTTCCAGCGTGTACCACCACTCGTAGGCAGCTCCATCCAACAGAAAAGTAGCTAACAATACCCGATCCTCGGGAGGACAGTGCATCACCCCAAAAATACGTTCTAGTCGGGTGATCCATCGATGAGCTTCCTCGGGATCAGCCCCACCGCTGAACGTAGTAGCCCCAAGCCTCTGGGCTCTCTCAATCGAAGCGCTCTCAGTCCCTCTCGCCGCTTCATCTTCAGGTCGTGGAGGGGGTTCACGTCTCGGAGGCATGATCAATCGTACGCTGAAAGAGGCATAGAGTTAGTATAACAACCTAGACCCAACACAAATTGACACAACCTATGCTCTGATACCAATTGTCAGGACCCGTCCCAAATATCACCTCGATACTCGGGATGAACCCTGCTCCCGTCTGACAATCACACTTACAGTACCCAAAAATAACCTTAATACAACTATAAGCATAACTATCAGACGAAGGAGTAAATATATACAACAGTAAGCCAGAGCATAGTTCTACAAAATGGGCACCAAAAGTCCTACATGTCTAAGTCCGCAACGGAAGAACGTCGGAAGCTCTATGCCTCGATATCTGCCTCAACGTTCACCCCAGCGCTATCACCACGACCTGGAGGGAATTTGAAAAAAAAACAGAAGGTGTGAGTGGACTGAAAGGAATAAAAATTTTAAAACCGTTTACCATCAAATCAAAGTAAAGAAATATAATCATTTGTTCCCTCCGGTTTGAAACCAGGCATGCCAAGGTAGTAGTAGAAAAGTCATATATGAAACATCATAAGAAACAGATACACTATAAAACTGATATAGAAACCAGAGCATAAACATCAAACCACTTTTTCCGATTAAACCTGCTGGACCTATCCGAGTCTTTAAACTCAACCAGGCCTCACATATAAATCCGAGTCTTTAAACTCCCGAGTCTTTAAACTCAATAGGCCTATGGGGGTAATATCGTAATATCCGAGTCTTTAAACTCCCGAGTCTTTAAACTCAATCCGGGCCCGTCCCCCATCAATATCAATCCGGGTCTTTAAACCCAATATCCAGATCCAGCAAATCCAATCCATTTCCGTGTAAAACCATTCCGAACCCATCACCAAACTCGAATTCGGAATCCCTAGTTCGAAGCCCTTTCGGCGTTCAGAACCGACATTCCGAACCCAAATCCGGAAAAAGATCCATGTTCATAACAAAACCATAGGAAAACCCCAAATCATATTCCACAACCTATTTACCATCATCAGAAAACGTTTTTAGGTTAAATTTCTGAATTATAACATCAAACTCTGAAAACTCGCTTTTTCTCGAAAAACGTGCAAAATCCCAAAACGCCTCGAAAAACGTGCAAACATCTCAATCACAATAAAACATTAATAAAAACAGTTAGGCATGCTCGAAAGTAAGAAAGAGTCCACTCACAGTTCAGAGCAAGTCACTCGCGCTCCGTGCGCTCCTCAACCGTCTCTGGTGTCTCCCGTCCTGTCAATAGATACCAAATAGGGTCACAATTACCTCTAGGATACTTTCCCTATTTTCCCCAATTTTTCGGGAATTTAATAATATTTTAATCCTAAACCCTAAACCGTACGGATTCCCGAACCATTCCGTAACACCGTCCGATTAACCCGAAAACTATACCATTGGATTCCTTAGGACATTTAGAACCAAAACCATGTTGGAAGCTTGGCCGGATTCCTCCTCACGCGCCTCCACGCGCCGCCCAAAGTGGCTGCGCGTGGGCCTCACGCGCCTGCTACAGTGCCACCGTCTTCCTTGCTCGAACCCGGTTCGCACCAGACGGCAACCCGGACCGGCGAGAACCGTTCTCCGCCGTCCGGCCACCATTTCCCTTCCTACCTTCACCTACAGCTTCGTCCATTCTCAGGGAATCCATCCCCCTCACTATCTTGGCTCGATTCAACCCATAGCTTCACAACTGAAGCTCGAAAGAAAAACCAACCAACCTCTGTTTTCCTTTCCGGCCACCCAGCACATCCCCCTTCACGGTGGTCACTCCAAACTCCTCCCACGACTTCACTGAATCACACACAACTCACGAAATCCCTCGACTCACTCTCCAACTCCACGATTTTCCGTTTGAAAATCACGGCTAAACAGGGTACAGAGGACCCGCCGTCGAACCACCACCCACCGTGAACTTCCCGTCACGGCAACCACCAAAAACGACTCCTAGGACCTCCCTAAACCTCACTTCACTCACCAAACCCTTCGATTCTAGCTCTAGGTCCACGACTTTTGAAATGAAAATCCACGGAAAACAGAGCAAAAGAGATTACCTTTCGCTTCCGGCGCCGCCGTGAGAACCGTCACCCACCACGGTGCTCGTGGGACTCCCCGTAGCCTCCTGAGTCTCCTAGTGCCTTGAATCAGTCCACCACACAACATAACAGCCACCACCGTCCACTGCCTCCTCTGTTTCTTCCAAAGATCCAGCCGTCCACCACGTCGCCTCCGTGCACGGTTGCAACTCCAGACCACGATCACCAGCTCCTCCTTACCTCACTGTCTCTCTCTCGACTCACACTTCACTCTCCCTAGCATCAAAATCGATCACCGCCTCCCCCAATTCTTCTCTCTGTTTTCTGTTTCCTTCGAAATTGTGCACGGTTCAAAAGAGGATAACGTGTGGCCGTGCACACTTGAGAACGTAGTGGAACCATCCAGTCCCAAGCACATGTCCACTAGCCATAGGCCAGCCCAAAAAATCTCTGCCACCTGCCCTTATCTGATTGGGCTGAGGGGAAATGACCAAAATGCCCCTCCTGCACAAAATTACCATTTTGCCCTCAGACTTTCCAGACCCGTATCTTTTCCGTCCGACGTCCGATGACAGCGTGCCGCCTGTCGTTGAACTCAGGACGTCGAGACCTATCCAACGGTCCTCGGTCTACGTGAAAATCACAAATCCTCCAAAAAGTCAACATTTCCCCTATTAACTCAAAATTACGGTAACGCCCCCAACCTTCCGTACATCATAACTTCTCCTCCGGTTGTCCGAATCGAACCTGCCGCCTGTCTACGGACTCGTGACGTCCTAACCTACGTCACGGTCAAGGGCTAACACGCATCCAATCAATAGTACAAAAAGTCAACTTTTCGTTTACTATTCACAAGGGCAAAATCGTCCTTTTTACAAAACTTCACAAAAATCACATTTTTACCCTTCCCGTAGGTACGGGTTGTTACAATCTACCCCCCTAAAAAGAATTTCGTCCCCGAAATTCAGTGAAATAAGTAAGGGTACTGTTCCCGCATCAAGGCCTCGGGTTCCCAGGTAGCTTCTTCGACCCGATGATTTCTCCACAATACCTTCACTAAGGGAACCGTCTTCCTTCGCAAAACTTTATCCTTCCGATCCAAGATTGCAACAGGTTGCTCTTCAAAACTCAAGTCTTCCCTCAGTTCCACTGGTTGTGCTTCAAAAACATGCGAATCATCTCGAATGTATTTCCGAAGCATAGAAACATGAAAGACATTATGTACCTTTTCCAAATCTGCTGGTAAGGCCAATCGATAAGCTACAGGACCAATCCGCTCCAAGATCTCATACGGTCCAATGTAACGAGGACTTAACTTCCCTCGTCTGCCAAATCGTACAATTCCTTTCCAAGGAGATAGCTTCAGGAAAACCCAGTCTCCTACAGCAAACTCTAAATCTCTGATCCTACAGTCCGCGTAGCTCTTTTGGCGGTCCTGCGCTACCTTCAATCGATCCCTAATCAATGCCACTTTTTCCTGAGTAAGCTCCACCAGCTCAGAAGTAGTCAACCTCCTCTCACCAATTTCAGTCCAACACAATGGAGTCCGACACTGCCGCCCATATAAAGCCTCGTAAGGAGCCATCCCAATGCTCTCCTGATAACTGTTATTGTAGGCGAACTCTATCAAAGGCAGATGTAATTCCCAAGTACCCTGAAACTGAAGCACACAAGCTCGCATCATGTCCTCGAGAATCTGAATGGTCCGCTCAGACTGCCCATCAGTCTGAGGATGAAAAGCAGTACTGAAATGTAATTTAGTCCCAAAAGCTTCCTGTAAGCTCTGCCAAAATCGAGAAGTGAATCTCGGATCTCTATCAGACACTATCGACTCCGGAGTCCCATGTAACCGAATAATCTCAGTTATAAACAACTGTGCAAACTGTTCCAACCTGAAGTTCTCCCGTACTGGCAAGAAATGAGCAGACTTCGTAAGTCGATCCACAATAACCCACACACCATCATGTCCCTTCGGTGTTCTCGGAAGCTTGAACACAAAATCCATAGTCAGGTGATCCCATTTCCACTCGGGAATCGGCAAAGGTTGCATTGCTCCATAAGGTCTCTGCCGCTCGGCTTTTACCTGTTAACAAATCAAGCATCTACTGACATACTCTGCAATTTCACGTTTCATCCCTGACCACCAATAATGCTCTCGAAGTGTACGATACATCTTGGTCCCACCAGGATGCATCGCATAAGCTGAACAGTGAGCCTCATCCAGTATCACCTTCTTCAAAGCTTCATCCTCAGGTACACACAACCGTCCATTCTTAACCAAGGCTCCATCCTCACGAATCTCAAAATCCTGTCTCTCTCCGGCCCCGACCTCAATCCGAATGATGCCCAGAATAGGGTCCTCAAACTGAGCATCAATCACCTGATCAATCAAAACAGGTCGCACATGGAAACTTTCTAGGAGTGCTCCCTGATCATCCACAGTCAACTCTACTCCCAGCCTACGGAGCTCAACCAGCAAAGGTAATCGTACTGTCCTCAGATACGACAAAGAACCAGCTGACTTCCTGCTTAGAGCATCGGCTACCACATTAGCCTTCCCTGGATGATACTCAATAGTACAGTCGTAGTCCTTAAGTAACTCCAACCAACGGCGCTGTCTGAGGTTCAATTCCTTTTGAGTGAACAAATACTTTAAACTCTTGTGGTCCGTGAAGATCCTGCACTTCTCACCGTACAAGTAATGTCGCCAAATCTTCAATGCATGAACCACCGCAGCCAGTTCCAAGTCATGTGTAGGGTAGTTCACCTCATGGGGTTTCAATTGCCGGGAAGCATAAGCAATCACTTTCCCGTGCTGCATCAAGACACAACCCAAACCTTGTAATGAGGCATCACTGTAAACCTCAAACTCTCCACTATCATCTGGAAGGGCTAGCACAGGAGCAGATGTCAACCGCCTTTTAAGCTCCTGGAAACTCTGTTCACAGTTCTCATCCCACTCAAACCGAACTCCCTTCCGTGTCAACCTCGTCAACGGTGCTGCAAGAATAGAAAAGCCCTCAATAAAACGCCGGTAATACCCTGCCAAACCCAGAAAACTCCGAATTTCCGTTACCGTCTTAGGCTGTTCCCAGTTGGCTACCGCCTCAACTTTCTGAGGATCCACACGAATGCCCTCGGCCGAAATCACATGGCCAAGAAATCCAACACTGGTCAACCAGAACTGACACTTACTGAGCTTCGCATACAACTGATGCTCCCTCAATGTTTTAAGCACGATCCTCAGATGTTTCTCATGCGCCTTCGCACTCTTCGAATACACCAAAATGTCATCAATGAAAACAATCACGAAACGATCCAAGTAGGGCCGGAACACTCGGTTCATAAGGTCCATAAAAGCTGCTGGGGCATTAGTCAAACCAAAAGGCATCACCACAAACTCATAGTGACCGTACCTGGTCCGGAAAGCTGTCTTCGGTATATCCTCCTCTTTAACCCTTAACTGGTGATAGCCGGAGCGAAGATCAATCTTCGAGAAATACTGTGCTCCCTTGAGCTGGTCAAACAAATCATCAATCCGGGGTAGGGGGTACTTATTTCGAATAGTTACCTTATTCAGTTGCCTGTAATCCACACACAATCTCAATCCTCCGTCCTTTTTCTTGACAAACAAAACAGGTGCTCCCCAAGGTGACATACTCGGTCGAATAAATCCTATATCGACCAACTCTTGCAACTGGGCCTTAAGTTCCCTCAATTCTGCAGGTGCCATACGGTAAGGAGTCTGAGAAATAGGTTGTGTACCTGGTAGAAGCTCAATCGTAAACTCAAGATCTCGGTGTGGGGGTAGTCCTGGCAACTCCTCGGGAAAAACATCGGGAAACTCCCGTACCACTGGTATATCCTCCGCCCTCACTGGCGTAGCACGCGTATCCACCACATGAGCTAAGTAACCCTGGCACCCCTTACGTAACAGTTTACTAGCCTCGAGTGCCGAAATAACTCCCGTAGGAAGTGCACGCTGATCCCCCTGAAACGTCGTCTCTGATAATCCGGGACTCCGAAAAGTCACTCTACTATCGAAACATTCGATAGAAGCATGATGTCTCGTCAACCAGTCCATACCCAAGATCACATCAAAGTCCCGTAAATCCAAGAGTAACAAATCTGCCAGTAACTCCACCTGGCCTACCATCACCGGACACTCTCTCAAAACCTGAGTCACTACCAACATCTCCCCAGTAGGTGTACTCACGCCTAACGCACAATCCAAAGTAGACACCTCCCTCTCCTTAACCAAACTACAACTCCGAGCTATAAATGAATGAGTAGCCCCGGGATCTATCAAAGCAAAAACAGTGTGACCAAGTATGGTAAGTGTACCTGTCACCACTCCCGGTGCTGATCTCGCCTCCTGCTGAGTCATCGCAAAAACTCGCGCCTGAGGTCCCGATGACCTACCGCGCCCTCTGGAACTGCTCGTGGCACCACCGCCACCCCTAGGGTCTGCCGCCCCTGATACTGAAGCAGTACTCCGCCCGGGTTCTGCTGCACCTCTGCCTGCTCCACCCTCCGGAGCTAACAATGGGCACTCCCGACGGAAGTGTCCTCGCTCTCCACAATAGAAGCAAGTGTCCCTACCGGGTCCACCGGTATGCCTCCCTGTAGAAGCCACTGAAGTCGCACTCGCCTGAGGAGTCGGCTGTGACCTAGCTCCTCGAAATCCTGAGCCCTGGAAACTGCCTGGTCTGCCATACCGGGCTCCACCAGCCGATAATGATCCACCAAAATTACCCCGTTTCGGGGGCCTCTGACTCGATGCTCCTGGAAATGACTGCTCTCGGCGTCGAACACCGCCCGAATACTGTGGTCTAGCAGGTAAACTGGCCTCCACCCTGACAGCAGCATCAGACAACTCTCGGAATGTAGCAAAAGAGCCGGCTGTCACTATGGCCCTGATCTCTCCCGGGAGGCCCAACTCAAACCGGCGGCACTTTTCCGCCTCAGTCGCCACAAATGCGGGAGCAAAACGAGATAGCATCTGGAACCTCTGCTCATACTCAGCAACTGTCAAGTTCCCTTGCTTCAAGTGAAGGAATTCCGCTTCCTTCGCATCCCTGAAAGAACGGGGATAATACTGATCTAGAAACCGCTCCCGGAAAGTCTCCCAAGTCACGGTATGTGCATCCCAGCCGGACAGTTCCAGCGTGTACCACCACTCGTAGGCAGCTCCATCCAACAGAAAAGTAGCTAACAATACCCGATCCTCGGGAGGACAGTGCATCACCCCAAAAATACGTTCTAGTCGGGTGATCCATCGATGAGCTTCCTCGGGATCAGCCCCACCGCTGAACGTAGTAGCCCCAAGCCTCTGGGCTCTCTCAATCGAAGCGCTCTCAGTCCCTCTCGCCGCTTCATCTTCAGGTCGTGGAGGGGGTTCACGTCTCGGAGGCATGATCAATCGTACGCTGAAAGAGGCATAGAGTTAGTATAACAACCTAGACCCAACACAAATTGACACAACCTATGCTCTGATACCAATTGTCAGGACCCGTCCCAAATATCACCTCGATACTCGGGATGAACCCTGCTCCCGTCTGACAATCACACTTACAGTACCCAAAAATAACCTTAATACAACTATAAGCATAACTATCAGACGAAGGAGTAAATATATACAACAGTAAGCCAGAGCATAGTTCTACAAAATGGGCACCAAAAGTCCTACATGTCTAAGTCCGCAACGGAAGAACGTCGGAAGCTCTATGCCTCGATATCTGCCTCAACGTTCACCCCAGCGCTATCACCACGACCTGGAGGGAATTTGAAAAAAAAACAGAAGGTGTGAGTGGACTGAAAGGAATAAAAATTTTAAAACCGTTTACCATCAAATCAAAGTAAAGAAATATAATCATTTGTTCCCTCCGGTTTGAAACCAGGCATGCCAAGGTAGTAGTAGAAAAGTCATATATGAAACATCATAAGAAACAGATACACTATAAAACTGATATAGAAACCAGAGCATAAACATCAAACCACTTTTTCCGATTAAACCTGTTGGACCTATCCGAGTCTTTAAACTCAACCAGGCCTCACATATAAATCCGAGTCTTTAAACTCCCGAGTCTTTAAACTCAATAGGCCTATGGGGGTAATATCGTAATATCCGAGTCTTTAAACTCCCGAGTCTTTAAACTCAATCCGGGCCCGTCCCCCATCAATATCAATCCGGGTCTTTAAACCCAATATCCAGATCCAGCAAATCCAATCCATTTCCGTGTAAAACCATTCCGAACCCATCACCAAACTCGAATTCGGAATCCCTAGTTCGAAGCCCTTTCGGCGTTCAGAACCGACATTCCGAACCCAAATCCGGAAAAAGATCCATGTTCATAACAAAACCATAGGAAAACCCCAAATCATATTCCACAACCTATTTACCATCATCAGAAAACGTTTTTAGGTTAAATTTCTGAATTATAACATCAAACTCTGAAAACTCGCTTTTTCTCGAAAAACGTGCAAAATCCCAAAACGCCTCGAAAAACGTGCAAACATCTCAATCACAATAAAACATTAATAAAAACAGTTAGGCATGCTCGGAAGTAAGAAAGAGTCCACTCACAGTTCAGAGCAAGTCACTCGCGCTCCGTGCGCTCCTCAACCGTCTCTGGTGTCTCCCGTCCTGTCAATAGATACCAAATAGGGTCACAATTACCTCTAGGATACTTTCCCTATTTTCCCCAATTTTTCGGGAATTTAATAATATTTTAATCCTAAACCCTAAACCGTACGGATTCCCGAACCATTCCGTAACACCGTCCGATTAACCCGAAAACTATACCATTGGATTCCTTAGGACATTTAGAACCAAAACCATGTTGGAAGCTTGGCCGGATTCCTCCTCACGCGCCTCCACGCGCCGCCCAAAGTGGCTGCGCGTGGGCCTCACGCGCCTGCTACAGTGCCACCGTCTTCCTTGCTCGAACCCGGTTCGCACCAGACGGCAACCCGGACCGGCGAGAACCGTTCTCCGCCGTCCGGCCACCATTTCCCTTCCTACCTTCACCTACAGCTTCGTCCATTCTCAGGGAATCCATCCCCCTCACTATCTTGGCTCGATTCAACCCATAGCTTCACAACTGAAGCTCGAAAGAAAAACCAACCAACCTCTGTTTTCCTTTCCGGCCACCCAGCACATCCCCCTTCACGGTGGTCACTCCAAACTCCTCCCACGACTTCACTGAATCACACACAACTCACGAAATCCCTCGACTCACTCTCCAACTCCACGATTTTCCGTTTGAAAATCACGGCTAAACAGGGTACAGAGGACCCGCCGTCGAACCACCACCCACCGTGAACTTCCCGTCACGGCAACCACCAAAAACGACTCCTAGGACCTCCCTAAACCTCACTTCACTCACCAAACCCTTCGATTCTAGCTCTAGGTCCACGACTTTTGAAATGAAAATCCACGGAAAACAGAGCAAAAGAGATTACCTTTCGCTTCCGGCGCCGCCGTGAGAACCGTCACCCACCACGGTGCTCGTGGGACTCCCCGTAGCCTCCTGAGTCTCCTAGTGCCTTGAATCAGTCCACCACACAACACAACAGCCACCACCGTCCACTGCCTCCTCTGTTTCTTCCAAAGATCCAGCCGTCCACCACGTCGCCTCCGTGCACGGTTGCAACTCCAGACCACGATCACTAGCTCCTCCTTACCTCACTGTCTCTCTCTCGACTCACACTTCACTCTCCCTAGCATCAAAATCGATCACCGCCTCCCCCAATTCTTCTCTCTGTTTTCTGTTTCCTTCGAAATTGTGCACGGTTCAAAAGAGGATAACGTGTGGCCGTGCACACTTGAGAACGTAGTGGAACCATCCAGTCCCAAGCACGTGTCCACTAGCCATAGGCCAGCCCAAAAAATCTCTGCCACCTGCCCTTATCTGATTGGGCTGAGGGGAAATGACCAAAATGCCCCTCCTGCACAAAATTACCATTTTGCCCTCAGACTTTCCAGACCCGTATCTTTTTCGTCCGACGTCCGATGACAGCGTGCCGCCTGTCGTTGAACTCAGGACGTCGAGACCTATCCAACGGTCCTCGGTCTACGTGAAAATCACAAATCCTCCAAAAAGTCAACATTTCCCCTATTAACTCAAAATTACGGTAACGCCCCCAACCTTCCGTACATCATAACTTCTCCTCCGGTTGTCCGAATCGAACCTGCCGCCTGTCTACGGACTCGTGACGTCCTAACCTACGTCACGGTCAAGGGCTAACACGCATCCAATCAATAGTACAAAAAGTCAACTTTTCGTTTACTATTCACAAGGGCAAAATCGTCCTTTTTACAAAACTTCACAAAAATCACATTTTTACCCTTCCCGTAGGTACGGGTTGTTACACGTACAGAACACCACAACCCACCCCAATCTGCACAAACCTTCACCCTCTGCTGTTGGTGTGAACGAAGAAGTGAGAGAGGAGGTCGAGGCAAGCTGAACGGTGGCGACAGCGTGGGCCGCCGTGTACGGGTCACGGAAGGTTCGAGGTACTATGGGATGTTTTACGAGACGAGTGCTTTTTCTCTTATTATGGGGCCCATATATTTTAGTCAGGCCCAATGGATGAGTGACAAGTGTCACTCATCCATTGCCCAACCCTTTACATTCATGCATATTCATTCCTTCTGTTCCATTTATCTTCTTTGTTTTTCCTAACCCGAAACACGTACAGAACACCACAACCCACCCCAATCTACACAAACCTTCACCCTCTGTTGTTGGTGTGAACGAAGAAGTGAAAGAGGAGGTCGAGGCAAGCTGAACGGTGGCGACAGCGTGGGGCGCCGTGCACGGTGGCCAGGAACCCGACACAGTAAGTTTTCATTTGAAATTTTGAGGTTTGGATTTAAGGGTTATGGGGATATTTGATGGATTAGGATAGTTTTGACTAGATATACTTGTTGCTGGATTATGGGGATATTCGAAGGTTGAGACGATAGGGGTTGGCTGAAATCCAAGCTTGAAAATCAAGCTCACTATTCATTGATTCTAGGTGAGATTCTTGTATGATTTTTATGGTTTTGACTAGATAGACTTGTTGCTGGATTGATGACAATCCGTTATGAAGAAACCAGGACAAAAACGATACAGTATTAAGAGAGTTAAGGTCAGGTCGGGTTGCTGTTCTATGCAGCTCGTTATAGTCAACCCGAATAGAGGACGGAGACGATGATGATTTCATCAGCTAACATCATCATCTGACATGTGTCAGAGGTGGACCAATGGGAGGCTGCCACGTGGTAGCTATCAGGTACAGTCAGCTTGACATGTTAGACCACGTGGACCAATAGAGTTGGTGCCACGTGGTATACTGTCAGACGTGTCAGAGGACACGTGGACCACATGGCAGACATGTCAGATCTGCCCAAGATGACGTCAGCGCTGACCATTGACTGCTGATATCAGCATTGAATTTTTGGTCAACGTTGACCAGCCACTTTTATCCACCCGTGGGGGCGCATGGGAACACATTTCGAGGTGGGACTAGAACCATTTTAAAGGTTTCGATGATACGAATCCAATGGTGGTGATTTTGAGTCTATCAGAGATCGTTATGGTGGTCAAATTGAGGTTTAAAGCCTAGGGAAGTGGGTCTGGGACACGTTGACTTTTTCAGGAATGTTAAGGGTTCTTGATTAGGACTTTTCTATGTTGGTAGTAACCTTTGAGTATGTTTTGGACAGGTCTGGATCACCTAGAGAGGTCGGATTAGCCCGGAAAGGCTTACGACATGCGTATCGAGGCGTAGCTTCGACGGTCTGTGAGTGGACTTTATTTTATGGACATGATGCATGCATAAATTTTTTATATGTGTTTATAAACATGATTTTAGATGCCATGAGTGCATGTGTTTTAATTATGATTTGTGTTGATGACTTGGCATTTTCGGAGGGAAATGCGTTATTGCACGTAATTCGAGATTTTAGTTTTATACGATGATTGGGCTTCAATCAAGTATACTACGTGCTTGTGTTTTATGTGATTCTGAAGGTTTCATAGAGAGGCGTGAAACCAAGGAACTGATTTACAGTTTTGGAAGATTTAGCGGAGATCCATGAAATCGTGATTCGGGCATGAGTCCCAGTTTAACAACGATTTGAAAGTGTTTTGGAAATGAGAAATGGTTTTTAGTTTTGGAAATATCTTTCGGGCGTATGACCCAGTTGATTTGAGGTTTGACTTAGAGTATAGTCAAACGTGAGATAAGTCGGGCTGTGACCTAGTTATGAGTTTTACAAAATATATTTTGGGCATGAGATCTAGTTGTGGATTTGATAGGATTCGAGAAATCCTGGGATATGAAGTGTCGATTGACACTGGTTTTCGGGCTGTGATCCATTTGATGATTTTCCATGCTTGAGGCCCTATTGATGATGGGATTCAGGTCAATCCCGGATGATATGACGCTCGCCTCCGGACTGCAGATGTGTTCCTTCCGAAGAGGTCATGATGCACTGCCCGTTGTCGAGCAGCCGTAGGAAGCAATGACCGAGGGAGGCTCGACTTAGGAGTGCTGATGTTATCCTCTGAGATCAATCGGTGATATGTTCGCGATGATCTAAAGGCGGTCGTGGCGAGTGATGTGTTCACAGCGACATGCTAGGATTGTGAGTGGTCCTGAGCTATATGAACATGTACTAGGATTGGAATCGTGACTGACATTGGGATGAGTTCCCATGGGATATGTTCCCACGTGTTCTATGATTTGGGTTGAGGTTCCGTTCTGGTTTTCCTCTATTTTGGTTTTGGGTTGCGGCCCTCTACGATTCGGTTTTTGGGTTGAGACCCTCCTGAGATGATGGCTTTGATTGAGAAGCATCTTTCACTGTGTTTTGATTGGGGAAGAAATACGTCTTGCTTCCGAGAAAGTATTTGAAATAACTATTTTATAATGCATGCATGTTTTTACGTGAAGGGTATAAATGTCTTTTTGATATAAATGATTTTTTTATATAAACTGTTGTTTTGTCCACTCACATCTTTTATGGTTTTAATACCCTTCAAGTTGATCGCGGATGCGGGCTGTAGTAAAGATCGAGACATCACATGCCACCGTCGATCCTGGCGTACTCTGATGGACCCTGAGCGGGCGACGAGTTATCCTTGGTCTAATACGCGGTGTTAGATGGGAGCAGGAACGTCCACAATAATCTAGAGGGATTGGGACGGGTCCTGTCAATCATCCTAAGTGGAGAGTATCATGGGATAAGTGAAGGAAATCCTTAGTTCATGTAGTATGTGGCGACAAGTTCTATAGCTTCCAAGCTTGGATCACAAGAATGAAGGTGTTATGAAAATACAAGGCAGAGGTTGGATATGAGAATGAGTACGAATATTGGATTCACTCATATTGGATGAGTGTGAGTGATTTTCCGGTTGAGGCTATCTCTGTGATTGCAGTTTGGTGATGGGATTGGACACTCTTCAGGTATTGGTCAGGTGACTAGGAGATGCAAGATGGTTGTTGAGTTGGAATGTATGATCTGCCTAGAACAGGATTTGACAGACAGGCTCCAGAATTGAACCGTGATTAGTTGGAAGCCATGTTATGGACGTATTGGATACGAAGGTGATGTAATTGAGTGGGGTATACACCAGTTGTGTTGTTGGTGGGATGTGTTGGTAATCGAATTTACCCCAATATAGTTGGTTGGTTGAGGATGTGGACTAGACATTGAGTACTGTGCACTAGACCAGAGTGATTTTGAAGGGTTCAATGATTGTATGAGCTGGACCTTAGATCTGTGGTTGGCCAAAGGAACCTTAGTGGTTGAGTATGTGGTTATTCCTGCTAGCTAGTATTCGATGGGGTACAGTTAAACTTAGGATACGTGAGGTGTCAGTTTGAGACTCAAGACGAGTCGGGGTTACAACGTAGGTCGCTGAGTGACACGAGATACAATATGAGAACTCGAGGTGAGTCGAACAACACAGAGTTGGTCTATTGGCGAGACGAGGCACGAGTTTAACGTTGGGGAAGCCGTATTGTGAGATGGGGCTTTGGTGAGAGTCAGTTGAGTATGAAAATGAGTTAAGAATCACGGTATTGGACGCTGAGTAATGCAAGATTTGATACGAGGTACCCTAGTAGGACTCCAGAGTGAGTCAGGGTTAGTGCTGGTAACTTGAGGAGTGACAGTGGAGCCGTGAGTACCGACTGAGTACGACGTTATGTCGGGGGGACGATTAATGGTTGGAGACCGTAGGGAATGTGTGGGTTGTCGTGCATGGGTTTGACGTTAGGAGACCACCTAGTGAGGCGAAGGATTTTCTCAATGAGAGCAAAATTGTCAACGTGGTACTTGTAGGTGACTAGTATGTCGTACCTACCAGTGAGTCGGATTATGGTCAACGTCACTTTGACGTCGATATTTGTGTGACGTTGGGTACAAGCGAGTACTATGGTTGGTTAGTGGATGTGGACGTGTACACGAGGATACACTAAATGTGAGGCCTAGACGTGAGGCAGGGTTAGATTCCCACTATTTGGTTGTGGACTTGGGTTATTTTGAATTTAGGGGACGAAATTCTTTAAGGGATGAAGGCTGTAAAGACCCGTCCCGAGTTGCGGGATTAATTTATTAATTAAATAAAGATTATTGTAACTAATTGGGGATTAGTCGAGAAAATTCGAACGTACGGTATAAAATGATGATTTTTCCCTTGGGAATGGGCAAAAAGTTGACATTTGACTCGGGTGGTCAAATGCATGAGGATTGATCACCGTTGTGCAGATCGGCACGTTACAAGTCCGTAGAAAGTCGACACGTCAAAATCGGACGTTCGATGAGAAAGTTATGGTTTATGGAAGGAAAATGGTACTATTCATGCAAACAGACAAATGTGGACAAATGGCATTTTTTGATTGGATTGGAAATATGGGTGGACGAATCAGTGAGTGACACATGTCCCTCATCTGATTGGCCCAAAACCCAAACAATTGGGAAAACACAGAGGAAAATGGAAAACACAGAGGAAAACAGAGACTATGTAATTCAATCCCCACGATCACCCTCAAACTGTAACAATTGTGTGTGACTTGTGAATGAAAGTTGGGAAGGAAACCCAGACGAACACGCTGGTGGTCACGGTGGTGCCCACGACGACGAGTGGAGGTAAGAAATTCGTGAAACCCGTGAGGCCCTATTTGAGTTGCCCGCACCGCATCAACAACTTGGAGGGTATCAAAAACAGAAAAGACTGTGAGTGTACAAAAATAAAAAATAAGTTTAGAAAATATTTTATAAGGAAAGCTGTTTATACCCTCCACGTAAAACCAATGCATGCATTCAAAAACGAATTCATAAAATCATTTCATTTCCAAGATAATAAAACCCTTTATAAAATCGAAAACACTTCTTTTCTCAAATACCGGGCCTCAGCCCAAATCATCTAGAAACCATTTGAAAACCATTATTGCGAAACCATTTGAAAACCATTATTGTTTCACATAAATCCGAAAACCATTTAAAACACATTTCAATCCATTGAACATGCTGGATTTATCCAAGTCTTTAAACTCAATATATATCCGAGTCTTTAAACTCAACAGGCCTCAATATCAATCCGAGTCTTTAAACTCCCGAGTCTTTAAACTCAATAGGCCTACGAGGGAAAATCACAATATCTGAGTCTTTAAACTCTCGAGTCTTTATACTCACAGGGTCTTTAAACCCAAATCACATATCCGGGCACGCCCCCGTCACATATCATATCCGGGTCTTTAAACCCAATACTAGATCCAGCAAATCCAATCCAAAACCATTTTAAAATCATTTCCTATTTCAAATCCAAATCCAAAATCCATGTCCAAATCCGAATCCGAAATCACCATTCTGAATCCCAATCCGAATCCTAAATCATCAATTCGAATCCAAATCCAGGGGTGGGTGATGTCACAACGGTATGGACGGTCGTGGACGATGGTTGGAAACCCGTGAAGGTAAGCTTTTGTTTTCAATATTCGAGTTTGAATTCTAGGGGTTGTTAGGGGCTTTTATTAATTGAAACCTATTCGTTGGGTCATTGCGATGCTGAGGGACCAAGAATGGAAGGCTGAGGTGGCCAGAGTCGATGCCATAGTGAGGTTGTAGGTGGCCGGATTTTTCATCGTTTGGAGGTGAGTTTCTAGTTAGTTTTTCTTGGTTTTGAGTCAATAGAGCTGTTACTGGGGATTAGACGATCGTATAAGGACAAGAATGGATCAAAATGGTTGAAAATTTGAGGTTTTAGAACCAAGTCAAGGTCGCGGGTATTCGCGACCCGGTTCAGAGAAACGTGCTGACTCGTTGCGAGGTAGGGGACGATGACATCATCATATCAGCTTATCAATCCAGGTGGCCCAATATCATTTATAGGTGGCTGGGGAGCTGGGTTGGCTTATCAAGTAGACCTTCATGGTTCCCACATTTCAATTGCTTGTCTCGAACATCAATTTTGCCTCTAACATATTTGGCATCCCAAAGCCGACTTCTCCTCCTTCCACATTTCCACATTTCTGCTAGTCGTCAATTTTTAGATCAGACCTATGACTCGAACACTAAATTTTATTGGCAATTAGTTTAAGTTCAGAATAGAGTTTTTTTTTCGAGAATTAATAACATATACGCATTTTGAACTCTTCAAAATTTTAAATTAATGCTTCAATAGTGCCTCATCGTCACATGTTCCAATTCAAAGACCATTAACTAATACGTAGTTTGAGTTAGACTCGCTTCATAACAACATTCACTATGATTTTGATAAAATGACTTAATTAGTTATTAATTTATTTTTTCACTCTTATCATTTAAACCTTGATATCAAAAATTCAAAACACACCTGGTAATACAAATCTCTGGCACGTGGTTCAGTAGTTGACGTGGCAGCGGAGCATAAGATCACAACAAACAAGTAAATGTAGAATAAGTAAAAGAATAAAAAAATTATTTAAACTTGACTTGGACTTTTAAAGAACAATAAGCCCTTGATTAAAATGCATTAAGGTTAACACACCCCTCACCATCGAAGCCGGCCCTGGAAACAATATAAGGATAAAGGGCCTATAGGATTAAATAAAATTTCATGAAACTGTGTCAGTCCTTACGTTCATTATTTGGACTTGGGCCGCTTTTAAACCAAACACTTATTATTGAGCCGGTTCCAACGAGTTTCGGCCTGCCATATATTTAAATATTTGTCGCTAGCCCAACAACTGGGCCTTTTGTTTGAAGAACCAACGGATAATACTTTAATGTGGGACCTGAATCATATCAAAGATAAAGCCTTTCGTACTCATCCAATGCGGGCACAAAAACAGTAATATGCACAACCGCCACTCGGGGAAAAGATGAAGATTAACATCCCCCACGTGTCCAACACGTGACTGCATGAGCTGCCTTTCCACGTTGCAATATGATGAGATACGAAACTGCATGATCAATGGACGCGGTGATGTGTCATGGGCCATAGCTCCAAGACAAGTACAACCACACAAATATCTTATCTTCCCCAAATCCAAAACCGACATGAGCACATACCGACTCACAAGACTGCCTCGTCTTTCCAGTAGTCAACGTGACAGAAGGCATGACGTCGCTATTCAGGGACGTGTAAAGAATTGAACGTAGCCACATCCACGTATGCATGGCAGCACGTGCCTTGCTCACTGCCTATATAAGCCCCATAGCTAGTCCTTATATTAAATCCATCAACCAAAGCAAACCCTAATCCGCTACTTATCTACGACTCCAGTATCATTTAAAATCTTGTAGCTGTTTGTTGTGAGTCTTTAGTGATCTTAATTTGAAGATGGCGCAACACCAGGGCCACTATGGTGCAGCTCCCCAAGCCACTGACAAGTATGGAAACCCGGTTCATCATGGTTCGACCGGAGCCCCTACAGGATACGGTACTACCACCACTGGGGAATACCGCAAGGAGGGGATGATGGACAAAATCAAGAATAAGATGACAGGTAGTGGCGGAGGGCACGTTTCCGAAACTCGAACTGACCAGTATGGAAACCCGGGACATCATGGTGTGACCGGAGCCACTACCGGCCACGGTACTACCACCTCTGGGGCATACCGCAAGGAGGGGGTGATGGAAAAGGTCAAGGATAAGATGCCATGTGGTGGCGGAGGGCGAGGGCACGTTTCGCAAACTCGAACCGACCAGTATGGCAACCCGGTTCATCATGGTGCCACCGGAGCCCCGACCGGCTACGGTAC
This sequence comes from Prinsepia uniflora, assembly GCA_032719365.1. Classification (NCBI taxonomy): domain Eukaryota; kingdom Viridiplantae; phylum Streptophyta; class Magnoliopsida; order Rosales; family Rosaceae; genus Prinsepia; species Prinsepia uniflora. The sequence goes on from CM064876.1 coordinate 24,196,740, forward strand.
TACCACAACTGGAGAGCACCGCAAGGAGGGGGTGATGGACAAGATCAAGGAGAAGCTTCCGGGTACCGGTGGGGGGCATCATACCTCCAACACCACTACCACAGCACCTTACGCTGGCACCACCTACAGCGGAGATCGGCATCACGAGAAGAAGGGCATGATGGACAAAATCAAAGAAAAGCTCCCAGGCGGAAACCACTAGATTAATCATGTTATGAATTATTTATGTATGTTTGTGAATTAGGCTATTATGCGACGTGTCGTAGTGTATCAATAAGCTAGCGGTGCTTGGTGTGAGCTCGGTTCTTGTTTGCAGAAGAACCGATCTGCAAATTCATTGTCGTTTCCAGTATGTAATTTGTATGTCGTTCGAAATATATGGTTCATGTTTATGTCTGTTGCTCTTTCGGCTCCCTCTAGCCCAAAGAAAAATAAAAGAACTGGCCCAAAAATTGGATAACGCAGTAGAACTGGCCGCAACGGACGGTGAAATTGCCGCCGACATGACTGACGTAAAAGGTTTGCGACGAAATTGGTTGGCTTTAAGTTGGAACTATTCTTTAAATAGTATACTGGTTATGACATCGTGGATACATTTTTTTATTGAACTAAATTCAATTGGGACGTCGATAGTAAATTGCTGACTAGGTTTTCGGAAGTGTGTCAAACTTCACCAAACAACATGAACTTTTGACTAATACCTGTTAAAAAAAAAGGACAATTGGTTGGTTTCAAATGCAAGAAGGCAAAATGAAAATTTTGGCAAACTTGAACGACCTTATGAGATTGTGATAAAAGTACATATGAGCATGTTAATGCAAGGATCTATCAATATGAACAACGGAGATATTTTTATTAAGTACATGATCTATAAATATTAGTTCCGTTAACGATAACCCTTAATGTCGACATAGAGCTTAATTATGATGCGTGAAAGTGAAAGGGAAAGAACCTTATGATGCATAAAGAGTGAGACTTGTATTCATCCGCACTATCACTAATGTCGGCATGACCCTATCTCTAATGTCTACATGGAGCTCATAATGTGTGAACGTGAAAGAAGCTTGTGATTAATATCCACATCACATGGGAGCATGTAATTAGTAAATATCTAATTAGAGGCATCAAGAGTGAGACTTGAATTCATATCCTCTGATGGATGTGGTAAATTCCTCTTATATTTGATGTCAAATTTTATTTATTTAATATAATATAATATATAATTAAAACTATTAATTTTTAAAACATTATAAAAAGAGTATGCAAATTCAAACAAATTGGTCATAATTTACTCATTCATATGGATTGATTAAATTGAAAATTTATCATATATATCTTAATTGATATTAAAATTATCAATTATTTTTATGGATATCTACTAAATTTGTTTTTGATTGGTTTGAATTTTTTTTTTAAATGATATGATACTTTTAGAAATCAACAATTCTGATTATATATAGAGTAAATCATTGTTACATCCTTAATAACTTTTAGTTTTATTTAAAACCTTTAATACTTGTATATTAAACAAAATAAGACCTTACTTCAAACTTTTTTTATTCAAAAGCCCCTAAACAGAAATTATAAGTAAGAAATTCCACATGTGCCATTTTTTTGTCTTTTTTTGTCCTTTTTACCCCATGTGCCCCTTAGTGTTTGATTTCTTTGACCTCTTGGAGCCTTTATTATATTATACATATAATAAATATTTTATATATATATATATATTGTATATAGTTACGATTGAATTTTTTTTCTAGAAAAAATAAAATAAAATCCGTATTGTCTGGGGTTCAACGGTAGGGTATAGATTTTTTTTTTTTTTTTGGGGGGGGGGGGGGGGGGGGGGGTTGGTGGTGAAAACTCGTACGACATAGGGTTTAATTCTTGAATTTTGGTACAAAATTCAAGAATTAAACCCTAAACTATACGAAATTAATCAAATTATTTAATATCGGAAGATAAAGAATTTTTAAATTTAAAAGTATTTTTGAAGAATTACTGCTTTTAATTATCTTACTTTAAGTTAGATTAGATATTCATATTACTTTTAAAATGCTCAAGTGAAAAAATATATATAAATAGGAGTAATATTTTAATAATTCTCAATATAATCTTATAATAAAAAAATAAAAAGTAATGTTGAAATCATGATAAATTTTGGTAAGTGATTTTTAGATTGTTGTTGGATTAGTTTACAATTAGATGACATTAGTTGTAATTTATATAAAAACTATGTTCTATTTTAAATTGTATAGTCATTTGATTAGTCAAAGGACCTATAAGTTTAATTTTTCTATATGCAAGTTTTTGAATAAATTTACATGTTAGTAGGGACCTATGAGTTAATTGCCCTTATATATATATATATATATGTGAATGTGACTATTTATGCTAAGAACTTCACTAATGACTAACCCATTGCAGCGTAGAGTCTACCAATCATACCCACAACTGCCACCATCAAGCTAGATCGTTTATATATAACGTGTATTTGTATGTTTTAATTAGTTAGATATCGGCGACACCCTAATGGGTTAATTGATAGTGAAGTTGTTACGCTTACGGCCCCAATTTTACTTCTCATGGATTTTGGCACGGTGGTGTCATCGTAATGAGTCAGATTATCTTTGTTTTTAAAAGTTAATGCAAAAAAAAAAAAAAAAAAAAACCTTTTTTGATAAATTTTTTTATTTGTAATAAATATTTTCATAATATTCTATTTTAGAATAAAATAAGTTTTTAAGGAAAAAAGTAACACAAAATCGTATTTAAGATTAATTTATAGATTTATTTCAATAGAATAAGATTTTTATATGTTAATAAAATCGATCTTCTATTAAGGTCCAATTGCTTTGGGAACGAAGTAGTAAATCGAACAGTATATTTATCACTCATAAAATCCGTTATTATGAATCTTGCCGACCATCCCATTAATTATGAAATGGCATGCCACGCAATTCGGGGTGAATTTACAGTCGGTGAATGCGACAAACTAACAAATATCTAAATTAGATATCAACGACTTTTCCGAGCTCGAGTGGAACAGGTACACCGGCTCTTGTCGTCAATCCTATGGACGTTATGAAGCGTCACAACCCTTTAACATCATAACGTACCTTATCTTCATCTATTCTATGCCGACCCGACCCGACCGACCCGATCATAATCCAAAAAACGGCAAAATATCTTCATCTCTACCGACATCACAGCCACGTCCATCCCTCACACCGCCACCTGTCCCAGTCCTTAAAGTAGCAGGCTGGTATGGAACTCCCTCACCATGTACGTATACGTGTAAAGATGGAATATTATTGTTCGTCTGGTTATGCATGCATGAGATGAGGGGGAGAGCTTGCTCAAATATTTTGCCTATAAAAACGACCCCTCGCTCCCATTTCAAACTCATCATCTTTTACCAAACAATTTCTCAATCAATCCCAAGTCTTTACAGTCTTAAATTTACTTGTTTTCTGTTTTTGTTGATCTTTGAAATTTAAAATGGCGAATTATGGAGAAGCACCCGATACTCGTGACGGAAACCGGCTCCGTAAGGGCAGAGACGAACCCGGGCGGACTGATGAGTTTGGAAACCCGGCTCGTCATGTCAGTGACGTAACCGGTCGGACTAGCGAGAAGCAAGATAGTGGGCTCTCTGGGTTCCCGGGTAGGAAAGGGGCTGGTCATGAGGGCATTGTTGGGCATGAGGTCCAGGAGGAGCCTGAGGGCTATGGCTTCTCTTCTACAACTGCGGGGGCCGGTCATGCTGGGCATAAGGTAGAGGAGGCTCATGGAGGCTTCCCTTCCAGAACCGGAAATCAGGGCATTGTTGGGAGTCGGGTGGAGGAGGAGGAGAAGGGTCGCTCTGGAAGCTCAAGCTCTGTAAGTCCTTTCTCCTATATTATATGTGTGTGTATATATCATGAATAAGATATTTTCTTGTTTTTTTTTTTCCATATTATGAGACGAATCCATGACTAATATTTTCTTGCTAGCTGTACATTTTTTTGCTTAGAATGGGGATTTTATTAAAATATTTTTTTAAAAATATTTTTGCAATATATAATGTTTTCTTGTCCAACTTATATTATTAAAAAAATATGTATTATATGTATTTTGAATTTTTGATACTCTCGTATCAAGCTTTTCTTACCAGAAAAATGAAATTGGTATAGATAACGAAGTGCGTACGTAGTTAACTAGTGTACGCATATATAGCTTAAACTACACATTTTTCCAAAGTGATTATTGAAACATATTGTTCTTCAGATATTTTAAACATAAACATCTTATCTTAGCATAATTAATTTATAGATAATGAAGTGCGTACGTAGTTAACTAGTGTTGATATGTTGGGTATGTTTGCTTGTAGTCTGAGGATGATGGGCTAGGTGGGAGAAGGAAGAAAGGGTTGAAAGAGAAGATCACGGGGAAGCGGTCAGGTGGCGGGCACAAGGATGATGACAAATACTCTCATGACACATCAGCCCCTCCATCTTACGGTGGTGGAAATGGATACAAAGGAGAGCACCACCATGAGGAGAAAAAGGGTGCGGGTGTGGTGGACAATATCAAAGACAAGCTGCCAGGTGGGCATAAGGATGACCATCACTCTCATGACACGTCCGACACCAAGCCTTATGGTGGGACCGTGCACAACGAAGAGTCCAAGAAGGGCATCGTTGGGAAGATCTCAGATAAGCTTCCTGGTGGACACCAAAACTAGATCGTTGATCATCTATCATTGTATATCATATGCGAGTGTGCATGTGTATAATAAACGAATGCATCATATGCGAGTGTGCCTGTGTGTAATAAGCGAATGCATGGTGTGATTGCTGTACCTCATGAGTTGTGCTATGAGTCAGCACTCGGCAGTACACCGAGCATTCAGCAATATGTGTCGTTTTGCATTTTGTAATATTTAATTTTTGATATCGTTTATATCTTGTCATCTTGCCTTTTACTAATGTTGCGAATTGAATAATTTTATTACATGTTATTAATTTAGTAAAAGAGCCTATTTAGTAATCTGAATATACTATTATTTGGAATCAAATGGTTTAACTGATAAGTACCAGAAATCAGAGAGAAGAGAAGGAATTAGAAGAGAGGCAGGTGTTACAAATGAAGATGTGAGTAGTGAGAAAGCGAGAGATTAGTTGAGAGAAAAATAGACTTTGGTTTTCATTCGTTCACAGTTACATCTTCAAGGCACGGGTTACAGCATTTATACAATTCATAGACTACTATCTGATTACTTAGCCTTCAAGCAATAGTTCAGTTAGTCTCCTCCTAGTGTTATCTTCATTGAATAGTACAGTTGGAGTAACTAACTCAATGAACAGCTGGAAGGTAGTTATGATGTTAGTGATCGCTGGGACGGTTGCAAGGGAACGGCTATAGTGTTGCAGCTGCATCAGGAGTTATTGTGCAGCCAAGAAGGTTAAGGACACGTGTTACTTAACAGTCCCCCTCAAGCTGATGAGGAGAGAGACTCGAGCATCGGATTGGAGGAATGCAACCAGAACAAATCATCAGTCAGGGCCTTGGTGAAGATGTCTACGGTCTGATCATGAGAAGCCACATTTTGGACATCAAGATCACCTCGAACGACACGTTCTCTAACGAAGTGATAATCAATTTTGATATGTTTGGCGCTTGAGTGGAAGATGGGGTTAGCACAAAGGCTGGTAGCAAAGGGACTATCACACAAAATCAAGGGAGGTTTGGAGAGTGAAACGTGAAGAGCATGCAAGAGTTGTCTGATCCAAGAGACTTCAGCAGCCGTGATCGCAAGAGCCCGATATTCTGACTCTGTGCTGGACCTAGATACCGTGGTTTGCTTCTTTGACATCCAAGAGATGGGATTTTCTCCAAGATAAACAACTAAGCCAGTGGTGGACCGTCGATCATTTGGGTCCCCAGCCCAATCTACATCTGTGTAAGCAATGAGATCAAGAGAACCTGCAGTGAAATTAAAGCCACGGTGAGGGGTGCTCTTGAGATACCACAGGATCCGTTTGACAGCCATGAAATGAGCTTCAGTTGGAGAGTGCATATATTGGCACACCTGATTGACAGAGAACACGATATCGAGTCTTGTGAATGTTAAGTACTGCAAAGCACAAACAATACTTCTGTAATTGGAGGGATTGTTGTAGAGAGGGCCACTGTCCTTCTTCAATCTAGAACCAGGAACAATAGGGGTTTCAATCGATGCACTGTCCAACATGGAGGTTTTGGTAAGTAGATCATGTATGTACTTGGACTGAGAGATAAGCAATCCAGTGGATGTATATGTAATTTGTAGACCAAGGAAGTAATGAAGCTTGCCTAAATCTTTCATGTCAAACTCAGAGGTTAAGGCATGAACAACTTCTGAGATTGAAATAGGACAACTTCCTGTGAGAATTATGTCATCGACATAGAGAAGAAGAACCACAATGGCAGAAGAAGTGTGTTTGACAAACAAGGAGGAGTCTGCCCATATGGTTTGAAAACCAAGACCAGGGAGAAAACTGGTGAACTTGTCATTCCAAGCACGAGGGGCTTGCTTGAGGCCATACAAGGATTTTTCTAGTTTGCAGACAAAATCAGGGTGATAAGGATCCTCAAAACCAGGTGGTTGTGCCATATATACTTCTTCTTTGAGCTCTCCATGCAGGAAAACATTTTTAACATCCAGTTGTTGAAGAGGCCAGTTGTAGTGGGCTGCTAAAGCTAAAACTAGTCTCAATGTTGTGGTTTTAACAATATGAATGAATGTCTCTCCATAGTCGAGGCCCTCTTCTTGACTGAAACCCTTGGCAACAAGTCGAGCCTTGTGCCTTGCAATGGTGCCATCAACATTTCTTTTAAGTTTGTACACCCATTTGCACCCTATAAGATTCCTGGAGGTAGGGAGAGGAACAAGAGTCCAAGTGTTCTGGCTATAGAGTGCATTCATTTCCTCCTGCATAGCCTCCATCCAAACTGGAATAGAAGCAGCAGCTTTGAAGGAAACAGGCTCAGTCTGTGCAAGATCAACTGTGGAGGACACTGTATGAGCAGACAGATAGGCCTTTGGTTTGACAATTCCACTCTTGGAGCGTGTTTGCCCATCCCAATCCCCCCGGGATTAGTGCGGGATGACCATGCTTCCGTCTGACACGAAGTGTCAGACAAGGGATATTTCCGACCTTTGCCCTCCCGGACTATCAGAGTACGCCAGGATCCGGAGGAGGCATGTGATATCTCGATCTCTGCTACAGTCCACATCCGCTGTCAACCTGAAGGGCAGTCAAAACATTAAAAACTGTGAGTGGACAAAACAAAAGTTTATAAAAACATTTCATAAGACATTTGTACCCTCCACTAAAAAGCATGCATGCATTCGAAAACCATTTATCCAAAACAAACCATATGTGGGATTAAGCCCAAAGCAGATATAAACCAAGGTCGAAAGGACCACAATGAAAACGACCATACAGGCCACTGCCCAAATCCATAAGGGACTCGGCCCCAAACCATAAAGAAACCAAGTACACGAGCCACTGCTCAAATCCTGTGCACACCTGTGCACACCACATATCATATATCTTATATATATATATATATATAAGTCACACAACCAATCCTGTCACGGTATCCAAAGCTACGCGCGTGCTACCCGGGTCTCAATCCGAGTCTTCTCAAAGTCAAGGTCAATGTCCGCAGACCACTGATCCTACTCGAGGTAATAGTAACCATAGCCTTCCTGAGAGTAAGGAACCCAACTAGGGGGTGAATCCACTCAGTCGGTGCTCCGTGACTACTCCGGAGTCCACCCAGGCCAACGACCCTCCCCGGAGGAGATAATAGAAGTAAAGGAAGGTAGATGAACATATATATACATAACATAATCATTCATGACCGGTTCCCCTGAACCGTCATGATCCATAATATCCATAATCAGGTGACATGCCGGTTCCCATAAACCGTCATGTACCGTAATAACAAAACCGAGGTAACATGCCGGTTCCCATAAACCGTCATGTACCGTAATAACCAACAAGGGTTCATGCCGGTTCCCATAAACCGTCATGAACCATGATACCATAACAAGGGTTCATGCCGGTTCCCATAAACCGTCATGAACCTGGGAATCCATTTAAGGTTCCCTGACCTGACCTGAAATCAAAGCCGTAAAGTGACTGGGTCTCGTGCCCGAACATAGGACATCAGCTGGGCACCGTGCCCGGAATCTGAGGTCATATGCCCGAGACAAAACCAAATGGGTCTCATACCCGAGTTTATCCTTTTGAAATTCAAATCTAGTTCATTTAAATCAATACAGAAATACAGACCCGTATAAACACCGTATAAGGCCGAAACCTCGAAATACGTGCTTATACGTAACCACATACAAATGCACCCATGGCATTACAAACAAGCATTTAAAACATATAATAAACATTTATGCATGCACCAATTTAGAAAACAAGGTCCACTCACAGACCGTCCGAGCTGCCACCTCGATTTGCGTGCCATACGGCTCCCCGAGCCGATCACCGTCACCGGGACTCCCAAACCTGTCCAAATTGTAATAGAAGGTCACTAACTACTTAATTAACCTCCCACTAAAGCCCCATAATTTTCCCGTATTTTTAACTATTTTTAATCCCGAACCTAAACCTTCTGATGCCCCGATACATATCGAGACGGTGTCCGATCGACACGAAACCAGTCCCAAAATGTTCGTTACATCGAATAGAAGATTTAGTATGTTGGAACCTTCCCCATATTCCCTGTCACGCGCCCTCACGCGCCGCCTGAAGTGGCTGCGCGTGGGCTTTACGCGCCTGCTACAGTACCTGCTGATGTCATCGCTGACGTCAGCATGACGTCATCTGACAGCTGTCAGGTCTGACATGTCAGACTCTGACAGGTGCCATGTGTCATGCTCCCATTGTTCCACGTCACTGTGCTGTCAGTGCCACGTGGCAGTCTGACATGTGCCACGTGTCATCACGGCACTGGTCCACGTCAGTGACACGTGTCAGCCCCTGATTGGGCCACGTCACTGACATGTCAGTGCTGACTGTGCACTGATATGTGACACGCGTCGGCTGATGAGTGGTCCACGTCACCTGACAATCCTGACAGGTGCCACGTCATCATGCCACGTCACCACCTTCAACCTCGCACAGCCGGTCCGGTCCAACCCCTGCAACTGGACCGGCGTAACCGGTCCAGGCCTCCTTCTCCCTCATTTTTCATCCGTTTTCTTCCATTCCAATTCCTAAATTCCTATTTTTGTGTTTCCTATCTAACGCAATCCTTAAAACCTAAGAAAACGACCCGAAACCCCTTGGTTCGAAATGGACCTCACGGTCCCATTTTTCCGATCGGTCCCCCACGGCGTCTCAGCCTTGAAACCCCACCAAAACCTTCCTAAAATGTCCCTAGCAACCTAATGGACTCATTAAAACCATTAAAAACCAACCATAACAACGAAAATGGAAAAATGGATTAAAATGGGCTAACCGGGTACCCGTTCGGGTTTCTCCTCCTCTCGCCGCCGTGGACGGCGGTCCTGGCCGCCCAACAACCTCCTCAGCATCCTCACTTCACTCTGTCCCCATAGCTGATCGAATGGAAGAGGGTTGAATTGGTTTGGGTGAAGGTTTGAATGAGATCGGGTGGGTTGTGTTTGAAATGAAGAAAATGAAATGAATGGTCGATGCATGAATATGTGTGGGCTGTGCAATGGATGGGTGACACTTGTCACTCATCCATTGGGCCTCCATTAAATATCTGGGCCCACTAGAGACAAAACTGCACTTTTTGTCTCGTAAAACGTGTCGTCGTGCATAGTAACCTGGAACTTCCGTGAACCGTAATTTCGCCGTCGAACGTCCGAATTCGACGTGCCGCCTGTCTATGGATTCGTATCGTCCTTATCTACGTAACGGTCTTCGGCCCTCGGCCATCGGACCTCCTGGTCAAAAAGTCAACATTGGACCCCCTTTTATCTAAAATTACCAAAATGCCCCTAAACTTCCGAACGTCATAACTTCCTCCTCGAACGTTAGAATTGAACGTGCCACCTGTCTATGAACTCGTGACGTCACGAACTACGTCACGATCATCGGTCAAAATCCATTCGACCGCCCGATCGAAAAGTCAACGTTTTACCACCATCAGGGGCAAAACGGTCATTTTGCATCGTTCGTCCGATTTCGCTCTACTAATCATGGATTAGCCTCACTAATCGTGATTAATCACTAATCTAATCTAGGAATTTGGGACGGGTCGTTACAACCTTCCCTCCTTAATTAATTTCGTCCTCGAAATTCCAACCGACTCTAATCCAATCGTTCTTCCCTCCTTAATTAGTTTCGTTCTCGAAACTCCAACTATCTTGATTCCACCTCCACCTTGTGGAAATAATTCGATCTACCTCGCAACACGCGTACACTCGTACACCAACTAACCAGAATAATACTTACTCGTCTGCCGCCAGACGTACCACTAACACTCACGTCGTATCGACTACATTCGACCACGTCGAAGAACAGTAGTCATACGCTCCGAACTGACACCACTTGTCAGATCTACCATTTCGTTGACACAACAACTCTACGGTTCCTTCCTCAATCTCCAACCTATCCTGACGTCTGCTCCCACTGGGAGTCACCAACCTGCACTCAACGATCTACGTTGACACCTCCGACAAACTGTCACCACTTGACAGTCGTCAGTCAAAAACTAACACTATACCCATTTGTGGTTACACTAACCACCAACATACTCATCCTGAGTATACGTATACCAACATCTAACTCGACCTGCGTGTAACTGGACCCATCAGAAATACTATGACCCCACGCACAGTATCCAATGTCCAGTCCACGACCTCAACTAATCCGATGGTATTGGAACCAATCCGACTACCAACACGTTCTCCAACGTATCACTGGTATACCCAGAATACCGCTGCCAGACACCACAAGCCTATCCAGTATCGTACCTCGAACAACGTACAAGGTACATACACCTACCCATCAATCAGTCTACAACCACCTAGGTTGTAGCCCATCACGTTTCAATAATGGAGTCCATCTGTCCAATCCAGTATTAGACAAATCGAGACTCCAACCCATCATCTATTTCCAATTCTGAATCCAAATCCGCAACTTCGTAAGAAATCCCGAATCCAAACTCAGAAATCATATCCCTAACCATTTCCCAAATTCGAATCCAAAATCATCATTCCGTAAACTAGTATTAGGAATGACCATTCCGAACCCAAATCCATAAAAGAAAATCTACAGTCAAGCTCTAGAATCAAATCCTGGATCGTCACCCAGAATCCGATTCCAAAACCCAAATCTAGAAATCCTCTTTCAAGTTCCAAAATCAAATCCTGAATCGTCATCCAGAAATCTAATTCCAAAACCTGAAATCTCTTTTACGTCTACCCAGACGCACCAAAACCGAACCTATCGCTTACCTGTTCAAACGATTACACATTATATTTGATTGACTTCATAGGGAAGCCAATCCCAACATCAACACATCTAGGTTGACCATATCCGACCACGTCGGAAAACTACTCATTGGACAACTACTCAGGCAAGTAGTAAGCCATATGGGATTTACCTCGAAAAGAAGTTCAGTCCCATCATCCTCAACTCAAACATCCAGGTAAGAGTGGTAAACTCTCCACCTATCTGGATCATCAAGATTACGATCCAGATCTTGTCATTACATCACCCGACCATGAACGCCACGATCCTCGATCGTCACGACGTCCAAAGTCCTCAACCATTTCCCACATCTAAACAGATTAGTCATCGACGAGACACGCCGAGACTGTGGGTTCTTACTGATTACCTCGTATCGATCCTTGTCATTCCACCGAGGAAAATCAAAGATGATACAAGACTATGACATCAAAACTCATCCTATGTGAATACAACCAACACTCGCTGCACTCACCACGCCACGTAATTCAACATCGTCTGCCACCATGCAGAAGATGAGAATCTCAGTCACCCGACTTCGATATACTCAATACCAATGCGAAAAACCCACATTCCTCTCGTCACCTCAATCACAACCTCCCGCAATTCCGAAGTTCCAACAAGATTGGAAACAACATACCCGGACATCAACCACGTGTCCCCTAACCAATTTAACTCTATCTGAGATCCACTCTGGGACCACAGGTACCAAACATAAGCCCATCACGACGGATGTGACTCAACGTCATCACAATCACCGGCACCAGCACCAGCGCTAGTACCAGCGCCAACGAACTATCACCTGCACTAGTATCAGCACACATGCATCCATACTAGTCGCAGCACACCAACACCAGCACACCGTGTGCAAAACTGACAACCCTGGATCTCCGCTCATACCGAACGACGATTCCGTACCTCTGCTCGAATAGGAGAAACTCCGTCTCCGTCCCCTGAACGTCCCCGTCTCATTCTGCGATCGCACTCAGCCGTAACCGAGTCGAATCCAGAATTGCTGCTCGTACATATGCGTTACTCACGTACCTCGTATCATCGTCACGACAACCTGAGTCTACACGACCTGATGAGACTCGACTAAGTCCATCGATAGTAGCGTCTGCCACAACCTCGTGCAGACCTAACTACCAGGTACCACGATATCCAGACTCCGCATCTAACAGAATCAACCGCCTGTACCAACTACTCTGTATCCCAAACCTGGGATTCCATCGACAAGTACCAACCCTGATAACTTATCCAACCAATCTCTAACCAGTCGTACTCCGACTAACCCAAATGTCGTCTACCAGGTCGCCCGCGACCTTAGTTGCACCAAACCACAACTGAGTAGCACGACAACCAACTCGGTCTAATCGATAAGTACAACCCCGACTGCGAAGTGCAGTCCCAACACAAGCTGACATGACTAGACCGACTAACGAATCCAAATCGGAATAGTCGTCCAAGTCAAATCACTCGTCAACTCACATTTCTGAACCATACACCCAAGGTAGGGTTCCACAATCACACCTAGGGTCACTCTGAACCCAACTGCATAAGGCAGTATAATTCATAATCTGACCGACCCCGTGGTCTTGACATCGTAAAGAAGTCAATCCAATCCTACCGTCAATCCAACTAGGATTCCTCGAATCCGGCTGCCAACTGCAATGTAATCCATTTAACTCAACCAAGTCCGACCAGCCAATGGTCACAGCTCCAAACCAGTCGTCGGAACCGATCCTACGACATCGTGAAGACGATCCCAACTAACCATCTCACGATCAAAACGCTAACGTACTATTACGTTCATCCTTCTATAGGGTCCCACACTATCACCCATGATAGAACTATGGCAACCCCGGTATCAAATGCCTAACCAAGTCGTTTCTTGATTCAAGCCTACTAACTATCGTACCAGCATCCCAATAATCAAGTTGACCATGAACTATAGCCCATTGAGATATCACATCCTCGACCTGCGTAAGGAGTAGTACGCAAAACACTCTGGAATTCAGGGTAACACGAGCAACCATGCTCTGATACCACATTGACAGGACCCATCCCAATCCCCCCGGGATTAGTACGGGATGACCCTGCTCCTGTCTGACACGAAGTGTCAGACAAGGGATATTTCCGACCTTTGCCCTCCCGGGCTATCAGATTACGCCAGGATCCGAAGGAGGCATGTGATATCTCGATCTCTGCTACAGTCCACATCCGCTGTCAACCTGAAGGGTAGTCAAAACATTAAAAACTGTGAGTGGATAAAACAAAAGTTTATAAAAACATTTCATAAGACATTTGTACCCTCCACTAAAAAGCATGCATGCATTCGAAAACCATTTATCTAAAACAAACCATATGTGGGACTAAGCCCAAAGCAGATATAAACCAAGGTCGAAAGGACCACAATGAAAACGACCATACAGGCCACTGCCCAAATCCATAAGGGACTCGGCCCTAAACCATAAAGAAACCAAGTACACGAGCCACTACTCAAATCCTGTGCACACATGTGCACACCACATATCATATATCATATATATATATATATATATAAGTCACACAACTAATCCTGTCATGGTATCCAAAGCTACGCGTGTGCTACCCGGGTCTCAATCCGAGTCTTCTCAAAGTCAAGGTCAATGTCCGCAGACCACTGATCCTACTCGAGGTAATAGTAACCATAGCCTTCCTGAGAGTAAGGAACCCAACTGGGGGGTGACTCCACTCAGTCGGTGCTCCGTGACTACTCCGGGGTCCACCCAGGCCAACGACCCTCCCCGGAGGAGATAATAGAAGTAAAGGAAGGTCGATGAACATATATATACATAACATAAACATTCATGACCGGTTCCCCTGAACCGTCATGATCCATAATATCCATAATCAGGTGACATGCCGGTTCCCATAAACCGTCATGTACCGTAATAACATAACCGAGGTAACATGCCGGTTCCCATAAACCGTCATGTACCGTAATAACCAACAAGGGTTCATGCCGGTTCCCATAAACCGTCATGAACCTGGGAATCCATTTAAGGTTCCCTGACCTGACCTGAAATCAAAGCCGTAAAGTGACTGGGTCTCGTGCCCAAACATAGGACATCAGCTGGGCACCGTGCCCGGAATCTGAGGTCATATGCCCGAGACAAAACCAAATGGGTCTCATACCCGAGTTTATCCTTTTGAAATTCAAATCCAGTTCATTTAAATCAATACAGAAATACAGACCCGTATAAACACCGTATAAGGCCGAAACCTCGAAATACGTGCTTATACGTAACCACATACAAATGCACCCATGGCATTACAAACAAGCATTTAAAACATATAATAAACATTTATGCATGCACCAATTTAGAAAACAAGGTCCACTCACAGACCGTCCGAGCTGCCGCCTCGATTTGCGTGTCATACGGCTCCCCGAGCCGATCACCGTCACCGGACTCCCAAACCTGTCCAAATTGTAATAGAAGGTCACTAACTACTTAATTAACCTCCCACTAAAGCCCCGTAATTTTCCCGTATTTTTAACTATTTTTAATCCCGAACCTAAACCTTCCGATGCCCCGAAACATATCGAGACGGTGTCCGTTCGACAAGAAACCAGTCCCAAAATGTTCGTTACATCGAATAGAAGATTTAGTATGTTGGAACCTTCCCCAGATTCCCTCTCACACGCCCTCACGCGTCGCCTGAAGTGGCTGTGCGTGGGCTTTACGCGCCTGCTACAGTACCTGCTGATGTCATCGCTGACGTCAGCATGACGTCATCTGACAGCTGTCAGGTCTGACATGTCAGACTCTGACAGGTGCCACGTGACATGCTCCCATTGGTCCACGTCACTGTGCTGTCAGTGCCACGTGGCAGTCTGACATGTGCCACGTGTCATCACGACACTGGTCCACGTCAGTGACACGTGTTAGCCCCTGATTGGGCCACGTCACTGACATGTCAGTGCTGACTGTGCACTGACATGTGACACGCGTCGGCTGATGAGTGGTCCACGTCACCTGACAATCTGACAGGTGCCACGTCATCATGCCACGTCACCACCTTCAACCTCGCACAGCCGGTCCGGTCCAACCCCTGCAACTGGACCGGCGTAACCGGTCCAGGCCTCCATCTCCCTCATTTTTCATCCGTTTTCTTCCATTCCAATTCCTAAATTCCTATTTTTGTGTTTCCTATCTAACCCAATCCTAAAAACCTAAGAAAACGACCCGAAACCAATTTTTTCGAAATGGACCTCACGGTCCCATTTTTCCGATCGGTCCCCCACGGTGTCTCAGCCTTGAAACCCCACCAAAACCTTCCTAAAATGTTACTAGCAACCTAATGGACTCATTAAAACCATTAAAAACCAACCATAACAATGAAAATGGAAAAATGGATTAAAATGGGCTAACCGGGTACCCGTTCGGGTTTCTCCTCCTCTCGCCGCCGTGGACGGGGGTCCTGGCCGCCCAGCAACCTCCTCAGCATCCTCACTTCACTCTGTCCCCATAGTTGATCGAATGGAAGAGGGTTGAATTGGTTTGGGTGAAGGTTTGAATGAGATCGGGTGGGTTGTGTTTGAAATGAAGAAAATGAAATGAATGGTCGATGCATGAATATGTGTGGGCTGTGCAATGGATGGGTGACACTTGTCACTCATCCATTGGGCCGCCATTAAATATCTGGGCCCACTAGAGACAAAACTGCACTTTTTGTCTCGTAAAACGTGTCGTCGTGCATAGTAACCTGGAACTTCCGTGAACCGTAATTTCGCCGTCGAACGTCCGAATTCGACGTGCCGCCTGTCTATGGATTCGTATCGTCCTTATCTACGTAACGGTCTTCGGCCCTCGGCCATCGGACCTCCTGGTCAAAAAGTCAACATTGGACCCCCTTTTATCTAAAATTACCAAAATGCCCCTAAACTTCTGAACGTCATAACTTCCTCCTCGAACGTCGGAATTGAACGTGCCACCTGTCTATGAACTCGTGATGTCACGAACTACGTCACGGTCATCGGTCAAAGTCCATTTGACCGCCCGATCAAAAAGTCAACATTTTGCCACCATCAGGGGCAAAACGGTCATTTTGCATCGTTCGTCCGATTTCGTTCTACTAATCACGGATTAGCCTCAATAATCGTGATTAGTCACTAATCTAATCTAGGAATTTGGGACGGGTCGTTACAGTTTGCATAAGATGCCTATTTATTCCAGTAATGGGAAGCACCACTTGGAGGAGTTGAGGCTGAAAATATGAGTCTTTTGTAATATGAGGATGAGGAGAGGAACTGGATGTACTTGCAATCTGATTTGGGTCCAAATTAGAGGAGATGGGAGTGGCTAGTGAGGCCTGAGAATCAGAAATGGGATTTGGACCATGAAGATCAGTGGATGGAATAGATTGATCAGAAGCGGGGAAATCTGAAGTAAGAGTGGCAGAAGGGGGAAAGAAGAGAGGACTAGGAGAGGATGAGGGTACAGGTGAATTGGAGATGACAGAATTAGTATGAGAAGGGGAAAGTGCAGTGGAGTAAGGAAAATGGGTTTCATTAAAGACAACATGTCTGGACACAAAGAGTTTGTTTTGAATAAGATCATGACAGATATATCCTTTATATTTCTCTGCATAGCCTATGAAGACATGTAACGCCCCGGAAATTCGGAAAATGTAATATTGTAAAATATTGAATAAAATGATGTTTTTACCCTTGTGTCTCGTATGGTCAAATTGTTGACTTTTTGATTGGAGGGTCAAACAGACGTTGACCGATGACCGTGACGTAATTCAGGACGTCACGAGTTCGTAGACAGGTGGCACGTCCAATTCCGACGTTCGTGGTTAAAGTTATGACGTTCGGAAGCCCAGGGGCATTATCGTAATTTGGACGTTATAGTGGAAAACTTTGACTTTTTGTTTGACAATTGATGTTCACATGACTCGAAGACCGTTAGGTTCGTATCGAAGCCCTGAGTATAACGACAGGCGGCACGCTTGAAACGGACATCGGGTGACCGAGTTACGGGTCACGGAAGTTGGAGGGCATTTTGGTCATTTGTACGGCGATTACTGTAGCACCACCGTGAAAAACAGAGTGCACGGCCATGCCGTGGTGTTTTGTGTGTGCAATTTGTTTAATTGTGTAGTGGTCTGTCTGGGATGAATTGTTTATGGACTTTGAGGCTATGGGAGGCATTCAGGTGTGTTTGGGCAGAGTCTCAAAGCACGAGTTGGTATTAAAATGGCCATGGTTTCTGTGTTTGCGGGAAACCATTTTCAGAGACCTCAGTTGGTCTCCCACGAGCTGCTGGCCACACTGATCGACTAACCGTGTAAGGGAGTGGAGAGAGGATTCATTTGGCGTCATTTGTGCATCAGTTGTGAGGGCTGAGATTGAAAGAAACCGTGAAGAACCATTTCGGGTTTTTGGGGGGGAAAATTCAGAGTTCAATTTCTACGGGTTTTGGGACCAATCTAAACATTGAGGAAGCTTTCTGGGAGTGACAGGAACACAACCGTGCAAGAGTTGAAGGGATTTGATCAAGGATTGCTCAGGAACTCAAGTTCCAGTTCAGAGAAAAACTAGTTTGGAGGGAAAATAGAAGATCAAATTGTGAGGCCATTTGCGCGAAACCAAGGGCCGTATTAGTCTTCTGGGAGCAAAAGGAAACCGACCACATCAATTTCGAAGGACATCACTCACGAATTGGCCAAGAACTGAGGCCCCTGGTTCTGAGAATTTTCGAGCTTGAGGACGACGACTTCCAGGTTAGTTTGGGGTCAATTGGTTGGTTGTTATGGTTCGTCTAGGTCCCCTTAAGCTACTGTCTGAGTTAATTGGATAATGGAACTGTTTTGTGTGAGTTCTAGATGAAGACTCGTTCGACTGTGCGAGCTTGGGTTGGTCGATTTAGGGACAGTCGAGGTTAATCGATCATACATAACTAAAATTAATGGATTAGAGAAGATGATAGGATTGAAAATGGGAGGAATTGATTGAGAATTGAAGGTTAACTGGTCGGGTTGAGTCGCGGGTAATAGACCTGTTTAACAGGCTATTCGGGTGAGGGAAAAGACACTGTAGCTGAGCGCGTGGCCTTCACGCGCAGCCACTTTGGGCGGCGCGTGGCCTTCACGCGCAGCCACTTTGGGCGGCGCGTGACAGCGCGTGTGAGGTCTTTTCCGATCACGGTCAACTGAGGTTTTCTTCCTTTTAATGTTTTTAACATTTTATCTTTAGTGTTCGAGTTGATCGGGAGTCGTTCGGGATAATTTAATTTCGAGGGTTCGGAAGTTTAGGTCCTTAAGTTTAATTACGCGGAAAAATCAAGAAAAATTAGGGAAAATCTTACGAGTTATTTGGGGATGTTTGTAACCCTCCTTGTACGTTTTTACAGGCCTGGACATTTCCGAAGCTACTGAGGAGCGCACGGAGCGCGATTGACGCGTCCTAAAACCGTGAGTGGACTTTTGATTTCCAAATTGTGCATGCATGAGTATTTTATTTAGCTATCTTGAGTTTTCACTTATGATCTTATGTTGATAAATATGCTATTTCGGTTTTACGTGATTTCACGCTTTTCGAGATAATTATCGTATTTCACGCATTTCGAGGTTACGGTTTTCGCCTATGCATGAATGATGTTTTGATGAAGTATTTGGATATGATTATGCATGTTACGTATTTATGATGTTTTGATTATATTTGTGAAGTGACTTTCGGGAATTGCATGTTTTGGAATTGCATGTGAATTCGGACATAAGTCCTATTATGAGAAGATATGATTTCGAAATGATTTTTGGAAAACGGATCATGATGAACCCTGGGTTGTTGTGTTTATAAATGGTTTTGGGTTTAAAGACCCGGTTAATTGTTGGATCTGGTTTTGGGTTTAAAGACCCGGTTAATTGATGACGGGGGCGGGCCCGGTAAATTGAGTTTAAAGACTCGTGAGTTTAAAGACTCGGTTATTGTGAAACCCCCGAGGCCTATTGATTATGTTTTGAGTTTAATGACTCGTTGATATCCCGGGAAGACCTGATATTGAGTTTAAAGACTCGGATGGATCCAACGGTTTAATTGTGATTATTGATTCACTTTTTACTTGATTTGCGTAATGGATGTTGCAAAATGACGGTTTCTGGATTTTGGTAATATTATATTATTTTTTACGAGTTATGATGGTTTTCTGCAATGTTTTCCATGTGTTTCGGAAAAAGGGATTTTGAATGTTTAATACGCGTTTTTTTTAATAACTGGTTATGCATGCGTGTTGTAAAACTGGAGGGCGAACCCCGAATTCCTTAAACTGTTTTCTGCAAACCTTTGTTTTGGTCCACTCACATTTTGTTGTTTTAACTACCCTCCAGGTCGTGGTACAAGTTCGGGGGCTAGCGCCGAGGCAGAGGCAGAGGCTTAAAGTTTTCCGTTGCGGAGTAGTTAGTTCACAGAGTAGGATTTGTTCCTTAACTTGTTTGTAATATTATGCTCTATGAAACTATGGACTTGATGTCCAGTGGGTTGTATTTGTTTAATCTCTCTGGTCTGACAATGGGTGTGATGTATTATTATTTGGTTTTCCGGTCTTTTGGATTCGATTGTCAGACGGGAGCAGGATGCTTTTCGATTATCGAGGCGATAATCGGGATGGGTCCTGTCAAGACACATTTCCTGGTTTTAGGCTGCAATTTGGTTGTGTTGTAAGGTTTTAACAGAGGGAAGCATGCACATCCAAAAACTCTCAAATGGGTGATATCTGGAGGTTGAAGATAGAGAGCCTCAAAAGGAGATTTCATATGGAGTGTTAGGCATGGCATCCTATTAATGAGATAAACAACAGTAGCACAACCATGAAACCAGAAGTGTGATGGGAGAGAAGCATTCTGCAGAAGAGTTATAGCAGTTTCAAGGGTATGCCTGTGTTTCCTTTCTGCTAAGCCATTTTTCTCAGGTGTATGAGGGCATGATCTGTGATGAGCAATTCCCTTAGTAGATAAGAAACTTTGAAAACTATGACCTACATATTCACTCCCACCATCACTTTGAAGAACTCTGATTGTTGCAGAAAACTGAGTGAGAACATACTAATAGAAATGTGTAAAAATAGCTTGAACATCAGATTTATTCTTCATGGGAAATATCCAGGTATAACGTGTACAGTCATCAATCAAATTGACATAGTATTTAAAACCTTCATAGGAGGTAGTAGGGGAAGGACCTCATTCATCTGAATGCACAATTTCAAAAGGAACAGATGACTGAGAACTTGAAAGACAAAAAGACAGTTTTGATAGTTTCCCTTCTAGGCACGACTCACAGATGTCTTTGGTGGAGTCCCTGATAGGTTGGATGTTAGACTTGTGTAGAGCAGCTGAAACAATTTTGTTGGAAGGATGGCCTAACCATTTGTGCCACAGCTGAGACTGAATGTTCTTGCCAAGGAGAGCACACTGAGGAGAACTGCTCTTAAGATCAGATGGATTGAAGTTAGGTCTAAGGGGAAGGAGGTATAGACCATCCTTACTCAGTCCTTGAAATAGTGTAGTTCATGTGGTTCTGTCCTGAATTAGAAAGGAAGATGAATCACAGATGAATCTACAGTGATTATCCTTGCACAATTTGTGAACAGACAGTAAGTGTGCTAAAATATGGGGAACATGTAGAACTTCATTCAACACAAATTTATGAGGGGGAGGGGAAATAGTCACAAGAGAGGAGTGACCAGTGTGTGCAACTTTCAAACCTGTCCCTCCAACAGTGGTTATAACATCTCCTGTAGTAGAAGTGACTGGTTTCTGAACTTGTGATAGCTCAGAAGTCATATGGGCTGTAGCTCTTGTGTCTGCAATCCAATATTCTTGCTGATGAGTAGGGTAAGAAGTCTGCGCACTCATTGCAGTTAAGGTGGATGGAGGAGAGGCTCCTTGATAGGTGTAGTTCTCTTTTTGAAAACAGTTCACAGCAGAATGACCATTCTTCCAACAAATTTGACAGGGTTCATTTGCTTGAGGTGTCTGGTTTTGGTGTCGATAATAACAGTTTGAAGCAATAAGCCCTTTCTTACTACAGATTTGACAAATTGGTGGAGGCTGATAGAAGTTCTGATGTGGTGATCCAAGAATGCCAAGGGCTGAAGAGTGATTGGGCACTCCTCTATTGCCTTTGTTCCAAGACTTCCCTCCATTGTTTCCTCCATTATTGAAGCCCCATTTACCCTTGTTATTCCATTTGTTACCATTGCCTTTGTAACTAGAGTTGAAGTTGTTGTTTTGTGCTCCATTGTGTGGACTATAACTTCCATTATAGCCAAAAAGCTGATTGTTTGTCGTCTGATGAAAATTGCTTAGATTATGATTTGAGACCTGCTGAAAGTTCTCTGGCACACTAGTGGACTGAAAGAAAGGTTCCTGTTGCGAAACTTCAGGACTGCTACTTGCAAGAAAGGTGTTACTCAAGCTGCTATGATCATAACTTGGCTGTGAGAAACCAGACCCTCCAGGCTTAGTGGCAGTTAGTCCAGACAGGAAAGAAGGTTGATCAACAGATTGTTCAATAACACTTTCTTCAGCAAGAAGTTGAGACCTGAAATCCTTGAGGCTAATGGAACTCTCCCTTCCACGTATAACACATCGAAAAGTGTTGTACTCCATAGGCAAGCCTCTTAAAGCAAGAATGACAATATCATCATCCCCAAAGTGAACATTGCAAGATTCAAGCAAATCTCTATCAAATCCTCTGCAGATACTGAGTCATATTCTCAGATCCTTTCCTGATGTTTTGCAAATCAGTCTTCATTTGAAAAATTGAAGCTTTTGTGGAAGAGGCAAACCTGTCTTTAAGGGAGTTCCACATGTCTTGAGCATTTTTGCACCATATAACACAAGAGATGGCTGAAGGGGAGAGAGTTGCAGTGATAAGTTGCATCAGTGCTTGATCGTGCATCTTCCATACCTGGTATGCATCAGAGACTATGCCATCAGATCCAGAGCCTGGTTCTGAAGAAAAACGAGGTGGACAAGCTTGTGTACCACTCACAAATCCAAAAATGCTATTCACATTGAGAAGCAATTCCATTTGAAAGTTCCAAGTGATGAAATTATGATCATCAAGCTTGATAGTGACTGCATTGCTTACTGTTGGAATCAGGGTAGCAATTGGAGATTGCAAAATTTGCAACTGAGATACTGTGACCATATTTGATTGTCGAGGAAGATAAGAGAAGACTCAAGAGAGGAATAAAACCAAGCACCTGGTGTGCACAGTCTAGAGAACAGGTTATCAAGATACACGATTCTGAGGATTTTGCCAAGAAGAATAGAAAGAAAAGAGAGAGCAGATTTAGAGAAAGTTTTCTTTAACTTTGATTAGCGGAAGCACCAAGATCATTCATGTATGGTGATTAGCCATTAGAACATGACCAAGCTCTGATACCATGAGAGGTACCAGAAATCAGAGAGAAGAGAAGGAATTAGAAGAGAGGCAGGTGTTACAAATGAAGATGTGAGTAGTGAGAAAGAGAGAGATTAGTTGAGAAAAAAATAAACTTTGGTTTTCATTCATTCACAGTTACATCTTCAAGGCACGGGTTACAACATTTATACAATTCATAGACTACTATCTGATTACTTAGCCTTCAAGCAATGGTTCAGTTAGTCTCCTCCTAGTTTTATCTTCATTGAATAATACAGTTGGAGTAACTAACTCAATGAACAGCTGGAAGGTAGTTATGGTTGTTAGTGATAGTTGGGACGGTTGCAAGGGAACGACTATATTGCTGCAGCTGCATCAGGAGTTATTGTGCAGCCAAGAAGGTTAAGGACACGTGTTACTTAACATTAAAAAAAATCTTAATATGTAATATATATATATATAGTGAAATGTGAAAAACATATGTATGTAGTAATCCGAGCTACTAGATATTGCTAATTAATCGAATGATATGACATTGTTAATATATATATATATATATATATATGTTACTTAACATTAACTACGCATATATATATATATATATATATTGTCAATGCTTTTTTTAAAAAAATCTTAATATGTAATATATATATATATATAGTGAAATGTGAAAAACATATGTATGTAGTAATCCGAGCTACTAGATATTGCTAATTAATCGAATGATATGACATTGTTAATATATATATATATGTTTCATTTGAGTCGCCTAGCATAAATTAGCTCTCAAATGGGATTTAAATAATAATAAACTATATGATGTAGGCAAAGTCTTAACTTACATTCAAAGCTAAAACAAAATCACTCCATCTCTTAAAAAATGTTATAGTGTTTACCGTCATCTTTAGTTGGATATATATATATATATATATTCTAATTCTTATTTGTGTCCAAAATGTTGTCATAACAGAATTTGGGGTTATCGTTCGGTGGCTCGCTCCTGAAGGAGCGGATATGCAAGTGTTTGGGGTGATGGTATCTTTTCACTGTAACTCGATGTATGGGGAGTGCGGTATAAATAATTAGGGTGAATGGGGGGAAGGATAGAAGCCTTGAGCCATAATGCCGCGATCCTGCCCTAAGGGGGTTGGTCCAGCTGACTTGACATTCGAGCTACTTTCTAGTAGACTTGCCACTAGTAGAAAGTACTACTAGACATGGTTAGTGGTTGGTTCTGAATTGCAGCCCATGAACCATCCTTCGAATCAAGTGAAAGTAGAGCAAGTAAGCATCTTGCACGCACTGCTCTTTTCTATGCCTCTTCCGGAGACTCTAATTTTTTTTTTGGGGGAGGGGGGAGTTCGATAGATCAACCTCTCCAAGTCAGACCATTCAAATATTGAACCAGAAAACGAAGATGGTCCTATGTGACAGGACCTGTCCCCAAAGGACATAGAGAACCGTACCCGGTCCTGCTCCTGTCTGATAAGTCAACTGAAGTTCCGAAATTACCTTCAGCACTTGCCAAACAAGGGATAACCGCACCTGTGCCCACTCATGCCTCCACTTCCCGATCAGCCTCGATGATCGCGCCATGACCTGGAGGGTCAATAAAACAGAAAAGGTGTGCGTAGACAAAACAAACTTTTATAAATACATTTATCAAAATACATTCTTACCCTCCAGTTTCACAAACATGCATGCATATCATAAACCATGAGTAAAATACATCTGGGCACAAATGTTTATAAATCACAAATCTCAAATAAACCTATCCAATCTCATTAGTCACGTTATCCATGCTACGCGTGCAAATCAAATAGACTTAAGGACCGCTCAAAATCCGAGCACGTCGCCGTGAACACGTTGCGGTGAACACATCACCAGTCGATGTTCCAGATCGTTGTGAACACATCACTGATCGATCTCCACATAATACCAGCACACCTGAGTCGAGCTTCCCTCAGTTGCACGACAACAAACCGTGCTACGTGACCTCTCCGGGCGAACAGATCCCATCCCGGAGGCGAGCGTTATCTCCAGGATGCACTCCGGGGAAACATATTCCCAACTAGAAGCCCTAATATATCCGCAACTCATAACCACCATAAAAATCAGTGAAAACAGTTGCATTTAAAACCAAAATTATTATCAACACAGGGTCGCAGCCCCAAAATATAGTTTCCTCAAAACCCGTAAAACTAGTCCCGATTAATTCCCTAAATATGAAAACCATCAACATCATCATGTAATCACATGGAAATACTAATCCAATCAAAATCACATCTCCATTAGGTCTCAAGCCCAAAATATCATATTCACGCAAATCCGTGCAACTGTAATCTGAGTTGCCATTTTCACATAAATCCATAAAATATATCCGAAAAACATTACATAAAACCACAAAATCAATAATTGACTCATAATCCGAGTCAAAACATCATTTTCCAATCCCGGGCCTACGCCCAAAACATCAGTTGTACATTTTCTTGAAAATCGTGCCCAAAATCAATATAATATTCCCAAAAATCCAGAAATCATCATATCAAGGTATCAATCATACCAAATCATTTCAAATGATATAATAAAGCATTTAAAACATATATGCATGCATCACGGTTAGAAAACAACGTCCACTCACACACGATCGATATCGCTCATTTTCCGAGCTGCATGTCTTTCCGTAATTTCTGATACTTTCCAGGAATCTCAAGTCATGTCCAAAATCATTCTTAAGGGTCACTAATGACTCAATTAGGATCATATTAATTTCCCATAAATTTTTCGGGAATTAAATACGAATTTAAAACAAAACACAACACTTCGGACCCTCGAAACTATATCGAAACGGTGTCCGATCGACTCGAAACCAACGCCAAAATGTTCGTTACATTAAATGGAACAAAAGTCATGTTGACTTCACCGCGAGATTCATGCTCACGCGCCCCCATGCGCCGCCTCAAGCGGCTACGCGTGGAGTCCACGCGCCCGACACTGTTCCTGCTACAGTTGTCGTCCTCACCCATTTCCTGCAAAATGGGTTGTTCAATCCGCGACACAACTCGATTCCATCCATGTCAATTTCAACCTAATTTCTTCAATTGATTCAACTATTAGTATCACAACCAACTTAATTAGGGGTCTGTAACATTAATTTCAATCGTCACTGCCTCAAACCAATTCAATTGAATTCAAGTTTCCAACGAATTTTCATCGTCCCAGTTCATCAAATAGTCACTGATTTCGTCAATTAATTAGTTAGGGAGTATCATAGACTTACTTTAAAGATGATTTTGAAATCAATTTCACAAAAACTTATCCCCAATTACACGAACACAAGCTCACGATTTCTCGAATTCCGCCATGTCTGTTCATGGCCAAAATGACACCAATTGTCTTCGTTCTTGATTGGGTTCGACTCGCCTTGATCCCAAAAGGCTAAAATTGAAGACAATTGCGGTTTTTATGGTCCATAAGTTCAACTTTGAAAATTAATCAATTCGAATTTCATGGGTTCTTGGGTTTTAATTTTCCTCCTCTCACTCCCTCGTCTAATTCTCTATTCTTCCTGTCTAATTCCTCCCATTGAATCGACTAACTAGTAGGGATTGTAGGAAGATGGTTGTTTGCTTCCTCAGACTCTGTTTTCTACATTCTGTTGTTCTCCCCCAACACGATCAAGTCATATTCTAATATCTATATACATGGAATTATAGTTTACGAATTATCAGGGCCACCAATTGCGTTTATAAGGTGACAGATGTCACCTAAAGACCCAAATGACTCATCCAATACGGCTGAGTCATCCAATACTGCGTCAATTTACCAATTTACCCTTCTTTTACAAAATTACCAAATTTCCCTTTGCCGTCTTAGACTCATATCTTTTACATCTAATCTCCGATTGACGCATGCCGCCTGTCTACGGATTCAACGTCCCAAGACCTATCCAACAGTCCTTACGGAAAGTCCAAATAAGGTCCCAATCAAAAAGTCAACTTTTGCCCCCTCCCCCATAATTAAGGGAAAAATCGTCCTTTCCTTCCAATTTTTTCAATTTTTCTTTTTTCGAATTTCTGGGTCGTTACACCTACCTCCTTTAAAGAATTGCGTCCTCGAAATTTCAATCAGGAAGTGCCATGATACAACCCAAAAACATAATCAACCATATACGATTCTGGTTCAATTGATTTTAAGTCATACCCAAACCTATGCAAACCATACAATCAGTCCCCATTACTGGGTCAACATCAGGACAAAATTTCGTTATAAACCCCTACCCCACTGGCAGTCATATCCAAGCCCACTCGGGATACGGAGCCTAGCTCAACGTCCGAGTCCACAATGGTGTACTGGCTTAAATCACCACGCATATGCCATCAGGCCACCAGGTGAACAACCTCATAAGGTCCAATAAATCTGGAACTCATTCCCTTCGTTAGGTCGATCACACCATATCCCTTTTAACCTTTCCTTCTATTGTATTTATCCTCACCGGCATCACTACTGCTTACCTCCTATCAATGACTGGCACCCAGTACAATCATCCATACTATATCACGAATCATATTCATGTCTTGACCTCGACTCCATTTGTAAGACCCGGTCTTGGAAGCAAGAACGGTGAGCAAGACCCGTGAGCTTGAGAAGCAAGAACGGTGAGCAAGATCCGTGAGCTTGGAAAGGTAAGATCGGTGAACGATCCCACATCGCTCGGGGAGGGAAAGGTGAAGTACCTTATATGTATGGACACGTATCTATCTAACACAAGGCCTTTTGGGAGCTCAGTGGCTTTGAGGGGGATTGGAATCCCAAAGTTAAGCGAGTTGAGGCTGGTGCAATCCCATGATGGGTGACCTACTGGGAAGTTGCACGTGAGCTCCCGAAAACTAAACCGTGAGGGTGAGGCCCAAAGCGGACAATATTGTGTTAGATAGGCCAGGTCGTGACAGAATGGTATCAGAGCCGGACCCCGACCGGAAGTGTGCCAGCGAGGACGCTGGGCCCCAAGGGGGGTGGATTGTAAGACCCGGTCTTGGAAGCAAGAACGGTGAGCAAGACCCGTGAGCTTGAGAAGCAAGAACGGTGAGCAAGACCCATGAGCTTGGAAAGGTAAGATCGGTGAACGATCCCACATCGCTCGGGGAGGGAAAGGTCAAGTACCTTATATGTATGGGCACGTATCTATCTAACACAAGGCCTTTTGGGAGCTCAGTGGCTTTGAGGGGGATTGGAAACCCAAAGTGAAGCGAGTTGAGGCTGGTGCAATCCCATGATGGGTGGACCTACTGGGAAGTTGCACGTGAGCTCCCGAAAACAAAACCGTGAGGATGAGGCCCAAAGCGGACAATATTGTGTTAGATAGGCCAGGTCGTGACACCATTCAACATCATACACCAAGTATGATCCTGCAGTTGGACCCTAATAGTCCAAATGATCAGAAATCATGTACTACTCCACTCCTATGGAGTTCCATCAATAACAGGATTTCACCCATCTTTACGTTATCAAACAAGTCAATTCTCGACCGGCTATCTTATTAGCCTCTCACGAATGATACCTGACCCAAAAATGCGGTCGTAATCTCAATGTATCCTGACCATCCTCATCACACATTAAGCCTTTCTGTTTATCAATCATTACCAATCCTGATGGTCGATACAGTACTCGTACATTCCTTCCCAGAGGTATGACCTCTGCATACTCGACCCATGGATCACCATGGTCGATCCCAAATTATGCAAGGAAAGTAAAACTCCTGAGGGTTTAGCTAGCATCAGCAATCCCAGCTCTATGCTACCGAAGCACACCTCACCAAATTCCAAATCTCATAGTGACATATCACTATGCACACGGAAAGGGTCACATCGAACATAAGTCACTGTTTCTCTACTTTGTAATTATTATATTTCAGTTCTCATTTCCAATAACTCTGACCTCTTTTCGAGTTAATTACCATAACTGGCAAAACATTGTAGAGAATGCCTCTACAATCCTCTGTGGTATCCATCCAATATTTTCCATTGACCAATACATCTGTTTCTCCTGGGATTCACACTAATCCCGACCGTTATTAGTATATGTTCCACAAACTTACTCTGGTCGACAAGACCTAACACTTATTCAACCA
Source organism: Prinsepia uniflora (assembly GCA_032719365.1). Lineage (NCBI taxonomy): Eukaryota > Viridiplantae > Streptophyta > Magnoliopsida > Rosales > Rosaceae > Prinsepia > Prinsepia uniflora. Next base: position 24,225,772 of record CM064876.1, read on the forward strand.
TATATTGTTCTCCCTGAAGGCATTCAATACATCTATTCAATCTATCACACGCTCATCCGTACATATGAGTACACCAACATATCATCAATCATGTTACCATACACCATCCAAATATGGCCAGAATACCTGATCCATCAACGCAAAATATAACCGGTTCATTTAGCCATCCAAGGGCATCATCATTGACTAACCTTCGCCACATCAAATCCGGACATCATATTTTTCTCTTTTACTCATGACTGTTAGTCATCACCTTGTTGGCCCCCTCAAGAGACCTTACTAATTCAACCCATTCAACAGAACCCCAATTCATTTGCTCATGATAAGGGATACTTATTTCATACCGTTACCTTATTACACTGTCCATAAAGCTTGAACCACCATCATCTTACCGCATAAGGAATACTGGGTTCCCTATGGCAATACTGAGCCGAATGAACCCGTATCTACCAAGTCTTGTAAATGCACCTGCAGTCCCAATGACTCCGCATGTGGCATATCATAAGGTGTCCGAGAAACAACTCGTATACTCGACATGATCTCCATCATAAACTCAATCTCTCAACCTGGCAAAACCTCAGGAAATATATTGAGAAATCCGTACATCCTCAGCCCTCACTAGGCATCTCATACACTAATCACATATTCCACACATATACCCAGTAAATTCTGAGTACCTCTTACCAACAGTCCATCGATTGTGAGGGTCAATATCATTCTAGAGGGTAACACCCTCGAGTCTCCCTGAAACATAACCTCTGGAAATTTTGGACTCCACATATCACTCTCTAATCAACATACTAGATAGAGGTATCATGAGTCATCAACTAATCCATTCCAAGGATTACGTCCAAATCATCCAAGTCCAGGAATACCCCAGGTCAGCCACTAGGCGAATACCACCAATCATCCTAGTTAACCTCACATCAAAGGGGTCTACCCCCCTTATGGATCACCAATTTCACCATATATTACCATATAGGTATCATCAAATTTATCACATCCGTAGCTCTAGTCGGCTCACCGACTTCCATACCTTAACCAATCACGGACATCTCCATATCCGTCAAATATACAATCTCAAGACATGTAAGAGTGGATAGCCCGAGACCTACTGAATACATACGGCTTGGTTAAACTTACATCCATGTCACCACTCCAGAGGCTACTCAGTAACTGCAATCCTCGGGCATGTGGTTCCAACTGACCACGCCCCTACGGTCCACCATGGGCCCCACCAACTCTTCCTTCGCCTGTCACATCAACAATCAATGCAGGAGCCAATCCCAGCTCCATTGCACCCCAACGGTTCCCTATCACTTTATTAACATATAACCTTTCTTGATGATGTGACCAGACAACCCACAATCATAACTATTCCTGCATAATTAACCTGATCACTTTACCTTCCAGTGGACCCAACTGGCGTCCCACTGAACTGGACTATCTCCTAAGTCCAAAATCCATACCCCATTAGTATCTAACCCAATACCAATCCTTGGCATCCCAGGTGCCAAACATGCCAAACATTCCTCAATCACGGGTCAGCCGTGTTAGGCACCATAGTTATATTCAACCCTTCTGGCTCCTCCCGAGCTCAACTACATTGCTATGACTCATCTCAAGTCCAACATCCTAACTTATTTTGAGTCCCGTATCCATATCTCAACTCATTTTGAGTCCAATCTCATAACAATCATCCATGCCATCATTGGCATACCCGGTCACTGAGCAAATTCCGCTGGTGAACCACATCTTATACGACCTATAAGGCTTAAGGGATATTCCATCACATTCTAGACTCCGAGACATACATTCCACTTAAGGAATCCACTGAGAATAATCTCATCCCGGGTCCAACTTGCCCATTTGTGCTACCTTTCTAGCCTCTGGGCTCATTCATCCTTGGGACCCACACAAATCTGTGTTTAACAATTAGTAGTTCACAGTGTACACTGATTAACATATGACCCCCAATCCAGGGTCGATCTCATTCCGAGATCTATCACGAGGTCTTATATACCCTCGTATACCCGTCTCACTATCAGGTTGCGCACGAGGCTTACATGTCAAAGGCATGATGTGGAAACAGAATCAGCAACCTAGTGCTCTGATGCCAATTTGACAGGACCTGTCCCCGAAGGACATAGATAACCGTACCTGATCCTGCTCCAGTCTGATAAGTCAACTGAAGTTCCGAAATTACCCTCAGCACTTTCCAAACAAAGGATAACCGCACCTGTGCCCACTCATGCCTCCACTTCCCGATTAGCCTCGATGATCGCACCACGACCTGTAGGGTCAATAAAACAGAAACGGTGTGAGTGGACAAAACAAACTTTTATAAATAAATTTATCAAAAACATTCTTACCCTCCAGTTTCACAAACATGCATGCATATCATAAACCATGAGTAAAATACATCCGGGCACAAATTTTTATAAATAAAAAATCTCAATAAAACCACGAGACTCATTTCCATATCCAATCTCATTAGTCACGTTATCCATGCTACTCGTGCTAATCAAATAGGGGTAAGGACCGCTCAAAATCCGAGCACGTCGCCGTGAACACATCACTGGCCGACGTTCTAGATCGTCGTGAACACATCACTGATCGATCTCCACATAATACCATCAAACTTGAGTCAAGCCTCCCTCCACTGCCCGACAACAGACCGTGCTATGTGACCTCTCTGGGCGAACACTTCCCATCCCAGAGGCGAGCGTTATCTTCAGGGTCCACTCCGGGGAAACATATTCCCAACCGGAAGTCCTAATATATCCGCAACTCATAACCACCATAAAAACCAGTGAAAAAAGTTGCATTTAAAACCAAAATCATTATCAAGACAGGGTCGCAGCCCCAAAATATAGTTTCCTCAAAACCCGTAAAACTAGAGTCCCGATTAATTCCATAAATATGAAAACCATCAACATTATCATGTAATCACATGGAAATACCAATCCAATCAAAATCACATCTGCATTGGGCCTCAAGCCCAAAATATCATTTTCACGCAAATCCGTGTAACTGTAATTTGAGTTGCCATTTTCACATAAATCCATAAAATATATCCGAAAAACATTACATAAAACCACCAAATCAATCACTAACTCATAATCTGAGTCAAAACATCATTTTTCAATCTCAGGCCTATGCCCAAAACATCAGTTGTACATTTTCTCGGAAATCGTGCCCAAAATCTATATAATATTCCCATATATCCAGAAATCATCATGTCAAGGTATCAATCATACCAAATCATTTCAAATCATATCATAAAGCATTTAAAACATATATGCATGTACCACGGTTAGAAAACAAAGACCACTCACACACTGTCCATATCGCTCGCTTTCTGAGTTGCACGCCTTTTCATAATTTTTGATACTTTCCAGGAATCCCAAGTCCTGTCCAAAATCATTCTTAAGGGCCACTAATGACTCAATTAAGATCAAATTAACTTCCCATAAATATTTCGGGAATCAAATACTAATTTAAAACAAAACATAACACTTTGGACCCTCGAAACTATATCGAAACGGTGTCCGATTGACTCGAAACCAATGCCAAAATGTTCGTTACATTAAATAGAACAAAAGTCATGTTGACCTCACCTCGAAATTCCCGCTCACGCGCCCAACGTATCGCCGCAAGCGGCTGCGCGTGGAGTCCACACGCGTGACACTGTTCGTGCTACAGTTATCGTCCTCACCCTTTTCCTGCAAAATGGGTTGTTCAACCCGCGATACAACCTGATTCCATCCCTATCAATTTCAAACTGATTTCTTCAAACAATTCAACAACTAGTATCACAAGCAACTTAATTAGGGGTCTGTAACATTAATTTCAATCGTCACTGCCTCAAACCAATTCAATTGATTTCAAGTTTCCAACGAATGCTCATCGTCCCAGTTCATTAAATAGTCACCGATTTCGTCAATTAATTAGTTAGGGAGCATCATAGACTTACTTTAAAGATTATTTTGAAATCAATTTCACAAAAACTTATCCCCAATTACACGAACACAAGCTCGCGATTTCTTGAATTCCTCCATGTCTGTTCATGGCCAAAACGACTCCAATTGTCTTCGTTCTTGATTGGGTTCGACTCGCCTTGATCCCATAAGGATAAAATCGACGACAATTGCGGTGTTTATGGTCCATAAGTTCAACTTTGAAAATTTATCAATTCGAATTTCATAGGTTCTTGGGTTTCAATTTTCCTCCTCTCACTCCCTCGTCTAATTCTCTATTCTTCCTGTCTAATTCCTCCCATTGAATTGACTAACTGGTCGGGATTGTAGGAAGATGGTTGTTTGCTTCCTCAGACTCTGTTTTCTACATTCTGTTGTTCTCCCCCAGCACGATCAAGTCATATTCTGATATCTATATACATGGAATTATAGTTTACTAATTATCAGGACCACCAATCGCGTTTATAAGGTGACAGATGTCACCTAAAGACCCAAATGACTCACCAATACGATTGAGTCATCCAATACTGCGCCAATTTACCAATTTACCAATGTACCCTTCTTTTGCAAAATTACCAAATTGTCGTTCGCAGTCTCAGACCCGTATCTTTTACATCCAATCTTCGATGATGCATGCCGCCTGTATACAGATTCAGCGTCCCGAGACCTATCCAACAATCCTTATGGAAAGTCCAAATAAGGTCCCAATCAAAAAGTCAACTTTTGCCCCCCATAACTAAGGGAAAAATCATCATTTCCTTCCAATTTTTCCAATTTTTCCTTTTTCTAATTTTCGGGTCGTTACACTGTGGCTTAATTAGTCATAGAACCATTGGTTGGTGTTTTCCAATTATCGAAGTCAAGACTTGAAGGAGCCAAATGTAAGAACATAAATTAAATATTCGTGTTAAAGATTGAATTATAGGTGCGTGAAATAAACTATCTCTAGATTTCGAAAGCTCTTAGACTAAAATGGCTTTTAGATTCAATTTTTCCCACTATTCGCGACTCTACCAGTCTCACCATCCGTGTGCATACATGCTTCTCCTTCGATAAATTTCCTCATTGTAAACCAAAAAATCATTCTCTTTCTTTATCACTCCCAAAGAAGCTTTGGTTTTCCGAAAAAAAAAGATGGTTTCTGATTTTGTTTCCAGAAAGATAAAAAAAAAAAAAACCTCCCTTAAGTCAGTGCCATCGCTAGTAGGCCTTGAAGCGGAGTATCTCAAGCTCCACCAGCTCGATTGGGTAGCCGTTAATCTTAATTAGTTCGCGTCCCCTCTTATAGTAGGTCAGTGCCATCACTATCTTCTTGCGACCGAGAGTTAGAGACGAGAGAATAGACAAGAGTGAGAGATGAAAGTGAGAGACTACGAGAACCAGAGGGGTTGAGAGAACGAAGAGCATTCGAATGTTTGCTAGAGAGAGAGAGATGAGTGAAGAAGACCTAATTTAGGAGAGACGAGATGCAGCTTTCGACATGAACTGTTTTCATTATTTTTGGGGTCAGATTTTAGGTTTAATTTGGTTTAAGTGTACCTCCTCAAAACATTTTTTGCCTTGCCGCTTTCACTTTTGGGAGAATTTTCCCTCCTTCTCTTCCATTAGACAACACTAATGAAAAAGTGTTGTCTCTTAATCCACACAATATATATCAGAAAATACTTTTACATAGTTATAGACGACAGTTTTAGTTAAAATTGTCGTCTCTTAGAATAAGATGTTACATTTAACTTAAATTGTCGTCTGATTAGTGACGTTTACTAATATAAATGGCATTGTGAAATAATTTGATGTTTACCCCATTAAATTCCAAATTTCATAAGTAATAAATTTCGTGTTGAACGCATTTTGAGATAAGGTCGGACGCGCCCCTCTCGCGCTCCTCGTTTCCTCTGCGCGTGGTGGCCACACGCCACCACTGTTCATCTTCAGCCTCGAGCTTCGACCTGGTTCCCTACAACCGGGTCGCCCGCGACCTGTGATATGAACTCGACTCGAAACTGACTATTTTTTCATCGTTTCTTATACTTTTTACATCCAAATTCATCTCACGTATCTGAAAAGAATGTATATTGGGTTTAAGGTAAAGAAAAATATACCTTAAAGCTTAGCTCGATTCCACCATTCCCGGTTATGCTTCTTAAATTGTGTTTCCTACATTTTCACGTTAAAATTCTTCATTTCTTGTCCCGGAACGATCGCAGGGACTTCATGATCATCCTAATATCCTCAGTTAGTCACTAGAAGGCCTAAAAACGTCTTGATGGCCCACGACTATGGTTTTTGGGGTGTCTCAACTCAGGCTCCCCCAGTCTCTCTTCTTCCTCTCCTCTATCTTTTCTTCCTCCATTCTTTCCTTCTCCCTCACTGTGCCTCCTTTCTCTCCCACTTCATGTTTTTCCTTTTTGTCTTCATACTTGGCCAACCACCACCAAATTCCTTTTACAAGCACACACTACTCTTAGATAATGTTATAGGTCAGTGGAAATAGTAAGGAGATAAAGGAGGGAAACATGGAGAGAAGTCTAGAGGGTTCTAGGCTTTTCTTTTAAAATTACCAAATTACCCTTGGTGGTAAAATAGCCAAAATGCCCATAATCATTCTTAACCCATAGCGAACCTATTCGACCTTTATTTCCTGCATACTACTTGTGTATGGATTCAGAATTTGGAGACCTTCATAATGGTTCTCACGTCACGTCCATAAAGTGTACCGGTCAAAAGGTCAACATTTTGTTCTTTAGGGGCAAAACCGTCATTTTCTTTCCACAAAGTTCCGTGTTGTTATAGATGTGCACAAGATGACTAGTCACTGTTTAAATTTTACTATTTTTACTACTAAATTTTTTACTAAGATTTCTATGAAGATAATTTTTTTCATTTTCATTATATGCGGTTGCAATAATGTGCGTTCAGAGTTAGGTTTATGAGTATCAATCTTTGTGTGTCACTTTGAGTATCAATTTTTTTCATTTTCATTATATCCTTAGTTTTCACTTAGAGGAAGGTTTCTGAGTATCAATCTTTGTGTGTTCATATCAAGGTTCAAAACGGCACTAGGCGCTCTGTAACAACCCGTCCCGAGAGCCGGGATTAGTGGAGTGATTAAGGTGGGATTAGCAGGGCTAATCGGTGGTTAGTTGGTCACGATAAGGTCATTGGCTTAGAATGACGATTTTGCCCCTAGTTCGGGCAAAAAGTTGATTTTTAGTTCGGGTGGTCAAGTGGACTTTGACCGGTGACCAGGACATAGTTTAGGACGTCACGAACTCATAGGCAGGTGGCATGCTTGATTCCGACATCCGAGGAGGAAGTTGTGATGTTCGGAAGGTTGGGGGCATAACCGTAATTTGGGTAAAATAGGGGGAATAGTTTTTGTATAATCGGGTTTTGAGATGTTGACCTAGGATGGTTAGATAGATCTCGTCGTCCTGAGTTCGATGACAGGCGGCACGTATTCATCGGACTTACGAGGTGTGAGATACGGGTCTAGAAAGGTAGTGGCAAAACCGTAATTTTGAGTTAAACAGAAGGGTATTTTGGTCTTTTACACCTGGGGAATTGTGCAGAGAGAAGGGCAGGTGGACGGCTGGGATGGAGCCATTTGGTGAGAGACTGGAGTGGATGGTGACACGTGGATGGCCACCAGAGGGTTCTAGGATTGTCTAAAATAGACACGGGCACATTTTGGGTGGATTTAAACCGTGCATTTGGTTTTGGGAAGAACAGAAACAGAGAGGTGAGGCGGTGAGGTTCTTGGTCGATTCAGTGAGGGTGTGAGGTTTTGGTGAATGGTGAGAGTGACAGAGAGGAGAAGAATAGTTGGTAATTGGGTTTTGGGAGTGAAATCGTGGGGGATAAGTGCTGGTGGTGAGGTCTGAATTTCAGAGAAAACAGAGAGAGTTGCAGGACAGAGGTGGTGGCTGTGCCGTGTGTTGGCTTAATTCAGGCTGAGAGAAGACTAGAATGGCTCTGTGGACTCCAGGGAGTGCGACGGTGTGCACGGCGGCGATCGACAGCAGGTAATCCCTCACCCCCATTTAGTTACTCTGTTTTTCCGTTAAGTTCAAACCGTGAATCGTGAGTTTAGAGGACGAGTCGAGAGTTTTGGGGAGTTGGGTGAGACTCAGTGATGTCCTAGGAGCCGTCTACGGTGGTTGCCGTGACGGGGGAACGGCTGGTTGGCCGGGATGAAGAACAGGGGATTGATCGGGTCTTCCTTCGAGTTAGGGACGATGATATAGGGGTTGTGTTGAGGCGTCTGAGTAAGGGGAATAGATTGTGGAGGATTGGACGAAGAGGATGGTGCAGAGAGGGAGGAGAATGGTGGCCGGACGGTGGAGAACAGGTCTCGCCGGTCCAGTTGCAGCGGCCAGTTCAGCACAGTGCACTCGAGGTTGCGGGTGACACTGTAGCTGGCGCGTGAGGCCCACGCGCAGCCACTTTGGGCAGCGCGTGGAGGCGCGTGCGGCAGTTCTGGGGAAAATGGTCAACATGGTTTTTGGTCTAGGTGTTGTGATGAGTCTATTGGAATTAGTTTCGGGTTAATCGGACGTCGTTTGAGGTTAGTTCCGCGAGGTCGAAGGTCTGGGGTCCCGGGTAAGGTACGCTTAGAAGTTCGGGAAAATTATGGGGCTTTAGTATGAGTAGCGTGAAGTAGTTAGTAACTCCGTTATGGAATTTGGACAGGTTCGGGAAAGCCGAGGATAGCGAATGGCCGGGGACGGCGTAAATGCGCGCGTATCGAGGCGACGCTGAAATGGTCTGTGAGTGGACTTTGTTTTTTTAACTCTTGATGCATGCATATATGTTTTTATATGATTTCTATACTCGCTTCTATGATGTGAGTTATATTTGTACTGGTTTATGGTTTTGTACGTTTTTCGAGGAAAATGACAGTTTACACGTTTTACGAGGTTTTGATAACTATCGTGATTTGAACCTGGTTTTAACGGTCGGATTTTAAGGAAAGTAAAGGATTTTGAAAAGTATTTTCGGGCTTGAGGCCCAATTCAAAGGTGTTTTCGGAAATGAGATTTCGGGTTTCGGAATCGGAATTCCGGGTGACGATTCGGGATTCGATTCGGGACTTGAAGCGGATTTCGGGTTTGGGTTCGGAATGGTTATTCCGGATGCTAGCTTACGGAATGATGGTTGCGGACTCGGACCGGAAAATGAGAAGGAAATGAGTTCTGGGTCTGGATTCGGAATGATGGTTATGGATGCCGGAAGGGCATCAGACCAGTGGTTTCGGATTCGAGTTTGGATATGGAAATGGAAAATGATTTTAAATGGTTTTGGATTGGATTTGCTGGATCTGGATATTGGGTTTAAAGACCCGGATATATGTGACGGGGGACCGGCCGGATTGGGTTTAAAGACCCGGATTGAGTTTAAAGACTCGGGAGTTTAAAGACTCGGATATATTGATTTTCCCCCGTAAGCCTTGAGTTTAAAGACTCGGGAGTTTAAAGACTCGGATAGATCCAACAGGTTCGATGAATGAGAATGTGGTTTTAAATGTGTTTTGGGTTTTCACTGAGACTTGATGATGATGTTTTGGGCAGTAGCCCGGATGAAATGGTTTTTATTGGTTATAATGGCTTCCGGTGATATTGGGGCTGAGGCCCGGGTTTTGGAAAAAGGAAAAATGTGCTTTGGTTTTCGTACATGGTTTTATGATATGAAATCGATATGCATGCATTGGTTTTCAAAACGGAGGGTATAAATGTATGTGTTTTCTGATAACTGTTTTGAACTTGACTTTTATTTTTGTCCACTCACGGTCTTTTCGTGTTTTCGATACCCTCCAGGTTGTTGCGGCGGGGGCTGTCGGTTGAGAGAGATGGAGACATCACATGCCCAATCCACAGTAGGCTCTGCGCACTCTGGGAAGTTTGAGGTTGTTGAGGTGGTTGGTCTGGAACTCCCTTGTCCGACTTACGTGTCACACGGAGGTTAGGCGGTTGTTTAGCCCTCGTGTCATGCGTACGTTAGACGTGAGCGGGGTTTAGCCCTTAATCCCGGGGGATTAGGGGTGGGCCCTGACACGCTCCTAGGGCGGTCGATAGGAGTCTAGCGCCTAGGATGGAGCCTAGGCGGCTTTTAAAAAAATATAAAATTCAACAAATTAATAATATAATGAATACTATCAAATAATCTCATGAAAAAAATTCATTATTTAGATAAATAAATTGAGTTGTGAATCATAAATGTTGAAAATAAAAGTTTTTTATTAATTTTATTTTACAACATTCTACGTTTTTTAATTTAGTATCTTTATATTATTTGATATTTATATAATTAACTAAGTATTTAATAAATAAAATAATGTATATACCTATATATATACATGACAATTTCTCACATTTGAATGTCTAGGCGCCGCCTAGGTAAACTAGGCGGCCGCCATTTTGAAAAGTGTTTCATATTGATTCATCCATATCTCTTATATGTTGACATTATGAAATTATAATATTGAATCACATTGTTAAAAAGTTTGATTGTCTTTGTTGATTGATCATAACACATGTGCACGTTAATTATGACTTAAAATAGTACAAGGATGCGTACATTGATGGAGCTTGTGAGTGTTTAGGTTGTCACTTGTGTGATTATATTTTTGCAGGGTGAATCTAAACTTGGTGTTCATATGATTATTACAAAAAATGGGCACGGATCTGTTAAAATTGCTAATAGATCTGTTAGATCAGCTTTGAACGGTTATTTATCCAACAATTTAGATTTGATCGAATAAAAGTTAAACGATTTGAGAATCCAAATCACTCTGTTAGTAATGGTTTCGATTTGGATTTTTATTTTAGAAATTTGTTAAATCTAAACCAAAATGTTAAGGAATATATTGATTTTTATTAATTTTTAAATCTATTACTAATACAAAGTAAAAATAATAAAAATAAAAGGATACCTAAATATATCCATATAAGTACATGTATAAGTAGATAAAAGTATAATAAAATATTATTAAATAGTAATGTGTGTTTGATAAATCTCAATATAGTGAAAATATTTGCAATTCAATCCTCCACAAGCTTAACACACAAAAATTGGAGTATATGATAAATCTTAATATAGTGAAAATATTTGCAATTCAATCCCCCGCAAGCTTAACAAAAAAAAAGAGTATTGATTATTCTATTTTTTTTTTGTATTTTTTATATCCTTAATTTTTTTTTTCTAAACAGTTTCAAACCGTTTCGATCTAGACCTACCGTTAGTAACGGTTTGAATCAAAATGTTTTTATTTCTAATTTTAGAAAATCCAAACCGTATCAAGCTATTATGATTTTGACGGTTTGAATTTAGATATTACCAATATCCGTATTTGTGAAACCATAAATCACCATAAAATTATGGGGCTACAACGTGGCTCATTACTCTCATAATTTCGACATTACCCATGCTATAGACAATGACAGCATCACACGATCTCCACATTAATTTAATATATTTATGAATTTAATATATTAATTAATCAGATTAATGCCAATAATAAATAATCTCTTTACAAGTTATTTATAAATATTTATATAGTTAATAATACTAATTTCTCGTAGAAGAATGACCTATTAAACATTTTCTCCTTCAACCAATTAAACGCTCCGGTGATTCTCAAGGTTTCACTATAAATACAGGGTCTCACTCACCTATAAAGGTAATTAAAAAATCATACTGATACTTTTCCAGTTTATTTCTCTCGATTAAATTGACATACACATCACAGCATTCTTGGTTGAACCATTATTCTCTGGGCTTCAAATTTAACTCCGTTTATTTTTTATTATTGTGTGTAGTGATCAAGAAGAAATTATATAAATATGGATGATTTCTGCATCAAAAACTGGTGCTTTCATTGGGAGCTGAATTAGGAAATACTCAATGCATGCACTCTAGTTTTATATATATAAAAAAACTTCATTATCATTCGTCGTCTTCATCAATAGCAAGAACATGAAAAATGAACCGATCTGACAAGGTTACCACCTTCGTCAGAATGACTCATGATAAGAGCGACCTATTCAATAGAATCCCAGAGTTACAATTGAATCATCCCTAATATCAACTGCGACCTGTTTTGCAACCAGAATTTTCCACGGCACAAGAAACGACACCAACCCACGGTTACAATGTCCATTCCATGCCAATGTCACTTAAAATGAATTTACTCCTCGACATCAATCCACTTCCCGCATTCGACACATTGACAACCTTCCCACTCGCAGCTAGGCAACTAATTAGAAATGCATCACAACAAGCCCTAAATTCACTCCACATTGACGTGAAACTTTGGAAGCTTCTGAATGACCTATGCCATGCACGAGAATGCACTCAAGGCCATGAGGAACACGATGTGACACCTTGCCACTAGGGCTCGAGGCGAAAGTCCCAACGCTATGCACGATATGCACTATATGAAGGCGCACTCAAGCCCATGAATAGCGTGACATGACACCTCATTGTTAGAGCTCAAGGCATAACTCCCAACACTGTGCACATCGTGCAAGAGGATGCACTCAAGCATATAAAGAACCTGACACCTCGCTGCTAGGGCTCAAGGCATAACTCCCAATGCTCTGCATGCCATGAGCGAGGGCACACTCAAGCCAATGAATAACGTGATGTGGCACCTCACTTCTAGAGCTCAAGGCATTACCCCCAACACTCCACATGTCATGCACGAGGATGCACTCACGACTGTTGGGAATAGGAACGTGTGATTCTTTTTGGCAGGTATTTCCATGTTCGATGTGTCGAATCCCTCTGGGATGACATATGGCACGGGATGCAGACTGGCAGAGGTTGTCGGCTAGTAGAGGATTTCCCAAAATAAGATGCTGAGTAGCATGATGGAGCTTGATTGTGATATGCCATGGATGAGCGACGGTCGATACCGATGAGGGCCAATTTCTTGTGGGCCCAGCGGCTGAAAACCGCAGAGTTACGAGAGGACGAGATCCTCAGCGTGTAGTTTTGGCTGGTTTGGTACCAGTATTGGAATACGACGACTCTTCGGAGTCGAGATCGAAGGATCGTTCAGGATGGTAGGGCTGCAGTAGGCAGCCGGGTTTGTGATAACCCTAGTAGGTGATCGATTGGACAAGTTACCAGAAGTGCGGTAGTTATGATTGGATCCAGAGGTGGACCGATCGGTGGATGTTACGTGTGGAGTGGTTGGAACTAGCGATGAGACTACCGCATGGATTGGGAGTCTCGATAGCAGAGTGTTTGTAAGATTGGTTTGCACGAGGTTCTGGAAGATGCCGCTATCGATGGACGTGGTCGAGTCTTATCGAGTTGGATAGGCTCAGGTTGCCGTGACAATTGTGACGATAGGATTTGTTAGTCGTGACGATGATACGAGGTGCGTGAGTGATGCACAATACAAACAGTGATTCTGGATTCGACTCGGTGACGGCTGAGTTCGATCGCAGAATGAGATGTTGACGTGGGGTGTTGGCACACTTGCCACGCTCCAGTGAAGGTGGTTGTTATAAGTGGGACAGAGAGGATCCCGAGTGGCTCAGTGCGAGGTACGGGAGTACTTGGTATGGAGACTAGTTTCCCCTGTGTTGGAGATCAGTTTCCCTAGTAATGGAGACTAGTTCCCCCAGTGCTACGAGATTGAGTTGCGAGGGTGTGCCCAAAAGTTGTACTTTTGAGGTGAAACGTGAGAAACAGGTGCGAATGGATGGCGTAAGTGACGTCTTATGACGTATGGGTCCGGTTGAGCTGAGGACCTGAGAGTCCATTACATATTGGTTTTGGTCGACTGCGGTTGACCATACCTCCTAGGTTGAGGACATGGCACTTGTTTGCCTGTACGATATAGAGAATGTTCGGGTGTTGAGTGAGCTTCGTATTTGGATTAGAACATGTTTCCAACGCGATTGGAACTTCGGAATCAAGAGAAGTTGTAATCGAGATGATGACATCAAAGTTCGTCTGATGATGACATCAAATCTCATCATTTTGGATTCGTTCCTAGGTGGGACGACGAGGGGTGATTTGATAGCTAGGAGTTCAAAGAGGGTGTAAGAACCGAACACCTAGGCTGTGGGTCAATTTGTTTGACTTGACGAGTAGTTGGTGGTTAGCGTCACGAGATGTGACGAGTGAGTGTTTGAGGTGATGGATTGACGTTTGCTTGGTGCAGACATTAGTTGTGGTTGGACGTTGCCCGAGTGCAGTCCTTGAGTAGGTCGAGTGACACCCTGATGTTGAGGTGATGTGGGTGCACTGGTGTGTTGTGCACTTTAGATGATGGAATTGACTACGGCCAATCGGTATGTCGGGTCGAGAGTATGAGAGAGTGTAAATAGGTTGTAATTTGGATAGAGTCCTAGATGGATGTGAGTGGCGATCAGATTTGATCCGATGGTGAGTTTGGAGACTCGAGGTGAGTATAGATGACAAGTGGTATCGCTGAGTGATGCGAGATACGATGCAAGGACTCGAGAGCGAGTCGAGGTCAGAGTAACGCAGTGAAGCGCAATGGAGCCGGGAGTTACCGGCTGGTCACGAAGGATGTGACCTGTGAGGGTAATGGATGGATAGTTATCCGATACGTTCGGATCAATGTGGTTGATGGGACTCTCAGAAGAGTAAGTTTTGGGTATAAGAGTTGAGAGAGTTGACTCGTACGAGTAGTTAGAGTCAGTTTGGACATAGGTCTGAGGATGACCTGTGAGATGGGATTCGTGCCATTCTGATGGCAGAAATTGTAGGGTGTTCTTAGATCGGATGCTGAGCAGGATGCCAGCTTGGCTGTGATAGCCTTAGTGGGAATGCATATTTCACCCTAGCGACTGCAGGAGGAACGCGTCAGAGTGTTAGACTAGAAAGTCATTGGAATGTCAGTCTGGTGTTGTTGACCTGTCTAAGTCAGTGACAGGCGAGATCGATGAGTGTCGACATGTTGTCTCGAGTGAGACGTACGAATTGACGTGTCAGGGGCCCAGTTGGAAACCTCAGACTTGGAGTCCATTTGAGTTACGTAATCGGGTCAGGGGCCCAGTTGTTTACAAAATCGGGCTGAGACCCATTTGAGTTATACTATCGGGCCAGGGGCCTAGTTGATTTACGAAATCGGGCCAGGGGACCAGTTGATTTGTAAATTTGGGTCGTGGGCCCAGTGGTTTACATAATCGGGCATGAGGCCGAGTTGGGTCATAAATGTGATTTCAAGTCTAGGACCCTATGTTTCATAAATGTGATTTCGGGTCTGGGACCCTATGTTTTACAAATGTGATTTCGGGTCGGGGACCCTAAATGGAATTGTGATGTTTTATGGAGATTTCAGGAAGGGCACATTGAAATGTGTTGAAATGATTTGATAAAACCGTTTTCCATATACCATCTTGATACGAGAATATGTGATGGTCTCCTCCAGGTGTCTGGGACACTGGGGAAGTCACGGTGCATTGCCTGCGAGGGGTCATTGTACGGAGCTACCAGACCGTATAGTGACTCAGGAGCAGGATTGCTATGATTAGACGTCTGGGACGTCAGACATCTGGGATGTCAGGACCCGTCCCAAATATCACCTCGATACCCAGGACGAACCCTGCTCCCGTCTGACAATCACACATAAGGAACAAAATAACCTCAACACTACTATAAGCATAATTATCAGACGAAGGAGTAAAATATAATACAACTGTAAGTCAGAGCATAGTTCTACAAAATGGGCACAAAATCCTACTATGCTAGTCTCGCAACGGAAGAACGTCGTAAGCTCTATGCCTCAATTCCTGCCTCAACGTTCACCCCAGCGCTATCACCACGACCTGGAGGGAAAATTTAAAACCAAAAAGTGTGAGTGGACTAACTAAATAAAAATCTCAAAAACAGTTTATCATAAAATCAGAGTTAAGGTAAAATAATAATATTTGTTCCCTCCGTTTTGAAAACATGCATGCCCAACTACGTATTAGAAAAACTACAACATAAAACATCATAAGAAATAGAAACACTATAAAACGGGTATAAAAATCATATCATAAGCACCATGAAATCGCATCATAAATCGTGAATATCAAATCATCATTTTAAATCAAACCTGCTGGGTCTATTCGAAATCCCCGGTTCGAAGCCCTTCCGGCGTTCAGAACCGACTTTCGACCCCAAATCCGGAAATCCATTTTTACACCAAACCCGCGATTATCAAAAATCATGTTTCATAATCCGTATATCATCACCAGAAAACAATTATAGATGGAAATCCCTAAGTAAGGCATCAAAATCCGAAATTCAGTTTTTTCTCGAAAAACGTGCAAAATCCTGGAAATGTCTCGAAAACCGTGCAAATATACCAACCACATATAATTATCAACAAGAAGCATAAAAAAATATTTAATATCATAAAACATCAATAAAACAGTTAGGCATGCTCGTAAGGAAAGAAAGTGTCCACTCACGAATCTGAACGAATCAACCGCGCTCCGTGCGCTCCTCGACCGTCTCAGGCGTCTCCCGTCCTGTCAATATGCACCAAATAAGGTCACAATTACATCAAGGATACTAACCCTAATTTCCCCAATTTTTCTGGAATTTATTCATATTTTAATCTGATACCCTAAACCGTCCGGATTCCCGAACTATCTCAATTCATCGTCCGATCAACCCGAAAATCACACCAATGGATTCCTTAGGACCATTAGAACCAAAACCATGTTGGAAGTTTGGCCGGAATCCTCCCCACGCGCCTCCATGCGCCGCCCAAAGTGGCTGCGCGTGGGCCTCACGCGCTTGCTACAGTGTTTCTTCAACCTCGAGCCACTCGATTCAACACAGTTGAACCGGCGTGACCGGTTCTCTGCAATTCCTCCACCATTTCAGTCCAATTCAATCCCAGAAGCTTCGTCCAATCCTTAGAAATCCATTCATGTCCTAACTTCGAAGAATCACGGCCTAAAACTTCAAGATTTCTCCTTCGAAAAACATAGCCAGTGGCCCGTGTTTTGGCCGCCGGCCACCCAGGTCCTCCCCCGTCACGGAGACCATCCTAGACCACTCCTAGGACCTCCCTGAACCTCACCCTAACCTCCAAAACTCTCGACTCTAACCCTAAAGCCATGACTATTGAAATCAAAATCACGGGAAAAACAGGGGATTCGATGCTTACCTTCGAACCGTCCACCGCTGTCTGCACCGCCGTGTGCTACGGTGCTCGTTGGATCCCCTGCAAACTCCTGAGCCTCCTACTGCCTTGGTTTGAGCCACCACACGGCACAACCACCGCCACAGGGTCACCGCCTCTCTGTTTTCCCAAAACTCCCAGCCGTCCACCGTTGTGCCTCCATGCACGGTTGCAACGCCAAAACACGATCAATAGCTCAACCTCGTCTCTCTATCACTCTCACAAGTCATCCACTCACTCACCCCTTGCACTGAATCGATCGAACACTCACGATTTCTTCCCCTCTGTTTTTCTGTGTCGAAGACAATGGCAAGGTTTTGAAATTGGGCAATATGTAACCGTGTGTATTTTAGACTCTCCCAGAACCATCTATCCATATGCACGTGTCCACCATCCCTTGGTTCAGCACAAAATATCCCAGCCCACTAATGCCACTTGTTCTGATCTGATTGGGCTGAGGAGAAAAAGACTAAAACGCCCCTAGTGATAAAATTACCTTTTTGCCCTCACACTTCCAGACCCGTAACTATTCCATCCGACGTCCGATGACAACGTGCCGCCTGTCGTTGTACTCAGGACGTCGAGACCTATCTAACGGTCCTCGGTCTACGTGAAAATCACTAATCCACTAAAAAGTGAACATTTTCCTTACTTAATCAAAATTACGGTAACACCCTCATTCTTTCGAACGTCATAACTTTTTCTCCGATTGTCCGAATCGAACCTGCCACCTGTCTACGGACTCGTGACGTCCTAAACTAGGTCACGGTCAAGGGTCAACACTCATCCAACCTGTAAATCAAAAAGTTAACTTTTGACGCACTATTTACAAGGGAAAAATCGTCATTTTATACAAAACTTTACAAAAATTACATTTATACCCTTCCCGAAGGTACGGGTTGTTACATGGGATGTCAGAGATATTGATCTGGAGAGACCCCGGACAGCACGCGTTGCTTATTATACCGTGAGATATGACATCTGGGACGTCAAGCGTCTGGGACGCTAGGCATCTGGGATGCCGGAGATGGTAATGTGGTAAACATGGACTATTGGATCTATGAAATGGTTTTTCGGTTGGATTTATGTTTATGGATTTTGGCGGTGGGCCACATGGTTTTGTATTTATGGATGTGGTATTTCACAGCTTTGCGCTAAGTTCCCACACTTGGTTTTGAGTTGCGGTTTTTGGGCTAAGGCCCTAATGTCTTGTTTGAGTAAATGTTTTGATTACTTGTTTTCGAGGCATGCATATGTTTTTATGAAGGGCATAAATGTCTTGATGAAATGTGTTTATGAACTTATTTATTTTCGTCCACTCACAGCTTTTGGTTGTTTTTAATGCCCTTCAGGTTGATCACGGATGTAACTGCAGCATAGACTGGGACATCGCATACCTCCTCCATCGATCCTTGCGCACTCTGGAAGCCCCGTTTGGGCAATGGCATCAGGTTATCCCTTGTCTGACACTTCGTGTCATACGGGAGTATGTCACATTCCACAGTAATCCCAGGGGGATTGGGATGGGTCGTGTCATAGGAACATCCAGAGGCGCACTAGTAAAGAGCACGTGCGTTGCCGGACAATGTCTCGAGATGTATCACTAAGTGTTTTTGAACAGAAAGCTACACTCATGAAAGAAGAAGCCAAGTTTGCAGGTCTCCTAGCCCTACCTGCACGCCTGTAGCGCCAGCATTCAATGCGCCAAGACTAGCTGTGGGGTGCATGAGGCAGCCCCTACAGCTTCTTCACGCCTACTAAGGCTATCCCCTGCCAACGCCACACCACTCATGGACCATAAGCGAGGTTCTACACTTTGGACCGATAGATCAATCTGTGTTTGCACGTGGCTAGCTACGACTCAACCGTTTGCCAGATGTTTGTCTCTATCTTACCTCGCGCTAACATGGGCTACTGCCCTACATACGAAATGTTGATGTCAATCTAGTCTGCAACCACTTGCGAGAGCCTCTTGCAGCGCTGAGACTATTTTTCTGCTCGAAGCTTCAATTCTCACTCGCAATAAAAAAAATATAAGGAAAAATTTTTCTACTCTCACGCGCAGCCAAAATTGAAGGAAAAATAAAAAAGAAATAATTTCTACTTTTCCCTAGTGCCTACCCAGCCATGCATCATCAATGCCTATAGCCACCTTAGTCACACTAACACCAAGGTTGCTTAAGTTAAATTTTTGAGATTAAAGGCTACAAATGTTGATTTAAAGAGGAAACAAAAGCCCTAATGACCTAGTGGACTCTGAAAGATTGACTCAAAGCAAGGCCTCAAGCCCAAAAATTCCTATTGGGAAATCAGAGCAACGTTTGAGGTCAAACAAATTTCAACTACTTGAAGAAAAATGGAGTCTTACTCCTAAAAAAAGGTTTATCGGGACCACAATAAAAATTACATCCCTTAAGATTCCCTGAATTCTTAAGCGATGTGGGGGCATTTGTGGAACCATAAATCACCAAAAAATTATGGATCTGTCATGTGACTCATAACTCTCATAATATCGATATTACCATTGGTATAGACGATGACGGTATCACACTATCTTCGTATTAATTTAATATATTTTATCAATTAAATATATTAATTAATTAGATCAAGTTATTTATTATTATTTATATACTAATAATAGTGATTTCTCTCGATAGAATCACCTTTTAAACACTTTTTCCTTCAACCAATCAAGAACTCCAGTAACTCTCAAGGTTTCACTATAAATACAGGACATCACTCACCTCTAAAGGTAATTAAAAACTCATACCGATACTCTTCCAGTTTATTTCTCTTGGTTGAACAACTCTTCTTCGGGCTTCAACCTTAACCCCGTTTATTTCTTTTTATTATGTGTAGAGATCAAAAAGGAATTCTACAAATTTGAACGATTTCTACATCAACAGGATGTGACTACTGAGCTGAATTTGTTCCTTCATTGGTGCCTTCAAATTGATTTTAAACTTTTAATACCTTTGAAAATAGTCCTAGCTCTGTCATTCAATCCATTTAATCCTTATATATATATATATATATTCTCTAAATAGCATCAAGTCCAATATGTTAATTCCATACATAACCAGATTGTTGATAAAGAAAAATTTCTTTGTTCTCTGAAAGAGGAATTACATTTCAAAAGAACTGAAGAACAACTAACAACTAAAATTCTAAAAGATAAGATTGATGTTGTTCAAAAGGAATTTGAGTTGCAGGTTTGTTCTGAACTGCCCAATTCTTTTTGGAATCGAAAAAAGCACATCGTTGGTCTTCCTTACGAGCCGGATTTTGATGAACGAAACATCCCCACTAAGGCGAGACCCATCCAAATGAACTGCAGATTGATGGAAATCTGTAAGAAAGAAATCAATGAACTTCTTGAAAAGAAGTTGATTAGGAAAAGCTATTCTCCATGGAGCTGTTCGGCGTTCTATGTTGAAAACGCACCAGAACTCGAAAGAGGAGCACCCAGATTGGTGATCAATTACAAGCCCTTGAATAAGGCCCTTCGATGGATAAGATATCTGATCCCCAATAAGAAAAATCTGCTCGAACGCCTGCATCAAGCTGTCATCTTTTCTAAGTTTGATATGAAATCGGGATACTGGCAGATACAAATTGCTGAGAAGGACAGGTATAAAACTGCATTTAATGTCCCATTCGGTCATTACGAATGGAATGTTATGCCCTTCGGTTTAAAAAATGCCCCTTCGGTTTTTCAACATATTATGAATGATATATTCAATCCTTATTCCACTTTTACGATTGTTTATATTGATGATGTTTTGGTCTTCTCTCATTCCTTAGACCAACATTTTAAGCATCTCAACATTTTCTTAAAAATGGTTAAGACTGCAGGCTTAGTGGTGTCAGCACGGAAGATGAAACTCTTTCAAACAAAAATAAGGTTCTTGGGACATAATATCCATCATGGACTTATTCTCCCGATAGATCGTGCCATCGCTTTTGCAGACAAATTCCCGGATGAAATCCTTGAAAAAAAGCAACTGCAGCGGTTTTTGGGCAGTCTGAATTATGTTGGCGATTTCTACAAAGACCTCGGCAAAGACAGTAAACTGCTTTTTGACCGACTAAAGAAGAATCCAGCACCTTGGACGGATGAACATACAAGAGCGGTAAGACTCCTTAAACGAAAGGTTACGGAACTTCCCTGCCTCGCGCTGGCAGATCCTAACGCTTTCAAGATTGTGGAGACTGATGCTTCTGATGAAGGCTATGGAGGTGTCCTCAAACAAAGAACTTCTGATAAAGAGGTTCTCGTCCGCTTCACCTCTGGAATCTAAATATCTTCCTTATCACATTCGTGGTTATCTGAAACCAAGATTTTGGTATGAAAGGCTTCTGATAGAAACCGAATCTGTGGAAGTTACTCATCGATATCGAAGCTATAATAATAATATGATCGCATTCTCTAAACTAGTGGTTCTGAAATTAATCACTATGGATGAATAGGGAGAAAGCCCCTCTAAAATACAGTATTTCAAGAACACTGCAATGGGACCTAACTGTTATAATTTCTGGGATTACCAGAAGGCCTGGGATCAGGTTCTTTGTTTTCAAAATGTCCGGTATTCTCACACCTGGTTTGTACAGTTGAAATTGGGGACTCTGAAAGAAATCCCTAACTGGTTTCAAGCTTGGTTTCTTGTTTGGGGACCTACTGTTGATTATTTACCTCGGGAGATAGTAAAGAGAGATCAGATGCATGAGAAAGACTCACATATATTATTACTGGCAATCTTTCATACAGGAACAGTACTCCTAAACAGCATAGCACACTTAGACTGATTACAATCACACTCTCACACTCACACTTACACTCGTATTTTACAACACTCTTGCACACTTCAACCTTGTTTACAACTGAGCACTGAAGGCTCTTAAATAGACAAGAAAATAGAAAGATAAGGCCAGGTGTCAGCAGCGGAAAGGACGGAGGAAAAGCAGCCTACAATTATGAGCGGCATCTTCACTTTTAACTGTTTCCTTTCACGGGCAGAAACTGTGGCCGACAGGAAATAAAGTGCTACGGGATTCTGATAAAAAGTGTACAGGATCACGATAGGATCGAATCTTTCAGACGCAATCTTATCATATCCTGTTAATACAGCTGTATGCATTTCATGCTCATGCTGCTTATTTTGGTTTTTGTTTAATAGGAGGGAAGATTCCAAAGCAGTCATCTTCATTATCGAACCAGTCACAACTATTAGTTGTATCATGTTGAGAGGTAGCACCTTCGGACTTCATTTTGATATCATCGTCGTCCATGTCTAGTAACCTGAGGACTTGATCTTGGCTGTTAGAGAATTTGAACATTACCTTGATTCCTTCTATTTCAGCTTCAATGCCTTGATTAGACACTTTAAAGGGATAAAGAATGCTTAAAAAATTGGTGCCTAGTATTACCGCATGGCTTAATCCTTTTACCAAAACAAAGGAAGTCTGGAAACAAACCTCATCTTGGATTATGGCTGCATCCGAAATCTTATAATGAATCTTCATTGGTTGATCCGTTGCACTGCGTAGTCCTTGAGATGTCTTAGAGAAGTACTTTACAGGCACTACTCCTTCATTGATGCAGTTGAGATCAGCTCCTGAATCTATTAGTGTTTCCACCGAGAACCTGAAAGTTTTGTTAATCACAAAGGTAATCATGGAATACCATTTATGGGATATTACCTTGTCGATGTTATGAACATATTTCAGTGCGGAAATGCTGCCTTCCGGCAGGCTTTCAGAAAGAATGGGTTCTGGCTGTTTTTCTTCTTCAAAGTCGTTCAGCATGAATTGAAACTCCTTTTCAGTTTCATTTTCAGGGCCTTTGGTTGAAGGATGATAGAGTTCTAAGATCTGAACTCTTTGCTTCAAGTCTTTAACTTCATTTTTGGTTTCTCTAATTTCCTGCTTGATTTCAGCAATGGTGGGTTCCCTTTGGGTGGTCTGTGCCATTCGAGCAGTAATGGTTTTAAAGCTATAAGCTTCAACCGGCTGCTGTAGAGTAGAGGTAGAGGGTTTTTTCTGGTCCTTAGCTATATTGATATATTGTTCAAGAACAACTCTTTTTTCAAGAGGATTCTCAATTTTATCAATCAAGTCTAGAATCAGACTTTCTTCCTTTGTGATGACATAGAGACATGACCGCTCTTCTTCGGTATCACTTTCAGCCAGGGATGTATACCAATCTATTTCCCCGAGAACTGCTTCCTCATCATTACTAGTTTCACTAGTGTTAGATTCGGAGTCGGACGATGAATTGAGCATAAGTTGGCACAACTGCCGTTTTAGTCCTTCATCTAAATTCAGATTATTAATCTTCTCTGGCAGTTTGCATTCAGGTCGGGTATATCCGACTTTTCCACATTTGTAGCAAACTATGGTTCGTTTTCTAGGCATTTTTCCTGTTTTGTTTCCTTTATTGGGTTGCCTATGTTTTGGTTTGGAGGAAGATCCTTGAAAAGGCTCTCGTGGTTCGCGACGATCTTTATACCTATGAGGTTTTGAAGATCGAGCATATGTTTTGGAGACTTTCCGTTTGTGGGAAGGTTTTCTCCTAGTCAGGGGATCTTTGGGTGCGAAGCCAAATTGTTCGCAGAAATCACCCAATTCTTTAGAGGGCAGTATCTTCTGCTTATCTAATTGTTTCTTTAATTTCATGTCAGTACAGAGTGCTAATCCTTCATCACATATTTCAGATGTGAGTTCTCCATAAGTATACCTATCATAAGGTATGACTCCTCCATATTTTCCTCGTATACGGCTGCGTACCTTTTCGGCGAATAACGGAGGTAGACCAGAAAGAAACTTCTCTTTCCAAAAGTCAG
Organism: Prinsepia uniflora; assembly: GCA_032719365.1. Classification (NCBI taxonomy): domain Eukaryota; kingdom Viridiplantae; phylum Streptophyta; class Magnoliopsida; order Rosales; family Rosaceae; genus Prinsepia; species Prinsepia uniflora. The sequence continues at coordinate 24,249,756 of CM064876.1, forward strand.
CAAAACAATCAAACCTAAGAAATACTTTTGCATAAAAGACATTCTTATACCATCTAAAATGGGATAAGGTTTGACATCTTAAATTTATTAATATTTCTTTAGATCTATCTTGTTGTAATTCTGTGGATCCAACAAAATGGAGGGTGATTGTATAGATTAGGGTATTCACCGCATCTTCATGAGCTGTTAATTGTCTATTAACTTCAGTAATTTTTGTTGCAGACAGAATTTCTCTCGTCTTCTTCGCTTAGATGGTTATCCCACCATCCTCGAAGCTGTCCAATGAATCCTACAACAATGGCTTGAGCAATCCGATGATCTGAATTGCCATGAATCATGCTTGCAGATGAGAACATCATCATGTGTCTCATTGTATTGAGAACTTGGTAGTCTGTCTGTCCGTCAAAGTTTCATTCAACAATTGACTTTCCATCATATTGAACTCGTTCGCCCATATCAGTATCCTCATATTGAAGATCAACAGGAGAAGGTCTAGGATAGTAGTTTTTCATTATGGGATTCCTTGTGATCTTTGGTCCTTGATGTATCCTATTGACTTGTGATTCACTGTTGATATTGGCAAATTGGTCCTCTAATTCAGTAATCACAGTTTCACTGATTACGGAAATCTTAGGATCCTTTTTACCGTTTGGATCTGAGATCTTAATGGTTTTTAACCTATCGGATAAAGTTGCGACAAAGCTATCAGTATTGCCTAGCTTATAGTCCTTAAGATCGGGAACAGGTTTAAACATGGGTTGATCGATTTTCTCTTTTCCCTTTTCAGTGGTGTTGGAAGAAGAGATTCCAGGGTCTCGAGGGATTCCATTCTTGGGTCCGTCTTTCAATGTATTTTCAATGTGTGTCGTTTGTTCTCCAAGAGATTGAAGAAACAAATTGGTGTAGTTATTTTGGTGTATGACCGCAGTAACTCCACCTTGGACAGAGGCTTCTTGTGTGCCATCTTTATATGGCGAAGCTATGGTTCCCTTGGAATTAATGTTGATGGATTTAGGAGGTGGGTGAACAGATCTTTCAGCTTTTCCATCACAAGTTGTATAGGTCTTAAAAGGATTCCCTATGGTATTTAGGCACTGAAAGTAGTCTGGGAATTTTTCCGGATACTTGTTAGCACACCATTCGAACCATGTAAAGAACCGGCAATTGAATCCCTTTCCTATCATAAAGGTATAATGAAGTTTGCGCAAAAGCTTTCGTCGCTCTTCACCATAGGTTGCTTCTAACCATCTTCTTCTGGTTTGGTTTGCTAAGCTTGAGTAATCTCTTTCTATGGTGTTCATATCAGGTTCAAACCTGGAGATTACACAGATGTTAGATTCAACATCTTCCCATGAAAATTCAGGCTGAGCAGGGAACTCCTGAGATTTCTTTGAGGGAGTTGTGGCTCCTATATTTTCGACCTTATAGAAGGGGTGATGGACATGATCTTGGGTTTTTCTTAACCCCTCAAATACAAGTCTTTCATGATCTTGTTCATAAGAACTCTGGGTTCTAAAAGAGCTAGATCTTTGGATGTTTGGAATGGTATATCTAGGGAGATCAGCACTTTGTCTTCCTAGGCTTAACCTAGTCAGCCGATTATTGTCGAAATGTATTTCTACATCCCCATCGTCATACTGATTTATCCGACTTGGTTCCCTATTGTGGATTGGCTGGGGAGGAGTTGCATCCGGCAATCTCCATCTCTCAGGTAGTGTTACTTGATTCCATTTTATCATCTTGGGTACTACAGTGCGGGCTTTTCCTAGATTGGTCTGGAACAGAATCGTTTGTCCCTTACTATCCATTACCTTGGCACGTGGTACAATAGTATTCATGACCTTGTACGAAATTCGGTAGATCACCGCAAGGTTTTGAGATCCAGGTTCCATATCATATCCTTGAGTATCTATACTGAGGGTAAGCGTTTTTAACACTCCGGGATCTGTCAAGGACACAGAGTAGTTGGGGTAACAATTAAAGTAAATTGGCCCCTCGCTTAAAGATGACTCTATTAATCCTAGCATAGAATTAACAAAGTTTCTGTGTCGCTTATCGCGTAAACAGAGAAGGATTGATGTGTTTAATCCAGTACGGGTTAGCGGTTTCACCGCGACCTGTATCAATCCTATGTGCAGATAGTTATGACCTTTACTTAGATGCTGATCTATTTGCCTTTGAGAGAGCAAATGGAAATCTGCATTAGCATCAGTGACAGAAACGGTTTTCTCCACCGTTTTGATCGAATAATCAGATTTAAAGTCAAAGACTCCCTTTTGGTAGATATCACCAGTAGGGACCTTCGGAATATTCCAATTTTCTAGATCCTTTTCGACATTAAGAATTGTAACTTCTTCCACATTCTTAACCCGCATCACTCTATCATTGCTACTAGAACCGCTGCTGCTACCAACAGATCGTTTACTAAAAGTTCTAAAGAGACTGGCCATTAGAAGAGAGCTTCTCTACTTGCTCGTCTCTAAGTGAAGTATCGTCAGACTTACCACTTTCTCCGCCTTAACAACGCCTCAACACGGCTACAAACGGCGTACTCAGCCCGCTGGCGATCTCTTCCCCACTCTAGAGAAGATCCTGCAGAAAAACTTGATCTAACAACACAATATCTAAATTACTTCTAGCCTACAACCTATTACCACCAGGTTTTTGGCTCTGATACCATTTCTATTGTGAACAGGTTAAAATCGTCGGAAGCGACGTTAATCCTTTTTGTGTTTATAGGCAGGTAAACTATAACTATTTCCCGAGGTAAATAATCAACAGTAGGTCCCCAAACAAGAAACCAAGGTTGAAACCAGTTAGGGATATATATATATATATATATATATATATGAATTGAGATAAAAATGAGGTTCATAAATGCAAGTGTTGTTGATGGTGGAAATTTACTGAAGAAAATAAATTTAAATTTGGATGTAAACAAACTAAACAGTCGGAAAGAAAAACAAATGTGTTATAGTTACAATCAAACTATAATCTGTCCCGTATCCATTCGCACCTCAATCAAGTTCCACAAAGCCGTCACCAGCCACCCCCTCCAGTACATCGACACGAAATTTCCCCCCCAAAAACTCAACGCTCCCCCTTCTTTTTTTACGCCCCTACGTGCCCCCACCCCCTACAGTATCTACACAAGCCACAACCCTACTTATGTTATACAAGTCACAACTCCATTTATGTCACATATTAATTAAGGAAATTTCTTGAATCATTCTGATGGTACCTATTACCTATTTATGCTATACAAATCACAGCGTTAATTATGTCACCATCATTCTGATACTCATTTAGTAAAAATAAAGTTCACCCACAATCTTATTTTGCGGTTTATTCTTGATTTGAACGTTTCTTGTCCGCTCTGGGGCTATGTTTCCTTAAATCCTCAACTGAGCTTCTGAAATTCGTCAAAATGTTGTCCTTCAGTTTCCAGGTCTCCCTACGTCCAAAATTTCTTCCTTTCTATCCAAAAATGATCGTAAGGGACTGTAAGTATTGTTAATGAGCTTGGTTTCAAGCTCCCCTCTCGAAAACTCTAAGGTAACTTTCAAACATGGATTTTCCTTCTCGGCTTCCTTTCAAGCTCTTGGGTCTGGACTTTCTTCCTTCCTTCCTCTTCTTTCTTTCTTTCTGACTGGTTCTCTCTCTTCGGTTGCCCATTTCACGGTTTTCTTCTTTTTCGGCTCCCCTCCATCAAACTACAATACACTTACTTAATATACATACATATACTAGTGTAAGTCGGTGGGAAGATAAGGAATAAGGGAGGGAAAGAACATTCTGGACACTTGTCACTTTCCTACAATATCCCATTGTGAAATTACCAAAATACCCTTTGTGCCAAAATTACTAAAATGCCACTAGGCAATTTTATTCCATATCAAATCTATTCGATCTCCGATTTCGGCGTACCATCTGCTTATAGACTCAGGAATCCAAAATCTTTGTAACGGTCCTGGAAGAACATCCAAAATGTGTCTATTTCAAAAAGTCAACCTTGGATAAGTATTGTTGATGGTAAAAATTTTACCCAACAAAATAAATTTAAATTTGGATACAAACAGAACTAATCAGTCAGAAGGAAAAACAAATGTGTTATAGTTACACTGAATGTGGAAAATTAACCCAACAAAATAAATTCAAATTTGGATACAAACAAAACCAATCAGTCGGAAGGAAAAACAAATGTGTTATAGTTTCAAACAAACTAGAATTATTTGTCTCCATAGTCCCGTACCCATTCACAACTCAATCAAGTCCCACACAGCTCTCTCACGAGTCTCCCTCTGCAGTGTCCACGCGAAATTTTCCCCCCTTACCCATTTACACCAAAACCAAGTCCCACACACAGATCTGTCACCAGCCACCCCCCTGCAGTATCTACACAAGTCGCAACCCAACTTATGTTAATGTTACAACCTTTTTATGTTACATATTAATTAAGGAAAATGCTTGAGAGTACCTACTATCTTTTGTTTTTTTTTTAAAAAAATTGTTTATATATATATATTTTATAATTAGAACTGTTTATTTTCTAAATGATCGTGTTAATATTATCTCTATAAATAATTAATAAAATTAGAAGTCATATAATTATTCATATAGATTAAATAAATCAATATGATGTTGGAAGAAATTAAGATTATGTCCGTTGTCAATTTAATTAGTATATATGAATAATTACACGACTTTTAATTTTACTGTTTTTTTATAAAGATGATATATATTCGCAAATATGATTTAACTAGATAATTAACGGTTTCAATTATGGTATAAATAAAAAAAAAATCAAAATCAAAAAATCAAAAAATGGTAAGTGTAAAATTATAAATTATTTGCATGCCTATATAAACTCACACCATGACCCTTGATCATCCTCACTTCCAATCATCGATCATCAATCTTTTAACTCACTCACAAAATCACTAAGCTCATTCTTCTAATTTTTACCCTTTTTTTCTTTCCGTTGAAAAAATGGCGGATTTCCAGAACCAACATGGCACGACGACGCAAAAGGCGGACAAGTACTGTAATCCGGTCATCGAAACCCCTCGACGTGACGAACATGGGAACCCAGCTGTTTATCATGGCATCCGTAGCGGTACTACCAAGTCCGTGACCCATGCCCCGCCTACTGGGCCCACGGGCTTCGCCGCCACGACTGCAGGCGGGCAGGGGACTTTTGGTCATGATTATCACCACGGACAGAACCGTGGCGTCACGGGCATGCTTCGTCGCTCTGCTAGCTCCAGCTCTAGCTCTGTAAGTTGTAACTTTTTCACACTCACTTTTTTTTTTTAATTAAATATCAAAGCTTAAGTCCCTTATTTGAAAAATTCATTATCTGCTAGAATGAGTTGCTATGATATTATATTTTAAAGTAGCAGATCAAACAGAAAATAGACGCGCGCACTGCTAATATGAAACTTATTAGGGAGCTTACCTGTTTGCTAATTATGAAATGCTTATTACTTAAGTCCATCTTCCTTGAAACCGATGATCGTGCAGTCGGAGGATGACGGGCATGGTGGGAGGAGGAAGAAGAAGGGGCTGAAAGAGAAGATCAAGGAGAAGCAGCCGGGTGTAACCACCACCGACACGGCATATGGTGGGACCGCCCACTTGGGACAGCACCGGGAGAAGGGGATGATGGACGACAAGATCAAGGACGAGCTGCCTGGCGGGGACAAGGACGACCCTTGCGATTCCTCTCATCAGCCAACCTCCACCACCGCGCCTTATGGCCAAACAACCAGGTACGGCGGAGAGACACCCCACGAGGAGAAGGGGGTAATGGACAAGATCAAGGAAAAGCTGCCAGGGTCTGATGGTCATAATAGAGAGGAGCACTACTCGACTCATACCACCACTCCACCTTACGGCGGTGCCACCACATACACGGAAGAACCACAAGGAGAAGAAGGGCATCATGGACAAGATCTAAGATAGGCTACGTACCCCGTGGACACCAGACACACTCACACCTGTCACACCACTAAAATGTTCGATATATTTATTTAATAAAGAAATAATTATAAATTAGTCTAATTTTTAAGTATAACATATAATTAAAATAGTCAACTTAACATATAAATTAGTTTATTTAATGTATTATTAAGATTTTTAATGTGTTTTAATAAAATTTTTGCTTTTATTCTTTAAATTATTAATTACCTACTTTTTTTATTCTTTCGTAGGTAAATTAATAATTTTACTATTTTATTTGAGAGGGGTATATTGCGTATAATATATTTTTATTATACAATGAAATTTCTCATAGGTAAATTACATTTTTATTTACTATTAAAATTCCTATAAGTAAATTACGTAAAATAAAATCAAACTATATAATATGTAATAGTACGCTTATAATTCTTTAAAATTTAAGTGATTAAAGTTAATGTTATATTTTGACCAACCATAAAAAATTAAGTTAGTTTTTATTTATAATTTTTATTTACCGTTAATTTATAATTTAAACTATAAAAAAGCGCAAATATATAATTGTCCCTTTAATAAATTAATAAATCAATGCTGTCATCAATATAGCACTCCGGATTTCACGTTACGTAGGGCCGTTTTTCGCAATAATATTGCAATAATTTCACGTCTGGGAGGGCCTCTTTTCGCATTTTCAGATTTTCAGATTTTTAATTTTCAATTATTTAAATGTTTCATCGTTTTTTTTTTGTTCTCTTTATTTTTATAGATTTTTTTGCACACTTCCGAAACTTACGGGCATACAGTCCACTTTTTATTTTTAATTTATTTCATTTCAGAAATGAGAAGAATGTAGGAAAATAAAATGTTAAAAAGGAAAAGAAAAATGAGTAATTGACAAAGGATCAATTGACAGAGGAATATACAAAGGAATAGTTTGGAATTTTAGTATTTAAAGAAAATTGACAAAAAGGAATAGTTTGGAAATTTAGTACAAATTGTCAGTAAAATGTTAATTAGGTACCTTATATAAATAATTTCAAAAAAAATACAGACTTCAATGAAAAATTAAACAAAAATTGTGCTTTGCAGATAAAAAGAATTAATTATATATTAAAATTAATCTGTTCCATTTCATAACCCAATTGATAATATTTAATGGATTAATTCATCCTCAACCCGACCGCAGTGGGGGTTTGGAATCACTCGGGTCGTTCCGCTGGTGAATGTTGTTAGCCCTTGGCATTGGGCCGGGCCGAGTTTGTTAAATAATTTATAAAATTATGGGCCGAGTTTGGCGAACTTATTTACATATATAAGAGTCCAAGTTCTTTATCGGGTTGGGCTTTTATCGGGATTTTCAGGTCGGACCTACTAAGCCCATTTGGGCCGGACCCAAGTGAGCTTTTAGAAATAAGCTATTTTTCAAATTTTAAAATTGCAAAAAAATATATGCATGTGATTTCATTTGTCTTTATATTGAAAGTTTAGACGAACCATTTCCAATTATTTATTTCAATTGTGGGTGTATATATTCTTATTGTTTAATTAGCCCAACCTAATGCATCACATACTAAGACCAATTATATATGCTCAAACTTCAAACCGAAGAATACTTTTCCATGGGTTTTAGATGGAAACCAAGAGATTTGTTATTGTTTTGTTATTTGTCGTAGTTCACAATATAATTAGTTGATTCATTGATCATTAAAAACATGTAAAAAAAAAGTAGGAAGTGACTAATATTATGCCACAAGAAATATGTTTGATTAAGAAAAGGAAATGTAGGATTTGGAATATAAGACGGATAAATAGAAAATGCATGGAAGAATATATGTACTATTTACTGGCACCTTCCTGGTATATATAACAACTTGATACGTAGTGTCATTAGTGACTATTAATATAATGACAATAGTTGGGATTCTTAATTAAGCAAGTTGCATGGAGGGATAATTTGTGTTTGTGAGAGGCAGCGTTGTATTGTATAATTTGTATAGCTAGGTTAGAGTTTATACCATCTTTGGGCAGAAAGGGTTATATTGGGTTGGGATTGGGTGGGCTTTAGTTGTATTGGTCTTGGGTGGGTTTAACTTCTTTACATTATTTGGGCTATTATAAAAATAGGCTTAGGTGGGTTTAGTACATTTATGTTATTTGGATTATATATTCGGGCTTACGGGTCGGATTTATATGGGCAGGCCGAGTTGGACGTACCGGGCTCGGGCCTATCAGGTTTGAACACTCTAAACCCAAGTCCAATCCATTAATTTTCGGGCTGGGCCGACCCATGACCCATAGCGGGCCGGATCGGGCTTTTGTCCATTGGGCCTATCACGCCCCCACAAGCCCATGGACTTTTTGGCCAAATGGTGAGGAGGGAAAATGGTGAGGGCTAAATGTTTTAATGGTAATTAATGTGCCGAATGATGATTAGATTCAAAATAATATGCAACCCTTCTTATTAAAAGATATAAGATACAACGGGCAATCCAAGTACATAAATATAAGTCTTTTTACTGTAAATGCACTAGAAACGTGTCACTATATTCTAAAATGTATCAGGAATTGTAATTTATTTCACTATTTATCAGGAATGGATGCAACATTAAAACTGCTGCACTATTTTACTGATGCTGCTTTTAACGACGTTAAAAAAGACTATTGAATTCCTTAAATGTCCCGCTATCAAGCTTCATCTTCTTCCTCTCTCGCTTATCGCGTAAACAGAGAAGGATTGATGTGTTTAATCCAGTACGGGTTAGCGGTTTCACCGCGACCTGTATCAATCCTATGTGCAGATAGTTATGACCTTTACTTAGATGCTGATCTATTTGCCTTTGAGAGAGCAAATGGAAATCTGCATTAGCATCAGTGACAGAAACGGTTTTCTCCACCGTTTTGATCGAATAATCATATTTAAAGTCAAAGACTCCCTTTTGGTAGATATCACCAGTAGGGACCTTCGGAATATTCCAGTTTTCTAGATCCTTTTCGACATTAAGAATTGTGACTTCTTCCACATTCTTAACCCGCATCACTCTATCATTGCTACTAGAACCGCTGCTGCTACCAACAGATCGTTTACTAAAAGTTCTAAAGAGACTGGCCATTAGAAGAGGGCTTCTCTACTTGCTCGTCTCTAAGTGAAGTATCGTCAGACTTACCACTTTCTCCGCCTTAACAACGCCTCAACACGGCTACAAACGGCGTACTCAGCCCGCTGGCGATCTCTTCCCCACTCTAGAGAAGATCCTGCAGAAAAACTTGATCTAACAACACAATATCTAAATTACTTCTAGCCTACAACCTATTACCACCAGGTTTTTGGCTCTGATACCATTTCTATTGTGAACAGGTTAAAATCGTCGGAAGCGACGTTAATCCTTTTTGTGTTTATAGGCAGGTAAACTATAACTATTTCCGAGGTAAATAATCAACAGTAGGTCCCCAAACAAGAAACCAAGGTTGAAACCAGTTAGGGATATATATATATATATATGAATTGAGATAAAAATGAGGTTCATAAATGCAAGTGTTGTTGATGGTGGAAATTTACTGAAGAAAATAAATTTAAATTTGGATGTAAACAAACTAAACAGTCGGAAAGAAAAACAAATGTGTTATAGTTACAATCAAACTATAATCTGTCCCGTATCCATTCGCACCTCAATCAAGTTCCACAAAGCCGTCACCAGCCACCCCCTCCAGTACATCGACACGAAATTTCCCCCCCAAAAACCCAACGCTCCCCCCGCCTTTTTTACGCCCCTACGTGCCCCCACCCCCTACAGTATCTACACAAGCCACAACCCTACATATGTTATACAAGTCACAACTCCATTTATGTCACATATTAATTAAGGAAATTTCTTGAATCATTCTAATGGTACCTATTACCTATTTATGCTATACAAATCACAGCGTTAATTATGTCACCATCATTCTGATACTCATTTAATAAAAATAAAGTTCACCCACAATCTTATTTTGCGGTTTATTCTTGATTTGAACGTTTCTTGTCCGCTCTGGGGCTATGTTTCCTTAAATCCTCAACTGAGCTTCTGAAATTCGTCAAAATGTTGTCCTTCAGTTTCCAGGTCTCCCTACGTCCAAAATTTCTTCCTTTCTATCCAAAAATGATCGTAAGGGACTGTAAGTATTGTTAATGAGCTTGGTTTCAAGCTCCCCTCTCGAAAACTGGATTTTCCTTCTCGGCTTCCTTTCAAGCTCTTGGGTCTGGACTTTCTTCCTTCCTTCCTCTTCTTTCTTTCTTTCTGACTGGTTCTCTCTCTTCGGTTGCCCATTTCACGGTTTTCTTCTTTTTCGGCTCCCCTCCATCAAACTACAATACACTTACTTAATATACATACATATACTAGTGTAAGTCGGTGGGAAGATAAGGAATAAGGGAGGGAAAGAACATTCTGGACACTTGTCACTTTCCTACAATATCCCATTGTGAAATTACCAAAATACCCTTTGTGCCAAAATTACTAAAATGCCACTAGGCAATTTTATTCCATATCAAATCTATTCGATCTCCGATTTCGGCGTACCATCTGCTTATAGACTCAGGAATCCAAAATCTTTGTAACGGTCCTGGAAGAACATCCAAAATGTGTCTATTTCAAAAAGTCAACCTTGGATAAGTATTGTTGATGGTAAAAATTTTACCCAACAAAATAAATTTAAATTTGGATACAAACAGAACTAATCAGTCAGAAGGAAAAACAAATGTGTTATAGTTACACTGAATGTGGAAAATTAACCCAACAGAATAAATTCAAATTTGGATACAAACAAAACCAATCAGTCGGAAGGAAAAACAAATGTGTTATAGTTTCAAACAAACTAGAATTATTTGTCTCCATAGTCCCGTACCCATTCACAACTCAATCAAGTCCCACACAGCTCTCTCACGAGTCTCCCTCTGCAGTGTCCACGCGAAATTTTCCCCCCTTACCCATTTACACCAAAACCAAGTCCCACACACAGATCTGTCACCAGCCACCCCCCTGCAGTATCTACACAAGTCGCAACCCAACTTATGTTAATGTTACAACCTTTTTATGTTACATATTAATTAAGGAAAATGCTTGAGAGTACCTACTATCTTTTGTTTTTTTTTTAAAAAAATTGTTTATATATATATATATTTTATAATTAGAACTGTTTATTTTCTAAATGATCGTGTTAATATTATCTCTATAAATAATTAATAAAATTAGAAGTCATATAATTATTCATATAGATTAAATAAATCAATATGATGTTGGAAGAAATTAAGATTATGTCCGTTGTCAATTTAATTAGTATATATGAATAATTACACGACTTTTAATTTTACTGTTTTTTTATAAAGATGATATATATTCGCAAATATGATTTAACTAGATAATTAACGGTTTCAATTATGGTATAAATAAAAAAAAAATCAAAATCAAAAAATCAAAAAATGGTAAGTGTAAAATTATAAATTATTTGCATGCCTATATAAACTCACACCATGACCCTTGATCATCCTCACTTCCAATCATCGATCATCAATCTTTTAACTCACTCACAAAATCACTAAGCTCATTCTTCTAATTTTTACCCTTTTTTTCTTTCCGTTGAAAAAATGGCGGATTTCCAGAACCAACATGGCACGACGACGCAAAAGGCGGACAAGTACTGTAATCCGGTCATCGAAACCCCTCGACGTGACGAACATGGGAACCCAGCTGTTTATCATGGCATCCGTAGCGGTACTACCAAGTCCGTGACCCATGCCCCGCCTACTGGGCCCACGGGCTTCGCCGCCACGACTGCAGGCGGGCAGGGGACTTTTGGTCATGATTATCACCACGGACAGAACCGTGGCGTCACGGGCATGCTTCGTCGCTCTGCTAGCTCCAGCTCTAGCTCTGTAAGTTGTAACTTTTTCACACTCACTTTTTTTTTTTAATTAAATATCAAAGCTTAAGTCCCTTATTTGAAAAATTCATTATCTGCTAGAATGAGTTGCTATGATATTATATTTTAAAGTAGCAGATCAAACAGAAAATAGACGCGCGCACTGCTAATATGAAACTTATTAGGGAGCTTACCTGTTTGCTAATTATGAAATGCTTATTACTTAAGTCCATCTTCCTTGAAACCGATGATCGTGCAGTCGGAGGATGACGGGCATGGTGGGAGGAGGAAGAAGAAGGGGCTGAAAGAGAAGATCAAGGAGAAGCAGCCGGGTGTAACCACCACCGACACGGCATATGGTGGGACCGCCCACTTGGGACAGCACCGGGAGAAGGGGATGATGGACGACAAGATCAAGGACGAGCTGCCTGGCGGGGACAAGGACGACCCTTGCGATTCCTCTCATCAGCCAACCTCCACCACCGCGCCTTATGGCCAAACAACCAGGTACGGCGGAGAGACACCCCACGAGGAGAAGGGGGTAATGGACAAGATCAAGGAAAAGCTGCCAGGGTCTGATGGTCATAATAGAGAGGAGCACTACTCGACTCATACCACCACTCCACCTTACGGCGGTGCCACCACATACACGGAAGAACCACAAGGAGAAGAAGGGCATCATGGACAAGATCTAAGATAGGCTACGTACCCCGTGGACACCAGACACACTCACACCTGTCACACCACTAAAATGTTCGATATATTTATTTAATAAAGAAATAATTATAAATTAGTCTAATTTTTAAGTATAACATATAATTAAAATAGTCAACTTAACATATAAATTAGTTTATTTAATGTATTATTAAGATTTTTAATGTGTTTTAATAAAATTTTTGCTTTTATTCTTTAAATTATTAATTACCTACTTTTTTTATTCTTTCGTAGGTAAATTAATAATTTTACTATTTTATTTGAGAGGGGTATATTGCGTATAATATATTTTTATTATACAATGAAATTTCTCATAGGTAAATTACATTTTTATTTACTATTAAAATTCCTATAAGTAAATTACGTAAAATAAAATCAAACTATATAATATGTAATAGTACGCTTATAATTCTTTAAAATTTAAGTGATTAAAGTTAATGTTATATTTTGACCAACCATAAAAAATTAAGTTAGTTTTTATTTATAATTTTTATTTACCGTTAATTTATAATTTAAACTATAAAAAAGCGCAAATATATAATTGTCCCTTTAATAAATTAATAAATCAATGCTGTCATCAATATAGCACTCCGGATTTCACGTTACGTAGGGCCGTTTTTCGCAATAATATTGCAATAATTTCACGTCTGGGAGGGCCTCTTTTCGCATTTTCAGATTTTCAGATTTTTAATTTTCAATTATTTAAATGTTTCATCGTTTTTTTTTTGTTCTCTTTATTTTTATAGATTTTTTTGCACACTTCCGAAACTTACGGGCATACAGTCCACTTTTTATTTTTAATTTATTTCATTTCAGAAATGAGAAGAATGTAGGAAAATAAAATGTTAAAAAGGAAAAGAAAAATGAGTAATTGACAAAGGATCAATTGACAGAGGAATATACAAAGGAATAGTTTGGAATTTTAGTATTTAAAGAAAATTGACAAAAAGGAATAGTTTGGAAATTTAGTACAAATTGTCAGTAAAATGTTAATTAGGTACCTTATATAAATAATTTCAAAAAAAATACAGACTTCAATGAAAAATTAAACAAAAATTGTGCTTTGCAGATAAAAAGAATTAATTATATATTAAAATTAATCTGTTCCATTTCATAACCCAATTGATAATATTTAATGGATTAATTCATCCTCAACCCGACCGCAGTGGGGGTTTGGAATCACTCGGGTCGTTCCGCTGGTGAATGTTGTTAGCCCTTGGCATTGGGCCGGGCCGAGTTTGTTAAATAATTTATAAAATTATGGGCCGAGTTTGGCGAACTTATTTACATATATAAGAGTCCAAGTTCTTTATCGGGTTGGGCTTTTATCGGGATTTTCAGGTCGGACCTACTAAGCCCATTTGGGCCGGACCCAAGTGAGCTTTTAGAAATAAGCTATTTTTCAAATTTTAAAATTGCAAAAAAATATATGCATGTGATTTCATTTGTCTTTATATTGAAAGTTTAGACGAACCATTTCCAATTATTTATTTCAATTGTGGGTGTATATATTCTTATTGTTTAATTAGCCCAACCTAATGCATCACATACTAAGACCAATTATATATGCTCAAACTTCAAACCGAAGAATACTTTTCCATGGGTTTTAGATGGAAACCAAGAGATTTGTTATTGTTTTGTTATTTGTCGTAGTTCACAATATAATTAGTTGATTCATTGATCATTAAAAACATGTAAAAAAAAAGTAGGAAGTGACTAATATTATGCCACAAGAAATATGTTTGATTAAGAAAAGGAAATGTAGGATTTGGAATATAAGACGGATAAATAGAAAATGCATGGAAGAATATATGTACTATTTACTGGCACCTTCCTGGTATATATAACAACTTGATACGTAGTGTCATTAGTGACTATTAATATAATGACAATAGTTGGGATTCTTAATTAAGCAAGTTGCATGGAGGGATAATTTGTGTTTGTGAGAGGCAGCGTTGTATTGTATAATTTGTATAGCTAGGTTAGAGTTTATACCATCTTTGGGCAGAAAGGGTTATATTGGGTTGGGATTGGGTGGGCTTTAGTTGTATTGGTCTTGGGTGGGTTTAACTTCTTTACATTATTTGGGCTATTATAAAAATAGGCTTAGGTGGGTTTAGTACATTTATGTTATTTGGATTATATATTCGGGCTTACGGGTCGGATTTATATGGGCAGGCCGAGTTGGACGTACCGGGCTCGGGCCTATCAGGTTTGAACACTCTAAACCCAAGTCCAATCCATTAATTTTCGGGCTGGGCCGACCCATGACCCATAGCGGGCCGGATCGGGCTTTTGTCCATTGGGCCTATCACGCCCCCACAAGCCCATGGACTTTTTGGCCAAATGGTGAGGAGGGAAAATGGTGAGGGCTAAATGTTTTAATGGTAATTAATGTGCCGAATGATGATTAGATTCAAAATAATATGCAACCCTTCTTATTAAAAGATATAAGATACAACGGGCAATCCAAGTACATAAATATAAGTCTTTTTACTGTAAATGCACTAGAAACGTGTCACTATATTCTAAAATGTATCAGGAATTGTAATTTATTTCACTATTTATCAGGAATGGATGCAACATTAAAACTGCTGCACTATTTTACTGATGCTGCTTTTAACGACGTTAAAAAAGACTATTGAATTCCTTAAATGTCCCGCTATCAAGCTTCATCTTCTTCCTCTCTCGCTTATCGCGTAAACAGAGAAGGATTGATGTGTTTAATCCAGTACGGGTTAGCGGTTTCACCGCGACCTGTATCAATCCTATGTGCAGATAGTTATGACCTTTACTTAGATGCTGATCTATTTGCCTTTGAGAGAGCAAATGGAAATCTGCATTAGCATCAGTGACAGAAACGGTTTTCTCCACCGTTTTGATCGAATAATCATATTTAAAGTCAAAGACTCCCTTTTGGTAGATATCACCAGTAGGGACCTTCGGAATATTCCAGTTTTCTAGATCCTTTTCGACATTAAGAATTGTGACTTCTTCCACATTCTTAACCCGCATCACTCTATCATTGCTACTAGAACCGCTGCTGCTACCAACAGATCGTTTACTAAAAGTTCTAAAGAGACTGGCCATTAGAAGAGGGCTTCTCTACTTGCTCGTCTCTAAGTGAAGTATCGTCAGACTTACCACTTTCTCCGCCTTAACAACGCCTCAACACGGCTACAAACGGCGTACTCAGCCCGCTGGCGATCTCTTCCCCACTCTAGAGAAGATCCTGCAGAAAAACTTGATCTAACAACACAATATCTAAATTACTTCTAGCCTACAACCTATTACCACCAGGTTTTTGGCTCTGATACCATTTCTATTGTGAACAGGTTAAAATCGTCGGAAGCGACGTTAATCCTTTTTGTGTTTATAGGCAGGTAAACTATAACTATTTCCGAGGTAAATAATCAACAGTAGGTCCCCAAACAAGAAACCAAGGTTGAAACCAGTTAGGGATATATATATATATATATGAATTGAGATAAAAATGAGGTTCATAAATGCAAGTGTTGTTGATGGTGGAAATTTACTGAAGAAAATAAATTTAAATTTGGATGTAAACAAACTAAACAGTCGGAAAGAAAAACAAATGTGTTATAGTTACAATCAAACTATAATCTGTCCCGTATCCATTCGCACCTCAATCAAGTTCCACAAAGCCGTCACCAGCCACCCCCTCCAGTACATCGACACGAAATTTCCCCCCCAAAAACCCAACGCTCCCCCCGCCTTTTTTACGCCCCTACGTGCCCCCACCCCCTACAGTATCTACACAAGCCACAACCCTACATATGTTATACAAGTCACAACTCCATTTATGTCACATATTAATTAAGGAAATTTCTTGAATCATTCTAATGGTACCTATTACCTATTTATGCTATACAAATCACAGCGTTAATTATGTCACCATCATTCTGATACTCATTTAATAAAAATAAAGTTCACCCACAATCTTATTTTGCGGTTTATTCTTGATTTGAACGTTTCTTGTCCGCTCTGGGGCTATGTTTCCTTAAATCCTCAACTGAGCTTCTGAAATTCGTCAAAATGTTGTCCTTCAGTTTCCAGGTCTCCCTACGTCCAAAATTTCTTCCTTTCTATCCAAAAATGATCGTAAGGGACTGTAAGTATTGTTAATGAGCTTGGTTTCAAGCTCCCCTCTCGAAAACTGGATTTTCCTTCTCGGCTTCCTTTCAAGCTCTTGGGTCTGGACTTTCTTCCTTCCTTCCTCTTCTTTCTTTCTTTCTGACTGGTTCTCTCTCTTCGGTTGCCCATTTCATGGTTTTCTTCTTTTTCGGCTCCCCTCCATCAAACTACATTACACTTACTTAATATACATACATATACTAGTGTAAGTCGGTGGGAAGATAAGGAATAAGGGAGGGAAAGAACATTCTGGACACTTGTCACTTTCCTACAATATCCCATTGTGAAATTACCAAAATACCCTTTGTGCCAAAATTACTAAA
Source organism: Prinsepia uniflora (assembly GCA_032719365.1). Taxonomy (NCBI): domain Eukaryota; kingdom Viridiplantae; phylum Streptophyta; class Magnoliopsida; order Rosales; family Rosaceae; genus Prinsepia; species Prinsepia uniflora. The sequence goes on from CM064876.1 coordinate 24,266,801, forward strand.
ATGCCACTAGGCAATTTTATTCCATATCAAATCTATTCGATCTCCGATTTCGGCGTACCATCTGCTTATAGACTCAGGAATCCAAAATCTTTGTAACGGTCCTGGAAGAACATCCAAAATGTGTCTATTTCAAAAAGTCAACCTTGGATAAGTATTGTTGATGGTAAAAATTTTACCCAACAAAATAAATTTAAATTTGGATACAAACAGAACTAATCAGTCAGAAGGAAAAACAAATGTGTTATAGTTACACTGAATGTGGAAAATTAACCCAACAGAATAAATTCAAATTTGGATACAAACAAAACCAATCAGTCGGAAGGAAAAACAAATGTGTTATAGTTTCAAACAAACTAGAATTATTTGTCTCCATAGTCCCGTACCCATTCACAACTCAATCAAGTCCCACACAGCTCTCTCACGAGTCTCCCTCTGCAGTGTCCACGCGAAATTTTCCCCCCTTACCCATTTACACCAAAACCAAGTCCCACACACAGATCTGTCACCAGCCACCCCCCTGCAGTATCTACACAAGTCGCAACCCAACTTATGTTAATGTTACAACCTTTTTATGTTACATATTAATTAAGGAAAATGCTTGAGAGTACCTACTATCTTTTGTTTTTTTTTAAAAAAAATTGTTTATATATATATATATATTTTATAATTAGAACTGTTTATTTTCTAAATGATCGTGTTAATATTATCTTTATAAATAATTAATAAAATTAGAAGTCATATAATTATTCATATAGATTAAATAAATCAATATGATGTTGGAAGAAATTAAGATTATGTCCGTTGTCAATTTAATTAGTATATATGAATAATTACACGACTTTTAATTTTACTGTTTTTTTATAAAGATGATATATATTCGCAAATATGATTTAACTAGATAATTAACGGTTTCAATTATGGTATAAATAAAAAAAAATCAAAATCAAAAAATCAAAAAATGGTAAGTGTAAAATTATAAATTATTTGCATGCCTATATAAACTCACACCATGACCCTTGATCATCCTCACTTCCAATCATCGATCATCAATCTTTTAACTCACTCACAAAATCACTAAGCTCATTCTTCTAATTTTTACCCTTTTTTTCTTTCCGTTGAAAAAATGGCGGATTTCCAGAACCAACATGGCACGACGACGCAACAGGCGGACAAGTACTGTAATCCGGTCATCGAAACCCCTCGACGTGACGAACATGGGAACCCAGCTGTTTATCATGGCATCCGTAGCGGTACTACCAAGTCCGTGACCCATGCCCCGCCTACTGGGCCCACGGGCTTCGCCGCCACGACTGCAGGCGGGCAGGGGACTTTTGGTCATGATTATCACCACGGACAGAACCGTGGCGTCACGGGCATGCTTCGTCGCTCTGCTAGCTCCAGCTCTAGCTCTGTAAGTTGTAACTTTTTCACACTCACTTTTTTTTTTAATTAAATATCAAAGCTTAAGTCCCTTATTTGAAAAATTCATTATCTGCTAGAATGAGTTGCTATGATATTATATTTTAAAGTAGCAGATCAAACAGAAAATAGACGCGCGCACTGCTAATATGAAACTTATTAGGGAGCTTACCTGTTTGCTAATTATGAAATGCTTATTACTTAAGTCCATCTTCCTTGAAACCGATGATCGTGCAGTCGGAGGATGACGGGCATGGTGGGAGGAGGAAGAAGAAGGGGCTGAAAGAGAAGATCAAGGAGAAGCAGCCGGGTGTAACCACCACCGACACGGCATATGGTGGGACCGCCCACTTGGGACAGCACCGGGAGAAGGGGATGATGGACGACAAGATCAAGGACGAGCTGCCTGGCGGGGACAAGGACGACCCTTGCGATTCCTCTCATCAGCCAACCTCCACCACCGCGCCTTATGGCCAAACAACCAGGTACGGCGGAGAGACACCCCACGAGGAGAAGGGGGTAATGGACAAGATCAAGGAAAAGCTGCCAGGGTCTGATGGTCATAATAGAGAGGAGCACTACTCGACTCATACCACCACTCCACCTTACGGCGGTGCCACCACATACACGGAAGAACCACAAGGAGAAGAAGGGCATCATGGACAAGATCTAAGATAGGCTACGTACCCCGTGGACACCAGACACACTCACACCTGTCACACCACTAAAATGTTCGATATATTTATTTAATAAAGAAATAATTATAAATTAGTCTAATTTTTAAGTATAACATATAATTAAAATAGTCAACTTAACATATAAATTAGTTTATTTAATGTATTATTAAGATTTTTAATGTGTTTTAATAAAATTTTTGCTTTTATTCTTTAAATTATTAATTACCTACTTTTTTTATTCTTTCGTAGGTAAATTAATAATTTTACTATTTTATTTGAGAGGGGTATATTGCGTATAATATATTTTTATTATACAATGAAATTTCTCATAGGTAAATTATATTTTTATTTACTATTAAAATTCCTATAAGTAAATTACGTAAAATAAAATCAAACTATATAATATGTAATAGTATGCTTATAATTCTTTAAAATTTAAGTGATTAAAGTTAATGTTATATTTTGACCAACCATAAAAAATTAAGTTAGTTTTTATTTATAATTTTTATTTACCGTTAATTTATAATTTAAACTATAAAAAAGCGCAAATATATAATTGTCCCTTTAATAAATTAATAAATCAATGCTGTCATCAATATAGCACTCCGGATTTCACGTTACGTAGGGCCGTTTTTCGCAATAATATTGCAATAATTTCACGTCTGGGAGGGCCTCTTTTCGCATTTTCAGATTTTCAGATTTTTAATTTTCAATTATTTAAATGTTTCATCGTTTTTTTTTTGTTCTCTTTATTTTTATAGATTTTTTTGCACACTTCCGAAACTTACGGGCATACAGTCCACTTTTTATTTTTAATTTATTTCATTTCAGAAATGAGAAGAATGTAGGAAAATAAAATGTTAAAAAGGAAAAGAAAAATGAGTAATTGACAAAGGATCAATTGACAGAGGAATATACAAAGGAATAGTTTGGAATTTTAGTATTTAAAGAAAATTGACAAAAAGGAATAGTTTGGAAATTTAGTACAAATTGTCAGTAAAATGTTAATTAGGTACCTTATATAAATAATTTCAAAAAAAATACAGACTTCAATGAAAAATTAAACAAAAATTGTGCTTTGCAGATAAAAAGAATTAATTATATATTAAAATTAATCTGTTCCATTTCATAACCCAATTGATAATATTTAATGGATTAATTCATCCTCAACCCGGCCGCAGTGGGGGTTTGGAATCACTCGGGTCGTTCCGCTGGTGAATGTTGTTAGCCCTTGGCATTGGGCCGGGCCGAGTTTGTTAAATAATTTATAAAATTATGGGCCGAGTTTGGCGAACTTATTTACATATATAAGAGTCCAAGTTCTTTATCGGGTTGGGCTTTTATCGGGATTTTCAGGTCGGACCTACTAAGCCCATTTGGGCCGGACCCAAGTGAGCTTTTAGAAATAAGCTATTTTTCAAATTTTAAAATTGCAAAAAAATATATGCATGTGATTTCATTTGTCTTTATATTGAAAGTTTAGACGAACCATTTCCAATTATTTATTTCAATTGTGGGTGTATATATTCTTATTGTTTAATTAGCCCAACCTAATGCATCACATACTAAGACCAATTATATATGCTCAAACTTCAAACCGAAGAATACTTTTCCATGTGTTTTAGATGGAAACCAAGAGATTTGTTATTGTTTTGTTATTTGTCGTAGTTCACAATATAATTAGTTGATTCATTGATCATTAAAAACATGTAAAAAAAAAGTAGGAAGTGACTAATATTATGCCACAAGAAATATGTTTGATTAAGAAAAGGAAATGTAGGATTTGGAATATAAGACGGATAAATAGAAAATGCATGGAAGAATATATGTACTATTTACTGGCACCTTCCTGGTATATATAACAACTTGATACGTAGTGTCATTAGTGACTATTAATATAATGACAATAGTTGGGATTCTTAATTAAGCAAGTTGCATGGAGGGATAATTTGTGTTTGTGAGAGGCAGCGTTGTATTGTATAATTTGTATAGCTAGGTTAGAGTTTATACCATCTTTGGGCAGAAAGGGTTATATTGGGTTGGGATTGGGTGGGCTTTAGTTGTATTGGTCTTGGGTGGGTTTAACTTCTTTACATTATTTGGGCTATTATAAAAATAGGCTTAGGTGGGTTTAGTACATTTATGTTATTTGGATTATATATTCGGGTTTACGGGTCGGATTTATATGGGCAGGCCGAGTTGGACTTACCGGGCTCGGGCCTATCAGGTTTGAACACTCTAAACCCAAGTCCAATCCATTAATTTTCGGGCTGGGCCGACCCATGACCCATAGCGGGCCGGATCGGGCTTTTGTCCATTGGGCCTATCACGCCCCCACAAGCCCATGGGCTTTTGGCCAAATGGTGAGGAGGGCAAATGGTGAGGGCTAAATGTTTTAATGGTAATTAATGTGCCGAATGATGATTAGATTCAAAATAATATGCAACCCTTCTTATTAAAAGATATAAGATACAACGGGCAATCCAAGTACATAAATATAAGGCTTTTTACTATAAATGCACTAGAAACGTGTCACTATATTCTAAAATGTATCAGGAATTATTTCACTATTTATCAAGAATGGATGCAACATTAAAACTGCTGCACTATTTTACTGATGCTGCTTTTAACGACGTTAAAAAAGACTATTGAATTCCTTAAATGTCCCGCTATCAAGCTTCATCTTCTTCCTCTCTCGCTTCTCCCCTACGACTGAAATTTTGCTAATCAAATTATAGGATGATAAACAAAAATACCAACAGAGAAGGCCCAAATTTGTCCTGCTTTGCGATTGCAGCAGACCTAAATCAGCAACATGCCCCTCGCTCAAATTAGAAAGAAAAAAAATTCACTTTGTAGATAGGAAAAGCTCTTTTTGATTTTCTGGTTAATATCTTTTATTTTGTCTTTTTTATTCACACTGTCCCGAAACATTGCTAGAGGATCCAAAACCACTTTCCCGTCCGATAACACGACATGCAGCTGATGGCTTATCATTGTCTTCGGAAGTAAGCAAGGCTGACACAAAAACGGGTTAGGTCAGCAATCGAAAATGGTGAAACAAGCACTACTACAAAACATGAATAATGTGATCAGATAACTTGTGACGCCTATAAATTCCTCACATTTGATTACAATTTGTGAGCAATTTTTTGAGTCTTCACTTATAATTAAATTATAGATATGTAACTTTAGGAATGACAAAATTAGTCACAAAAAATTTAGTACTATTTGGTGCGATTGGATTTGTGAACTTTTGGAGAAACATGCGTGACATATACAATTGTGTATGTCATCACAAATACTCAAGGAAAGAATATACGAAAAATAAAGATGAGACGCTAGAAGATGTTGGCGCCCCTCCTCCTGAAATTAGAGGGAAAACACTCGTAGGACACATTCATCAAAAATTCGCCTTTTATCCTCAACGGTCTCTCGTGCTTACTTCTTCTCTGCAATCACAAATATCTTTGTAACGACCCAAAAATTCGCGAAATGTAACATTGCGAAGTTTGGATGTAAATTGACGGATTAGACTTGTTTATATTAGCCGATATAGTTGACTTTTTAACTAGAGTACTTTTTACACCTTTTTCAAGAACTATTATCGAATTCTTGAATCAGTAGATAGGCAGCACATAAGAATCGGAATTCGGACGAAATTCCTATGGGTCTAAAATACCTACGTGACATGACCCATCATAAACCCCCCCCCCCCCCCCCCCCCCCCCCCCCCCCCCCCCCCCCCCGCGGCCCCCGGATTAACATGAGATATGCCATATTCCCGTCTGACACGAAGTGTCAGATAAGGGATAACTCTACTAACAAGAAGAAAATGAGAAATTTCCTTCACCGAATTCATTTCAGAATGCCCAACTTCTCTTGTCCAATGACCCAAAGCCAATCATAGGTCCACCAACCAATACATTATCAACGTACTGGTGACAACAAACATCATCTGTCATGGGCAGAAAATGAGAAGTCACCCTTAGTGACTTCAGAATCAAGAGAAGTCACAACCATGTTGGAACCAACTCGGGTATGCTTCCAAGTCCCCAACTCACTCGGACATCAAGCACGTGTCTGTAAACAGTCTAACTGACTACCAAATTCACTTATCCGCTTATACCGTTTCATCCTATCACCACTTAGTCATCTAAATCACAATTGGGACTCTACCCAACACAACTCAACCACTACTAGATCCTATCCAATTCATCTCTATCATATATGTCATCTCGACACAACTCCCAAGAATCAACACTAGCCGACGAATCCTCACCGTCGAGTAGTGGTAGATACCGAACATAAGTACATCACGACTGAGTCACATCCTCAACTCGTGGCTCATCATCTTCTATCGTCATCACAATTACTGTCACATAGTGTGCGAATTAGACCCAACCTAAATCTCAGCTCATACCGAGCTAGAATCCATAATCTCTGCTCATGTTGAAGGAATTCTGCCTCACCCGACTCACCAACTATGGGTACAATTACCCTAACAATTCATACAAGAAAATGAACATTCCCTAAACGCCCCCGATTCTCAACAACCACAACTACTTCCACCCTCGATGGTAGTGCCTACCACAATCTCGTGCAGACTCAACCACCATACATCGCTATCGAGACTCCGCATTCGGATGCACTTGTGGATCGGATCCTATAACGACCCGTTCCAGAAATCAGGATTTGATTAGTGATTAATGACAGATTAGTGAGGTTAATCAGTAATTAGTTAGACGATTTCGGACATGTGGTGCAAAATGACAATTTTGCACTTGGAATGGGCCAAAATGTTGACATTTCGATTGGTCGGTCAAAAGGATTTTGACCAATGACGGTGATGTAGTTCGGGACGTCACGACTTCATAGATAGGTTGTAACGCCCCGGAAATTCGAAAAATGTAGTATTGTAAATAATGAATAAAATGACGTTTTTACCCTTGTGATTCGTATGGTCAATTTGTTGACTTTTTTATTGGAGGGTCGAACGGACGTTGAGTGATGACCGTGACGTAGTTCGGGACGTCACGAGTTCATAGACAGGTGGCACGTCCGATTCGGACGAACATGGTGAAAGTTATGATGTTCGGAAGTCCAGGGGCATTATCGTAATTTGGACGTTATATGGGAAAAAGTTGACTTTTTGTTGGACATTTGGTTTTCACATGATTCGAAGACCGTTAGGTTCGTCTCAAGGTCCCGGGTACAACGTCAGGCGGCACGCGCGAAACGGACGTCGGATTACCGAGTTACGGGTCACGGAAGTTGGAGGGCAATTTGGTAATTATTACACAGAGGGGCATTGTGGTCATTTCACGGCGGTTACTGTTCACCACCGTGAAAAACAGAGTGCGGCCGTGGTGTTTGTGCGTGCAATTGTTTATAGCTTAGTGGATCCAAGGGGACAGTTTCAGAAATACCCGATCTCCGACCGCAAACTCAAGATCTCGAATCTGATGGTCCACATAGCTCTTTTGTCTGTCCTGGGCTGCCTTGAGCCGATCTCTGATGAGTTTGACCTTCTCGGTTGTCAGTTCCACCAATTCGGATTTAGTCAACTTCCTTTCACCCACATCCGTCCAACACAACGGAGTTCTGCACTGCCGTCCGTACAAGGCTTCGTACGGAGCCATCCCAATGCTCGCCTAATAGCTGTTATTGTAGGCAAATTCCATCAAGGCTAGATGTGACTCCCAAGTGTCCTGAAATTGCAAAACGCAGGCTCGCATCATATCCTCCAAAGTCTGGATGGTCCGCTCAGACGGGCCGTCAGTCTGAGGATGAAATTCCGTACTGAAACGAAGTTTCGTCCCAAAGGCTTCCTGTAGACTCTGCCAGAACCGAGAAGTAAACCTCGGGTCTAGGTCAGAAACTATTGATTTTGGAGTATCGTGCAAACGGATGATCTCATCGATAAACAACTTAGCCAACTGTGTCATTCCGTGCAAACTATTAATTCCGCCGAAAAATCCGGGAAAATTAGGAAAAATCATACGAGCTATTTGAGGATGTTTGTAACCCTTCTTGTACGTTTTTACAGGCCCGGACATTTCCGAAGCTACTGAGGAGCGCACGGGGCGCGATTGACGCGTCCTAAAACTGTGAGTGGACGTTTTGATTTCTAAACTGGGCATGCATGACTATTTTACTGGTTTATCTTATGGTTTTGCATATGATTTTATGATGGTGATATGATAATTCGGTTTTACGTATTTTCACGTTTTTCGAGATATTCTTCATATTTCACGAAATTCGAGGTTACGGTTTTTTTTGCTTATGCATGAATGATGTTTTGATGAAGTATCTGGATATGGTTATGCATGTTAGGGATTTATGATGTTTTGATTATAATTGTGAAGTGATTCTGGAAATTGCATGTTTTGGAAATTGCATGTGAATTCGGACATAAGTCCTACTATGACGTGATATGATTTCGGAATGATGTTGGGAAACGGTTTATGATAAATCCTGGTTTAATGTGTTTGAAAAACGATTTTGGGTTTAAAGACCCGGTTGATTGTTGGATCCGGCTTTGGGTTTAATGACCCGGTTTATTGATGACGGGGGCGAGCCCGAAAATTGGGTTTAAAGACCCAGATTGAGTTTAAAGACTCGTGAGTTTAAAGACTCGGTTATTGTGATACCCCCGAGGCCTATTGATCATGTTTTGAGTTTAAAGACTCGTTGATATCCCGGGAAGGCCTGATATTGAGTTTAAAGACTCGGATGGATCCAACGGCATAATTGTGATTATTGATTCACTTTTTGCTTGATTTGTGCAATTGATGTTTCAAAATGACGGTTTCTGGATTCTGGTAATATTAAGTTGTTTTACATGAGTTATGACAAATCTCTGTAACGTTTTTCATGTGTTCCGGAAAAAGAGTTTTCAAAGGTTTAGTACGCGATTTTTGAATATTCGGTTATGCATGCGTGTTACAAAATGGAGGGCGAAACCGATTTAAAAAAAAAAAAAAACTATTTTTCCTGTAAAACTTATGTTTCGGTCCACTCACACTTTGTTGTTTTAAATTCCCTCCAGGTCGTGGTACAAGTGCGGGGGCAAGCGCCGAGGTAGAGGCGGAGGCATAAAGTTTTCTGTTGCGGAGTTGTTAGTTCACAGAGTAGGATTTGTTCTTTAACCTGTTTTGTAATATTATGCTCTGTAAAACTGTAGACTTGACGTCCAGTCAGATGTATTTGTTTAATCTCCCTGGTCTGACAATGGGTGGAGGGTCGAACGGACGTTGAGTGATGACCGTGACGTAGTTCGGGACGTCACGAGTTCATAGACAGGTGGCACGTCCGATTCGGACGAACATGGTGAAAGTTATGATGTTCTGAAGTCCAGGGGCATTATCGTAATTTGTACGTTATATGGGTAAAGTTGACTTTTTGTTGGACAATTGGTTTTCTCATGATTCGAAGACCGTTAGGTTCGTCTCGAGGTCCCGGGTACAACGTCAGGCGGCACGCGCGAAACGGACGTCGGATGACCGAGTTACCGGTCACGGAAGTTGGAGGGCAATTTGGTAATTATTACACAGAGGGGCATTTTGGTCTTTTCACGGAGGTTACTGTTCACCACCGTGAAAAACAGAGTGCGGCCGTGGTGTTTGTGCGTGCAATTGTTTATAGCTTAGTGGACTGATCTGAGGGTTTGTTTAAGTTGATTGAGGCAGTGGATGCTGGACTGAGTGGCCTTGGTGCACAGTTTGGGCAGGGTTCAGTGCACGAGAGAGATTATAAAATGGCCGTGGTCTCTGTGCTTGCGAGAAACCGTTTTCAGAGAGATTAGAAAAACTAAATAATATTACATCACACCCATTGTCAGACCAGGGAGATTAAACAAATACATCCGACTGGACGTCAAGTCCACAGTTTCACAGAGCATAATATTACAAAACAGGTTAAAGAACAAATCCTATTCTGTGAACTAACTACTCCGCAACGAAAAACTTTATGCCTCCGCCTCTGCCTCGGCGCTTGCCCCCGCACTTGTACCACGACCTGGAGGGAATTTAAAACAACAAAGTGTGAGTGGACCGAAACATAAGTTTTACAGGAAAACAGTTTTCGAAATCGGGTTCGCCCTCCAGTTTTTTTTTTAACACGCATGCATAACCGAATATTCAAAAAATCGCGTATTAAACCTTTGAAAATTCTTTTTCCGAAACACATGAAAAACGTTACAGAGATTTGTCATAACTCATGTAAAACAACTTAATATTACCAGAATCCAGAAACCGTCATTTTGAAACATCAATTGCACAAATCAAGCAAAAAGTGAATCAATAATCACAATTATGCTGTTGGATCCATCCGAGTCTTTAAACTCAATATCAGGCCTTCCCGGGATATCAACGAGTCTTTAAACTCAAAACATGATCAATAGGCCTCGGGGGTATCACAATAACCGAGTCTTTAAACTCACGAGTCTTTAAACTCAATCTGGGTCTTTAAACCCAATTTTCGGGCCCGCCCCCGTCATCAATAAACCGGGTCTTTAAACCCAAAGCCGGATCCAACAATCAACCGGGTCTTTAAACCCAAAACCGTTTTTCAAACACATTAAACCAGGATTTATCATAAACCATTTCCCAACATCATTCCGAAATCATATCACGTCATAGTAGGACTTATGTCCGAATTCACATGCAATTTCCAAAACATGCAATTTCCGGAATCACTTCACAATTATAATCAAAACATCATAAATCCGTAACATGCATAACCATATCCAGATACTTCATCAAAACATCATTCATGCATAAGCAAAAAAAACCGTAACCTCGAATTGCGTGAAATACGATGAATATCTCGAAAAGCGTGAAAATACGTAAAGCCGAATTATCATATCACCATCATAAAATCATATGCAAAACCATAAGATAAACCAGTAAAATAGTCATGCATGCCCAGTTTAGAAATCAGAAAGTCCACTCACGGTTTTAGGACCGTCAATCGCGTCCCGCGCGCTCCTCCGTAGCTTCGGAAGTGTCCGGGCCTGTAAAAACGTACAAGAAGGGTTACGAACATCCCCAAATAGCTCGTATGATTTTTCCCTAATTTTCCCCAAACATCCTCATTTCTTGCCGGTGCGAGAGAACTTCAGAATGACACAGTTGGCTCAGTTGTTTATCGATGAGATCATCCGTTTGCACGGTACTCCAGAATCAATAGTTTCTGACCGAGACCCGAGGTTTACTTCTCGGTTCTGGCAGTGTCTACAGGAAGCCTTTGGGACGAAACTCCGTTTCAGTACTGCATTCCATCCTCAGACTGACGGCCAGTCTGAGCGGACCATCCAGATATTGGAGGATATGATGCGAGCTTGCGTTTTACAATTTCAGGACACTTGGGAATCACATCTAGCCTTGATGGAATTTTCCTACAACAACAGCTATTAGGCGAGCATTGGGATGGCTCCGTACGAAGCCTTGTATGGACGGCAGTGCAGAACTCCGTTGTGTTGGACGGATGTGGGTGAAAGGAAGCTGACTAAATCCGAATTGGTGGAACTGACAACCGAGAAGGTCAAACTCATCAGAGATCGGCTCAAGGCAGCCCAGGACAGACAAAAGAGCTATGTGGACCATCGGATTCGAGATCTTGAGTTTGCGGTCGGAGATCGGGTATTTCTGAAACTGTCCCCTTGGAAAGGTGTAGTGAGATTTGGCAGGCGAGGAAAGTTGAGCCCTCGTTACATCGGACCTTATGAGATCACTGAGAGGATTGGCCCGGTGGCCTACAGGTTGGCACTACCGCTAGAACTTTCAAAGGTCCACGATGTTTTCCACGTGTCGATGTTGCGGAAATACGTGTTCGACGCATCTCATGTACTGGAGGAACAGCCCATTGAACTCCGAGAGGATCTGAGTTTTGAAGAGCAGCCGGTGCAGATTTTGGACCGAAAGGATAAAGTACTACGTCGGAAGACCGTTCCTCTGGTAAAGGTTCTCTGGAGGAACCAGAATGTGGAGGAAGCCACATGGGAACCCGAGGCGCAGATGCGAGAACAGTTTCCCTACTTGTTTCCTTGAAATTTCGGGACGAAATTTCTTAAGGGGGGGAGATTGTAACGCCTGGAAATTCGGGAAATGTAATATTGTAAAATAATGAATAAAATGACGTTTTTACCCTTGTGATTCGTATGGTCAATTTGTTGACTTTTTTTATTGGAGGGTCGAACGGACGTTGAGTGATGACCGAGACGTAGTTCGGGACGTCACGAGTTCATAGATAGGTGGCACGTCCGATTCGGACGAACAGGGTGAAAGTTATGATGTTCGGAAGTTCAGGGGCATTATCGTAATTTGGACGTTATATGGGAAAAAGTTGACTTTTTGTTGGAAAATTGGTTTTCACATGATTCGAAGACCGTTATGTTCGTCTCGACGCCCTGAGTACAACGATAGGCGGCACGCGTGAAACGGACGTCGGATGACCGAGATACGGGTCACGGAAGTTGTAGGGCAATTTGGTAATTATTACACAGAGGGGCATTTTGGTTATTTCACGGCGGTTACTGTTCACCACCGTGAAAAACAGAGTGCGGCCGTGGTGTTTGAGCGTGCAATTGTTTATAGCTTAGTGGACTGATCTGAGGGTTTGTTTAAGTTGATTGAGGTAGTGGATGCTGGACTGAGTGGCCTTGGTGCACGGTTTGGGCAGGGTTCAGTGCACGGGAGAGATTAGAAAATGGCTGTGGTCTCTGTGCTTGCGGGAAACCGTTTTCAGAGACCTCAGTTGGTCTCCCACGGGCTGTTGGCCACACTGAACGATTAACTGAGTATGGGAATGGAGAAAGGATTCATTTGGGGGTCATTGTGCATCAGTTGAGCGGGCTGAGACTGGGAGAAACCGTGAAGAACCATTTTCAGGTTTTTTGGGGGAAATTTCAGGGTTCAATTCTTACGGGTTTTGGGACCAAACTAGAGACACTGAGGGACTTCTTGGAGTGAAAGAATCACGACGGTGCAAGAATTGAGGGAGGATGATCGCTGTTGGCCCAAGAACCTGAGTTTCTATTCAGGGAAGAACCAGTTGGAGGGAAAAATCGAATTCAATTCCTGAGGCGTGTTGAACGAAGCCAAGGGCCGTGTTAGACTTCTGGGGTCACTACGAGCACAACCGTGCAAAAATCGAAGGAGGAGGAGGACTGGTTGGCCGGGAACCTGAGTCTCAGTTTCAGAGGAAAACTAGTGTTGAGGACGACGACTTCCAGGTAACGGCGAGTCCAATTGTTTGTACCATTGTGTTCGTCTAAGTCCCCTTAAGCTACTGGTGAAATTAATTTGAGAATGGAGTTAGTTTGGGGGAGTTCCAGAAGTCGACTTGTTCGACTGTTTGAGCTTGAGTTGGGTCGATTTAATGATAGTCGAGATTGTTCGTTAGTACAGACCTAAAATTAATGGATTAGAGAAGATAATAGGATTGAAAACGGGAAGAATTGATTGAGAATTGAGCTCGAACTGGTCGGGTTGAGTCGCGGGTAATAGACCCGTTTATCAGTCTATTCGGGTAAGGACGAAGGTACTGTAGCTTAACGCGTGGCCTTCACGCGCAGCCACTTTGGACAGCGCGTGACGGCGCGTGTGAGGTTAACTCCGATCACGGTCAACATTTGATTTAATCCTTTCAGTTTAATTAACATTTTATCTTTAGAGTTCGAATCGATCGGGAGTCGTTCGGGATAATTTCGGGAGTCCGGAAGGTTAAGTCTCTAAGTTTAATTCCGCCGAAAAAACCAAGAAAATTAGGAAAAATCATACGAGCTATTTGAGGATGTTTGTAACCCTTCTTGTACGTTTTTACAGGCCCGAACATTTCCGAAGCTACTGAGGAGCGCACGGGGCGCGATTGACGCGTCCTAAAACTGTGAGTGGACTTTTTGATTTCTAAACTGGGCATGCATGACTATTTTACTGGTTTATCTTATGGTTTTGCATATGATTTTATGATGGTGATATGATAATTCGGTTTTACGTATTTTCACGATTTCGAGATATTCTTCGTATTTCACGAAATTCGAGGTTACGATTTTTGCTTATGCGTAAATGATGTTTTGATGAAGTATCTGGATATGATTATGCATGTTACGGATTTATGATGTTTTGATTATAATTGTGAAGTGATTTCGGAATAATGTTGGAAAACGGTTTATGATGAATCCTGGTTTATTGTGTTTAAAAACGGTTTTGGGTTTAAAGACTCGGTTGATTGTTGGATCCGGTTTTGGGTTTAAAGATCCGGTTTATTGATGACGGGGGCGGGCCCGAAAATTGGGTTTAAAGACCCAGATTGAGTTTAAAGACTCATGAGTTTAAAGACTCGGTTATTGTGATACCCCCGAGGCCTATTGATCATGTTTTGAGTTTAAAGACTCGTTGATATCTCGGGAAGGCCTGATATTGAGTTTAAAGACTCGGATGGATCCAACGGCATAATTGTGATTATTGATTAACTTTTTACTTGATTTGTGCAATTGATGATTCAAAATGACGGTTTCTAGATTCTGGTAATATTAAGTTGTTTTACATGAGTTATGACGAATCTCTGTAACGTTTTTCATGTGTTTCAGAAAAAAGAGTTTTCAAAGGTTTAGTACGCGATTTTTGAATATTCGGTTATGCATGCGTGTTACAAAACTGGAGGGCGAAACCGATTTAAAAAAAAAAACTGTTTTTCCTGTAAAACTTATGTTTCGGTCAACTCACACTTTGTTGTTTTAAATTCCCTCCAGGTCGTGGTACAAGTGCGGGGGCAAGCGCCGAGGCAGAGGCGGAGGCATAAAGTTTTCCGTTGCGGAGTAGTTAGTTCACAGAGTAGGATTTGTTCTTTAACCTGTTTTTTAATATTATGCTCTGTGAAACTGTGGACTTGACGTCCAGTCGGATGTATTTGTTTAATCTCCCTGGTCTGACAATGGATGTGATGTAATATTATTTAGTTTTCGGTCTTTTGGATTCGGTTGTCAGACGGGAGCAGGATGCTTCCCGATTATTTAGTTTTCCCTCCAACTGGTTCTTCCCTGAACAGCAACTCAGGTTCTTGGGCAAACAGCGATCATCCTCCCTCAATTCTTGCACCGTCGTGATTCTTTCACTCCCAGAAGTCCCTCAGTGTGTCTAGTTTGGTCCCAAAACCCGTAGGAATTGAACCCTGAAATTTCCCCCCAAAAATCCGAAAATGGTTCTTCAGGGTGATCAATTGACAGGACCCACCCCGATTATCGCCTCGATAATCGGGAAGCATCCTGCTCCCGTCTGACAATCGAATCCAAAAGACCGGAAAACTAAATAATATTACATCACACCCATTGTCAGACCAGGGAGATTAAACAAATACATTCGACTGGACGTCAAGTCCACAGTTTCACAGAGCATAATATTACAAAACAGGTTAAAGAACAAATCCTACTCTGTGAACTAACTACTCCGCAACGGAAAACTTTATGCCTCCGCCTCTGCCTCGGCGCTTGCCCCCGCACTTGTACCACGACCTGGAGGGAATTTAAAACAACAAAGTGTGAGTGGACCGAAACATAAGTTTTACAGGAAAAACAATTTTTTTTTTTTTAAATCGGTTTCGCCCTCCAGTTTTGTAACACGCATGCATAACCGAATATTCAAAAATCGCGTTCTAAAACTGTGAGTGGACTTTTCGATTTCTAAACTGGGCATGCATGACTATTTTACTGGTTGATCTTATGGTTTTGCATATGATTTTATGATGGTGATATGATAATTCGGTTTTACGTATTTTCACGCTTTTCGAGATATTCTTCGTATTTCTCGAAATTCGAGGTTACGGTTTTTGCTTATGCGTGAATGATGTTTTGATTAAGTATCTGGATATGATTATGCGTGTTACGGATTTATGATGTTTTTATTATAATTGTGAAGTGATTTCAGAATAATGTTGGAAAACGGTTTATGATGAATCCTGGTTTATTGTGTTTAAAAACGGTTTTGGGTTTAAAGACCCGGTTGATTGTTGGATCCGGTTTTGGGTTTAAAGACCCGGTTTATTGATGACGGGGGCGGGCCCGAAAATTGGGTTTAAAGACCCAGATTGAGTTTAAAGACTCGTGAATTTAAAGACTCGGTTATTGTGATACCCCCGAGACATATTGATCATGTTTTGAGTTTAAAGACTCGTTGATATCCCGGGAAGGCCTGATATTGAGTTTAAAGACTCGGATGGATCCAACGGCATAATTGTGATTATTGATTCACTTTTTACTTGATTTGTAGAATTGATGATTCAAAATGACGGTTTCTCGATTCTGGTAATATTAAGTTGTTTTACATGAGTTATGACGAATCTCTGTAACATTTTTCCGGTGACAGGACCCACCCCCGATTATCGCCTCGATAATCGGGAAGCATCCTGCTCCCTTCTGACAATCGAATCCAAAAGACCAAAAAACTAAATAATATTACATCACACCCATTGTCAGACCAGGGAGATTAAACAAATACATCCGACTGGACGTCAAGTCACAGCTTCACAGAGCATAATATTACAAAACAGGTTAAAGAACAAATCCTACTCTGTGAACTAACTACTCCGCAACGGAAAACTTTATGCCTCCGCCTCTGCCTCGGCGCTTGCCCCCGCACTTGTACCACGACCTGGAGGGAATTTAAAACAACAAAGTGTGAGTGGACCGAAAAATAAGTTTTACAGGAAAACAGTTTTCGAAATCGGGTTCGCCCTCCAGTTTTTTTTTTAACACGCATGCATAACTGAATATTCAAAAAATCGCGTATTAAACCTTTGAAAACTCTTTTTCCGAAACACATGAAAAACGTTACAGAGATTTGTCATAACTCATGTAAAACAACTTAATATTACCAGAATCCAGAAACCGTCATTTTGAAACATCAATTGCACAAATCAAGCAAAAAGTGAATCAATAATCACAATTATGCCGTTGGATCCATCCGAGTCTTTAAACTCAATATCAGGCCTTCCCGGGATATCAACGAGTCTTTAAACTCAAAACATGATCAATAGGCCTCGGGGGTATCACAATAACCGAGTCTTTAAACTCACGAGTCTTTAAACTCAATCTGGGTCTTTAAACCCAATTTTCGGGCCCGCCCCCGTCATCAATAAACCGGGTCTTTAAACCCAAAGCCGGATCCAACAATCAACCGGGTCTTTAAACCCAAAACCGTTTTTCAAACACATTAAACCAGGATTTATGATAAACCGTTTCCCAACATCATTTCGAAATCATATCACGTCATAGTAGGACTTATGTCCGAATTCACATGCAATTTCCAAAACATGCAATTTCCGGAATCACTTCACAATTATAATCAAAACATCATAAATCCGTAACATGCATAACCATATCCAGATACTTCATCAAAACATCATTCATGCATAAGCAAAAAAAAACCGTAACCTCGAATTGCGTGAAATACGATGAATATCTCGAAAAGCGTGAAAATACGTAAAACCGAATTATCATATCACCATCATAAAATCATATGCAAAACCATAAGATAAACCAGTAAAATAGTCATGCATGCCCAGTTTAGAAATTAGAAAGTCCACTCACGGTTTTAGGACGCGTCAATCGCGTCCCGCGCTCTCCTCCGTAGCTTTGGAAGTGTCCGGGCCTGTAAAAACGTACAAGAAGGGTTACAAACATCCCCAAATAGCTCGTATGATTTTTCCCTAATTTTCCGGATTTTTCGACAAAATAAACCTTAAGGACCTAAACTTCCAAACTCCCGAAATTATCCCAAATGACTCCCGATCCACTAGAACTCTAAAGATAAAATGTTAATTAGGTTGAAGGGATTAAATCTCATGTTGACCGTGATCGGAGATGACATCACACGCGCCGTCACGCGCCGCCCAAAGTGGCTGCGCGTGAAGGCCACGCGCCAAGCTACAGTACCTTCGTCCTTACCCGAATAGACTGATAAACGGGTCTATTACCCGCGACTCAACCCGACCAGTTCGAGCTCAATTCTCAATCAATTCTTCTCGTTTTCAATCCTATTATCTTCTCTAATCCATTAATTTTAGGTCTGTACAAACGATCAATCTCGACTAACATTAAATCGACCCAACTCAAGCTCAAACAGTCAAACAAGTCGACTTCTGCAACTCACCCAAACTAACTCCATTCTCAAATTAATTTCACCAGTAGCTTAAGGGGACTTAGACGAACACAATGGTACAATCAATTGGACTCGTCGTTACCTGGAAGTCGTCGTCCTCAACACTGGTTTTCCTCTGAAACTAAGACTCAGGTTCCCGGCCAACCAGTCATCCTCCTCCTTCGATTTTTGTACGGTTGTGCTCGTAGTGACCCCAGAAGTCTAACACGGCCCTTGGTTTCGTTCAACACGCCTCAGGAATTGAATTCGATTTTTTCCCTCCAACTGGTTCTTCCCTGAACAGCAACTCAGGTTCTTGGGCCAACAGCGATCATCCTCCCTCAATTCTTGCACCGTCGTGATTCTTTCGCTCCCAGAAGTCCCTCAGTGTGTCTAGTTTGGTCCCAAAACCCGTAGGAATTGAACCCTGAAATTTCCCCCCAAAAACCCGAAAATGGTTCTTCACGGTTTCTCCCAGTCTCAGCCCTCTCAAGTGATGCACAATGACCCCCAAATGAATCCTTCTCCATTCTCATACTCAGTTAATCGTTCAGTGTTGCCAACAGCCCGTGGGAGACCAACTGAGGTCTCTGAAAACGGTTTCCCGCAAGCACAGAGACCACGGCCATTTTCTAATCTCTCCCGTGCACTGAACCCTGCCCAAACCGTGCACCAAGGCCACTCAGTCCAGCATCCACTGCCTCAATCAACTTAAACAAACCCTCAGATCAGTCCACTAAGCTATAAACAATTTCACGCACAAACACCACGGCCGCACTCTGTTTTTCACGGTGGTGAACAGTAACCGCCCTGAAATGACCAAAATGCCCCTCTGTGTAATAATTACCAAATTGTCCTCCAACTTCCGTGACCCGTAACTCAGTCATCCGACGTCCGTTTCGCGCGTGCCGCCTGACGTTGTACCCAGGACCTCGAGACGAACCTAACGGTCTTCGAATCATGTGAAAACCAATTGTCCAACAAAAAGTCAACTTTTTCCCATATAATGTCCAAATTACGATAATGCCCCTGGACTTCCGAACATCATAACGTTCACCATGTTCGTCCGAATCGGACGTGCCACTTGTCTATGAACTCGTGACGTCCCGAACTATGTCACGGTCATCACTCAACGTCCGTTCGACCCTCCAATCAAAAATTCAACAAATTGACCATACGAATCACAAGGGTAAAAACGTCATTTTATTCATTATTTACAATACTACATTTTTCGAATTTCCGGGGCGTTGCAATGTTAGGGTCCAAGCTACGCATACTACCCGAGGCCTCAACCTGAGTCAATCTCTGATATCCCAAATGTCTGACGTCTCAGATATCTAGCAGTCCTGCTCTTGTGTGACTATATGGTCATGTAGCTCCGTGTAGTGACCCCTCGCAGGCAATGCGCCGTGACTACTGCAGCGTCCGAGACGATTGTAGAAGAAAATCCATAGATATAAGAATGGCATATGGAAAACCATTTCATAAATCATCTAAAACCGTTCAAATGGGCCTACGCCTGGGATTTTAATAAAACCATTGTAATCCACAAATCCGATTTCTCAAATCCAAAACAAGTTATCCAAATCCATTTATGGGTCCCTGACCCGAAATCACATTCATAAAACACAACTAGGCCTCATGCTCGATTTTGTAAACTAACTGAGCCCTTGACCCGATGCCTCATTCAATAAAATGGACTTCAAGTATAACGACCCGTCCCGAATTCGAAAATTAGATTAGTGACTAATCAAGGATTAGTGAGGTTAAACGGTGATTAGTTGAGCGAAATCAATCGGACGGTGTAAAATGACCGTTTTGCCCTTGGGCATGGGCAAAATGTTGAATTTTGACGCGGAAGGTTAGATGCCCTAGGGCCGAGGACCATTACGTAGATCGGGTCGATACGAATCCATAGACAGGTGACACGTCGAAATCGGAGGACAGATGGAAAAGTTATGGTCATGGGAGAGAAGTCGATTAAACGTACGAGCAGAGAGTTTGATTAAAATAATAATAAAATACTATAATCTGATTTAAACCTAGAATTAATCTGGACCCTTGGATGAGTTACAAGTGTCACTCATCCCACCCTTACTTTTCCCTAAATGGTGGATCTTGTCCCATTCGCCAATTAAAATATGTTTTAATTTTCCTCAATTACCGTCAGTCGTCCATCTCCTTCTCAAGATTGCATCGGCACCCTCCATTCCATTCCATCTGATCCTTCATCATCATTAGCTAACATCTTCATCTTTGGCTTACTTCGAACCCGTGCACCACCATTTTCTTACAAGCTCCACAGCCCTCACACCATGACCCTCATCTGACACTGTGACTGGCTGAGGGAGGCTGAGTGTGTGATAGTGAGGCGAGGACGAGAGGGCAGGGAGGATTCCACGACGGTGGAAAAACAGAAAAGCTTATTTTTTATGTTGGAAATGGAAAATCGATTTTGGTTGGTTGTTGATCGCGTTGGAGGAGTGGATGGAGTTCCTGAAGTCGAGATGACCATGGTGGTGGCCACGACTGAGCTCAGGATGGCGAGGTGAGTGAGAACCCGATAAGGCCCTATTACTGTTCAAAAATGGCAACTTGTAAATGGTTGGTTGATGATTGATCTAGTTGGCCAGTTAAGCTTCTGAAAAGTGAGGCGAGTCCGTAGGAGCTGGATTCGAAGAAAATGGTGGCCGGGATCGTGAGATACGATGGTCGAAGGTGGCCGATTCAAACCTTTGATCAGGAAGGTATTTTCCTGCCCCTAAATTCAGTGTTTGATCACATAATTCAATAGGAAATGGTTGGACGAATCTAACGGTAGAATTCGGATGAGAAATGGACTGAAATTGGAAGAAAACTGGGGGCGCTGGATCGGGTTAGACCGGATTGGTATTAACCGGTCTGAACCGGGTCGACCAGAGGTAGACGATGAACAGTACCCCCGCTCGTGGGCTTCAAGTGCAACCTCTTGCAGCTGCTCGTATGGGCGCGTGGGGCACTTTTGGGACATGTGTTCAACATTACTTTTAATCTATTCGATGTAACGAACATTTTGGGACTGGTTTTGTGTCGATCGGACACCGTCTCTATAGGTTTCGTGGTGTCCGAAGGTTTAGGAACGAGTTTAAAAATAGTGAAAAATTCGTAAAAATTACGGGGCTTTAGTGAGAGGTTAATGAAGAGCTTAGTAACCCTCTAGTGTGAGTTGGACAAGTTTGGGAGCTCCGGTGACGGTGATTAGCTGGGGGAGGCTTACGACACGCGTATCGATGCGGCAGCGTAGGACGGTCTGTGAGTGGACTTCGTTTTCTAAACTGTGATGCATGCATAACTATTTTATATGTTTTACATATGTGATTTCTATGATGATGATTGTGGTACTAGTGGTTTACAAGATGGCACGTATTTCGAGGTAATGTTGTATTTATACGTATTTCGAGGTTTACGTGTTTATGCTATGGCTATGTAATTGTGAGTTTAATAATGGTTCTATGGCATGGTTTTGGTTTTAGAAATATGAACTCGGGCATGAGACCCATTTGAATTATGTGATCGAGCTAGGGGCCCAGTTGGTTTACGAAATTGGGCTGAGACCCTTTTGAGTTATGTGATCGGGCCGGGGGCCTAGTGGTTTACAAAATCGGGCATGAGGCCCAGTTGAGTTTTATAAATGTGATTTCGGGTCCGGGACCCAATTTTTCATAAACGTGATTTTGGGCGAGGACCCTAAATGGATTTGTGATGTTTTATGGAGATTTCGAGTAGGGCCCTTTGAGATGTTTTGAAATGGCTTTGTAAAACTGTTTTCCATATACCATCTTGATAAGAGGATATGTGACGGTCTCCTCCAAGTGTTTGGGACACTGGGGAAGTCACGGTGCAATGCCTGCGAGGGGTCATTATACGCAGCTACCGGACCGTATGGTGACTCAGGAGCAGGAATGCTATAATTAGACGTCTGGGATATCAGAAATCTAGGATGTCAGAGATATTGACCCGGAGAGACCCCGGGTAGCACGTGTGGCTTATTACCGTGAGATATGACGTATGGGACGTCAAGCGTCTGGGACGCTAGGCATCTCGGATGCCGAGGGTGGTTATATGGTGAACATGGAATATTGGATCTATGAAATGGTTTTTCGATTGGTTTTGTGTTTATGGATCTGGGAAGTGGCCCACTTGGTTTTGGATTTACTGTTTTGTACTAAGGCCCTAATGGCCTATTTGAGCAAATTTTTTGATTAGTGATTTCCGATGCATGCATACTTTTTAGTGAAGGGCTTAAATACCTTTTTTATGAATGTGTTTTTATGAAATTTTTGATTTTTGTCCACTCACAGTTCTGAATGGTTTATTTGCCCTTCAAGTTGATCACGGATGTGGGCTGTAGCAGAGACCGAGACATCGCACTCGACCTCTGATCCTGGCACGCTCTGTGAGCCCCGTGTGGGCTGAGGTACGTATTATCCTGACACTTTGTGTCAGACGGGAGCATGACACATCCCATATTCCTCGGAATATCCGAACATGTCCAAAACACATTCTAAGGTCACTAGCACTCCCATTTACCTTTTATTAAATTCTTGTAATTTTTCTGGATTTTTAAACGTATTTAAACTCGATCCTAAATGATGTCCGATCGACTAGAAACTAGTCCCAAAATGTTTGTTACATTGAATAGATGAAAACACATGTTGAACACTTCCCTAAAAACGCCCCCTCGAACCCCCATGTGCCGCCCAAAGGCGCTGCACATGGGCTTCAAGCGCCTGCAACAGTGTCGTCCTTGTCCTCAGTCAAACTTGGTCCAGCTGGTTCTCTGCAAGTCCGGTTCAACCGGACCGGCAAGGCCGATTGACCCTTATTTCTCATCTATTTTCAATCCCAATCATTCCTATATCTTCGTTCCAACATTTCTAGTCGATTTACGGTTTCAAAATTGGAAATTTAGGCCGAGAACGTACCTCCCAAATCGAAACACATGCCGGCGTTCTTCCTCCTCTGTTCCCTTCCACCACAGCCCACTTCCAAACTCGAAATTGATCCCAGTTGACTCATAGGACCTCCAGCAACCATTTCCAATCATTAGAATCACTCAACAACCACTAGAATCGAAAGTGCCATTTTTGAATTACAAAGCTTACCTTTCGTTGTTTTCCGACCACCGTCCACGACAGTCCTCGACCTCACCACCGTTCGACTCGTCTCAGTCTCCTCTCTCATTTTCGTTCAGGGCCCAACATCAAAGGGTAAAGATTGAAGTCTATTTGTGTGATTGTATTATGTGTTGGTTTAGAGAGGAAATGAAGATGATGATACGCGAGAGGGAGAGAGATGAGTGAATATGATATTAAAATAATCCCCTCCCCCAATCAAAACACAGATCCATAATTTAGGGGCAAGGACCAATGGGATGAGTTACACTTGTCACTCATCTAAGGGCCCCACATAAAAATATCTTCCAATCACTTTTAATTAACATTTAAGGCGAATCCCAAGAAGTTAAATTCTCGATTTCAATCCCGTGACCAAAACATCCATGTTCGACGTCCGGTTTTGACGTGCCGCCTGTTAACGAACTCGTGTTGTCCCGATCTACGTCACAGTCGTCGGTCCTCGTACGTTTGACTCCCCGAGTCAAAAATCAACATTTTACCCAAGTCTAGAAGCAAAATGGTCATTTTACACCGTCCGTCTGAATTCTCTCAACTAATCCCCGATTAATCATACTAAATCCATAATTAATTAATATTTAATTCCGATATTCGGGACGGGTCGTTACATGCCAGCTCTTTTTTATCAACGCTTTTGGCTGAAGGCTGGGGACGATATCACTGATTTTTGTCGTGGGTTCTAAATAATTGATGGAGCTTACAGTCTGTCAACCATGCCCTTATCTCTATTATCCTGAAGGTGGATTTGCCAAACCAGGTTATAGAGTTTCGACCCATTACTCTATGTAGAGTTGTTTATTAAATTATTTCCAATACTATTATGAACAGGTTGAAATTAGTTATGCCTTCTCTTATTTCGGAGGGCCAGAGTGCTTTTGTCCCCTCTCGTTTAATTATTGATAATGTTGTGGCTGCTTTTGAAACTATACATTCTATTCAGCATTGTGGTGATAGTGATCTTAAAAAGATGGTCCAAAAACTTGATATGTCCAAAGCGTATGATCAGGTTGAATAGGGATATTTGAATGGCATGCTAAGAAAATTGGGGTTTACTAATAAGTTTTGAATTTAATTATGAGCTGTGTGACTACTGTGAGCTATTCAGTGCAGGTACGAGGAAAAGTTGTTGGTCATATTGTTTCCAGTAGATGGGTGTATACATAGGGTGTGTGTGGTACAAGGGGCCTCTATCATCTCTCATCTTTTTTTTTAACAGACGACAACCTCCTATTTTGTTACGCCCGGTTAGCTGAGTGCGAGAACTTATTGCGTGCGATGCAGGAGTATAAACGAATATCTGGACAACTAATCAACTTTGATAAGTTCGCTGCCTGTTTTAGTCCCCACATGAACCTAGTTATAACCCGTTTGATCTCTAATATGTTGAGTACTCAGGTGGTTGAGTTCTATGAGAAGTACTTAGGAATTCCAACCGTCAATTTAAAGAACAAGTGGAAACTTTTTGTCATGGTTCAAGATGCCCTATGGTCCCGGCACTGTTCCTGGAATGCTAAATTGCTATCAGCAGTAGATAAGGAGGTCTTTATAAAGGTTGTGGCTTAGGCTTTTCCCACCTACACAATGAGTGTGTTTTAGCTCCAAAAGTCCCTTTGTTATGAACTATTTGTGGAGATTACTAGGTATTGGTGGGGTAAGTCCTGTCATCGGGGGATTCACTAGTTATCCTGGTAGAAGTTGTGTAGTCTTAAACGAGAGGAGGGCTGGGGTTTATGAATTTTGAAGCCTTCAATCAGGTCATGATGACAAAACAGGCGTGGCGTATGTTAGAACACCTGCAATCTCTCATTTTTAAGATGTTCAAAGCTCAATACTTTCCCGAGCGAGACTTCATGTAGGCTAAATTGGCACCGGCCCCCTCCTTGGTATAGAGATCAATTTTTTGGGGGCATGAATTCATTTAGATGGGTTGATTTTTTGGGTGGGAGATGGAACCTCAATTGGTGTGTTTCAGGATAGATGGATTCTGAGGCCCTTTACCTTTTGGTCTATTCTGAATCATGGGTTGTCAAGTGATTTTATGGTCTCATCCCTTATTACTCCTGATTGGTTGTGGAAGTATGACTTTCTCCGGGCTTCTTTTTGTAAGGAAGATGTGCAGGCCAGTAGTAGCATTGCCCTTCCCTCAGATTTTTTGTTTTCAGATGGTTGAAACTGCTATTATAGTAAAATTGGAAAGTATTCAGTCAATTCTGGCTATCACGTGGCATTGAGATTGTTGGAGGATCAACTAGGGGCTTGAGGGAGTGCTCAGATATGGGGACTACTAAACCATACTGGAAGCATCTTTGGAAACTCCGAGTCCCAAATAAGTTGGAAATTTTTTCTTGCCAAGCAAGCTTGGAAATCCTACCTACCACTATTAATTTACTTCTCAGACAGGTTCTCCCATCCGGATTATGAAGTCACTATCATCAGAACAGTGTAGATGCTCTCCATGTAATTTGGGGATGTAAACATAGTTAAAAAGTGTGGCGGTGTACTAGTTTTCCTTTTGATGGGCTACCCGTTACGGACCACTTTGTAGAATTACTTGATTTTTTTTTTCCATAACTTTGCCACTATTCAGGTAGAAAAATTAATTTTTGTGTGTTGGCAGGTCTGGAACGGGTGAAATAATGTTGTCCATAGACTGCCTGTTGGTGATGTCATGACCTTGGCTTCTCCGAGGTTGCCGTCACAAGAGAAATTTGTGGGTGTCTAACCACATCCCAGTGGTGTGAGGCTCGTGCGATGTCAACGGTGGTCCAAACCAATAGAGGGACATTACAAACTTAGTTGTGATGCAGCAACTCAGATCCATGGCAGTTCGAGGGGTATTGTTAGGGATTCTGAATGGGCGATTGTGGCTAGTTTCTCAGGACCTGTACCCCCCGGGATTTCTGTGTTTACTCCTGAGCTTACGACTTTGAAGACTAGACTTCTCATGGTGCAATATTTGGGCTTGGGAAATGTACTGTCGGAGAGTTATTCTATGGAGGCTGTGGTTGCTTTGCGGGCTGCCCATGATAACTGGAACCCCATTGGGCTCCTAGGCTGCAAAGGAGTTGCTCTTATGGCTGCGCTCACTCTTCCCACTGATACTTTAGGTTTTGTGCCACGAGGGCCAAATCAAGTTACTCACCATCTGGCGTAGGAAAGGCTTCAGTCACAACTTAGAACTACTTGGGTTCCCCCAGCCTCACCATGGGTTCAATCCTTTGCTAAAAGAGATTTAGAGGTTTAATGATAGGACCCGTCCCGATCCCATGGGGACCACAAGGGGACGTGCCCTGCTCCCGTCAGACACCCAAAATAACGTTCCAATTTTAACCTCAAAAGTTCAAATGAATAAATAACCAAATAAAGTTATACATCAAATCCGAAATAAACCGATGTCAGACAAGGGATAAAGTTCCAAATTACAAATTGCGAGCACGACTCTAAAATAAACATGCGGGCAAACCACCAAACAAGAGATCAGGTACGCGGAAGTAGATCTATGCCTCAGCCTCAGGATCCTCCTCTACCTCAGTAGCACCGCCTGGAGGGGTTACCAAAACAATAAGGATGAGTGGGCCGAAACTCAAGTTTATAAAAACAGTTTAATAAGTAAAACATATAATTTACCCCTCCGTTTTCCAAACATGCATGCATCAGAATTTAAAACCATAAATCATATAGTATGAACCATAAGGCATGTAATAAAATCATAAGATAATTTTAGCTACTGCACTATACGCTCCGATCCTGACATCCCAGATGCCTGATGTCCCTGACGTCCAATAAGGTCACAGTCTCAAGGCTACGCGTGCCACTCGGGGTCTCAATCCCGAATCCAATCCCCGAACCCTATCCGGGTACGGCATCTCAAATGCCTAGCGTCCTAGACGCTCGACGTCCCTGACGTCAAATAAGCAATCCTGCTCCTGAGTCATTTTACGGTCCGGTTCCTCCGTAGAATGACCCATCGCAGGCAATGCGCTATGACTACTCCGGGGTACCACATCCGGAGGAGACAGTATCACAAGAATGGATCTATACAGTGCAGTACCAAATACATTTTATTGATATCCACATGCAAAACATATATATATACAAGATAAAATCCAAACCGATCTTTAAGTTTCATCAGACGGGTTTCAAACCCAAATACCGTGAAACGTGCCATAACCATAATTTCAATATCATCAAAACCGTTTCATGATTTCAGCATGTGAATATAATTAAATCAGAAAACATTTAAGCATGCAAGGGTTTAATGAAATCGGGCCCAGTCACAGTACGATCCCGCGGTGAACCTGCGCGTACGAACTTGTACCGGGATTATCGTACAATTCCTGTCAGTCCAAATCACACGTAAGGGTCACTATAAGTCTTACAAATTTATCCAAAAAGTCCGAAACAGAAACCGGCTCGGGGAAACCGTCCAACACGTTTCCCGAGACAACCGGCCCTAAACTGACCCTCCCAAACTATCTCAGATCAACATGGTTAATTCATAAAAAATGTTCAGAATGATGAGAGGAACAAAAGTCATGTTGATCGTGATTGGAGATAAGGTCCAACGCGCCCTCACGCGCCGCCCAAAGTGGCTGCGCGTGAAAGTCACAAGCCTGACACTGTAGCTACAGTGTCACCACCTTCACTCGTTTGTCTGTAATACGGGCCTGCCACCCGCGGCTTGACCCGGTTAATTAACCCTCAATTTTCACTTGATTTCACTCGTATTTGATCCTAACCTGTTTAATAACTATCTAATTTAGGTTCTGAGACATTAATCAACCTCGACAAGTCCCCGATCGACCCATCGACCCGTGATCAACCAAACAGGTCAATCACCAGAACTTCCTGGTTTCTAACTCAATCTCCAATTAACTTCACAGGAAGCATAATAGGGTCAAAACAAACTAAAATGAACAATCAATTGCGTCTGAAAGTACCTGAAGGTTTTCGTCCCAAGCTCTGCAGCTTCACTGAAAACGGCAGCCTCTGTCCCAGCTCAACCGTGGCTGGTTCCCCTCGATTTTGATGTGGTTGAGTTC
This sequence comes from Prinsepia uniflora, assembly GCA_032719365.1. Taxonomy (NCBI): domain Eukaryota; kingdom Viridiplantae; phylum Streptophyta; class Magnoliopsida; order Rosales; family Rosaceae; genus Prinsepia; species Prinsepia uniflora. Next base: position 24,295,249 of record CM064876.1, read on the forward strand.
CAAATACTCCCAGAAGACTAAACCAGGCTTTGGTTTGGTCCAACAATCACTAGAAATCAAAACCCGATTTTCCCTCCAATTTTCCTCGAAATGGTTTCTCTGGTTTTCCTCTCCAATTCTCAGTTTCTTCAACAGCAGAATGAAGCTCACTCAAATTCCACTCAGTTTAAACTATCAGTGCTACCCAACAGCTCGTGGAAACCCAGCCTGGCCACTGAGAAAGTTTCCTGAAATGCTTCGAATCTTCAATTAACAAATTGACCGTGCTGGGTGGATGAATCAGATCACGTTTGATGCTTCCAAAAGTTTTAAACAATCCATACTTTGCAGCACACCCTTGAATAATCAATTGGGAACTCAGAACCACCGCACATGGTGGTGCCGCCCATGTTCCCCCGCGGTTGCTACAGTAACCAGGGGTAAAATGACCAAAATGCCCCTGGTTCAATAATTACCAAAATGCCCTTCACTTTCTAGACCCGTAACTCAGCCATACGAAGTCCGATTTCGGCGTGCCGCCTGTCTACGAACTCAGGGAGTCGAGACCTATCCAACGGTCCTCGAGTCGTGTGAAAATTAGTTTCCAAACGAAAAGTCAACATTTTCGCCCCCATCGTCCAAATTACGGTAATGCCCCTGAACTTCCGATAGTCATAACTTTTTCCCTAATCGTCCGAATTGGACGTGCCACTTGTCTATGAACTCGTGACGTCCCGAACTACGTCACGGTCATTGGTCAAAGCCCGTTTGACCCACCAATCAAAAAGTCAACAAATTGGGCAATACAATTCACAGGGGTAAAAACGTGAAACCATACATTAAATTACTTTATTATAATCCTCGAATTTCCGGGGTGTTACATTTAACTTTGCTTTTGTTCTGTCCGTTGTGGTTTTGGGTGGGGTACTATTTTTCCCTTATAGAATTTATCCTGGTCTAACTATGTTTTATGGTGAGAGTTTTAACAAGGCCTCGATGTGTTTGTGTGCACCCAACCTTATGTAATTCCCCTTTTTATTAATGAAAATTTCATTTAAATAAAAAAAAATCAATCGAAATAGTAAGTACCATATGCCTTACCATACAAGGCCATATATATTTGGCAATGGGATATATGGAGTCATGGAGATTAGGAATGAAATTACCATTTCCACCCACTTGGTGTTTCAACCACGTTACAAATATTATCACTCAATATTAAAGGATACAAAAATATATGAAAAAGAAATGTAATATTCCACCACGTTACAAATTAAATACAAGGCCAAATTAATTTCCAGTGTTGTTTAATACACATAAAAATGATCCCAAATGAAAAATAAAAAATACATATGAAAATTGTTTGGTAAAATTTGGGCTATTAGAATATAGGGAATGGCTACGATGCTAAGTCAGAATTAGTGCGTTGCCAAAAAAATATTATAAAAATTAAAGAAATTGAATATTTGTAAAAGTGGGAATATGAGAGAAAAGAGAAGCCATTAAAGTGCAGCCGATGCCCGGTGGTCCTTTTCTTTTTTCTGATTTGACACTGTATAGCTACTTGTCTGATGTCCTTCTGTTTTGGTAATTTATTTATTTTTTTGTCAAGATCTGGCAGTATTAGTTGCGTGCATGGATTGAAAAATCGTCACTATCGATATATCGACCGATATATCAATTTTTCTGGCTGGTGGCATATAAGAAGGGTGGAAGAAATTGGCTGAAATTTCGACATGATTTCTTGTTTAGAGCCCACAGATCCTTTTCTGGTATCAAAACGATGAAAATGCACTATTAAATTGTGAAAATCGGACATAAAACGAAAAAGATTGAGTCGGGTCGGAAAACCCGGGTTGCAGACCCGGCTGGAAGTAGGGGATGACTTCTATTTTTTATATTTATATAATTAGTATTGGTTAGTTTACAAACACGCTGGCTAGTATCGTTGGTTGGGTTTTTGTTTCTTAGTTGGGGGGTCTTGGGTTCGACCCCCCTCAAGCCTATAACTACTTTTTTTTTCCCTTTTTTTATTCATTTTAATTCATTTCTTTTTTTCCTTTTTTATTCATTTGAATTCGTTTTTTTTTCCTTTTTTATCCATTTGAATTCATTTTTTCCACTTTTCAACAAAGTTTGGGTTTTTTTTTTCTTTTTCATTTTTTGTCCACTTTAAATATATCAATTATTTTCAATTTTTAAACAAAGTTTAATCCTATTTTTCATCCTTTTTTTTCCAATTTTAAATATATTTAAACTTATTTTATCATTTTTCTTATATTGAAATTTTGTATGTTTATTGTTATGTTTTAAATATATTAACATTCAATTATAGTAACTCACTTCAATTTATGTCTATATTTAAGATTTTATATTATTAGTCATCGTCAGAATCATATTACATCATATTATTCATCATATATTTATTATATCAAAATCATTTTATAGTTTTTATTAGTCATATATAACTATTATTGGGTATTTAAGTTTTTCCCAAAGTTTCATTCTAAATTTCCAACTTTTAGATCAAATTTTCGTCATTTTTGTTGACAGTAAACGATATCGATATCGATACCGATATTTGGGGCGAGATATCCGTAAATTTGACAAGCGATATATCCGTCGATATCGATATTTCAATTCTTGGCTGCGTGTTTTGCTGATTTTCCCAGCTCACCCAGAGGATGAGCTGGGAAAATCAGAGAGGTCGTACCGTCCGCAGTTTATCATGGCACCAAAACAACATGCTATCAGTCAAGTAGCCACCCTCAACACAGTTAATCTTAATCTTAAGCTTAGTGGGTTAGATTTTATCTCGTTTGTTCTCAAACCCTCTAGGTGGCACTAGGGTCCTCATCAGGTTTTTCTTCGCCGTTTGGGCCACGGTGGTTCTCGTGGCTTACATCTTAGTCCATTGAACTCGTGAGGAGAAGACGATCATGATGGGCAGTGGCCGAAGCCCTTGTTTCCGATTTCAAATTCTGGACGTTTTCTTGGTGGTTTACGGTTCTTCTACGAGAAAGCAGAGGTTGGCGATGCAAAAGAGATGAGGATGACGATCAAGGTTCATCGTCGTTTTCTTTCAGCAAGTGGCTCGCTGCCTTGGTTACTAGAGCTAATGTGCTCTCTCTGTTTTGATGGAAGAAGATGAGAGCAAGTGAAAGCTATACGAAGTGTGGGAGAGAGTTGAGTGCTCGAAGAATTTTGGTGATCTCTAATTTGAGGGTTTGGGTGGTAGATGGTGAGTGTGATTGTTGACGAACGATCGAATGAAGCTTATGGGTGTGTGGTGGTTCTCTGTTTTTGGTCTTTGGGAGAAGAGAATTCGAGAGGGAGGAGAAGAGAACAAGAGAAATAGAGGGAAAAGAAGAGAATAAAAGAATAATGGACTTGGACTTTTAGCCGAAAAGGCTTGGTTTTTAATTGGGTCTGAAATAAATTTTGGGTTCAACTTAATTAATCCAACACAAACAAAATCCAAAACTTGAAAGAATAAATAACATTGAAATTCAAGGTTATTTAAACAATTAAACAATCTGAATTTGAGGTTTCCGGAAAAAAATAGTATCAACCGAGATCTTGAAATCCAATCATTTGGATATCATTTAAACTAAAACTTCAGAAAAGTATTTAAATATACTTTAAAATTTTCAAAATGTTTGATGAATAAGATAATTTTACGAATTTAAATCATTTTCGAAATTGATCGACTGATCTAATCGTCCATAATTGTTGTAAGTATTCATATATTGTCCCCTCCAAAATTTTTCCAATTTCAAGTTACTGGGACTAACTAACGGCGTGATACGATTCACTAAATACAAAAAAAAAAAAATGACAATCAGACGACTTTAACTCTTCAAAATCTGGAAAATTTTGACGGGTAAAGGTTAGGCACATAAAACCACAAAGTGAATATTTTCGATCTTGAAAGGTCGATCGGGTGGATATCGATTGAACAAAAAATTAAAAAAATGTGTTTGATGAATATGATGATTTTACGATTTTAAATAATTTTCTAAATCAATTGATCAATCTAACCGTTCATATTTATTGTACATACTCATAGATCGTTTATGCCAAAAAATTAGTTAATTTCAAAATCTCAAGACTAAGTAACGATGTGACATAATTCAACGGTTACAAAAAGTTTTATGATGATCAGACGACTTTAACTCCTTAAAATCTGGAGATTTTGGACGAGTAAGATTTAGGAACATAAAACCACGAAGTGAACGGCCCGATCTTAAAAATTCTATTATTTCACTATCGGTAAAATCAAAACTTCGAAAACACATATAGAAATATGCTTAAAGTGTATTGATTTATAAGATGATTTTACGATTTTAAATAATGTTCAAAATCAATTAGCCTATCTAACCATTCATATTTATTATACATACTCATGGATCACTTACGCCAAAAAATCTTCGAACACATTTTGGCCTAATGCTAATAAATATTTCCTTAAAACACTTAACCATGTACTTAAAATTTTCAAAGTGCTTGATCAATATAATGATTTTATGATTTTAAATAGTTTTTAAAATCAATCGACCAATCTAACTGTTCCCATTTATTATTTGTATTCATCGATCGCCTACCCAAAAAATTAGCCAATTTCAAAATTTCAAGACTAAGTAAAAGTGTGACGCCCTGGAAATTCGAAACATGAAAATTTGGAAAAATTTGAAGAAAAGGACGATTTTGCCCCCGGAATTGGGCGAAAAGTTGACTTTTGATTTGAGCGGTCAAACGGACTTTGACCGATGACCGTGACGTAGCTCGGGACGTCACGAGTTCATAGACAGGTGACACGCCCAATTCCGACATTCGAGGAGAAAGTTATGACGTGCGAAAGTTGGTAAAAGGGGCCGAAAGTTGACTTTTTGATCGGGACATTGTTTGGACTTTCCGGAAGTACCGTTGGATAGGTCTCGAGACGCTGAATCCGTAGACAGGTGGTATGCGTCAATCGGAGTCCGAACGAAAAAGTTATGGTTCTAGAACGATGAGGGGCATTTCGGTAATTTGTTATGATAAGGGTAAAACAGTAATTTGTCTTTAATGGTAAAATAAATTAACTATACCTTAATATGGCTGATTCAGCCTAAGTGGATGAGGTTTAATTCTTTTGTGACATCTGGCACTTACATTAGGTGGATTAGTTGCACTTAGTGCCTTTGTTATTAATTAAATAATTAAATGAAACGGTGACATTATTAATTAGCATATAATGTTCATGTTTAACAAAAACAGAGACTACAGACTACCAAAAATCTACAAAAACACCTTGATCGACTCGCAGTAACCCAGGGAACAAATGAGTGAAGAATTAAGGGAAATTAGGAGTGGAAATTGAGTGAACAACCGAGAGGATTATTGAACAAACTGAGCTGTATCCATCACTGAGATACCCGAAAAACTGTCCAAAACAATTAATTTCGAATTTGAATCCTTAGGCGGTTTTGATCGAAATTGATATGCTTTTGAATCTTCTGGGAGCTCAACGAAGTGAAACAAATCGTTTGGGAACGAAATTGGGGGTGATACGGCTAAGAACAGAACCGGCGACATCTTTGAATATTGGAGCTTGGGTTCGACTACTTGGAGGTGAGGATTTCCGAAATTTATTCCACATTTATGCTTAGAATGGACGTAGAATGCTTCCTGTATGATCAATTAAATGAATTAAGGTGAAATGAGATAGAACCCGAATGAAGACCCGTCGGGTGTTCATGTTGAGTCGTGAACTTTGGGGCATGGTTTCACGAAATTGAATGCATAGACCTGTAATCCATATTGATTTGAGGCTAATGAGTGAAAGAAACTGTAAAATTGAGTTCGAATTGGTGAAGAACTAATCGGGTCTGATCGCGGGTCGTAGGATCCGTTTATCAGAAAAACGGGTAGAGAAGGGCACTGTAGCAACACTGTAGCACGGCGCGTGGACTCACGCGCAGCCGCTTACGGCGGCGCGTGAGGGCGCGTGGCACGTTTTCTGAGGAAAGTTTCAACAGGTGTTTTACTCCTTGTAATGTAACGGACATTTTAAAATTGGTTTCAAGTCAATCGGACACCGTCTCGATAATGTTTCGAGGGTCCGAAGGTTTAAGTTACGTATTTAATTAATATTAAATTCCCGAAAAATGATGAGAAAATTATATGATGTAACTTGACTTGTTAGTAACCTTAAATAATGATTATGAACAGGATTCGAGATTCTGAGCAAGTGTCGGAAATTACGGAAACGCTTGCAGCGCGGGAAACGAGCAATCGGACGCTGTGTGAGTGGACGTTTGTTTTATAACTTGATATGCATGCATAGTTAAATGTTTTACATGATTGATTGCATGATTTGGTTTTCAATGATGTCATGATTTGTTTGGATGATTATTTATGATTTAATGATTATTTTAATCGGTAATTCGGGCACGTTTTACGAGAAATGTGTAAATGATATTTTGGACTAGGCCCGGAGTCAAAATGATTTCAAAATGATTTCAAAATGGATATTTTAATGAATTAATGAGTTAAGAATGATTTCTGGATTATTATGATGTTTTCTATGTGATTTTACGGATTTACGTGTAAAGGATATTTGGGCTTAAGTCCCGGTTGGTAATGATTTGACTTGGATTGAGTCATGGATTGATTGACATGTTTTGGGATATGATCCCGGATGGTTTTCCTTGTGATTGTGATTGTGACTGTGAATGCCCAGACGGTCGGAGCTAGGGGATTACCTAGTTGGCCGGTGCTTGGGGATGTGATGGTATGATTGTGAGTTCTTATGGTAAGCCAACTTCTCGGATGCGACTGAGCCTGGATGTACCACTCGGATGTGTCTGAGCCTGGGGATGTGTTCGCCCAGATGTGACTGAGCCCGAGGGTTGAGCCTAGATGTGTCTGATCCCGAGAGTGTGGCTGGATGTTGGCCTACGCGTAGTGCAGATGTGACAGTGTGATGGTTTGTGCACTTGTGAATAGTGTGGATTGATTGATTGATTGATTGAGTGGTGACCTTGTGCAGAGTACTGTTTGATGTTGCGTATTGGTATTGAGTACCAGTTTTGGTCCGTGTGGCCAGGTGACTATGTTTTCATGTGTTTGGCCTGAGAGCCGGAAGTTTGACTTATTATATGGTTTGGCTAAAAGCCAGTATTTGTGTTTCATCTGTTTTCCTATGCATGCATGATTTGTAAAACTGGAGGGTAAATGATGTCTTTTCAAATGTGTTTTAACGAATATAGTTTTGTCCACTCACACCTTTGTTTTTGATGACCCTCCAGGCCGTGGCACAACGTTCGGGGCTGATCTCGAGGCGGAGGCATGAGCAGAAATCAGTGCAGTTATCCCTGGTCTGACAGGTGCTGAAGGGTACTTTCGGGATTTCAGTTGACTTGTCAGACGGGAGCAGGACCGGGCACGGTTATCGAGGTCCAGTTGGGACGGGTCCTGTCAAAAAGTGAGACACAAATTCCAATTACAAAACATATTGAAATATGCTTACGCCAAAAATTAGTTAATTTCAAAAATCTGATCTAACCTTTCACATTTATTGTACGTACTGATATATCACTTACGCCAAAAATTAGTTAATTTCAAAATCCCGAGACTAAGTAACGGTGCGACACAATTCAACGGTTACAAAAAAAAATTATGATGATCAGATGATTATAACTCCTTAAAATCTACAGATTTGGACGGGTAAGATCTAGGAACATAAAACTATAAAGTGAACGATCTGATCTTTAAAACTCTATCATTTTAATATCCGTATAATCAAAACTTCAAAAAACGTCTAGAAATATGCTTATAGTGTTTTTAAATATGTTGATTAATAATATGATTTTACGATTTTAAATAATTTTCAAAATCAATCAGCTGATCTAACCATTCACATTTATTATACTCATAAATCACTTATGCCAAAAAATCATCGAACACATTTTGGCCTAATGCTAATAAATATTTCCTTAAAACACTCAACCATATACTTACAGTTTTCAAAGTGTTTGATGAATATAATGATTTTAAACAACTTTTGAAATCAATCGACCTATCTAACCATTCACTTTTATTATATGTATTCATAGATCACTTACGCAAAAAACTAGCCAATTTCAAAATTCTAGGACTAAGTAACAGTGAGACACAATTTTGCGGTTACAAAACGTATTGAAATATGCTTATGCAAAAAATTAGTTAATTTCAAAAATATGATCTAACTGTTTACATTTATTATACATACTCATATATCACTTACGTTAAAAATTAGTTAATTTCAAAATTCCGAGACTAAATAATGATGCGACACAGCTCAACATTTACATAAAGTTTTATGACGATTAGACGACTTTTGCTCCTTAAAATTTGGAGATTTTGGATGGGTAAGATCTAGGAACAGAAAACTATAAAGTGAACGGTTCAATCTTAAAAACTCTATCATTTTAATATCGGTAGAATCAAAACTTAAAAAAAAACGTATCGAAATATGCTTAAAGTGTTTTGAAGTATGTTGATTAATAAGTGGATTTTACGATTTTAAATAATTTTTATAATCAATCGACCGATCTAACCGTTCACATTTGTTATATGTACTCATAGATCACTTACGTTAAAAGTTAGTTAATTTCAAAATTCCGAGACTAAGTAATGGTGCAACACAACTCAACATTTACATAAAGTTTTATGACGATCGGACGACTTTAACTCCTTAAAATTTGCAGATTTTGGATGGGTAAGATCTAGGAGTATAAAACCATAAAGTGAACGGTCCGATCTTAAAAATTCTATCATTTAGATATCAGTAGAATTAAAACTTAGAAAAACTTACATAAATTTGTTTAAAGTGTTTGAAGTGTGTTGATTAATAAGATGATTTTATGATTTTAAATAACTCTTTGAAATCAATCGACCGATCTAACCAATCACATCTATTATATGTACTCATAGATCGCCATCTCCAGAAATTAGCCAATTTCAAATTTCTGATACTAAATAACAGTACCTCGATTCAACGAATTGATGATCAGAAGACTTTAATTCCTCAAAATCTAGAGATTTTCAATGGGTAAGGTCTAGGCACATAAAACAAGACATGAACGGTCCTGATCGTAAAAATTTGATAGTTTGAGTATCGATTAAGCTAAAACTTTGGAATACTTAATAAATTATATTTCGGCCAAAATGGGTTTGAGGATGCTTTCTGATTTTTTTTTATGAATAAAAATGCTAATTTCAATATATACGAACGAAGGGAACTTTTCGAGAAACGTCTCCGGAACGTCTCGAGAAATGATGAATTTGAGTGATGACTGATGAATGAATATTAATGAAAAAAATGATGGATAATGGATGAAACAGGAGAGGACGATGGCGAAGACAACCGGTTCCAATTTTCTCCCCGGTTTACACAATTTTTGCTCCTACCTATTTGTATTTTAATAATTTCACTTATTTCACAGCCGTTGGATGTTGGTTTAATAGATCCAACAGTGGAGGACTGCGCTGCACATAGTCTGACGCCGTGTGGTAGAATTTCTGCAGAATATGACACCACACACTCTATTTTTGATGTCGTTTAGAATCTTTCCTAGAAACATTCCCGGGTGAAAAATGCAAAACACGTCCATGCAATTGATTCGCCACTCATTTCCCAGTTCTTCAACACATTTAAAAGCTGGAAATGGCTTCGATGGGTGTCAAGACTATCAGTCTACTACCAATTTCCCAGTTCTCCAACTTGAATAAAAAATGACATCAGCATCCACCAATTTCCACCACCCAAACCCCAAACTCTTCGCCTACCGCTCACGTAGGCTACAATCTCTCAGCCCATATCTTCTTCTCTGATATTTCCCTTCCCAAAATTGGGTTTCTGTGGTGGGTTTGTCCCCAAGAGAGCTGTTTCAGTGAAGAATAGAGTAATGGGTCCCAAGTCCATGGTTGAGCTGATAAAAATGTTGCCTCTTAGGAACTCTAATGATGAAGAAGATCAAGGCCTTGGAGTGCTTCAGCATGATGATTTTGCTGATGGGCCTTCAGAATTGAGCACTTTAGTTCCGAGTAATGGGTGGGAATCTACACGGTTGGTTTGTGTTTTCTCAGCATTCTCAACTTTTTTTGCTTCTAATTTTTCCCTTTCTTTTCTAAATTGATTTTGAGTTGGTTTGGTTTGTTTTGGATGCAAAGCAAATGGATTTTAGCAGGGCCTTTTGCTGTTGTGATTCTATGGAGGCATGATGCTGAAGCCGTGTGGCCTGCAATGGGGGCTGTTGCAAATAGCATGCTATCGGTCACACTAAAAAGGATACTGAACCAAGAGAGACATGTTGCCTCCTTGAGATCTGAGCCTGAAATGCCTTCTTCCCATGCTCAGTCTATCTTCTACATTGTTATGTTTACCATTTGGTCAAGTAATCTCTCAATTCTCTTGAATTTAAGACCACTTACCAAATGAAAATGGCTTGGACTTGGAGATAATGCGCTTCTCTGTTAACTGAATTCTTTAGGAGTTTAGGTTGAAATTCAATGGATGCTTGCAAGATATATATACTTATTACTTTACTGTGGTCATGCATATTGCCGCAGGGAGGGTTTTAATCTTGATATACACCGTTCGTCCATTCCTAGATGGCTCAAGTTTTCGGGATCAGTTGGTAGTCTAACATAGATTTATTTTCTGCATAATCTTATTGGGAAGGATACTAAGACTACTATAGTACTGCTATGAACTTCCAAATTTTTGGACTCTACTTAGAGAAGTATTTGGAGGTTTCTAATTACTAAGGGCTTGTTTGGTGAGTAAAATTGGATTGGATTGGATTTGATAATTCATCAAATTCAATGTATTTTAAATATGAAAATGGAAGTGTTTTTGTTGTAAGGGGACTAGAGAGAATAGACATGGAAGAAAACTTATTCAATCTAATCCTATTAATCCTCCTATAATGAAATTGCATCCATCTTTACATTCAAGACGCATGAAATTTGAAGAGTCGTCTAATCCAATCCAATCTAACCGCCCCTCACTAAACGTGGCCTAAGATTACTATAGTTATGCTGTCAAATAGATTGTAAATATAGTTTTGGAGCAAATCCATTTCTTTGAAACACTAAAGCCAAACCGGAAGTTTTCAATCAATCCTGTCTCTTCTTGTTGTGATGAGAAATAAGATTTTTGTTACTAGCATGCAGTTTTCTTGTTCTTGTTAGACAACCATATTTGCTCATCCATTATTGTTGCCTGTGCTATTGCAGTTGTGGAATGGCTGGGGATAAACGAGATTACTATGACTGTTGGAGCGTTTGCCTTAGCATTTGGTACATATCTGGTAAGTATTCAATTCGATCTCGCTCCGCTTTCAGACATTCAGTTCAATGATGCTCTGAAGTTTGGCTTATATATATTCAAGTCTTAAAGTCCTCCAGTTATTTAAGGGTTGCTTATTCATCTCTTATTTTATTTTTCCCAAATGATTGTTGGTGCCACATTAGGAACCCTCTTCTGCTTTTTCTGGTTCTAGTCATGGAATGCTTTCGTGCAGAAAGCATTCGTTTCCTCTTTGTGGGTTCAAATAGTTGCCGCCTTGGGCCTACTGGATTTTGCCTCAGATTTGTTGTACATGTAATTCTTCATTGGTTTAGAGATGAATGTTGAACTATGTACATTGACAATGACAGATCAATAGTAATGCGTTTCATTTTCTTGGGAATTCAGTTGTTTACACTTCAACATCACTTAATGATAAACCCATTTCCTGAATCTCCGACTTTGAAGCTAGAACTTCCAACACACTGTATATCTCATCACCTTCCAGATGAGACCTATCTCCGGCAACAAACACAGAATACCTGTCCTTAGAGCTTGATCAAAGACCATCCTGGTCCTTTAATCACGCCCTTAGATCTCATCAATTTCCTTACGTCTGCTGCTTCCCTCCACTTTCCTTTGGCGGTGTACATATTAGCCAGGGTAATGTGAGTCCCTGCAGAATTTGGATCCAATTTCAAAATCTCATCTGCAGCACGACTTCCACACTCAACATCGCCGTAAAGCCTACATGCCCTAAGCAGAGTAGACCAAACAACATCGTCTTGTTGAAATGGCATGCATGTGATCATGTCCTTTGCCTCTCTTAACCGCCCTTCCCGACATAGAAGATCAATCATGCAACCATAGTGTTCTTTCGTAGGCTGAATATGAAAGTCCTTGTTCATTGAATTGAAGTAGTGGAAACCAAGATCAACCAGTCCATATGGCAACAAGCAGCAAGAACACCTATGAATGTCACCGAATCTGGCTTCAGAACAACCCTAGGAATCCTCTCAAACAGATCAATGGCTTCTCGGTAGAACCCATGTTTAGCGTACCCATTGATCATCGCAGTCTATGAGATAATGTCATCATGTTCAGCCACATCAAAGATTTTTGCAGCTTCTTTGATGCTTCCACACTTCGAATACATATTGACAAGTGCACTTTGTACCATTTATGTCCAATCTAAGCCAACAGACAGGACATGAACATGTAGTTGCATCCCTTGCTCAAGCATTGCCATGCTTCCACAAACACTCAATATGCTCGCAAGAGCAAACTTATTTGGTTTCGTCCCCTCTCTTCTCATTGATAACAAGTACTGAAACGCTTCTTTCCCATAACCTCCTTGAGAATACCCAACAATGACAGTGCTCCATGGCACAATATCTTTTCTTCCTGTCTCATAAAACACGATAGAAGCCGAAGCCAAATGCGAGTATTTGGAATACATTGTCATAATAGAATTTCCCACGGACAAAGAAGCAAAAAGACCCAAGTGTAAAACCCGAGTGTGCAATTGTTCACCCCATTCAAATCTAGCAAGATTGGCAGATCCAGAGATAACAGCTACATAAGTATATTCATTAGGACTCACCCCACATTCCTGAATTCTCACAAAAGCTTTGATTGCACGGTCTTCCTGACCAGCCCAGACATATGTTGTGATGATTGATATCCACGAAACAACATCATGTGTCATCTTTAGAAATAACTGTAAGCCATAGTCTAATTTGCCGCATTTGTTGTACATGGTAGCAAGTGAATTAGCTACAAATGAGTACTCATCAAACCCTTTCTTCATTGTCTGTGTGTGAACTTCTCTTCCATACTTCAAACAACCCAAATCAGCGCACGCCTTCAATGCGATTGCAAATGCATATGAATCATATTGCACCTTTGATCTCCACATTGCAGAGAAGTACTCTAACCCCTTCACATTGTAACCGACATGAACAAGCCCGGTTATAATGGTAGTCCATTACACCACATTTCTTATCGACATTTCATTAAATGCTCTACGGCCTAGGTCAATCTTATCGAGCTACATGTACAGGTCGAGAAAAGCACTGCCCACAAAGATTGAATTCACAAAACCTGATTTTATCGAGTACCCATGTACTAGCTCCCCATAAGACATGTTCAAACTAAGTCCACAAGCCTTGAGCGCAACAATAAGAGAAAAGGGGTCCATGCACAGTCCAGGCTGAACCCACATGCTTGAAAGCAAAGCTAATGCTTCAGAGGCATCAGAGACACTAACATAGCTGGAAATCATATTGGTCCATGAAATCACATCTCTATGAGGCATTCTATCGAACAGCTTCCGAGCATCACCAACACTGCCGACTTTCACTAGCTGCTTCAATTGGGCGTTGAGTTGAAGCATATCTACATGATTACCCAACTGCGTTCCCTGCTCCAGCTGGTCTGGTTTCACCTCTAAAGCCAGAAATTTTTTGCATTTTGTGTAAGCGATGGCTGAAGTTGTAAATATACTTCGAATATGGGGTCTAATTGATAAAGTCATGTTCTGTCTTTAGCTACAAACATAAGACCATGTTCTGTTAGATACTTGGAAGTGAAATGCCTTTGTTATGTCATTTTGTCTAATGACCAATCTAATAAGATTGATTATGGTCACCTTTACAATCAAATGAGGTCTTTAAAAAGTCGAATGATGTAACTAATTTTCATATTATTGATTATAGCTGGATATTCAGATTCGGGGCCACCGGGGAGACGATTGTAACCACTGAAATTGAGGCTATATACCGAGGGTTGCTTCAACTACAGTGGCTGGGGATTAGAGATGTGATAGTGCAAACGGACTGGGTGAAAACTATCAGCGCTAATAAGTCATCTTACGGGCTATGGACACCGATTAGTTTGGTGGCTCAGGTGGTTGTGACTCTATTCGAATCCATTGGGATTCCTCTAGGTCTGTTGGTGGCGGTCTCTTGCACGGAAAACGTGGTGGCCCACAACTTAGCTCAGGACGACAAGGGTTCTTAAGAGGGCAATGGTTCTCAGGTGAGAACGGGTTGGGGTCCTATGTTTCCACCTTGTCTATCTTAACTTTTAGTGAGGGGGTACCTTTCTGTTGTGCTGTTGTTTGTTTGGTTTTGTTGGGAGGGTACTATTTTTTCCTCATCAGATTTTCCCCAGATTAGCTAAGTTTTATGATGAGAGTTTTAACGAGACCCCCGCATACCGTCTGTGGTGCACCCAATGAGAGTCTTTGTCCTACATCCCATATTATTAATGATGAACGAAAGGATGCAAGAAGGTCAAGAAACAGACCTTGCAGAGTTGCAGCCATGGCCGAGCACCTAGAACTTGGACCACGATCTTAAGGTAAGTATTTCAAAGTTTTGATGCCATAGATCTCTTTCTGGGCTTGATTAGGTGAGGATAGACATTTATATCGCAGAAAAGAGACGTGAAAAACTAGATTTATAACCGTGTCATAGGAGTTGGGTCGGGCGACCCGGTTTGCAGGAAACCGGGTCTGCTCGAGCTTGAAGACAGTGAACAATAGGCGTGTGGCTCCCACACGCAGCAACTTCAAGTGGCGTGTGGGGGCCCATGAGGGGGAATTTCTGGTTAGTGTCAACATGGTTTTTAATGTATTCGATGTTAAGAATTCAACAGTACGATTTTCGAGGTGATCGAACATCGTCTCCGAGCAGTTTTAACTGTCTGAAAATTTAGGATCCGTTTTAATTCATTTGAAAATCCCGAAAAATTATGGGATTAAATAGTAACTTAATTGAGGTGATTAGTAACCTTTAGAAATGAGTTTTGACAAGAGGTGTTATTTCGGAATTTAAGGAAATGCATGCCATGCAGATCTACTGTGCATACGGTATGTGTAAGTGGACTTTCTTTTCCCTAAATCCTATGGATGCATATCTAGATGATTTTACATGATTTATTATATGAATTCCTTGATGGTTATTTAAGCAAGATTTTTAAGCATTTTTTGTGAATTTACGGTAATTACAATTTGGCACGTTTCACGAGGAAGTTGGTATATTGTGTTCTGATTTATTACTGAGTTTTGGAAAATGGTTTTATACTCGATTTGATTTGCTTATATGAATTTGTTGTTATTTGCTGGATTGGGAAATTTATATGATTTTAAGGAATATTTTAATAGCACGTTTTACGAGATTTTGATATAATGAATGTTTTGGGCTTAGGCTCAGGTTCTTAGGTTTGGTTTTGGGTTCTGAATATTAGTTCTGAATATGGAATGGATATATGATATGGTTATGTGACTACTGATTATGTGTGGTGATTGGATATATGTGGTTGTGTATGATGGGACGACCCTCCTCGGATTACTGCGTTACATTCAGATGAAGTATCCCTAAATGGCCACTCAGACATCAAGATGGGCTCTGTAGTTTCTGAGTGGTTATATGTTATGATACTTGGACTAGTACACAGACGTACAAGGCCAGGCTCTGTTTTCCTGGGATTGGTCCACACCTAGACATCTAGAGCTAGGCTCTGTTTCCCTGGGTGATACCCGGAGGTCTAGAGCTGGGCTCTGTTTTCCCGGGCACTCAGACGTCCAGTGTAACGACCCGTCTCGGATATTGGGATTAGATTAGTGATTAATGACGGATTAGTGACGGTAATCGGTGATTAGTTGGGTGATTTCGGACGAACGGTGCGAAATGACGGTTTTGCCCTTGGAATGGGCGAAACATTGACTTTTAGTTCGGATAGTTGAACTGATGTTGGTCGATGTTTGTGACGTAGTTCGGAATGTCATGAGTCCGTAGACAGGTGGCACGTCCGATTTCGATATTCGAGGAAGAAGTTATGTTGTTCGGAAGTTCATAGATATTTTTGTAAAGACCCGTCCCAAAAATGGGGATTAGATTAGTGGTTAATGACGGATTAGTGAAGTAATCGGTGATTAGTTGGGTACTCTCGGACGGACAGTGCGAAATGACGATTTTACCCTTGGAATGGGCGAAACATGGACTTTTCATTTGGGCGGTCAAATAGACTTTGACCGATGATTGTGACGTAGTTCGGGACATCACGAGTTCATAGACAGGTGGCACGTCCGATTCCGACATTCGAGGAAGAAGTTATAACGTTCACAAGTTTGGGGGTATTTTGGTAAATTGGTTGAAAAGGGGCAAATGGTTGAATTTTTATACAACAAGCTATTTTCACATATTTCGAGGACCGTTAGGTAGGCCTTGATTCCCTGAGTACAACGACAGGCGGCACGCCGTCATCGAATGTCGGACGATTTAGTTATGAAGCTAAATGCGTGAAGGGAAAAATGGTAATTTGGACGTTAGGGATACAATGGTCTTTTGGTAACCTTGAATTGTGTGAGCAATTGGATGAGGACATCTATCCCTACTGTATTGGATATTTCACCAGGAATTTGGGAGATGGGGAAATGTCGGCCGCTTCTGGTTGGTTCCAACCATCTCTCACACTTTTGATCTATTTAAATGGGGTTGTGACTGATTTAAATAGGGCTGTAGTCGTGCATTTTGGTTCAGTGGTGTGAGTCGTGTGTGAGCAGTTCTGGTTGTGTGCGTCTGAGTGAAAACCAGAGAAATTATGGGTGGAGAGTGAAGAAGAAGGGAGAAGACAGTGAGGAGGAAAATGGAAGAAACAGAAACAGAGGGGATTAAAGGACTTAGTCGACATGGGAAGTTCTCTGATGTCTGTGCTCTGTGTCCAGGTGGGTGAGTCGATTAGAGTGTGATTGTGTGAGAGGAGAAACAAGTGAGTGTGTCTGAGTCGAGTGGGTAGTGTGTGAGCGTGAGAAGACAGAGGTGGAGAGAAAACTGTGACAATTTTCGTGAAACTCCTTACGTACAAACCTCTGTGCCCTTCATTTGTTGGCGGTGATTAGTAAGCAAAAGGGAACTAGGACGACATAAAGAGTTCGGTGGAGGCCACGACGGAAGGCTATAGGAAAGGTGAGCCATTCTCTGCTAAACTCTGTTTCCTCTGTCCCTGTTCAAAACTGGTAACTTGGGACTTGATGGTTATTGAGCAGTTTGATGGGTCAGTGGTGTTTTTGGAAGTTGAGACGAGCTCAGAGGATGTGAAACCGTGGCCAGAGGACGACGGTGGTAACTGGGAACCGAGGAGGAATATTTCGGATTTTTTTTTTCAAATCGGGAAGGTAATCATCTAGCCTAGTTTTATGTTTTTAATTATCTAGATCAATCACAGATGCTTGGACGAACCTAAGGTGAGAAATAGGATCGAATTGGACTAGAAACGAAGGAAAACCGTGTGCGCCGATCCAGTTGAATCGGCTGGTCTGAACCGGTCTGGATCGGGTCAACACAAGGTTGAAGACAATGAATAGTGTGGCGCGTGGGGGCGCGTGGAGCCTAGTCTGGGGAAGTGGTCAACACGACTTTTAAATTGTTCGATGTAACGAACATTTTGGCACTGGTTTCGAGTCGATCAGACATTGTCTCGATATGTTTTGGGTTGTCCGAAGGTTTTAGGGCTCGTTTAAAAATAGTTAAAAATTTGGAAAAATTACGAGGCTTTAGTATAACCTTTATGAAGTAGTTAGTGACCTTATTATGGGATTTGGACAGGTTCAAGATAGCCGATGATAGTTGATTAGCCGGGAAACGACGTAATGCACGCGTATCGAGGCAGCGACGTAAATGGTCTGTGAGTGGATTTTGTTTTCTAACTTATAATGCATGCATAATGTTTTATATTCTTTCTATATGTGATTTCTATGTATATGATTTGGTCTTGGTGATTTACAATTTTGCACTTATTTCGAGATATTTACGAAATTGCACGTTTTACGAGATAAGGTTTTCTGCTATGGTTTGATGATGGTTTTGATGATTTGATTTTTGGATTTGAAATATGATTTGATTTTAATGAATGATAATGGATTTTGGAAAAGTGATTTCAGGGTTGAGGCCCAGTTCATAAAAAGGGATTTCGATAAAAGTGATTTCGAGTTTTGGAATCGGATTTCGGAAAAATGATTCGGTTTTGGAACTTGAAAGTGAATTTTTGGATTTGGGTTCGGAATGATTGTTCCGGATGCTAGCTTACCGAATGGTGGTTTCAGATTCGAATTTGGAAATAGATTATGGATATAATTTCCAGATGCTGGATTTGGATTCGGGATGATGATTTCGGATTCGGTTTGGAATTCGAAATGGTGATTTCAAATTCGGATTGGGACATGGATTTGGAAACGGTTTTAGAATGGTTTTGGATTGTATTTGCTGGATCTGGTTATTGGGTTTAAAGACCCGGATATGATATGTGACGGGGGCGGGCCCAGATTGAGTTTAAAGACTCGGGACTTTAAAAACTCGGATATTGTGATTTCCCCCGTAGGCCTGAGTTTAAAGACTCGTGAATTTAAAGACTCAGATTACTATTGAGTTTAAAGACTCAGATTACTATTGAGTTTAAAGACTCGGATAGATCCAGTAGGTTCGATTGTTGGCAATGAATTTTAAATGGCTTTCAAATGTGTTTTGGATTTCGATGATAACTTGATGTTTTTCAAATAATGGTTTTCCGATGTTTTGGGCTATGCCCGGGATGATATGGATTTCGATGGTTTTGGGCTGAGGTCCGGGATTTGAGAAGATGAAATGACTGCTAGCTTTTGGTTTTATGAATGGTTATAATAACTTGAATTTGAAATGGTTTTACGACATGAGTTTTATATGCATGCATTGGTTTTTAAACAGAGGGTATAAATGTCTTTCTGATACACTATTTTCTAAACTTATCCTTTATTTTTGTCCTCTCACAGTCTTTTATGTTTTCAATACCTTCCAGGTTTGATGCGGTATAGGCTGTTGTTAGAGAGACAGAGAGATCACACAAGCGATCCACAGTAGATTTTGCGCGATCTGGGAAGTTCGAAAAATTTTGAACGGTTCGCTTAGGAATCCCTTGTCCGGCTTACGTGTTACGTGAAGGATGGACGTCGGTTTAGCCTTCATGTCGCACGTAAGTTAGGCGGGAGCATGGCTTAGCCCTTAGTCCGGGGGGATTGGGGGTAGGTCGTGTCAATTTTGGTAATTTGGCGGAAAAGGGGCATATTGTTGGTTTTTTATACGAAAACTATTTTTCACGTAATTCGAGGACCGCTAGGTAGGTCTCGATTCCCTGAGTACAACAACAGGCGGCACGCTATTATTGGACGTCGATTGGTTCGGGTTTTGGTCTAAAAGTGCAAAGGGCAAAATGGTAATTTTTGAAGGAAATGGTATTTTGGTCCTTTTGTTGCCTGGAGATTTGTGCTAGTGAGTATGTGACACTTGACTGCCTTGGGATAGTTGCCTAATCAGATTGGGACACTTGTCCCTCATTGGATAGTCATGGAACCCTCCCCCACTGTCTCAATTGTTTTTAAAAAAGGGATGATATTTGTGCACGATTTTTGGAAAGAAAACACAGAAAACAGGGACAGAGTGTGATCGTGCGAACCAATCCCATTAAACAGAGGACGGCCACCGTGGACGGTGGCCCGGGAACTATGGAAAACAGAGTATAGCGTGAGGCTGTGAACCCAACTTCTTCAAGCACCTGTAAACCTCATCATTTGCATATGGATTGTGAAGGGAAGATGGAGAGGAAGTCGAGTAGGTGCTGGTGGTGGCCACGGCAAAGCAAGGCGGCGTCGGTAGGGTAAGTTTGTCGTGGAAATCATGAGAATTCAAATATGGTAATCTTAGTTGTACATGTTCATAATCACATTCATTGATTGGATGAGGTTCTGGAGGTTTTAAGGGATTGGTTGAGCTTGAAAACAAGGAACTTGGAGGCCGGGATCGTGCAGGTACGATGGTCGAAGGTTGGCCGGTCTGTTCTTGATCGGGAAGGTAAACTTCTGGACCTAGACATCATATTTTAAGGTTATAGATCGAGTCTATAGGATGGGACGAAGCAAAGGGTTGAAACAGAATCAAAAACTGGTTGGAAATGGCTGAAAACTGTGAACGTCGATTCGAGTCTGGACCGGGTCGGTCTAGACCGGTCTGAACTAGTTTATTAAGGTTGACGACGATGAACAGTAATCGCACGTGGAACCCACTCGTAGCCCCTTTGGGTGGCGCGTGAGGGCACCTGGGATCTCTGATGGGGAAGTGTTCAACACGACTTTTAAAGTATTCGATGTAACGAACATTTTAGGATTGGTTTCGAGTCGATCGGACATCGTTTCGATATGTTTCAGGATGTTTGAAGGTTTTAAGGCTCGTTTAAAAATAGTTAAAATTTGGAAAAATTACGGGACTTTAGTATAAACATTGTGAAGTAGTTAGTGACCTTATTATGGGATTTGGATAGGTTCGGGAAGTCCGGTGATAGAGGATTAGCTGGGAAAGACGTAAGTGCACGCGTATTGAGGCATCAACGTAAACGGTCTGTGAGTGGACTTTGCTTTCTAACTTATGATGCATACATAAATGTGTTTATATGTTTTCTATACGTGATTTTTATGATTATGATTGTGATACCTATACTTTCTGATTCGCACGTATTTCGAGATATTTGATGTATTTGCACATTTTACGAGATTCTGTCTTGAATTGTGATTTGATAATCAACGATTTTGGGCTGAGGCTCTGGATTTGAGGAACGAGATTTGATTAAAAAAATGATTTCGGGTCTTTCATAAACGGTTCTAGTATCTTGAAAATGGAATGGTTTTATGAAACGATTTTCTGACTATGGACTTGAAATGATTTTCCAATGCATGCATTGGTTTTGCGTGAACGGTATAAATGTCTTTCTTATGAAATGTTTATTGAACTTATTATTTATTTTTGTCCACTCACAGTCTTTTATGTTTTCGATACCCTCTAGGCTGATGTGGTACGGGCTGTTGTTAGAGAGACAGTGACATCACACACGAGATCCTTAGTGAGTTCTGCGCACTCTGGGACATCTGAAGGTGGTTTTGGTACATTGTCCTGGTATCCCTTGTCCATCTTACGTGTTACATGGAGGCTGGACTACGGTTTAGCCTTCGTGTCACACGTAGGTTAGACGGGAGCATGACTTATCCTTTAATCTCGGGGGATTGAGGGTGGGTCATGTCAAATTTTTATCAGAGCTGGATTTGAGCGCTCTGCGCTAGGTTTGACTTCCAGAGAAAGTGGTTTGTCGATTAGCGTGTTGTAATGTTGTTGTGGATGTGATGTCTTGACGCGGAACAACCCGTCATCAACCTGGACACGTGAGTGATAGCGAGAAATAGTACGTTAGTTAGTGGCTTAGTTTAGCACGAGATCACTAGTGACGGAATGCTGGTCGCCTGATACGTGATGGGCTGTGATGTTTGTCGGCTTAGGGCTGGAATGGTTGGCGTGTTTGGCGTTAGATATACTTGAGAGTTGGACCTGAGGGTCGGATGTATGCAGAGTGGTACCCGGATGGTAACCAGTGAGTTAGATATAAGAGCTACGATTGATGGTTGGCTGGTTGGCATGTGGGGCCCGATGATAGCCTGTTGAGCCGGATAGTACTCGTGGGCCGATTGGGCTGGATGGATATTGGATGGCGATCGGAAGACAATAGTATGGAATTGTGACCACTTGGTCAGATCGGTTGAGATTGGACTTGTGCGGCTACGAGTAGCCGGATGCCTCGAGTTGCGAATGTGAGGAACCTGCTATCACTTGAGCTGAGCGATTCCCCCTAGCGACGGTTACTAGTTGACGATTGTGAGTACCTTAGTGAGAAACCTCATAATAAGTGCTTAGTCTGGATAACGTGAGTTGGGGTTTGTAGTTGTCGTGACTTGGATCGACGATTTGACCAGACTGGAGTTTGTGCTACTGGGTGGAGCTGAGGTTATGGACGCTCTGGCGGATGACCCTAACTGGGTCAATGTGACTGTGATGCTTAGTTAAGCATGGGTTGCTCAGAGTTATGGAATGTAAGGAAGGTCAGTTTCCTCGACCCGAGCGTAGATTGAGGGTTTGGGCTCGGTATGAATGGAAATTCGGGAGTAACGTGCTGTGAGCCCTAGATCGGAGATGATGTGCCACGAGTTGGGATGCTTGTGAATGGTAGGATGGGAACATCGTGAGATGAGGTTGTGGCCAGTCGTGAGGTATTGATGTCTGGTAGGAACCACTAATCAAGTTGGGATATGTGATGACCATTGGCAGGTCATGTTTCAGTACAAATGGTTAGGATGCCGTTAGTTTGATCTGAGTAGCGCAGCAGAAACACGGTGGACCTAGGCTTTTATTTGGAGTGGGCTAGGTTGGTATGGTCGGGTTTGACTCTCCGTGAGGTTGGTTTTCGTGGACACCTCGGAATGTGACGAATGAGTCAGCTTATGTGTCAGATGAGTCCCAAGGTAGGGAATGGTGATTCCTAGGCCAGTGCTTGATGGTTGACGATTCCGAGGGTAAGAATTGCTAATTGAGGATCCCAAAAGATGGGGATTGATATATTTATGGTGCTCGGAAGTTGAACCTTGGAAAGGTTGGTACGTGAGAATCAGGATACGTGATGACTGACATCCTTTTGGATGTGCATAAATGGTGATAACCGACAGGCGAGTTGGCCGGTAAGTTGGCTTGGTTACGGACACGTGGTTGTGATCCGTAGGAGTTGTGGATTTTCGAAGTGTAGTAGAGGAGTTGACGTTGGACGGTTAGTCCGGTGGTGGTATACTTGTTGGGGATGAAATCCCATGGTTGGAAAGTGGATACTCTGGAGTCGATTTGGGGACTCAGTGAAGGAACTTCAGGAGTTTCGAATCCCCTTAATCGTGGACACGTATGGGTGTGTTCAGGCGTAGAGAGAGTACTTGGTGACACCATGTTTGGCATGTGTGGCGAGTGTCATAGGATTGTGCTAAGTTGGATTAAGGTAGGATGAATTGTGATGTTTTGGTTGTGGACCTTTGTGAGTTCTGTAGTATGATGATGAAAGAATGATGATAAGGCAGAATGATAAGGAGTGATTATAACTGATCGATATGAGGTAATTGAAGAGAACCCACAATCTAGACGTGTCTTGAGACGTGTGGTAGTCTTGAGCGTTCTTATCCGATGCGGTGGTCTGATCATTTGTGGGAATTGAAGGCAAAGCAATGAGACAGTAAGTGGGATCCAGTTAAGAGTGAGTGGATTGGGGTTGGATCGTTTTGGCTCAGGATTGAGTTATGGTGAATCAGGAGAATCATATGCAAGACAAAGCTTGGATATGTTCGTAAGATGACAAGATAGAGGTTGGATATGTTGGACATGCAAATGAGGATATTGCTCTATCTTGTAGGAGCGAAGGTGGCTGGATATCTTAACCATCTTGGAGTTGTGCAAGATGCGTGTGGTCTGTTTTGCATAGGTATAGGTATTTGGACATGGATCTGGTGCTGGGTTTGCCCTATGTACGACGGTGAGATGTGATTGAATTAGATGCTTTGGTTGTTGGTCGGGAGACCTAGGAGACTTGAATGGATTTGAATCGGTATTCCTCGGAAAACGTGTTGGGCCTGAGTATTGGTCTAGTATTGGTTGGAGCGATGGACTTATGGGTGCATTAAAGCTCGGCTGATGCCGATGTGTTTGGTAGAGATCCGTGGTATGACATTGGAAGTGCTTTTGAGTTTCAAGTCTCGATGCTTGAGATCTAGCAGATTTATTGATTTAATTTTCTATTGATTTTCTTGTGGTTTTCAGATGGTTTGGACAGTGGCCCGGATGTTTTGGATATGTGGATTTTGGGCTGAGTTCCCGTACAGGTCGTGTCATCCAGAGCAGGGCTCTGTTTTCCCGAGTGATATTGGCGTACCAATAGTACATATTTGGTATGATGATTTGGTTTGTAGGTATCGAGGATGGGTCAGTCGATATGATTGGTTGATTCGGTATACATATGGATTCCATATGAAAGGTTGAATGTGTCTGATATGGTTATGTTGGCATGGTTACATTTGTGTTGGCATATTGATATGGCTAGTTTACTATTCTTTTTGAGTTTGTGCATTGGCCTGGTCGTATTTACATCGGTTGTATCACCCCGGACCTTCGAAAAAATAGAAATGACCATTTTTCCCTAAGAATTCAAATTGTTGACTTTTTGATTGGGATAAATTTTGGGAATACAGTTATGTAGGTCTCGAGATCCTGAGTTCGTAGACAGGCGGCATGCCAAAATCAGAGTTCCGATAAGTTGGTTATGGTTCTAAGAAAGCTAGGGGTATTTTGGTAATTATAACATGGAGGGTATTAGGAAACTTATGAAATGCTATGTGTCTTTATATGTTTATATGAATTCATAGATTATTGTCTATTTGTTTACAAGGGAATTAAGAGACAGATAAGGAATAGGTAAACATGTGAATAAGTGTCTCCTTAAGAGATTATTTAAGACAGTACTAATTGTTTTTATTTTGGATATATATTGTTATTTATGGAATTGGTATGACTTTTCATACCTAGTAAATGGTAGATTACTTATAAAATCTTTATAATTAGTTTTGTGTTGCGTTCGTGTAAGGAATAATAAAATGAAACTGGAATTTATTAAGGAAAATAGAACCAAATATTAGTCAAACTAAAATGTTACGTTACTTATTGAGAAATGGCTCGGATGTGGGAGGACATCCCATAAGGATGGACTAGGTTTGGCTAATTGAATAATTATGAACATAGGTAAGGCTAGACGTATCCCTTGTCTGATAAGCGTCGAGGGTGAATTCGGTAAATTGGGCTGCTTATCGGACGGAAGCAAGACCAAGTGTGTTTATTAATATGAGTTTATATTAGACACGTTTTTGAACTTATTGGATTTTCTATCACTACACATATTTCAAGATTATTGCTTTATGGGTAAATGTGATGCATACATAGTTTATAAAACGAAGGGTAAATAATATGTATTTGAATAATATTTTTAAAACCTTTATTTTTGTTCACTCACACAATTTTTTATTGGTTTTGAAATGCTCCAGGCCCATTGCACGGGAGTCGAGGTTGCTTACGGAGCAGAGGCATGAATTCACGATTAAGAAGGTATCCCTTGTTTGATAGGGTTTTGAGGGTACACCTGGGTTTTTGTGTCACCCGTCAGACGGGAGCAAGGTCCGGTTATGGTTTATGACATGTTTTTAGGGTCGATTCCTATCAACTTGGTATCAGAGCTATGTTACGATATACGTTTGAAATTGTCATGCCTTTAGGATGTGAGCCTCGTGCACGGTCTGATAGTGAGATGAGAATAGGAACCTCAGGGTAGTTTTTGAGGTTGGTCTTGAATTGGTTAGATGTGATACGCGTTGTTAGTGCGTCTTATCTGGTTTAGT
The DNA here is from genome assembly GCA_032719365.1 of Prinsepia uniflora. Taxonomy (NCBI): domain Eukaryota; kingdom Viridiplantae; phylum Streptophyta; class Magnoliopsida; order Rosales; family Rosaceae; genus Prinsepia; species Prinsepia uniflora. The sequence goes on from CM064876.1 coordinate 24,320,874, forward strand.
TAGATGTTATATGTGCTGTATGATATTGTGCTTTCTAAGTATTCGTGATGTTGGATTGTGACATGACCCATCCCAATCCCCCCAGGATTAACGTGCGATGTGTCATGCTCCCATCTGACACGAAGTGTCAGACAAGGGATAATACATACCTCAGCCCATACGGGGCTCCTAGAGCTCGCCAGGAACGGTGGAGGAGTGCGATGTCTCGTTCTCTGCTACAGCCCGCATCCGTGATCAACCTAAAGGGTATTAAAACCATTAATCACTGTGAGTGGACAAAAGTCAATAAGGTCATAAAAACACATTTCATAAAGATATTTATGCCCTTCACTAAAAAGTATGCATGCATCGAAAACTAGTAATCAAAACATTTACTTAAATAAGCCATTAGGGCCTTAGCCGAAAAATAGTAAATCCAAAACCAAGTGAGCCACTGCCTAAATCCATAAACACAAATCCAACCGAAAAACCATTTCATAGATCTAGTAGTCCATATTTTCCACATAACCATCCTCAGCATCCTAGATGTCTAGCATCCCAGATGCTTGACTTCTAAGACGTCATATCTCACGGCAATAACCAACATGTGTTACCCGGGGTCTCTCCGGGTCAATATATCTGATATCCCAGATGTCTGACGTCCCAGACGTCTAATCATAGCAATCCAGCTCCTGAGTTACTATACGGTCCGGTAGCTTCGTATAATGACCCCACGCAGGTAATGCACCATGACTTCCCTAGTGTCCCAGACGCCTAGAGGAGACCATCACATATCCTCGTATCAAGATGGTATATGGAAAACAGTTTTACAAAGCCATTTCAAAAAATCTACATGGGCCTCGCCCGAAATTCCCATAAAACATCACAAATTCATTTAGGGTCCCCAACCCGAAATCACATTTATGAAACATAGAGTCCTAGACCCGAAATAACCTTTATAAAACTCAACTGGGCCTCATGCTCGATTTCGTAAACCACTGGGCCCCCGACCCGATCACATAACTCAAAAGGGTCTCTGTAACGCCCCGGAAACTCAAAGAATGTAAATTTGTAAAATAATGTATGAAATGACGTTTTTACCCTTGTAAATAGTGAGGTCAAAGTTGACTTTTTTCGTGACGCGTGTTTTTCACAAACTTCAAGGACCATTAGGTAGGTCTCGATTCTCCGAGTCCATAGACAGGCGGCACACTGAAATCAGATTTGGGATGAATAAGTTATGATTCTAGAACGAGGAAGGGCATTTTGGTAATTGTGTGAAGGAAGGGTAAAATGGTAATTTGGATGGTGAAAATTGAATCAGCCATAATTGTCAGGACCCGTCCCAAATATCACCTCGATATCCGGGACGAACCCTGCTCCCGTCTGACAATCACACTTACAGTACCACAATTAACCTTAATACAATTATTAGCATAACTATCAGACGAAGGAGTAAATATGTACAACAATAAGTCAGAGCATAGCTCTACAAAATGGGCACAAAAAGTCCTACAAGTCTAAGTCCGCAACGGAACAACGTCAGAAGCTCTATGCCTCGATATCTGCCTCAACGTTCACCCCAGCGCTTTCACCACGACCTGGAGGGAAATTTAAAAACAGAAGGTGTGAGTGGACTGAAAGGAATAAAAGTTTTAAAACCGTTTACCAACAAATCAAAGTTGAGGAAAAATAATCATTTGTTCCCTCCGTTTTGAAAACAGGCATGCCCAACGAAGTATTAGAAAATCCATAATATGGAACATCATAAGAAACAGAAACACTATAAAACATCATAAGAAACAGATACACTATAAAACTGATATAGAAACCAGAGCATAAACATCAAACCACTTTTTCCGATCAAACCTGCTGGACCTATCCGAGTCTTTAAACTCAACCAGGCCTCACACAAATCCGAGTCTTTAAACTCCCGAGTCTTTAAACTCAATAGGCCAATGGGGGTAATATCATAAATATCCGAGTCTTTAAACTCAATCCGGGCCCGTCCCCCGTCAAACAATATCCGGGTCTTTAAACCCATAACCAGATCCAGCAAATCCAATCCATTTCAGTGTAAAACCGTTCCGAAACCCATCACCAAACTCGAATTCGGAATCCCTAGTTCGAAGCCCTTCCGACGTTCAGAACCGACATTCCGAACCCAAATCCGGAAAGTCCATGTTTATACCAAAAACCATACCATCATCAGAAAACGTTTCTAGGTTGAATTTTTCAAATATAGCATCAAAATCTGAAAACCAGCTTTTTCTCGAAAAACGTGCAAACATCTCAATCACGTATAACCATCATTTAAAACATAAAAACACACATAATATCATAAAACATTGATAAAAACAGTTAGGCATGCTCGGAAGTAGGAAAGAGTCCACTCACAGATCAGAACAAGTCACTCGCGCCCCGTGCGCTCCTCGACCGTCTCTGGTGTCTCCCGTCCTGTCAATATATACCAAATAGGGTCACAAATACATCAAGGATACCTTCCCTATTTTCCCCAATTTTCTGGAAATTAAATAATATTTTAATCCTAAACCCGTAACCATCTGGATTCCCGAACAACTCCGTAACACCGTCCGATTCACCCGAAAACTACACCATTGGATTCCTTAGAACGTTTAGGACTACACTCATGTTGGAAGCTTGGCCGGATTCCTTCCCACGCGCCTCCACGCGCCGCCCAAAGTGGCTGCGCGTGGGCCTCACGCGCCTGCTACAGTGCATCTCCTTCCTCGAGTCACCCGGTTCAACACAGTTGAACCGGCGTGAACGGTTCTCTGTAATCCGACCACCATTTCAGTCCAATCCAATCCCATCCTCTTCGTCCCGTCCTAAGCAACCTGACCATGTCCTAACCTCGAAGAATCACGGCCGGAAACCCGCCGTTCACGGCCTCGAAACAGACGGCCCGTAGCCCCTGTTTTGGCCGCCGGCCGCCCAGGTCCTCCCCCGTCACGGCGTTCATCTTAATCGACGCCTAGGACCCTCCTGAACTTCACCCTAACCTCCTTATCCCTCGACTCTACGCCCAACTCCACGACTTTGCATTTGAAAGTCACGGCCAAATAGAGTACAGAGTACTCTCCGTCGACTGGGCTCCGCCGTGTACGCCCCCGTCACGGCGACCGTTCTACACCCTTCCTAGAACCTCCCTGAACACCACTGCACTCACCACTCCCCTCGATTCTCGTCCTACCTTCACGACTTTTGAATTTAAAATCCACGGGAAAACAGAGCCAAGAAATTTACCTTTCGATTCCGGCGCCGCCGTGAGAACTGCCACCTACCACGGTGCTCGTGGAACTCCCCGTAGCCTCCTGAGTCTCCTAGTGGCTTGAATCAATCCACCACACAGCACAGCAGCCACCACAGTCCACCGCCTTCTCTGTTTTCTCCAAACTCCAGCCGTCCACCGGGTAGCCTCCGTGCACGGTTGCAACTCCAAACCGCGATCACTAGCTCACCCTCGTCTCTCTTTCACTTCCACCAGTCATCAACTCCCTCACTCTTGCACGAAATCGATCGAAGTCTCTCCAATTTTCCTCTCTGTTTTCTGTGTTCTTCGAAGGAGTGCACGGTTCAAATGAGGGTAAAGTGTGGCCGTGCACACTTGAGAACATTATGGAACCATCCAGTTCCCAGCACGTGTCCATCATCCATAGGCCAGCCCAAAAAATCTCTGCCACTTGCCCTTATCTGATTGGGCTGAGGGAAAATGACCAAAATACCCCTCCTGCACAAATTACCATTTTACCCTCATACTTTCCAGACCCGTAAATATTCCGTCCGACGTTCGATGACAGCGTGCCGCCTGTCGTTGAACTCAAGACGTCGAGACCTATCTAACGGTCCTCGGTCTACGTGAAAATCACAAGTCCTCCAAAAGTCAACATTTCCCTCGTTTACTCAAAATTACGGTAACGCCCCCAAACTTCCGAACGTCATAACTTTTCCTCCGGTTGTCCGAATCGAGCCTGCCACCTGTCTACGGACTCGTGACGTCCTAAACTACGTCACAGTCAAGGGCTAACACTCAAACAATCGGTAATTCAAAAAGTCAACTTTTCGTCTACTATTCACAAGGGCAAAATCGTCCATTTACACAAAATTTTACAAAATGACCTTTTTACCCTTCCCGAAGGTACGAGTTGTTACAATCTACCCCCCTAAAAAGAATTTTGTCCCCGAAATTCAGTGGAACAAATAAGGGTACTGCTCACGCATCAAGGCCTCGGGTTCCCAAGTAGCTTCTTCCACTTGATGATTTCTCCACAATACCTTCACTAAGGGAACCGTCTTCCTTCGTAAAACTTTATCCTTCCGATCCAAGATCGCAACAGGCTGCTCTTCAAAACTCAAGTCTTCCCTCAGTTCCACTGGTTGTGCTTCCAGAACATGCGAATCATCTCGAATATACTTCCGAAGCATGGAGACATGAAAGACATTATGTACCTTTTCCAAGTTTGCTGGTAAGGCCAATCGATATGCAACAGGACCAATCCGTTCTAAGATCTCATAAGGTCCAATGTAACGAGGACTCAACTTCCCTCGTCTACCAAACCGTACGATTCCCTTCCAAGGAGATAACTTCAGGAAAACCCAGTCTCCTACGGCAAACTCCAAATCCCTAATCCTACGGTCGGCGTAACTCTTCTGGCGGTCCTGCGCTATCTTCAATCGATCCCTGATCAGTGCAACTTTTTCCTGAGTAAGCTCCACCAGCTCAGAAGTAGTCAACCCCCTCTCACCAACCTCAGTCCAACACAATGGAGTCCGACACTGCCGCCCATACAAAGCCTCGTAAGGAGCCATCCCAATGCTCTCCTGATAACTGTTATTGTAGGCGAACTCCATCAAAGGCAGATGTGATTCCCAAGTACCCTGAAACTGAAGTACACAAGCTCGCATCATGTCCTCGAGAATCTGAATAGTCCGCTCAGACTGCCCATCTGTTTGAGGATGAAATGCGGTACTGAAGTGCAATTTAGTCCCAAAAGCTTCCTGTAAGCTCTGCCAAAATCGAGAAGTGAATCTCGGATCTCTATCAGATACTATCGACTCTGGAGTCCCATGTAACCGAATAATCTCATTTATGAACAACTGTGCAAACTGCTCCAACCTGAAGTTCTCCCGTACTGGCAAGAAATGGGCAGACTTCGTAAGTCGATCAACAATAACCCACACACCATCGTGTCCCTTCGGTGTTCTCGGAAGCTTGAACACAAAATCCATAGTCAGGTGATCCCATTTCCACTCGGGGATCGGCAAAGGTTGCATTGCTCCATAAGGTCTCTACCGTTCAGCTTTTACCTGTTGACAAATCAAGCATCTACTGACATATTCTGCAATCTCACGTTTCATCCCCGACCACCAGTAATGCTCTCGAAGTGTACGATACATCTTGGTCCCACCAGGATGCATCGCATAAGCTGAACAGTGAGCCTCGTCCAGTATCACTTTCTTCAATGCGTCATCCTCCGGTACGCACAACCGTCCACCCTTAACCAAGGCTCCATCCTCACGGATCTCAAAGTCCTGTCTCTCTCCAGCCTCGACCTCAATCCGAATGATGCCCAGAATAGGGTCCTCAAACTGAGCATCAATAACCTGATCAATCAAAACAGGTCACACGTGGAAACTCGCTAGGAGTACTCCCTGATCATCCACAGTCAACTCTACTCCCAACCTACGGAGCTCAACCAACAAAGGTAATCGTACCGTCCTCAAATGTGACAAAGAACTAGCTGACTTCCTGCTCAGAGCATCGGCGACCACATTAGCCTTCCCTGGGTGATACTCAATAGTACAGTCATAATCATTAAGTAACTCCAACCATCGACGCTGTCTCAGATTCAGTTCCTTCTGAGTGAACAAATACTTTAAGCTCTTGTGGTCCGTGAAAATCCTGCACTTCTCGCCATACAAGTAATGCCGCCAAATCTTCAGTGCATGAACCACCGCTGCTAGTTCCAAATCATGTGTAGGGTAGTTCACCTCATGGGGTTTCAATTGCCGGGAAGCATAAGCAATCACTCTCCCATGCTGCATCAAGACACAACCCAAGCCTTGCAAATAAGCGTCACTGTACACCTCAAACTCCCCACGATCGTCTGGAAGGGCTAACACGGGAGCAGATGTCAACCGTCTCTTAAGCTCCTGCAAACTCTGTTCACAGTTCTCATCCCACTCAAATAGAACTCCCTTCCGAGTCAACCTCGTCAACGGTGCTACAAGAATAGAAAAGCCCTCGATAAAACGCCGGTAATAACCCGCTAAACCCAGAAAACTCCGGATTACCGTCACCGTCTTCGGCTATTCCCAATTGGCTACCGCCTCAACTTTCTGAGGATCCACACTGATGCCCTCGGCCGAAATCACATGACCAAGAAATCCAACACTGGTCAACCAAAACTGACACTTACTAAGCTTCGCATACAACTGATGCTCCCTCAAAGTTTTAAGCACGATTCTCAGATGTTTCTCATGCGCCTTCGCACTCTTCGAATACACCAAAATGTCATCAATGAAGACAATCACAAAACGATCCAAATAAGACCGAAACACTCGGTTCATAAGGTCCATAAAAGCTTCTGGGGCATTAGTCAAACCAAAAGGCATCACAACAAACTCATAATGACCGTACCTGGTCCGGAAAGCTGTCTTTGGTATATCCTCCTCTTTAACCCTTAACTGATGATAACCGGAGCGAAGATCAATCTTCGAAAAATACTGTGCTCCCTTGAGCTGGTCAAACAAATCATCAATCCGGGGTAGGGGGTACTTATTCCGAATAGTTACCTTATTCAATTGTCTGTAATCCACACACAATCTCAATCCTCCGTCCTTTTTCTTAACGAACAAAACAGGTGCTCCCCAAGGTGACATACTCGGTCGAATGTATTCTATATCGACCAACTCTTGCAACTGGGCCTTAAGTTCCCTCAATTCCGCAGGTGCCATACGATAAGGAGTCTGTGAGATAGGTTGTGTACCTGGAAGAAGATCAATCGTAAACTCAAGATCTCGGTGTGGGGGTAGTCCTGGCAACTCCTCGGGAAAAACATCGAGAAACTCCCGTACCACTGGTATGTCCTCCGCCCTCACTGGCGTAGTACGTGTATCCACCACATGGGCTATGTAACCTTGGCACCCCTTACGCAACAACTTGCTAGCCTCAAGTGCCGAAATAACTCCAGTAGGAAGTGCACGCTGATCCCCCTGAAACGTAGTCTCTGATAATCCGGGACTCCGAAAAGTCACTCTCCTATCGAAACATTCGATAGAAGCATGATGTCTCGTCAACCAGTTCATACCCAATATCACATCAAAGTCCCGTAAATCCAAGAGTAACAAATCCGCCAGTAACTCCACCTCGCCTACCATCACCGGACACTCTCTCAACACCTGAGTCACTACCAACACCTCCCCAGTAGGTGTACTCACTCCTAACGCACAATCCAAAATAGACACCTCCCTCTCCTTAACCAAACTACAACTCCGAGCTATAAATGAATGAGTAGCCCCGGGATCTATCAAAGCAAAAACAGTGTGACCAAGTATGGTGAGTGTACCTGTCACCACTCCTGGTGCTGACCTAGCCTCCTGCTGAGTCATAGCAAAAACTCGCGCCTGAGGTCCCGATGACCTACCTCGCCCTCTGGAACTACTCGTGGCACCACCGCCACCCCTAGGGCCTGCTGCCCCTGACACTGAAGCAGTACTCCGCCCGGGTTCTGCTGCACCTCTGCCTGCTCCACCCTCCGGAGCTAACAATGGGCACTCCCGACGGAAGTGTCCTCGCTCTCCGCAATAGAAGTAAGTATCCCTATCGGGTCCACCGGTATGCCTCCCTGTAGAAGCCACTGAAGTCGCACTCGCTTGAGGAGTCGGCTGTGACCTAGCTCCTCGAAATCCCGAGCCCTGAAAACTGCCTGGTCTGCCATACCGGGCTCCACCAGCCGATGATGATCCACCAAAATTACCCCGTTTCGGGGGCCTCTGACTCGATGCTCCTGGAAATGAATGCTCTCGGCGTCGAACACTGCCCGAATACTGTGGCCTAGCGGGTAAACTGGCCTCAACCCTGACAGCAGCATCAGATAACTCCCGAAAAGTAGCAAAAGAGCCAGCTGTCACTATGGCCCTGATCTCTCCCCGAAGGCCCAACTCAAACCGGCGGCACTTCTCCGCCTCGGTTTCCACAAATGCAGGAGCGAAACGAGATAGCATCTGGAACCTCTGCTCATATTCTGTGACTGTCAAATTCCCTTGCTTCAAGTGAAGAAATTCTGCTTCTTTAGCATCCCGGAAAGAACGGGGATAGTACTGATCTAGAAACCGTTCCCGGAACGTCTCCCAAGTCACGGTATGTGCATCCCAGCCGGACAGTTCCAGTGTGTACCACCACTCATATGCAGCTCCATCCAACAGAAAAGTAGCTAACAAAACCCGATCCTCATAAGGACAGTGCATCACCCCAAAAATACGCTCGAGTCGGGTGATCCATCGGTGAGCTTCCTTGGGATCGGCCCCACCGCTGAACGTAGTAGCCCCAAGCCTCTGGGCTCTCTCGATCGAAGCGCTCTCAGTCCCTCTCGTCGCTTCATCTTCAGGTCGTGGAGGGGGTTCACGTCGCGAATGCATGATCGATCGTACGCTGAAAGAGGCATAGAGTTAGTATAACAACCTAAACCCAACACAAATCGACACAACCTATGCTCTGATACCAATTGTCAGGACCCGTCCCAAATATCACCTCGATATCCGGGACGAACCCTGCTCCCGTTTGACAATCACACTTACAGTACCACAATTAACCTTAATACAATTATAAGCATAACTATCAGACGAAGGAGTAAATATGTACAACAGTAAGTCAGAGCATAGCTCTACAAAATGGGCACAAAAAGTCCTACAAGTCTAAGTCCGCAAAGGAAGAACGTCGGAAGCTCTATGCCTCGATATCTGCCTCAACGTTCACCCCAGCGCTTTCACCACGACCTGGAGGGAAATTTAAAAACAGAAGGTGTGAGTGGACTGAAAGGAATAAAAGTTTTAAAACCGTTTACCAACAAATCAAAGTTGAGGAAAAATAATCATTTGTTCCCTCTGTTTTGAAAACAGGCATGCCCAACGAAGTATTAGAAAATCCATAATATGGAACATCATAAGAAACAGAAACACTATAAAACATCATAAGAAACAGATACACTATAAAACTGATATAGAAACCAGAGCATAAACATCAAACCACTTTTTCCGATCAAACCTGCTGGACCTATCCGAGTCTTTAAACTCAACCAGGCCTCACACAAATCCGAGTCTTTAAACTCCCGAGTCTTTAAACTCAATAGGCCTATGGGGGTAATATCATAAATATCCGAGTCTTTAAACTCAATCCGGGCCCGTCCCCCGTCAAACAATATCCGGGTCTTTAAACCCATAACCAGATCCAGCAAATCCAATCCATTTCAGTCTAAAACCGTTTCGAAACCCATCACCAAACTCGAATTCGGAATCCCTAGTTCGAAGCCCTTCCGGCGTTCAGAACCAACATTCCGAACCCAAATCCGGAAAGTCCATGTTTATACCAAAAACCATACCATCATCAGAAAACGTTTCTAGGTTGAATTTTTCAAATATAGCATCAAAATCTGAAAACCAGCTTTTTCTCGAAAAACGTGCAAACATCTCAATCACGTATAACCATCATTTAAAACATAAAAACACACATAATATCATAAAACATTGATAAAAACAGTTAGGCATGCTCGGAAGTAGGAAAGAGTCCACTCACAGATCAGAACAAGTCACTCGCGCCCCGTGCGCTCCTCGACCGTCTCTGGTGTCTCGCGTCCTGTCAATAGATACCAAATAGGGTCACAAATACATCAAGGATACCTTCCCTATTTTCCCCAATTTTCTGGAAATTAAATAATATTTTAATCCTAAACCCGTAACCATCTGGATTCCCGAACAACTCCGTAACACCGTCCGATTCACCCGAAAACTACACCATTGGATTCCTTAGAACGTTTAGGACTACACTCATGTTGGAAGCTTGGCCGGATTCCTTCCCACGCGCCTCCACGCGCCGCCCAAAGTGGCTGCGCGTGGGCCTCACGCGCCTGCTACAGTGCATCTCCTTCCTCGAGTCACCCGGTTCAACACAGTTGAACCGGCGTGAACGGTTCTCTGTAATCCGACCACCATTTCAGTCCAATCCAATCCCATCCTCTTCGTCCCGTCCTAAGCAACCTGACCATGTCCTAACCTCGAAGAATCACGGCCGGAAACCCGCCGTTCACGGCCTCGAAACAGACGGCCCGTAGCCCCTGTTTTGGCCGCCGGCCGCCCAGGTCCTCCCCCGTCACGGCGTTCATCTTAATCGACGCCTAGGACCCTCCTGAACTTCACCCTAACCTCCTTATCCCTCGACTCTACGCCCAACTCCACGACTTTGCATTTGAAAGTCACGGCCAAATAGAGTACAGAGTACTCTCCGTCGACTGGGCTCCGCCGTGTACGCCCCCGTCACGGCGACCGTTCTACACCCTTCCTAGAACCTCCCTGAACACCACTGCACTCACCACTCCCCTCGATTCTCGTCCTACCTTCACGACTTTTGAATTTAAAATCCACGGGAAAACAGAGCCAAGAAATTTACCTTTCGATTCCGGCGCCGCCGTGAGAACTGCCACCTACCACGGTGCTCGTGGAACTCCCCGTAGCCTCCTGAGTCTCCTAGTGGCTTGAATCAATCCACCACACAGCACAGCAGCCACCACAGTCCACCGCCTTCTCTGTTTTCTCCAAACTCCAGCCGTCCACCGGGTAGCCTCCGTGCACGGTTGCAACTCCAAACCGCGATCACTAGCTCACCCTCGTCTCTCTTTCACTTCCACCAGTCATCAACTCCCTCACTCTTGCACGAAATCGATCGAAGTCTCTCCAATTTTCCTCTCTGTTTTCTGTGTTCTTCGAAGGAGTGCACGGTTCAAATGAGGGTAAAGTGTGGTCGTGCACACTTGAGAACATTATGGAACCATCCAGTTCCCAGCACGTGTCCATCATCCATAGGCCAGCCCAAAAAATCTCTGCCACTTGCCCTTATCTGATTGGGCTGAGGGAAAATGACCAAAATACCCCTCCTGCACAAATTACCATTTTACCCTCATACTTTCCAGACCCGTAAATATTCCGTCCGACGTCCGATGACAGCGTGCCGCCTGTCGTTGAACTCAAGACGTTGAGACCTATCTAACGGTCATCGGTCTACGTGAAAATCACAAGTCCTCCAAAAGTCAACATTTCCCTCGTTTACTCAAAATTACGGTAACGCCCCCAAACTTCCGAACGTCATAACTTTTCCTCCGGTTGTCCGAATCGAGCCTGCCACCTGTCTACGGACTCGTGACGTCCTAAACTACGTCACAGTCAAGGGCTAACACTCAACCAATCGGTAATTCAAAAAGTCAACTTTTCGTCTACTATTCACAAGGGCAAAATCGTCCATTTACACAAAATTTTACAAAATTACCTTTTTACCCTTCCCGAAGGTACGGGTTGTTACAATAATGGATTGTTTAACTAAGTTGTTTAACTAATTAAGTGACAATTGTCACTAAGAGAGGACGGATTAGTGGCTTGGTTGGGCTGAGTGGGTGCACAGGTGTTGGTTGTAGTTTTTTTAGAATAGAGCACCATGTTATTTTGAATTGTTTTGATCAAGTGTGTGAAACAGAGACACAGAGAGACGAGGAGCTTCAATCACACTGATGTGAGGGATTGAGAGAAAACAGAGACGTTGGAGGGAATTAAGGGATTGAATTTGAGAGGAAAACCGAGAACAAGAGGGAAGAAACAGCCCAAAATCGTGAAAACTGGGAAAATTCGAACTTTGATTTGTGTGTTGAGAGGAGCCAAACAGAGATTAAAAACAGCCTTCTGAACTCATTTCGACTTCAACCACACAAAAATCAAAGTAGTTTGATCGTGTTTCGGCCAAGAACTGAAGTTTCAATTTCTGGAAAAATTCAAGGTTGAGTACGAGTACCTACAGGTAAGGATTTGTGCAATTGATTATTGTAGAACGTTCATTTCAGTCTTAGGATGCTTCTGTATCAATTAATTAGAAAACTAAGTCGAATTGAGTGAGATTAGAAATTTAAAACCGTTTGAATGTTCATTGGAGAAATAATGGATTAAGAGCTTGATTTGTGTAATTAATGATGGAGAACTTAAATTAAGATAGAATGGATGGATTTCGGTGGAAGAATTGAAAGAAATAAGCTGGAATTGTAGGAGATTGAACCGGGTCGTGTCGCGGGTTCGTAACCCGTTTAGCAGAAATACGGGTGAAGAAGATGACACTGTAGCGTTACTGTGTAGGGCGCGTGGGTTTCATGCGCAACCACTTTGGGCAGCGCGTGAGGCAGTATCTCCGGTCAAGGTCAACATGTGATTTTATCCTTTCAATGTAACGAACATTTTGAGACAAGTTTCAAGTCGATTGGACGTCGTTTCGAGATAGTTTGAGTGTTAGAAGGTTTATGATTTTAATTTAATTACGTTGAAAAATCCCGAAAAATTGGGGAAATTAATGTAAGCTTAATGAAAGTATTTGTGAATCAAATTGTGATCTTTGACAGGCCAGAACATTCCTGAGGCAGTCGAGGAGTGTACTAGATGCGATTGACTCGTTCGAACTTCATGAGTGGACTTTTGTTTTCTAACCGAGCATGCATAAATATTTTTACTCACTTGTTTTATGTTTCTATATATGATTTTATGTTTATAATTATGGTATTCATGCCTTACGTGATTACACGTTTTTCGATGTGATTTGTCGCATTTTACGTATTTCGAGACTATGGTTTCTCCTATGCCTTGATGATGGTTTGATAAGTTATTTTATATAATTTGTGCATATCACGTTTTAATGATGTTTGATTATGATTTGTGAGTATGATTTGGGATTTGAACGTGAAATACGAACATAAGTCCTATTTCGATAAAATGTGATTTCAGATTGGTTTTGGAATTTGGATTCCGACGGATTCTGGACTTTCTGTGAATTACACATGGTTTTGGATTTAAAGACTCGGTACTATTGCTGGATCTGGTTTTGGGTTTAAAGACCCGGTTAATTGATGACGGGGGAGGGCCCTTAATTGAGATATGTTGAGTTTAAAGACTCGGTTACTGTGATGTCCCCCAAGGCTTATTGATTGTGCTTTGAGTTTAAAGACTCATTGATATCCCGGGAAGACCTGATATATGAGTTTAAAGACTCGGATAGATCTAGTAGATTTTATCCGTTGATGTTACATTCAGTTTTACATGATTTTATAGTTGTTTTCTATAACGGTTTCCATACGGTTCATATAAGTGTTTCATGATACTTAGTTATGCATGCGTGTTTGAAAATGGAGGGTGAACCCTGATTTCATTAAAACTGTTTTCCATAACCATTTGTTTTAGTCCACTCACACTTTTCTGTTTTAATACCCTCCAGGTCGTGGTACGAGTTTTGGGGGCTAACGCCGAGGTAGAGGCAGTGGCATAAAGTTTTCCCATTGCGGGTGTAGTTAGCTCACAGAGTAGGGCTTTATCCGTATCTTGTATTGTAACTATGCTCTGTGATACTGTTGACTTGTTGTATAGTTGGTTGTATCGTACGTTCTCCCTAGTCTGACAATGTTTGTGGTGTAATTATTTTGGTAATTTTGGTTGTTGTGCTCAGTTGTCAGACGGGAGCAGGATTCTTCCCGGTTATCGAGGCGATAATCGGGGTGGGTCTTGTTAGTCTCAGCCCGATTTCGCAAACCAACTGGGCCCCTGGCCCGATTACATAATTCAAATGGGTTTCATGCCCGAGTTCATCTTTCCAAAACCAAAATCATGCCATAAAACCATTATTAAACCCACAATGACATAGCAATAGTATAAACTCGTAAACCTCGGAATACGTGTAAATACAGAATTACCTCGAAATACGTGTAGTCATGGAAACCACCAGTGCCACAATCATAATCATAGAAATCACATGTGTAAAACCTATAAAATAGTTATGCATGCATCACAGTTTAGAAAACGAAGTCCACTCACAGTGACGGGAGTAGGATTCTTCCCGGTCATCTTTCCCGGTGGTGATGCATGCATCACAGTTTAGAAAACGAGTGCCATAAGTCTTTCCGAGCCATAACATCATCACCGGGAATTCCAAACCTGTCCAAATCATACTATAGGGTTACTAACCTCTTCATTAACCTCTCATTAATGCCCCGTATTTTTCCCGAATTTTTAACTATTTTAAAACTTGATCCTAACCCTTCGGACACCCCGAAACATATCGAAACGATGTCCGATCGACATAAAATCAGTCCCAAAATGTTCGTTACATAGAATAGATGATTTCACATGTTGAAAGTTTCCCCAAATGGCCCTCCACGCTCCCCCCACGCGTGGCCTAAACCCCATGCGCGTGAAAGCCACGGAAGTTCCCAGATATTTAATGGAGGCCCAATGGATGAGTGACACTTGTCACCCATCCACTGGCCAATCTCACCCACTCATGCACCAAACCCATTCACCGTGCATCCATTTCTTCCATTTTTCCTCCAACCATTACCCGATCCCATTTCCAAATCCAACCCAGCCAACCCAACCCCATTTCGGCTAGGACTGAGGACAGAGTGAAGTGAGGATGGTGAGGACATGGTGGCCAGACCAGGACGGCGCCACCGTGCACGGCCGAGGCCAAACCCGAACAGGTAACCCGGTTACCCATTTTCTCCCTTTTAATTTGATTTTGATGTTATGGTTGCTTTTGAACGATTAGGATGAGTTAGTTAGGTTGCTAGTATGATTTTAAGAGGATTTGGAGGGTGCTTCACGGCGGAGGAAGCCTTGAGGGTGGTCGGGAAAAACAGGGCCGTGAGACCCTTTAATTTTGGTTAGGATTTAGGAGGTTTTGATTAGTTTGGTTGATTGGGATAGATTGGAAATGAGAAAATAGGAATTTAGGAATTGGAATGGAGGAAATCGGACCGAAAATGAGGGAGAAGGAGGCCTGGACCGGTTACGCCGGTCCAGTTGCAGAGGTCGGACCGGACCGGCCGGCCCAGACCGGTTCGATCGCTGGGAACGACGCACAGTTCACCGGCGGGTGAGCCCACGCGCAGGGGCCTTTGGGCGGCACGTGGCATCTCGTGGTGGGGTTTTTGGGGATGTGTTCAACATACGAAATCATCTATTCGATGTAACGAACATTTTGGGACTGGTTTCGAGTCGATCGGACACCGTCTCGATATGTTTCGGGGCATCGGAAGGTTTAGGTTCGGGATTAAAAATAGTTAAAAATACGGGAAAATTACGGGGCTTTAGTGAGGGGTTATATAAGTAGTTAGTAACCCTCTAAATTAATTTGGACAGGTTTGGAAGTCCCGGTGACGGTGATCGGCTCGGGGAGCCGTAAGGCACGCGTATCGAGACGCGGCTTCGGACGGTCTGTGAGTGGACCTTGTTTTCTAAATTGGTGCATGCATAAATGTTTATTATATTTTTTAAATACTTATTTGTGATGCCATGAGTGCGTTTGGATGTGTGGTTACGTATAGGCACGTATTTCGAGGTTTCGGCCCTATACGGTGCATATACGGGGCTGTATGTCTTTATTGGTCTAAATGAAATGGTTTTGGATTTCCAAATGGATTATGAATATGATTTTATGATGTTGATTTGGATGTTTGTGAATTATATGGTTTCACGTATTTCGAGGCGATTTACGTGCTTGCACGTAAATCGAGGTTTTCCAGTTTTACACTGATTTTCCGTACTTATGATTTTGGAAATAATTTAATGAAATAATTTTGGATTTGAAGGTAATTCTCGGACTTGAGGTCCATTTGATTTACGGAATCGGACCGGAGGCCCAATTGGTTTACGATTCGGACCAGGGGTCCAGTTTCTATGTGGATTCGGGCCTAGGGCCCAGTTATGTGTTACAAATGGTTTTTATGGTTCATGACGGTTTATGGGAACCGGCATGAACCCTTGAAATGGATTTACGGGTCATGACGGTTTATGGGAACCGGCATGAACCCTCGGAAAGGATTTTATGGATTATGACGGCTTATGGGGGCCGGGCATGAATCCTGAAAAGGTTTCAAGAATGGTTTCAAAAGGTTTTTCATATTCCATCCTATATATATGATTGTCTCCTCCGGGGAGGGTCGTTGGCCTGGGTGGACCCCGAAGTAGTCACGGAGCACTAACTGAGTGGAGTCGCCCCCCAGTTGGGTTCCTTACTCTCAGGATGGGCATGGTTCATTACCTCCATGGAGGGTCATTGATCTACGGACATTGACCTGGGTGGACCCTGAAGAGACTTGGGTTTCAGACCCCGGTTAGCACACGTGTAGCTCTATTTTACCGTGACAGGTTCTGGATATGAATATAATGGATAATAAACATGATTTCAGTTGGTTTGGAAAATTGTGTTTATAATGATAAATGGATTTGGGCTGAGATCTCACATATGTTTACTATGTTCTGGTTTTCTGTAAATTGGTTTTGGGCAGGAGCCCGTGTGACTTGTATTTACAGAATTTGGGGCTGAGACCCTAATTGTGGATGTTTTAACATATATCATTGGATAAATGGTTTTACTATGCATGCATGCTTTTTAGTGGAGGGTATAAATGTCTTTGATGAAATGTTTTTATAAATTCTTTATTTTTGTCCACTCACAGTCTTTCTGTTTTTAATACCCTTCAAGTTGACAGCAGATGTGGACTGTAGCAGAGATCGAGATATCACATGCCTCCTCCGGATCCTGGCGTACTCTGATAGCCCGGGAGGGCAAAGGTCGGAAATATCCCTTGTCTGACACTTCGTGTCAGATGGGAGCAGGGTCATCCCGCACTAATCTCGGGGGGGATTGGGATGGGTCCTGTCAACGTGGTATCAGAGCGGGGTTGTCTCTATTCGAGAAACCGTGCAGCTTTTGGAGTATGTACGCAAGTTGAGGATGTGATATCTCAAGGGGCTGCAGTCCGTGGTCAACCTGATTGTTGGGGTGCTGGTACGATAGTTAGTAGGATTGGCATGCCTTGGTTCGGCATCTGAGGCCGGGGTTGCCATAGTTCTGTCAAGGTTGACAGTGTGGGACCCTACGGAAGGATTAACGTGTTCGTATTCTGGAGTGTGATCGTGAGACGGTTAGTTGGGATCATCTTCACGATGTCGTAGGATCGGTTCCGACGACTGATTCGATGTTGTGACCATTAGATGGTCAGATTATGTTGAGTTAAATGGATTTACTGCAGTCGGCAGTTGGCAGCCAGATTCGGGGAATCCTTGTTGGCTTGATGGTAGGATTGGGTTGACGTCTTTACGATGTCAAGACCGTGGGGTCGGTCAGAGCGTGGATTTTACTGCTTTTCGCAGTTGGGGTCAGCGTGACCATAGGTGTGATCGTGGAACCCTACCTTGGGTGTATGGTTCGGAAATGTGAGTTGACAAGTGGTTTGACTTGGACGACTATTCAGATTTGGATTCGTTAGTCGGTCTAGTAATGTCAGCTTGTGTTGGGACTGCACTTCGCAGTCGGAGTTGTACTTATTGGTTAGACCTAGCAGGTTGTCGTGCTACCATAGTTGTGATGGATTGTTGGTACAACTAAGGTCATGGACGACCTGGTAGACGACATTGGTTTAGTCGAGTTACGAATGGTTAGAGTTTGGTTGGACAAGGTATCAAGGTTGGTACTTGTCGATGGAATCCCGGAGCGGGGATACGGAGTGGTTGGTACGAAGGGTTGATTCCGTTGGATGCGGAGTTTGTATATCGTGATTCATGGTAGTTAGGTCTGCACGAGGTTGGGGCAGACGCTACTATCGATGGACGAAGTCGAGTATTATCAGGTCGAGTAGACTCAGGTTACCGTGACGATTGTTACGATGGGATTGTCAGTCGTGACGATGATACGGGGTGCGTAAGTGTAACGACCCGTCCCGAATTCCGGGATTAGATTAGTCACTAATCTCGTTTAGTGAGGTTGAACAGTGGTTAGTAGGGCGGAATCGGACAAATTGTGCAAAATGACCGTTTTGCCCCTAGTTGTGGGCAAAATGTTGACTTTTTGATCGGTCGGTCAAACGGACTTTGACCGATGACCGTGACGTAGTTCGGGACGTCACGAGTTCATAGACAGGTGGCACGTTCGATTCCGACATTCGTAGAGAAAGTTGTGGTGTTCGGAAGTTGAGGGGTATTTTGGTAATTTGGCATGTTTGGGGCCAAATGTTAAATTTTTGACCGGGAGGTCCGATGGGCGAGGGCCAAGGACCGTTACGTAGGTATCGTCGATACGAATCCAACGACAGGCGGCATGCCGAAATCGGAGATTCGACGACGACGTTATGGTCAAGGAAGCGAATTTACGAACCGAGGCTCGAATTAAAATAATAATATAATATTGAATAGTGACCATTGACTGTGCACATCTGGATGAGTGACAAGTGTCACCCATCCCCTTAATTCTGATCCATGTTTCCCTCCCAACACTATCATTACAACATCATCATTCCTCATCCATCATTCCCCTTCCTTTTCTTTGATTTTTCTTCAAACCGTGCACAAATTGGGGGAGGATTGAACTGGGAGAATTGGCTCCCTTCCTCTGCCGTTCCTGAGAGAAAACTGAGAGACTAAGATGATCGAATTAACGGGGAAACACGAGGGGTTGTGAGAGTGCTGAATTTGAGATTTTGGATTTCGGGAAAATTGGGGGGAAAATTCGAATTGGAGGAATTAGGTCGTGAGGATCGCAATTGAGCTTACCTTCAGCTTCCTGGGAGTGCCACGATCATAATTGTCGAAGAAACAAGAAGAATTGGCAACGTTTTGGCTCTGATCACACTTGGTGACAGAGGAGGAAAATCGAGTTTGAGTCGTGGAGTTGGAGGCTTCGATGGACGGAATTGAAGTGCGGAAACTACTTCTCATGATCCCACGATGCTTCTGGGTTCTTCAATTGAAAGAAAACGGTTGTGGTTGACAGAACTCCATTGTTGAACAGTGACAGTGCTCGAGCTTGAGTCGTGACGATTGAGCACAGGATTGATGCAATTGATGTGGGGGAATTGTTCCTCAGGGTCCGTTGATGCTTCTGGGATCATCAATTGGATGAAACCTGCAGCCATTGAGGGGATTCCATAAACGAACAGTAACCTGGGTGTTCTTGGTGTTCATCATCGAATCGTGGGAATCTGGGTAAGGATTTGTGTAATTGAGTTTACAGACTTGTAATTGGACTTAAAACGAAACTAACTGAATGATTATTTGAAGGAATTAAGGCTGCATTGATGGACTTTGAACCGGGTTGTATCGCGGGTGAGTTGGACCCGTTTACCAGAGATACGGGTTGGGCTGGTGAACTGTAGCAGGCGCGTGAGTTTCACGCGCAGCCACTCACGGCGGCGCGTGACGGCGCGTGGGCACGAATCTCGAGGTGAGGTCAACATGAATTTTAATCCATTCGATGTAACGGACATTTTGGAATTGGTTTCGTGTCGTTTGGACACCGTCTCGATATTGTTCGGGATATCCGAAGGTTTTAAATTAAGTTTAAAAATAAGTAAAAATTCAGGAAAATTACGGGACTTTGATAGGATGTTAATGATGAGGTTAGTTACCCTCTAATGTGATTTGGACAGGATTGGGAGTCCCGGTGATAGTGGTGTGGCCCGGGACGGCCGGTCGCACGCGTATCGAGGCATACCGTTAAAACGGTCTGTGAGTGGACTTTGGTTTTATAAATTCTATGCATGCTTAAATGTTTTATATGGATTATGGTTGTGATTGTATGATGTTGGTTTGGTTGTTGGTAAATTGTACGGTTTCACGTATTTCGAGGCGATTTACGTGCTTGCACGTAAATCGAGGTTTTCCGGTTTTACATGGATTTTCCATATTTATGACTTGGATATAATATGATGAAATGGTTTTGAAATTGAAAATATGAACTCGGGCTTGAGGCCCAATTATGTTGGAAATTTCGGACTTGGAGTCCATTTGAGAATCGGGCCGGGGGCCCAGTTGGTTAATGAAATCGGGCCAGGGGCCCAGTTGGTATGAAATTGGGCTGAGACCCATTTGAGTTATGTTATCGGGCCAGGGGCCCAGTTGGTTTACAAATCGGGCCGTGGGCCCAGTGGTTCATAAAATCGGGTATGAGGCCCAGCTGGATAATAAATGTGATTTCGGGTCAGGGATCCTATATTTAATAATTGTGATTTTGGGTCAAGGACCCTAAATGGAATTATGTGGTTTTATGGAAATTTCGGGCAGGGCCCAATGGTAATGATGTGATAAAAGGATTTAATAAAACTGTTTTTCCATATACCATCTGGATACAAGGATATATGATGGTCTCCTCCAGATGTCTGGGACACTGGGGAAGTCACGGTGCATTTCCTGCGAGGGGTCATTATACGGAGCAGCCGGACCGTATGATGACTCAGGAGCAGGATTGCTATGATTGACGTCAGGGACGTCAGACATCAGGGATGTCAGATATATGGACCCGGAGAGACCCCGGGCAGCACGCGTAGCTTATGAAACCGTGAGATATGACGTCAGGGACATCTAGCATCTGGGACGCTAAGCATCTGGGATGCTGGTGATGGTAATGGTAAAATATGGATTAATGAATAAAAATGGATTATTGGTTATGGAATGGTATGTAGGGTCGGGGACCCTAAATGGTTTTGGATTTTTGAATTGATGTTCATTTTTGGTCGTGGGTGGTGACCCACAAGGTTTTAATATGTATGGTGGTGGTATTCCACAGTTTTGGGCTGAGTTCCCACACTTGGTTTTTGGGCTAAGGCCCTAAGGGCTCGGTTGAGCAAACGTTTTGGTTACTGGTTTTTGTGGCATGCATACGTTTTTATTGGAGGGCATAAATGTCTTATAAATGTATTTGGTAAACTTATTGGTTTTTTTCCACTCACAGCTTTTGATTTTAATGCCCTTCAAGTTGATTACGGATGCGATTGCAGCAGAGACTGGGTCATTGCACACCTCCTCCATCGATCCTTGCGCACTCTGGACGCCCTGTTGGGCAGTGGCTCTTGGTTATCCCTTGTCTGACACCCCTTGTTGGACGGGAGCAGGGAACATTCTACGGTAATCCCGGGGGGATTGGGATGGGTCCTGTCAACTTGGTATCAGAGCACGGTTGCTCTTTTGTGCGCGCAGGTCGAGGGTGTGATGTCTCTTTGGGCTGCAATTCGTTATCAACCTGATAGATAGTTTTTGGGTTTGGATAGTGGATGGAGTGTGATTGGCCCGATACGCCGTGCATTAAGGTGATTCGACCCAAGTGGGGTTGATTGTGGTGAACTGGTATTGTGGGACCGTCGGTTCGGTCATGTGATATTGGATTGTTGTGCTGCTAGGTGCAGCCAGGTTCGGGGAACCTCATGTGAGTAATGGTTTAAAAATGTGAACCCTTGTGGTGATTTCTAGTGTGAGGGATGTTGGTTCATCGGAGTTGGCCGATGACCTAGTGGTGGAACCCACGTTGATGGGATGGTAGGATTGGATTTGACGTCTATTCGATGTCAGGACCGCGGGGTCGGTCAGGTTGTGAATTTTATATTACGGGGAGCTGTTTGGTTTGGTTGAACCATAGGGTGTGATTGTGGAACCCTAATATTAAAAAGGTAAACCTTAATTGTGACTGGTGGATGAGAACTTGTGCTGCGACGAGCGGCTGAGGTCATGGATAACCATGTGGATGGCTCTGGTGAGTCTAGTCAGAACTATGGGATTCGATTTACGGATACGGTTCTGAGATAAATTATGGAATCCCGTGTTGGATCGGGTATTGGTGTGATGTGTGGATGCGGATCTCGATAGCAATGACAGTTAGTCGGAAGTCATATGGAGATGACTGGCTATCGAGGGTAATTGGTGTGGTTATAATACTTGGGGATCAGGGGACGTTCAGGGAACGTTCATTTTCCTGATGTGGATTGTCAGAATAGTGGTACCCATAGTCGTGAGGTACGGGATCGTCGTTCGGTATGAACGGAGATCCAGGGTTGTCGTATTTGCACACGGTGTGCAAGTATGAATGTTTGCGGGTTGGTACTTTTGTGCTGATGCTAGTATGGATGCATGTGCGCTGATACTAGTGTTGTTGATAGTGTGTTGGTGCTGGTACTAGCGCTGGTGCTAGTGTCGGTGATGGTGTTGACGATGAGCCACAAGTTGGGGTGTGACTCCGTCATGATGAACATATGTTCGGTCTTGAGATTCGATAGTGGTTGAGTGATGGACTGGATGGGATCCAGTTAAGATTGTGATGTGTTGGGATAAGTCCCAATAGTGGTGAGATAACCAACGATGAGTGGATAAAAAGTATAATTGAGAACGTGGAAAACCGGGTGTTGAACCGGTAAGGTTGGGGTGTACGAACGGGACAATAACGGATCGATTGTGGACACGTGGTTGTCCAAGTGAGTTGAGGAGGTAGGAAGTCTAGTGGTTAGACTTGACATCTCGTTGGGAGCATGTCTGTTTCCAACATGGTTGGAACCTTAGATCCGTGGAAAGTTGTGATTGGGGAACGAGAGTGGTGCTCGTTATTGGTGATTGGTATTCCGAAGTCATTGGGGTTGACTTCTTGTTTTCTGCCCTGGCAGACGTTGAGTGTAGTTACCAGTACGTTGAGCGTGTATTGGTTGGTGAACCCATGTGTGTTGTGAGATCATTAGGAGGAGCTACGTATTCGAAATTAGGTAAACGAGATTTTTCATTTTCTGCTTGGTGGCAGACGATGTGGTGTCACATGGCATGGTGAGTGTAGTGAGTTTTGTTGCATCCACGTAGGATGAGTATTGGCATCATCATTCTTGGATCATCCTTGGTTTTCCTAGGTGGAATGACAAGGATCGATACGAACTTGGGTGTGTGAATCGTAAAGGACGGGATTGAACTTCTTTTCGAAGTGGGGCCCGTATGGTATTCTACTCGGGTGAGCAGGTTTTCAAGGTAGTTGAATTTTGTCAACCTTAGACGTGTGGAGGTTGGATTGGCTTCCCTATGAAGTCAATCAAGTGTATTGAACGGGTAACCGATAGGTTCGATTTTGGTGTGTCTTGGTAAATGTGAACGAGATTTCGAGATTTGGAATCGAATTTCTGGGTGACGATTCAGGATTCGATTTTGGAACTTGAAAATAGATTTCCGGATTTGGATACGGAATGATTATTCCAAATGCTAGCTTACGGAATATTGATTTCAGATTCGGATTTGGATATGAATTAAAATGTGATGTCTAGGTTTGGATCCGGGATTTCTTACGAAATTGCGGATTTGGATTCAGAATTGGAACTAGATGTTGGGTGGAGTTTCGATTTGTCTCATGCTGGATTGGGCAAACGTACTCCATTATTGGAACGCGTTCGGCTATGACCTAGGTGGTTGTAGTCTGGTTATTAGGTAGATGTGTGTACTTCGTACATGGTTCGAGGTACAATACCTTGTAGACTTGTGATGTCTAGTTACGGTATACGGGATATACCCGAGGTGTGTTGGTGAACGTGTTGGTAGTCGGATTGGTTCCGATACCATGAGATTGGTTGTGGACCGGACATTACTATGCAATGGGTCACGGTATTTCCAATGTGTTTAATTACACACGAGTCGTGTGAAAGGTCGGTAAATGTTTACTAAGTTAAGTACGTTGGTGGCATGTGTAGCCACGAGTGAGTCTAGTGTCAGTTTTCGACTGACAACAGCTGTGTGGTGACAGATTGTCAGGATGTGTCAACATAGATTGTTGAGTGGGGTCAGCTGACTCCTAGGAGTGGGAAAGGAACCGTCGAGTTGTTGCGTCAACGAGAGGGTTGATTTGACAAGTGGTGTCAAATTCGAAACAAGTAGTTTCAGTCATTCGACGGGGTTGAATGTAGTCGTTGCGTTTTGAGTACTAGTGGTACGTTTGGGTGTAGACAGGTTTTGTCTAAGTAGTTGGTGTACGGGTGTACACGTGTTGCGTGGTCGATTCCACTTTCCACGGGGTGTTTGTGGAATCAGGGTAATCGAGTTTCGAGAGCGAAACTAATTAAGGAGGGAAGTACGTTGAGATTAGATCGGTTGGAATTTCGAGGACGAAATTTATTAAGGAGGGAAGATTGTAACGACCCGTCCCGAATTCCGGGATTAGATTAGTCACTAATCTCGTTTAGTGAGGTTGAACGGTGGTTAGTAGGGCGGAATCGGACAAATTGTGCAAAATGATCGTTTTGCCCCTGGTCGTGGGCAAAATGTTGACTTTTTGATCGGGCGGTCAAACGGACTTTGACCGATGACCGTGACGTTGTTCGGGACGTCACGAGTTCATAGACAGGTGGCACGTTCGATTACGACATTCGTAGAGAAAGTTGTGGTGTTCGGAAGTTGAGGGGTATTTTGGTAATTTGGCATGTTTGGGGCCAAATGTTGACTTTTTGACCGGGAGGTCCGATGGGCGAGGGCCAAGGACCGTTACGTAGGTATCGTCGATACGAATCCAACGACAGGCGACATACCGAAATCGGAGATTCGACGACGACGTTATGGCCAAGGAAGCGAATTTATGAACCGAGGCTCGGATTAAAATAATAATATAATATTGAATAGTGACCGTTGACTGTGCACATCTGGATGAGTGACAAGTGTCACCCATCCCCTGAATTCTGATCCATGTTTCCCTCCCAACACTATCATTACAACATCATCATTCCTCATCCATCATTCCCCTTCCTTTTCTTTGATTTTTCTTCAAACCGTGCACAAATTGGGGGAGGATTGAACTGGGAGAATTGGCTCCCTTCCTCTGTCGTTTCTGAGAGAAAACTGAGAGACTAAGATGATCGAATTAACGGGGAAACACGAGGGGTTGTGAGAGTGCTGAATTTGGGATTTTGGATTTCGGGAAAATTGGGGGGAAAATTCGAATTGGAGGAATTAGGCCGTGAGGATCGCAATTGAGCTTACCTTCAGCTTCCTGGGAGTGCCACGATCATAATTGTTGAAGAAACAAGAAGAATTGGCAACGTTTTGGCTCTGATCACACTTGGTGACAGAGGAGGAAAATCGAGTTTGAGTCGTGGAGTTGGAGGCTTCGATGGACGGAATTGAGGTGGGGAAACTACTTCTCATGATCCCACGGTGCTTCTGGGTTCGTCAATTGAAAGAAAACGGCTGTGGTTGACAGAACTCCATTGTTGAACAGTGACGGTGCTCGAGCTTGAGTCGTGACGATTGAGCACAGGATTGATGCAATTGATGTAGGTGAATTGTTCCTCAGGGTCCGTTGATGCTTCTGGGATCATCAATTGGATGAAACCTGCAGCCATTGAGGGGATTCCATAAACGAACAGTAACCTGGGTGTTCTTGGTGTTCATCATCGAATCGTGGGAATCTGGGTAAGGATTTGTGTAATTGAGTTTACAGACTTGTAATTGGACTTTAAACGAAACTAACTGAATGATTAATTGAAGGAATTAAGGCTGAATTGATGGACTTTGAACCGGGTTGTATCGCGGGTGAGTTGGACCCGTTTACCAGAGATACGGGTTGGGCTGGTGATACTGTAGCAGGCGCGTGAGTTTCACGCGCAGCCACTCACGGCGGCGCGTGACGGCGCGTGGGCACGAATCTCGAGGTGAGGTCAACATGACTTTTAATCCATTCGATGTAACGGACATTTTGGAATTGGTTTCGTGTCGTTTGGACACCGTCTCGATATTGTTCGGGATATCCGAAGGTTTTAAATTAAGTTTAAAAATAAGTAAAAATTCGGGAAAATTACGGGACTTTGATAGGATGTTAATGATGAGGTTAGTGACCCTCTAATGTGATTTGGACAGGATTGGGAGTCCCGGTGATAGGGGTGTGGCCCGGGAGGGCCGGTGGCACGCGTATCGAGGCATACCGTTAAAACGGTCTGTGAGTGGACTTTGGTTTTATAAATTCTATGCATGCTTAAATGTTTTATATGGATTATGGTTGTGATTGTATGATGTTGGTTTGGTTGTTGGTAAATTGTACGGTTTCACGTATATCGAGGCGATTTACGTGCTTGCACGTAAATCGAGGTTTCCGGTTTTACATGGATTTCCATATTTATGACTTGGATATAATATGATGAAATGGTTTTGAAATTGAAAATATGAACTCGGGCTTGAGGCCCAATTATGTTGGAAATTTCGGACTTGGAGTCCATTTGAGAATCGGGCCGGGGGCCCAGTTGGTTAATGAAATCGGGCCAGGGGCCCAGTTGGTATGAAATCGGGCTGAGACCCATTTGAGTTATGTTATCGGGCCAGGGGCCCAGTTGGTTTACAAATCGGGCCGTGGGCCCAGTGGTTCATAAAATCGGGTATGAGGCCCAGCTGGATAATAAATGTGATTTCGGGTCAGGGACCCTATATTTAATAATTGTGATTTTGGGTCAAGGACCCTAAATGGAATTATGTGGTTTTATGGAAATTTCGGGCAGGGCCCAATGGTAATGATGTGATAAAAGGATTTAATAAAACTGTTTTTCCATATACCATCTGGATACAAGGATATATGATGGTCTCCTCCAAATGTCTGGGACACTGGGGAAGTCACGGTGCATTGCCTGCGAGGGGTCATTATACGGAGCAGCCAGACCGTATGATGACTCAGGAGCAGGATTGCTATGATTGACGTCAGGGACGTCAGACATCAGGGATGTCAGATATATGGACTCGGAGAGACCCCGGGCAGCACGCGTAGCTTATGAAACCGTGAGATATGACGTCAGGCGCGTCTAGCGTCTGGGACGCTAAGCATCTGGGATGCTGGTGATGGTAATGGTAAAATATGGATTAATGAATAAAAATGGATTATTGGTTATGGAATGGTATGTAGGGTCGGGGACCCTAAATGGTTTTGGATTTTTGAATTGATGTTCATTTATGGTCATGGGTGGTGACCCACAAGGTTTTAATATGTATGGTGGTGGTATTCCACAGTTTTGGGCTGAGTTCCCACACTTGGTTTTTGGTTAACGGTTTTTGGGCTAAGGCCCTAAGGGCTCGGTTGAGCAAACGTTTTGGTTACTGGTTTTTGTGGCATGCATACGTTTTATTGGAGGGCATAAATGTTTTATAAATATATTTGGTAAACTTATTGGTTTTTGTCCACTCACAGCTTTTGGTTTTAATGCCCTTCAGGTTGATTACGGATGCGATTGCAGCAGAGACTGGGTCATTGCACACCTCCTCCATCGATCCTTGCGCACTCTGGACGCCCTGTTGGGCAGTGGCTCTTGGTTATCCCTTGTCTGACACCCCTTGTTGGACGGGAGCACGGCACATTCCACGGTAATCCCGGGGGGATTGGGATGGGTCCTGTCAGTGAGTAACCCATATGTACGAGCAGTGATTCTGGATTCGACTCGGTTACGGCTGAGTGCAATCGCAAAATGAGACGGGGACGTTCAGGTGACGTTTCCTCTTCTCGTATGAGTTGTCAGGGTAACTGTACCCAGAGGTGTTGGGTACGAAGGAGGCAGAGTTTCTCCTATTCGAGCAAAGGTACGAGATCATCGTTCTGTATGAGCGGAGATCCAGAGTTGTCTGATTGGCACACTTTGTGCTGATGCTGACAGGTGGTGTACTGGTACTAGTGCTGGTGCTAGTGCCGGTGATTGTGATGACGGTGAGTTACGAGTCGGGATGTGACTCCGACGTGATGGGCTTATGATTGGTATCTGTGGTTCGGGAGTGAATCACGGATAGTGACGGACTGGATAGGATCCAACGGTAGTTGAGACGTGAGGATCGAGTACTGTCATGGGGGACTAGCGACCAGTTGGTCATTGTTGGCCAGAGTTGGTCAGAATTGGTTAGATATGGTGGTTTGCAGAGATTTGACTGCAGATCACAGCAGGGGGCTGTTGTGACTTTTCAGTCGAGTGGTACATCAAATTAAGATGAATTGACATCCATACGGTCGTAAATGGGCATGTGTCCATAACCAGTCTAACGGGCACACGTGGTTGATGTCCGAGTATGTTGTTTCCGACGTAGTTGGAACTTCGGAATCGCGAGAGGTTGCGAGTGAGGTGACGAGGGGAATGCGAGTTTTCTGCATCGATAATGAGTATTTCGAAGTCATTTTGGGTGACTTCTCAGGTTCTGCCATGGTATATTGACAGGACCCATCCCAATCCCCCCGGGATTACCGTGGAATGTGCCCTGCTCCCGTCCAACAAGGGGTGTCAGACAAGGGATAACCACGAGCCACTGCCCAAATAGGGCATCCAGAGTGCGCAAGGATCGATGGAGGAGGTGTGCAATGTCCCAGTCCCTGCTGCAAACGCATCCGTAATCAACCTGAAGGGCATTAAAACCAAAAGCTGTGAGTGGACAAAAACCAATAAGTTTACCAAATACATTTATAAGACATTTATGCCCTCCAATAAAAACGTATGCATGCCACCAAAAACCAGTAACCAAAACGTTTGCTCAACCGAGCCATTAGGGCCTTAGCCCAAAAACCGTTAACCAAAAACCAAGTGTGGGAACTCAGCCCAAAACCGTGGAATACCACCACCATACATATTAAAACCATGTGGGTCACCACCCACGACCATAATTGAACATCAATTTAAAAGCCGAAACCATTTAGGGTCCCTGACCCGACATACCATTTCATAACCAATAATCCATTTTTACCACATAACACATATCCAACCAATAAGCCATTTTATTCATTAAACCATATTTTACCATTACCATCACCAGCATCCCAGATGCTTAGCGTCCTAGACGCTAGTCGTCCCTAACGTCATATCTCACGGTTTCATAAGCTACGCGTGCTGCCCGGGGTCTCTCCGGGTCCATATATCTGACATCCCTGATGTCTGACGTCCCTGACGTCAATCATAGCAATCCTGCTCCTGAGTCATCATACGGTCCGGCTGCTCCGTATAATGACCCCTCGCAGGCAATGCACCGTGACTTCCCCAGTGTCCCAGACATCTGGAGGAGACCATCATATATCCTTGTGTCCAGATGGTATATGGAAAATAGTTTTATTAATCCTTTTATCACATTATTACCATTGGGCCCTGCCCGAAATTTCCATAAAACCACATAATTCCATTTAGGGTCCCTGACCCAAAATCACAATTATTAAATATAGGGTCCCTGACCCGAAATCACCATTATAATCCAATTGGGCCTCATGCCCGATTTTATGAACCACTGGGCCCACGGCCCGATTTGTAAACCAACTGGGCCCGCAGCCCGACTTATAAACCCACTGGGCCCACGGCCCGAATTCGTAAATCAACTGGGCCCCTGGCCCGATAACATAACTCAAATGGGTCTCAGCCCGATTTCATACCAACTGGGCCCCTGGCCCGATTTCATTAACCAACTGGGCCCCCGGCCCGATTCTCAAATGGACTCCAAGTCCGAAATTTCCAACACAAGTGGGCCTCAAGCCCGAGTTTATATTTCCAATTTCAAAACCATTTCATCACATTATATCCAAGTCATAAATATGGAAAATCCATGTAAAACCGAAAAACCTCGATTTACGTGCAAGCACGTAAATCGCCTCGAAATACGTGAAACCGTACAATTTACCAACAACCAAATCAACATCACACAATCACAACCATAATCCATATAAAACATTTAAGCATGCATAGAATTTATAAAACCAAAGTCCACTCACAGACCGTTTTAACCGTGTGCCTCGATACGCGTGCCACCGGCCCTCCCGGGCCACACCACTATCACCGGGACTCCCAATCCTGTCCAAATCACATTAGAGGGTCACTAACCTCATCATTAACATCCTATCAAAGTCCCGTAATTTTCCCGAGTTGTTACTTATTTTTAAACTTAATTTAAAACCTTCGGACATCCCGAACACTATCGAGACGGTGTCCGATCGACACGAAACCAATTCCAAAATGTCCGTTACATCGAATGGATTAAAAGTCATGTTGACCTCACCTCGAGATTCGTACCCACGCGCCGCCACGCGCCGCCGTGAGTGGCTGCGCGTGAAACTCACGCGCCGTGAACAGTGTCACCGTTCTGACCCGTTTCTCTGATAAACGGGTCACCGTGACCCGCGGCCCAACCCGACTGGTTCTCCGCCATTCCTTGACCATTTTCAGTTCTGTTTGTTCCTACAAGATCGTCTAAGTTAAACTAAGGGTTTTGTGGAATTAAAAACTAGAAAACACGTCTAGATTGTACCTCCTCGATCAAGAAGCTCACGGCCAAAACTCCACCGTCGACTGCTCCCAGTTCCGACCACCATTCTCCTCGAAAACGGTCCCTACCAACTCGTTTCATCCCCAAGATCAACATCCTGGCCACTAGATCGATCGAAACACGTTAAAACCCATCCTACCATTTTTGTACCCGAAAACAAACTCACGGGTTCGAGGCTTACCTCGCCGCCGTGGCTACCGCCGTGGCCACCAGCATGCCCAGTTCGACTCCAGGAACTCCTCTCACCCCTCAAACACGATCAAAAGCCAATCCATAACGATCTTCCAATTTCTGCATTTTTTCTCCTCTGTTTTTTTTTTTCCGCCGTCTCCGTCGTCTCCGCCGTCTCCGTCGTCCCCCCGCCGTCTCTCAAGCCTCACCGTGCAGCTCATCTCACTCACACACCAACACAGAAGAGATTGGTGAGGTGGTTCATGTAGGTTGTGTGCATATGTGTTTCGGGTGGGAGAAAGAACAGAGTGAGAGGGATGAGTGTGATCAGTAGATGAAGGGAAGAAAGAGATGAGATCAAGGGCCCAGATTTAATCTGAGGTTTGAATGGATGGTGAGGATTTAAGGGGAGAAAATGGATTAAATAATCCAATGGCCAACAAGGATCCAGATTTTAGGGAAGGTGGGGATGAGTGACATGTGGACTACATCCAAGGGTCCAGATTCGTCAGTTACTGTTCACCTATTTAAATATTATTATTTTATTCCGAGTCTCGGTTTATCGCGATTACGTCCGTGACCATAACTTCGTCGTCGTAACTCCGATTTCGGCATGCCGCCTGTCGTTGGATTCGTATCGACGATACCTACGTAACGGTCCTTGGCCCTCGCCCATCGGACCTCCCGATCAAAAAGTCAACATTTGGCCCCTAATAAGCCAAATTACCAAAATACCCCTCAACTTCCGAACACCATAACTTTCACTACGAATGTCGGAATCGAACGTGCCACCTGTCTATGAACTCGTGACGTCCCGAACTACGTCACGGTCATCGGTCAAAGTCCGTTTGACCGCCCGATCAAAAAGTCAACATTTTGCCCACGACCAGGGGCAAAACGGTCATTTTGCACAATTTGTCCGATTCCGCCCTACTAACCACCGTTCAACCTCACTAATCAAGATTAGTCACTAAACTAATCCCGGGATTCGGGACGGGTCGTTACAACCTTCCCTCCTTAATAAATTTCGTCCTCGAAATTCCAACCGATCTAAACTCAACGTACTTCCCTCCTTAAAAAGTTTCGCTCTCGAAACTCGATTACCCTGATTCCACGAACACCCCGTGGAAAGTGGAATCGACCACGCAACACGTGTACACCCGCACACCAACTACTTAGACAAAACTTGTCTACACCCAAACGTACCACTAGTACTCAAAACGCAACGATTACATTCGACCCCGTCGAATGACTGAAACTACTTGTTTCGAATTTGACACCACTTGTCAAATCCACCCTCTCGTTGACGCAACAACTCGACGGTTCCTTTCCCACTCCCACTAGGAGTCAGCTGACCCCACTCAACGATCTATATTGACACATCCTGACAATCTGTCACCACACAGTTGTTGTCAGTCGAAAACTGACACTAGACTCACTCGTGGCTACACATGCCACCAACGTACTTAACTTAGTAAACAATCTCCGACCTTTCACACGACCTGTGTGTAATTAAACACATCGGAATTACCATGACCCATTGCATAGTAATATCCGGTCCACAACCAATCCCATGGTATCGGAACCAATCCGACTACCAACACGTTCACCAACACACCTCGGGTATATCCCGTATACCGTAGCTAGACATCACAAGTCTACATGGTATTGTACCTCGACCCAAGTACGAAGTACACACATCCATCTAATGACCAGACTACAACCACCTAGGTCATAGCCGAACGCGTTCCAATAATGGAGTACGTTTGCCCAATCCAGCATGAGACAAATCGAAACTCCACCCAACATCTAGTTCCAATTCCGAATCTGAATCCGCAATTTCGTAAGAAATCCCGGATCCAAGCCCAGACATCAAATTTTAATTCTTATCCAAATCTGAATCCGAAATCATTATTCCGTAAGCTAGCATTTGGAATAACCATTCCGTACCCAAATCCGGAAATATACTTTCAAGTTCCAAAATCGAATCCTGAATCGTCACCCAGAAATTCGATTCCAAATCCCGAAATCTCGTTCACATTTACCAAGACACATCAAAACCGAACCTATCGGTTACCCGTTCAATACACTTGATTGACTTCATAGGGAAGCCAATCCAACCTCCACACGTCTAAGGTTGACAAAATTCAACTACCTTGAAAACCTACTCACCCGAGTAGAATACCATACGGGCCCCACTTCGAAAAGAAGTTCAACCCCGCCTTTTACGACTCACATACCCAAGTTCGTATCGATCCTTGTCATTCCACCTAGGAAAAACCAAGGATGATCCGACACAATGACGCCAAAACTCATCCTACGCGGATGCAACAAAACTCACTGCACTCACCACGCCATGTGACACCACATCGTCTGCCACCAAGCAGAAAATGAGAAATCTCGTTTACCTAATTTCGAATACGTAGCTCCTCCCAATGACCCGCAATTACACCTGGGCCCACCAACCAATACACGCTCAACGTACTGGTAACTACAGTCAATGTCTGCCAGGGCAGAAAGCAAGAAGTCAACCCCAATGACTTCGGAATACCAATCACCAAAAACGAGCACCACTCTGGTTCCCCAATCACAACTCTCCCCGACACTAAGGTTCCTACCATGTTGGAAACAAACATGCTCCCAACAAGACGTCAAGTCTAACCACTAGACTTCCTACCTCCTCAATTCACTTGGACAACCCCGGGTCCACAATCAATCCGCTATTGTTCCGTTCGCACATCCCGACCTTTACAGGTTCAACACTCGGTTTCCCAAGTTCTCAATTACAAATTCCTACCTTTATACCACTAATGGTTTTCCTCGTCTTTTCCAGTTTTAATCATTTCTATGTACTTTTTAGGAATATTTAAAAACATAAAATCGCACAAATTTTGGAGTTGCCAACAACTCCCCCAAATCCACCAATTATCATGACGTAGGGGACGTCATCCCAAGATTACTCAAGTCTCAATTACACCCTTTTTAATCCACTCCTTACTGGTTATCTCACCACTATTGGGACTTATCCCAACACAGCACAATCTTAACTGTATCCCATCCAGTCCATCACTCAGCCACTACCGAATCTCAAAGACCGAACATATGTTCATCATGACGGAGTCACACCCCAATTTGTGGCTCATCGTCAACACCATTACCGACACTAGCACCAACGCTAGTACCAGCACCAACATACTATCAACAACACCAGTATCAGCACACAGGCATCCATACTAGCATCAGCACAAAAGTACCAACCCCGTAAACATCCATACTGCACACCGTGTACAAATACGACAACCCTGGATCTCCGTTCATACGGAACGACGATCCCGTACCTCACGACTATGGGTACCACTATTCTGACAATCCACATCAGGAAAATGAACGTTCCCTGAACGTCCCCAAGTATCAGAACCACACTAATTACCCTCGATAGCCAGCCATCTCCATATGACTTCCGACTAACTGTCATTGCTATCGAGATCCGCATCCACACATCACACCAATACCCGATCCAACACGGGATTCCATAATTTATTTCAGAACCGTATCCGTACATCGAATCCCATAGTTCTGCCTACTCACCAGAGCCATCCACATGGTCATCCATGACCTCAGCCGCTCATCGCAGCACAAGTTCTCACCCGCTAATCACAATTAAGGTTTACCTTTTTAATACTAGGGTTCCACAATCACACCCTATGGTTCAACCGAACCAAACAGTTTTCCGTAATATAAAATCCACAACCTGACCGACCCCGCGGTCCTGACATCGAATAGACGTCAAATCCAATCCTACCATCCCATCAACGTAGGTTCCACCACTAGGTCATCGGCCAACTCCGATGAACCAACATCCCTCACACTAGAAACCACCACAAGGGTTCACATTTTAGACCATTACTCACGTGAGGTTCCCCGAACCTGGCTGCACCTAGCAGCACAACAATCCAATATCACATGACCGAACCGACGGTCCCACTATACCAGTTCACCACAATCAACCCCACTTGGGTCGAATCACATTAACGCACGGCGTATCGGGCCAATCACACTCCATCCACTATCCAAACCCAAACACTATCTATCAGGTTGATAACGAATTGCAGCCCAAAGAGACATCACACCCTCGACCTGCGCACACAAAAGAGCAACCGTGGTCTGATACCAAGTTGACAGGACCCATCCCAATCCCCCCGAGATTACCGTGGAATGTGCCCTGCTCCCGTCCAACAAGGGGTGTCAGACAAGGGATAACCACGAGCCACTGCCCAAATAGGGCATCCAGAGTGCGCAAGGATCGATGGAGGAGGTGTGCAATGTCCCAGTCCCTGCTGCAAACGCATCCGTAATCAACCTGAAGGGCATTTAAACCAAAAGCTGTGAGTGGACAAAAACCAATAAGTTTACCAAATACATTTATAAGACATTTATGCCCTCCAATAAAAACGTATGCATGCCACCAAAAACCAGTAACCAAAACGTTTGCTCAACCGAGCCATTAGGGCCTTAGCCCAAAAACCGTTAACCAAAAACCAAGTGTGGGAACTCAGCCCAAAACCGTGGAATACCACCACCATACATATTAAAACCATGTGGGTCACCACCCACGACCATAATTGAACATCAATTTAAAAGCCGAAACCATTTAGGGTCCCTGACCCGACATACCATTTCATAACCAATAATCCATTTTTACCACATAACACATATCCAACCAATAAGCCATTTTATTCATTAAACCATATTTTACCATTACCATCACCAGCATCCCAGATGCTTAGCGTCCCAGACGCTAGACGTCCCTGACGTCATATCTCACGGTTTCATAAGCTACGCGTGCTGCCCGGGGTCTCTCCGGGTCCATATATCTGACATCCCTGATGTCTGACGTCCCTGACGTCAATCATAGCAATCCTGCTCCTGAGTTATCATACGGTCCGGCTGCTCCGTATAATGACCCCTCGCAGGCAATGCACCGTGACTTCCCCAGTGTCCCAGACATCTGGAGGAGACCATCATATATCCTTGTGTCCAGATGGTATATGGAAAATAGTTTTATTAATCCTTTTATCACATTATTACCATTGGGCCCTGCCCGAAATTTCCATAAAACCACATAATTCCATTTAGGGTCCCTGACCCAAAATCACAATTATTAAATATAGGGTCCCTGACCCGAAATCACCATTATAATCCAATTGGGCCTCATGCCCGATTTTATGAACCACTGGGCCCACGGCCCGATTTGTAAACCAACTGGGCCCGCAGCCCGACTTATAAACCCACTGGGCCCACGGCCCGAATTCGTAAATCAACTGGGCCCCTGGCCCGATAACATAACTCAAATGGGTCTCAGCCCGATTTCATACCAACTGGGCCCCTGGCCCGATTTCATTAACCAACTGGGCCCCCGGCCCGATTCTCAAATGGACTCCAAGTCCGAAATTTCCAACACAAGTGGGCCTCAAGCCCGAGTTTATATTTCCAATTTCAAAACCATTTCATCACATTATATCCAAGTCATAAATATGGAAAATCCATGTAAAACCGAAAAACCTCGATTTACGTGCAAGCACGTAAATCGCCTCGAAATACGTGAAACCGTACAATTTACCAACAACCAAATCAACATCACACAATCACAACCATAATCCATATAAAACATTTAAGCATGCATAGAATTTATAAAACCAAAGTCCACTCACAGACCGTTTTAACCGTGTGCCTCGATACGCGTGCCACCGGCCCTCCCGGGCCACACCACTATCACCGGGACTCCCAATCCTGTCCAAATCACATTAGAGGGTCACTAACCTCATCATTAACATCCTATCAAAGTCCCGTAATTTTCCCGAGTTGTTACTTATTTTTAAACTTAATTTAAAACCTTCGGACATCCCGAACACTATCGAGACGGTGTCCGATCGACACGAAACCAATTCCAAAATGTCCGTTACATCGAATGGATTAAAAGTCATGTTGACCTCACCTCGAGATTTGTGCCCACGCGCCGCCACGCGCCGCCGTGAGTGGTTGCGCGTGAAACTCACGCGCCGTGAACAGTGTCACCGTTCTGACCCGTTTCTCTGATAAACGGGTCACCGTGACCCGCGGCCCAACCCGACTGGTTCTCCGCCATTCCTTGACCATTTTCAGTTCTGTTTGTTCCTACAAGATCGTCTAAGTTAAACTAAGGGTTTTGTGGAATTAAAAACTAGAAAACACGTCTAGATTGTACCTCCTCGATCAAGAAGCTCACGGCCAAAACTCCACCGTCGACTGCTCCCAGTTCCGACCACCATTCTCCTCGAAAACGGTCCCTACCAACTCGTTTCATCCCCAAGATCAACATCCTGGCCACTAGATCGATCGAAACACGTTAAAACCCATCCTACCATTTTTGTACCCGAAAACAAACTCACGGGTTCGAGGCTTACCTCGCCGCCGTGGCTACCGCCGTGGCCACCAGCATGCCCAGTTCGACTCCAGGAACTCCTCTCACCCCTCAAACACGATCAAAAGCCAATCCATAACGATCTTCCAATTTCTGCATTTTTGCTCCTCTGTTTTTGTTTTTCCGCCGTCGTCTCCGCCGTCTCCGTCGTCCCCCCGCCGTCTCTCAAGCCTCACCGTGCAGCTCATCTCACTCACACACCAACACAGAAGAGATTGGTGAGGTGGTTCATGTAGGTTGTGTGCATATGTGTTTCGGGTGGGAGAAAGAACAGAGTGAGAGGGATGAGTGTGATCAGTAGATGAAGGGAAGAAAGAGATGAGATCAAGGGCCCAGATTTAATCTGAGGTTTGAATGGATGGTGAGTATTTAAGGGGAGAAAATGGATTAAATAATCCAATGGCCAACAAGGATCCAGATTTTAGGGAAGGTGGGGAT
Organism: Prinsepia uniflora; assembly: GCA_032719365.1. NCBI lineage: Eukaryota > Viridiplantae > Streptophyta > Magnoliopsida > Rosales > Rosaceae > Prinsepia > Prinsepia uniflora. The sequence goes on from CM064876.1 coordinate 24,358,273, forward strand.
GAGTGACATGTGGACTACATCCAAGGGTCCAGATTCGTCAGTTACTGTTCACCTATTTAAATATTATTATTTTATTCCGAGTCTCGGTTTATCGCGATTACGTCCGTGACCATAACTTCGTCGTCGTAACTCCGATTTCGGCATGCCGCCTGTCGTTGGATTCGTATCGACGATACCTACGTAACGGTCCTTGGCCCTCACCCATCGGACCTCCCGATCAAAAAGTCAATATTTGGCCCCTAATAAGCCAAATTACCAAAATACCCCTCAACTTCCGAACACCATAACTTTCACTACGAATGTCGGAATCGAACGTGCCACCTGTCTATGAACTCGTGACGTCCCGAACTACGTCACGGTCATCGGTCAAAGTCCGTTTGACCGCCCGATCAAAAAGTCAACATTTTGCCCACGACCAGGGGCAAAACGGTCATTTTGCACAATTTGTCCGATTCCGCCCTACTAACCACCGTTCCACCTCACTAATCAAGATTAGTCACTAAACTAATCCCGGGATTCGGGACGGGTCGTTACATATATGATGGTAGATGATATTAATGATGTAGATGTTGTTGGTTACCACTAGTACATTGGTCGTGTATTGGTTGGTGGACCCGGATTTGTTTTGGGTCATCAAGAGGAATCGAGTATATCGAAGTTAGGTGACTGTGATTTCTCATTTTCTTCTTGGTGGCAGACGATGTTGGATTACGTGGCCTGGTGAGTGCAGCAAGTTTTGGTTGCATTCACGTAGGATGAGTTTTGATGTCATCGTGTTGGATCATCTTTGGTTTTCCTAGGTGGAATGACAAGGATCGATACGAGGTAATCAGTGAGAACCCACGGTCTCGGCGTGTCTCGTCGTTGACTAATCTATTTAGATGTGGGAAATGGTTGAGGACTTTGGACGTCGTGACGATCGGGGATCGTGACGTCTATGGTGGTCGGCTGACGTAGTGTTGGATCTGGATCGTGATTTGGATATCCAGATAGGTGGAGAGTTTATTACTCTTACTTGGATGTTGAGTGAAGCATGATGGGACTGAACTTCTTTTCGAGGTAAATCTCATATGGCTTACTACTCGCCTGAGTAGTTGTCCGATGAGTAGTTTTCGGACGTGGTCAGATATGGTCAGTCTTAGAGATGTGTGGATGTTGGGATCGGCTTCCCTATGAAGTCAATCAGATGTAATGTGTAATCATCTGAGCAGGTATCCGATAGGTTCGGATATAGTGCATCTCGGTAGACGTGAACGATATTTCAGGTTTTGGAATCAGATTTCTGAATGACGATTCAGGATTTGATTTTGGAATTTGAAAGAGGATTTCTGGATTTGGGTTTTGGAATCATATTCTGGGTGACGATTCAGGATTTGATTCTAGAGTTTGACTGTAGATTTTCTTTTATGGATTTGGGTTCGGAATAGTTATTCCAAATGCTAGCTTACGGAATGATGATTTCGGATTCGAATTTGGACATGATTATGGATATGATTTCTGGATTTGGATTCGGGATTTCTTACGAAATTGCGGATTCAGATTCGAATTTGGAAATAGATGTTGGGTCGGAGTATCGATTGTCTAATACTGGATTGGACATGCGAACTCCATTATAGAAACGTGATTGGCTACAACCTAGGTGGTTGTAGGCGGATTGATGGGTAGTTGTACGTACCTTGTACGTTGTTCGAGGTACAATACTGGGCATACTTGTGGTGCCTAGTGACGGTATATAGGTTATACCGGTAGTACGTTGGTGAGCGTGTTGGTAGTCGGATTGGATCCGATACCACTGGATTAGTCGAGGTCGTGAACTAGGCATTGGATACTGTGCATTGGGTCATGGTATTTCTAATGGGTCTAGTTACACACAGGTCGAGTGAAATGCTTGTGGTTAGTGTAACCACGAGTGTGTGTCATATCAGTTTGCGACTGACGACTGTCAAGTGGTGACAGTTTGTCGAAGGTGTCAGCGTGGATCGATCAGTGAGGTCTGGTGACTCCCGGTGGGAGGAGACGCTAGGATAGATTAGCGTTTGAGAAAGGAACCATCGAGTTGACAAGTGGTGTCAATTCGGAGCGTATGACTACTGTCATTTGACGTGGTCGAGTGTAGTCGATACGACATGGATGTTAGCGGTACGTCTGGCTGCAGACGAGTAAGGATTGTTCTGGTTAGTGGGTGTACTAGCGTACACGTGTTGCGTGGTAGATCGAATTATTTCCACGAGGTGGATGTGGAATCAGAATAGTTGGCGTTTCGAGAACGAAACTAACTAAGGAGGGAAGAACGGTTGGACTAGAGTCGGTTGGAATTTCGAGGACGAAATTAATTAAGGAGGGAAGGTTGTAACGACCCGTCCCAAATTCCATGATTAGATTTGTGACTAATCACGATTAGTGAGGCTAATCCGTGATTAGTAGAGCGAAATCGGACGAACGATGCGAAATGACCGTTTTGCCCTTGGTAGTGGCAAAACGTTGACTTTTTAATCGGGCAGTCAAATGGACTTTGACCGATGACCGTGACGTATTTCGTGACGTCACGAGTTCATAGGCAGGTGGCACGTTCAATTCCGACGTTCGTAGAAGAAGTTATGACGTTCGGAAGCCCAAGGGCATTTTGGTAATTTGGGTGAATAGGAGGTCAAAAGTTGACTTTTTGACCAGGAGGTCCAAAGGCCGAGGGCCGAAGACCGTTACGTAGATGAGGACGATACGAATCCGTAGACAGGCGGCACGTCGAATTCGGACGTTCGACGGCGAAGTTACGGTTCACGGAAGTTCCCAGTTACTATTCACGACGGCACGTTTTACGAGACAAAAAGTGCAGTTTTGTCTCTAGTGGGCCCAGATATTTAATGGAGGCCCAATGGATGAGTGACACTTGTCACCCATCCACTGGCCAACCTCACCCACTCATGCACCAAACCCATTCACCGTGCATCCATTTCTTCCATTTTTCCTCCAACCATTACCCGATCCCATTTCCAAATCCAACCCAGCCAACCCAACCCCATTTCGGCTAGGACTGAGGACAGGGTGAAGTGAGGATGGTGAGGACATGGTGGCCGGCCCAGGACGGCGCCACCGTGCACGGCCGAGGCCAAACCCGAACAGGTAACCCGGTTACCCATTTTCTCCCTTTTAATTTGATTTTGATGTTATGATTGCTTTTGAACGATTAGGATGAGTTAGTTAGGTTGCTAGTATGATTTTAAGAGGATTTGGAGGGTGCTTCACGGCGGAGGAAGCCGTGAGGGTGGTCGGGAAAAACAGGGCCGTGAGACCCTTTAATTTTGGTTAGGATTTAGGAGGTTTTGATTAGTTTGGTTGATTGGGATAGATTGGAAATGAGAAAATAGGAATTTAGGAATTGGAATGGAGGAAATCGGACCGAAAATGAGGGAGAAGGAGGCCTGGACCGGTTACGCCGGTCCAGTTGCAGAGGTCGGACCGGACCGGCCGGCCCAGACCGGTTCGATCGCTGGGAACGACGCACTGTTCACCGGCGCGTGAGCCCACGCGCAGGGGCCTTTGGACGGCACGTGGCAGCGCGTGGTGGGGTTTCTGGGGATGTGTTCAACATACGAAATCATCTATTCGATGTAACGAACATTTTGGAACTGGTTTCGAGTCATTCGGACACCGTCTCGATATGTTTCGGGGCATCGGAAGGTTTAGGTTCGGGATTAAAAATAGTTAAAAATACGGGAAAATTACGGGGCTTTAGTGAGGGGTTATATAAGTAGTTAGTAACCCTCTAAATTAATTTGGACTGGTTTGGAAGTCCCGGTGATGGTGATCGGCTCGGGGAGCCGTAAGGCACGCGTATCGAGACGCGGCTTCGGACGGTCTGTGAGTGGACCTTGTTTTCTAAATTGGTGCATGCATAAATGTTTATTATATGTTTTAAATACTTATTTGTGATGCCATGAGTGCGTTTGGATGTGTGGTTACGTATAGGCACGTATTTCGAGGTTTCGGCCCTATACGGTGCCTATACGGGGCTGTATGTCTTTATTGGTCTAAATGAAATGGTTTTGGATTTCCAAATGGATTATTAATATGATTTTATGATGTTGATTTGGATGCTTGTGAATTATATGGTTTCACGTATTTCGAGGCGATTTACGTGCTTGCACGTAAATCGAGGTTTTCCTGTTTTACACTGATTTTCCGTACTTATGATTTTGGAAATAATTTAATGAAATAATTTTGAATTTGAAAAGGTAATTCTCGGACTTGCGGTCCATTTGATTTATGGAATCGGGCCGGAGGCCCAATTGGTTTACGATTCGGACCGGGGGTCCAGTTTCTATGTGGATTCGGGCCTAGGGCCCAGTTATGTGTTACAAATGGTTTTTATGGTTCATGACGGTTTATGGGAACCGGCATGAACCCTTGAAATGGATTTACGGGTCATGACGGTTTATGGGAACCGGCATGAACCCTCGGAAAGGATTTTATGGATCATGACGGCTTATGGGGGCCGTGCATGAATCCTGAAAAGGTTTCAAGAATGGTTTCAAAAGGTTTTTCATATTCCATCCTATATATATGATTGTCTCCTCCGGGGAGGGTCGTTGGCCTGGGTGGACCCCGGAGTAGTCACGGAGCATTGACTGAGTGGAGTCGCCCCCCAGTTGGGTTCCTTACTCTCAGGATGGGCATGGTTCGTTACCTCCAGGGAGGGTCATTGATCTACGGACATTGACCTGGGTGGACCCTGGAGAGACTTGGGTTTGAGACCCCGGTTAGCACACGTGTAGCTCTATTTTACCTTGACAGGTTCTGGATATGAATATAATGGATAATAAACATGATTTCAGTTGGTTTGGAAAATTGTGTTTATAATGATAAATGGATTTGGGCTGAGATCTCACATATGTTTACTATGTTCTGGTTTTCTGTAAATTGGTTTTGGGCAGGAGCCCGTGTGACTTGTATTTACAGAATTTGGGGCTGAGACCCTAATTGTGGATGTTTTAACATATATCATTGGATAAATGGTTTTACTATGCATGCATGCTTTTTAGTGGAGGGTATAAATGTCTTTGATGAAATGTTTTTATAAATTCTTTATTTTTGTCCACTCACAGTCTTTCTGTTTTTAATACCCTTCAGGTTGACAGCGGATGTGGATTGTAGCAGAGATCGAGATATCACATGCCTCCTCCGGATCCTGGCGTACTCTGATAGCCCGGGAGGGCAAAGGTCGGAAATAACCCTTGTCTGACACTTCGTGTCAGACGGGAGCAGGGTCATCCCGCACTAATCCCGGGGGGGATTGGGATGGGTCCTGTCAGACTTGTGTAGGAAGACTTGATTGAGGGTTTGTCTCTATTTATTGTATGATTATTAATCATAAGATCCGAAAGTTCAAATAGAAGTGAAGTTTTATGGAAGTGATTGTAAAAGCCCAATGAGTCAGACTTGTGTAGGAAGCGATTGCAGAAATCCGGCGGCCTATTCACGCTCGGCCACACGTTCGCACGTGCGACCCCACACGTACTACAGTACATGTTGATGTCACCTAACAACTGGTAGCATCTGAAAACATGCACGTGGCACCTCTAACACGTGCCACGTGGCACCACTCAGCCACATCTACGTGTCACCTACTGACGTCATCATAACGTCATTTGCTGACGTCATCCTGTCATGTCACCTCTGACAATCCTCTGACAACTTGCCACATGGCACCACTCAACCAATGCCATGTGGCCTGACATGATTATGTGGCAGTCCACATCATCGTCGTCAACCTCTCGACTGGTTGACTCAGTTCTCTAGTTTCGGGTTTATAGCCTAGCGAGTCGACCCAATTCCAAAACTTTTATTTCTCACTCTTTTCCTTCCCTTTTTCGACCAAATTCTTTGTTCCAATCTCTAAACTAGCTCTACTAATCCAAAAACGATAAAAAGTGGCTGCAAAATCATACATGGCCTTCGAAAATTTCCCATAATTTCAATTTGGTTTCTGGGAAGGTTCCACGTCCAACCTTGTCACCAACCACTTGAAAGCACCTGTACGAACCTACGGAAGGGTACTGGAGACTCAGCTACAAGCTTCCCCCGTAGAAACTCCTTGGAGCAGCAACCATCAAATTTCAAGTTTTTCCCTTCTCGGCCCTCATTCTATCTCGAACACTCTTGTTGTATCTCACACCCTCTGCACCACCTCTTCACTCTTCCTTCTCTTTCACTTATTTCCTTGTTTTTTCTTTGCTTTCCTATGTTTCTCTCATCTTTCTTCTTCTTTTTCCTTCTCGGCCAAGCTCCCACACACAACACACACTTATATCTCACACCAGGAACAAGGCAGTAGTACACCACCCTAAATGATCATAGGACACATGGCAAGATCCCCATGTGCCCTTCTAGAAAGTCCTCATAGCGAAAAGACTAAAATAAATTTCTAGGGTACAAATGACCAAAATTCCCCTCTTAACTCCTAAACCGTATCGTCCTTTACCGAACTTCATTTGTTAGGTAATACTCATCAAAGGAACCAGCATATTGAAAACTATATAACCTCAACCCCGAAAAATCCATAAGTCAAACGAGTCCAAAAAGTCAATAAAATACCATTAGAGGCAAAATGGTCCATTTGCATTAAAATATCATTTAAGTACAATATGCGATGTTCCGGGCTGATACACAGTATCCCCCAAAGCAGAAAGGAAATGGTGAAGATGGCAATGAACAAAAGGTGGGGTGGGTTTTTGAGTTGTTTGAACCAAGAGAGAAAGAGAGAGAGAGATGCATGATGCAAGGGTTATGGACCAAAGGGTGGGTGACACTTGTCACTCATCCTATGGCCCAAACTAGATATCTAGGCCCCACAAACCAACAAAAGTCCAATTGCCTCGAAATACGTGCAACCGTGAAAATCGCCTAATATCATTCCTGACCCGTAAAATAACCATACGACGTCCAAATTTGACGTGTCGTCCGTCTAAGTAACAAGAATCTCGAGACCTACGTAACGGGCCTAGCTAAACGTGCAACCAACCTCCCAGATCAAAAGTTAACATTTGGTCGACGCTCCTCGTCTAAGGGCAAAATCGGCAATCTACCTCGAATAATCTTGAAGAATCCCCAATAATTCCATAATTACAGGTCTGGTCTTTACATCAAGTTCCTTTTTTTTCTTTTTTTTTTTATAATTGGGTAGTCTTTTTTCTTTTTCGAATTGGGGGGAGAAGAAAAAAAATTACATTCCTTTTTTGAAATTGAGTTTCAATTTGAAGAATCTGAGTTATTTACCCTCATCTTGTAAGGATGGCCTAACCAAATCCCATTAGAACTCATACTTGAAACACTATAAATGAAGAATCTAGTCAGAGCAAAAAAACAAACACTTCATGTGTAACAACTGTAATGCCAAATATAATCAATAGTTATCATTGCTGTTAGATTAATTTGTAGAATTTTTTACAAAACAAGAACCAAGTAGATATATATCATTTGAAGAATGAGATCCGTCCAAGAGCATAATCGTTCCAATAGATATAGATAGATATATCATTGTTGTTAGATTAATACACATCAAATTATCATTGTCAAATTATAATGGTGGGTTTTGGGCTTAAAAATGCGTTTGGGCTTACACAGATTTAGGCTCAAATCGTTTTAGGCTTAAATTAATATTTCTTTATTATAATTGATGGATTTATATTGAAAAAAAAAATCATAATTAAATAATAATAAATTATAAAATATACAATAAAATTAAACTGGCTTCTTGGTGTGTTTTCCTCGTTTGTCTAGATTGAAATTATAATCTTCATTCATAAAAAAATTTAAAAAAAAACATCAAACCCATTTTAGCCTAATACTAATAATTATTTTCTTAAAACACTTAACTTTCTTTTTATTTACTTATTTTAATTTTTAATTTTCCATTTTGTTACATAAAAGCCTAAATTAGGAACCAAAACAATAAAAGATTAAATTTGGCACTTAAACGAAGTAAATGACATAAATATTTCGGAGCAATTTTTGGAATGTTTTTTTTTGGATATTATTTAAATTTACTATGATTTTTTTGAAGGAAAACAATAATTATATCTCAAAAATTTTAAATTTGAAGTATTTAAAGTGTTTGATGAATAAGAATATTTTATAATTTTAAATAATTTTAGAAATCAATTGGCCGATCCAATCGTCTACATTTATTATATGTATTCGCAGATTGCCTACACCAAAAAATTAGCCAATTTTGAAATCCAGAGATTAAGTAACAGTATGATACGATTCGACGATTACACAATGTATTTTTCACTACCATACGACTTTAACTCCTCAGAATCTTGAGATTTTTGACAAGCAAGGTTTAGGCACATAAAACCACAAAATGAACAGTCTCGATCATCAAAATTTGATCGTCTCAATTGAACAAAAACTTCGAAAAATTGCATTGACATATACTTGAAAGTGTTTGATGAATAAGATGATTTTACAATTTTAAATAATTTTTTAAATCAATACACTGATCTAACTGTCCATATTTATTGTACCTACTCATAGACCACCTATGCAAAAAATTAACCAATTTCGAAATTTCGGGACCAAGTAACAGCACAACACAATTCGACTGTTACAGCTTTAACTCCTTAAAATTCGAAGATTTTCGGTAGGTAAGTTCTAGGAAACTAAAACCACAAAGTGAAGGGTCATCGACCTTCAAAATTAAATTGTCTGAGTCTTAATTGAACTAAAACTTCAAAAAATGTATTGAAATATGATAAAAAAAGTGTTTAAAGTGTTTGATGAATACGGTGACTTTATAATTTAAAATAATTTTTGAAATAAATTGATCGATCTAACTATCCATATTTATTGTACATACTCATAGATCGTTTAAGCCAAAAATTAACCAATTCAAAATCTAGGGGCTAAGTAATGGTGCGAGACGATTTGATGGTTACAAAATATTTTTTAACGATCGGACAACTTTGACTTCTCAAAATTTAGAGATTTTTTTACGGGAAAGGTCTAGGCATGTAAAACCACAAAGTGAATGGTTCTGATCTTGCTTGTTTGATCTTCTGATAATTTTTTGAACCACGGCTTCTAAAAAAGTTTTGAAATATATTTAAAAGTGTTTGATGAATAAGATGATTTTATGATTATAAATAATTTTTGAAAAAAAAAAAAATCAGTCGATGTAACCATCCATATAAATTTTACATACTCATAAATCACCTACTCCAAAAATTAGCAAAATTTAAGGAGTAAGTAATGGTGCGACACTATTCACGGGTTACAAGAAGTTTTATGATGATCAGATTGGATGAGCAAGGTTTAGGAATGTAAAACCATAAAATGAATGATCTCAGGCTTAAAAATTCGATCGTCTGAATATCAAGTGAACCAAAACTTCAAAAATACATATGAAAATATGCTTAAAGTGTTTGATTAATGATCTCCTTGAGAGTCTCTCTCCCTCTCGAATGCTTTATCTCTGTCTCACTTTCTCTCCCTCTTGATTTATCCTCTATCTCGGACTCAAACAGAGACATCGAAATCCACCATCACCTCTACCTTTCAAAATCCAGTGGAACCCCAGTAGCTTTCCATCGTCGATGTCTACCGTGGCGACGAGACGAGACGACTCCAACACTATGCCATTTATGTGCTTAGATGACACAAAATAGATGACAGCTTATGATAAAACTGTCATCTTATTTTAAAAGATGACAATTATAGGTTAAACTGTCATCTATTATAATTGTTTATGCATGAAATGTGCAAACTTAGGGAGCGAATGCTGCTCTGCCACGTGCCCTGTGTAGACCTGAAAGAGAATGAAACTGGTCGGTCGGTCAGAGTATAGGCACCGGTGTGGTACCAGCCCAAAGGTACTCCGACGCCTAAGTCAGTGGTCAGTCTAAGGTATAGGGTGAGTGGTAAATTGTGTACCGTAAAAGTATTTGTGAACAGTAAATACTTAGTTACCTTTATACAAAAACTGGACCCCTTTTGTATAGGTGTGGTGAATATAATAATTGTATTCTACCGATGTGGGACAAATGTCAATTGTTGTGGGACAGACACGTGAAGGGGCTGTCCAGACCCCACAAGGGTTTGCTCATGTGAGTGGGCCTGGACCCCTCGGACTTGTGTTGGGCGGAAGTATTGGGCCTTCAGGTCGGTCTGGGAAAACGTATGGACCGAAGGAGGCTGGGCTCCAGGCCGGGGTGGGGTCCAGGCACTCTCGGTCTGGGCCGGTTAGTAGGTTGAGGTCAAGAGATCGGTTAGTAGGTTGAGGTCAAGAGATCGGGGTGTGTCCAACTAGGTGGACGTGTTTTGACCGAGTGGTGTGCATTGTGGAATGCTGTTGGTTCCCCTTTTTCCACGTAGGTGGTTAGTATGAGCATCTTTGATGCGAGTATGTAAGGGGGAGTTCGATAATGAGTTGAACTTTTTAGTAGGTGCTCAGTAATGTGTGGAGCAAAAAGAAGAGATAAGTTTTTCATTAATAATTTGTGGGACGAATTATGATCAGTACAATAAAGACCGACAGACGATATAAAATTAAATGTAGTACCGCTTCAGGTGGTCGACATTCCATGGATGTCCAATGGTGCGACCTTCGGGGTCAGAGGCTCATACGTCTCAGGTCGACATATGAGGGTGATTCGGTAGAGGCCTTCCCAATTGGGACCGAGAGTGCATGCCGATCGGTCTCGGGTGGTGAGGCTGACATCTGGAGTACCCAGTCCCCCACTTGGAAAGTGCGTGGTCGAACCTTGGTGTCGTGATACTGCAGAGCTGCTATTTGTGGGCAACATTCCTAAGGTGGGCCTTTGTGCTGTGTTCCTCGACTAGATCAAGGCTTAATGTCATATGTTGGTTGTTTTGGTCGGCATTATAGGACGTGACTCGGTAAGAATCTTCATCGACCTCTGTAGGATCAACGGCCTCGGTTTCGAAGGTTAAGGAGAAAGGGGTCTCATTGGTAGCCGTTCGGTATGAGGTCCGATATGACCAAAGTGCGCTTGGTAGGATGTCGGCCCATTTGCCCTTGGCCTCCCCGAGCTGGGTCTTCAAAGTGTGCTTGGCGATCTTGTTGACGGCTTCGACCTGACCTTTGGACTGAGGGTGAGCAGGGGAAGAGAAGAATAGGTTGATTCCATACCGAGCGCAAAAAGTTCTGAAGCGGGCGTTGTCGAACTGTATCCCGGTGTTAGTGATTATCGTATGCGGAAGGCTGAACTGATAGATGATGTTCTGGAAGATAAAAGTTTCGATCTGGGCAGTGGTGATGGAGACGAGTGCCTTAGCTTCAACCCACTTGGTGAAGTAGTCGACCGCGACAACTGCGTACTTGGTCTGTCCCTTGCCGATTGGCATCTTCCCGATGAGGTCAAGGCTCCACTGAGCAAAAGGTCATGAGCTGAGCATGAGTGTCAGGTTCTCTGATGGAAGCAGGATGAACGGAGCAAAACGTTGGCATGCGTCACAATACCAAGTAAAGTCGGCAGTGTCAGCATGCATGGTCGACCAGTAGAATCCTTGGCGAAAAGCCTTGTGGGCAAGCGATCGGGGGCCCGAGTGATTGCCGCAGACACCATCAAGGATTTCCCGCAAGAGGAGCTGTCGGGCCTGAGAATCGATGCACTTGAGCAGCAGGAGGGTGAAACCGCGTTTGTAAAGCTGACCCATGACGAGGGTGTACCAAGCGGCCTATCGGCGGATCCATTTTTCCTTGAGACGGTCGGTGGGAAGGCGTCCGTTGGTGAGGAAGTGGATGAGAGGGGCCATCCAAGTGGAGCTGGTATTGACGTAGAGGACCGAGGAAAGGGAGGTGCTCGGTTGGTGAAGGATCTCAACTGGGACTTGTCGATCGATTCGTTCTTCCAAAGATGAGGCGAGTTGGGCGAGCGCATCGGTATGGTTGTTCTCGAATCGGGGGACCCGTGTGATGGTATTGGCGTGAAAACCACCGAGGAGAGACTGAGCCAACGTTCGATATTGCGCCATGGAGGTGTCTTTGGCCTCAAACTCATTGTTGACTTGATTGACGACGAGCTGTGAGTCACTGTAGACATGTATTTGCTCGGCCTGCATATGTTTTGCCAAGTGGAGGCCGGTGAGTAATGCCTCATACTCAGCCTCGTTGTTGGAAGCCTTGAACATGAAACGAAGTGCATACTTCAGTCGTTGCTTGTCCGAGGTTGAGTATGAGGCATTGCTCACCGGCCAGCAAGTTTGCGGTGTTGGTTGAGCATTTGATTGCTCAGAGTTGTGGCTGACGAGAGATGTTAGTTTCCGCGAACCAAGTGTCGATTGAGGGTTTTGGCTCGGTAGGAGGAGGGCTCGGGACTGGTGCACTATGAGCACTAAATCGGAATGATGTGCCACGAGTTGGGATGCTGGTGAACGGTAGGATGGGCACATCATGAGTTGAGGTTGTGACCAGGCGTGAGATGCAGGTGTCTGGAAGGAACTTGAACGGAGCTGGGAAGTGTGATGATCATAGGCAAGTCATGTTTTGTGACGAACGGTTATGATACCGTGAGTTTGATCAGAGTAGCGCAGCGGAAGCGTGGTGAACCTATGCCTCATATTGGACCGGGCTAGTTGGGAATGGTCAGGTTGACCATTATTGTGTCAGTACATGCCGAGGTTGGCATTTGGGGGATGTCGAGGCCAGTACTCAGTGATTTCCCGAGTATAGTAATGGACGACTTCGAGGATAGTGACTGAGGAGTCCGAGGTTAGTAATCTTTGATTGTGATTTCGAGAGATGGATACCTTGGAGTCGATTTAAGGATTCACTTAAGGAAATTCAGGAATTGTGACCCCCCCTGGTCATAGACACGGGTGGGTGTGTTCGGGAGTAGGAAGAGTACTTGGTGACACTGGGAGTGGCCTGTGTGGGCAGTGTTGTAGGATTGTACTAAGTTGGATTAAGGCAGGATGACGGAAGGAAACGGAATAGGAGTGACTATAACTGATCGATATGAGGTTATTGAAGAGAACCCACAATCTAGACGTGCAGTATACAAGATCGATTGGATTTGATGCAGTAGTCTGAAACCTAGTCAGTAGGATCCACTTAGGAGTGTGTGGATCAGGTTTGGTTTTGCTTCTGATAGGTTTGGGTAGTTGTGGAGCAGGAGGATCGCCGGCGAGACATAAGTTGGATAGCTTGACCACCTTGGAGTTGTGCAGGACATGTGTGGTCCGTCTCGCAGCCGTATGAGTATTGGACTTGGATCTAATGTTGGGTCTGTCGTGTGTGCATAATGGAGGTGTGATTGCATTTCACATTGGTTGGGAGGCCCAGGAGATCGGGAGGTTTGGAGTAGTCTTGAGTTAGTCTCCGCAAGACTTGTAGGGCAGCCTAGAGGTAGGATTAGACTGACGGACTGCAAAGTGAAGCCTGTTTGGCTTGTAGGAATGAAGGATTCAGTAACGTTACAAGGATGTGATGTACCGAGAGATACCCTGTGGAGGTGACAGGTACACCTTGGATGAACTTTGGGTAAAGCAGAGCTTTGCTGATGTCAACGTGGTTGATTGGTGGACATACAATAGGGTGACGTTGGAAGCACGTGAGGATATACTCTACAAGTTGTGTTTGAGGTATTCTAAAATATCTTTGTTTTCTTTAATGTTCGTAGGGTAGTCCTTACGTGTGTTTGGTGGTATGCAACGTGGTTCTAGTTTGTTGTAATTGGTGCATGTACTTGAAATGTGTACGTACTAATTCTTCAGTGGTCGGAACCATGCCGATGTAATTGGACGTGCATCGTGAGGTGCTGATAGAAGTGTTAGTGAGTGGCTTAGTGCCAAGGTATGTGGTGAATAGTTGGACGATCGGCGTAGTTCCGATATGATGGATTTTTGACGGAGTATATGGGCCAGGTCAGGGTGATCCCGAGTGGTTGATTGGTTATTGCAGGTTTCAGTGTTGGTATGAGCTGGATGCTCCGAGCCGTGAGTGGCTGGTGGGACCCTGACATTGAGATGTGTGATCACGGTTTGACAGGTAGGTAAGAGGGTCCAGTTGTAGACAGGTGGTGTAGGATGTGGATGAAGTTCCACAGGATGACTGTGTTAGTGGTTAGTGGAACCACTGGTGAGATGATTGGTTGAGTTAGGGGTATAAGATGAGTACGTTGTGACTCTAGTGAGGTCGGCGCGGATCGCTGACTGAAGTAATATGGAATGTTGCACAAATCTTGATACACATGAATACCGTGACATGTAGATGCTGTTTTATGAATAGGTGTACGTGGGGTTTGTTCCTGTTGACGGCAAATTGACACGAAGTATGGAAGTCGTAGTACGAGGTACGTTGGACTCGGAAAGGGATCAAGGATAATTAGCCTAGTAGTCGCGATGTTGGGACATACCTACTAGCCGTAAGGGACGGCTGATGCGGCTTTAGAGGTATCTCGGGTACGAGTTGGACTGTATTGACCTCGGTGAGAATGAAATCATAGTCAGAAGGACTGAAAGTAGGATGAGATGTTTTGCTCGGCCGAGTTAGGATGACAGGTTGGGAACCATCAGGCTAAGTTGGAATGGCAGGTGCTGGACACCGGATAGGAGACCTAGGTGTGAGATCAGTTGGATTTCCCCCAATTAGTTAGGAAGTACGAGATGCGGAATTTCGGGGTCGAAATTCTATAAGGGGTTAGATTGTAACGACCCATCCCAGAAATCGGGATTAGTATAGTGATTAATGACTGATTAGTGACGTTAATCGGTGATTAGTTGGGTGATTTCGGACACACAGTGCGAAATGACGATCTTGTCCCTAAAATGTGCATGGGCAAAAATGTTGATTTTTCGTTCGGACGGTCAAATGAACTTTGACCGATGACTGTGACGTAGTTCGGGACGTCACGAGTTCATAGATAGGTGGCACGTCTGATTCCGACACTCGAGGAAAAAGTTATGACGTTCAGAAGTTTGAGGGTATTTTGGTAATTTCGTTAAAAAAAACGCAATTGGTTGACTTTTCATACGACATGGAATTTTCATGAACTTTGAGGACCGTTAGGAAGGTCTCGATCCCCTGAGTACAATGACAGGCGGCATGCGTTATTTGGAGATCGGACGACAGAGTTACGGGCCTGGGAATTTAAGGGGCAAAATGGTAATTTGTCCTTTAGGGGCATTATGGTCATTTGTTTGCATGGGGATTTGTGCTAGTGACACTTGGCTACCCTGGAATGGTTGCCCATTAGATGTGAGACACATGTCCCAGCTCGAGAGGCTTGTGGAACATGTCTGAGCCGCCTCAGTTGTTTTTAAAAATTGGGATGAGATTGCACGATGTTTGAACGGGAAAAACACAGGAAAACAGGGACCTTGAACCAACAGTTAACCCAAACCCCTTAAGAGAATGACCTTTTGCTTATGGTTTGTTCATCAAAGTCGATTGAGGAGGATGAGACGCCGATGACAGTGGCGGCACGGCTGTTCACGACGGCGTGAGGGGCTGGAAACCCTGAACCAAGCCGCGAAGTCCTGTTTTAAATTGAAAATGACAACTCATGTTCTCTTGGGTTTTGATTGAGGGGTGGCTGGAAATGAGTTGCTGGAGTTCTAAGAAGTTGTTTAAGCCTGTTTTTGAGGCCAGGGTTGGATGGTAAGTGAACCTTCCTTGAAACCTTCATTTTAATTCGAACATGGCAACTCTAGTCATGAGGACTGACAACTGAAATGGTTAATTGGGTGAGGTCTTGGATGACACAAGGAATCTTTTAGAAGTGGTTTGAGAGGCAGAGATGGCCGGAGAAGCAAGAACATAGAGAAGGAAGTTTGGTGTGAAACTGTTGATCGGAAAGGTAACCTCTAAGCCTTGTTTTTGAATTTTGAAACCGTGGATCGATTACTTAAGATAGGATGAAGCTAGTAGGATGAAAAAAGAGTGGAATCGGATTGAAAATGGTTGAAAACCGGCCACACCGGTTCTGGCTGGACCGGGTTTACCCGAGGTAGATGATGACTGTGCTAGGCGTGTGGTTCCCACGCGCAGCCCCTTTGGGAGGCGCGTGAGGGCGCGTGGGACACCTTTTGAGGATGGTTCCAACATGACTTATAAAGTATTCGATGTAACGAACATTTTAAGACTGGTTTCGAGTCGATCGGACATTGTCTCGATATGTTTCGGGATGTCCGAAGTTTTTAGGGCTCGATTAAAAATAGTTAAAATTTGGAAAAATTACGGGGCTTAAGTATGAGCATTGTGAGGTAGTTAGTGACCTTGTTATGGAATTTGGACAGGTTCGGGAAAGCCGGTGATAGCGGATTAACCGGGAAAGTATAAGTGCGCGCGTATCCAGGCAACAGTGCAATGGTCTGTGAGTGAACTTTTCTTTTTAACTTATGATGCATGCATATATGCTTTTATATGTTTTTCATACGTGATTCTATGATTTGATTTATGATCTTGATGGTTTATGGTTTTGCACGTTTTTCGAGGTATTTACGAAATTATACGTTTTACGAGAATATGATGGATGTTGTGATTTGAACCTGGTTTTAATGATTTGATATCGGGCTTGAGGCCCAGTTCAGAAAAGTGGTTTCAAGAAACGTGATTTCGGGTTTTGAATCGGATTTCGAAATGACGATTTTGGATTCAATTTGGAACTTGAAAGTGGATTTCTGGGTTTTGGTTCGGAATGGTTATTCCAAATGCCGGCTTACAGAATGATGGTTTCGGACTCGGATTTGGAAATGGATGATGGATATGAGTTATGGGTTTGGATTTGGGATCCTGATGAGATTACGGATTCAGATTCGAAAATGGAAATGGTTTTCAAACGGTTTTGGATTGGATTTGCAGGATCTAGTTATTGGGTTTAAAGACCCGGATATGATTATGATGAGGGCGGGATCGGATTGGGTTGAAAGACCCGGATTGAGTTTAAAGACTCGAAAGTTTAAAGACTCGGATATTGATATTTCCCCCGTAGGCCTATTGAGTTTAAAAACTCGGATTATATTGAGGCCTGGATTGATTTTAAAGATTCGGGAGTTTAAAGACTCGGATGGATCGAGCAGGTTCGATGGATTGAAATGGATTACAAAAATGTGTTTTGGTTTTCACTGAGACTTGATGATGACGGTTTTCAATAAAGGTTTTCCGATATTTTGGGCTTTGCCCAGATGATATGGCTTTTGATGGTTTTGGGCAGTGACCCGGGATTTGAGAAAGGAAAATGAGTTCGGTTTTTCTTAAACGGTTTAAATCACCTAAATATAGAATGGTTTTATGGAATGGTTTGATATGCTTGCATTGGATTTTTTTTTTTTAAATGGAGGGTATAAATGTAATTGTGTTTTCTGATAAATTTTTTTGAACTTACACTTTATTTTTGTCCACTCACAGTCTTTTTGTGTTTTCGATACCCTCCAGGTTGTCGCGGTGTGGGCTGTTGGTTGAGAGAGAGACAGAGACATCACACGTGCGATCCACAGTAGATTCTGCGCACTCTGGGAAGTCCGGATGTTTTGGACGGTCAGATCGAGAATCCCTTGTCCGACTTACGTGTCACATGGAGGTTGGACGTCGGTTTAGCCTTCGTGTCACACGTAAGTTAGACGGGAGCGGGATTTAGCCCTTAATCTAGGGGGATTAGGGGTGGGTCCTGACATTTTATCCTTGCTATTTTTTTTTATGCCTAAACAGTTTGAAACTGTTATCGATTCAAACCAAACCATTAATAACAGGTTAGATCGAAACAGTTTCATTTCTAATTTTTTAAAATCTAAACTGTATCGACCGTTAAGATTTTAACGGTTTGAATTTAGATATTGTCAATATCCGCATCAAATTGTACGGTGTCCATTCCTTTTTCATCCATTGTTCGTCTTCCTTTTCTAGCTGATGTTTGTCTTCGTCTTCCCAGCTTCATTTCCTACTTCCTAGTTCATTCCCAAGTTCCAGTTTTTAGCTTCCCTTCCTACTTCCTATTTCCTTCCCCATTGCGAAGCCGCCTCCCGTCTCTCTCTCGCACGATCTCTTTCCGTCTTGACCTCCAGTATCCCTCTCTCGTTTGATCTCTCTCGGCCTCGGCCTCCCATCTCTCACTCTCGCTCGATCTTTATCCATCTCAGCCTCCCATGGCACCCATTGCACCCTCTGTCTCCCATCTCCCTCTCGGGCTCTCCCTCGAAACTCTCCATCGCACCCACACCTTATTAGTCTCCACCTCGATCTCTCTGTCGCCATTGCATTTGCATCCATCGCCATCTTTACCTCGATCTCTCATCTCTACCTCGATCTCTCCATCTTTCCATCTCTCCATCTCTCTGCTCTAGCTCAATCTCTCCATCATTCAGCTCTACCTCGATCTCATCTCTCCATTTTTCCGACCCTCACGACTGCTTCACATTCACGCCTCTCCCCGTCAATCTAGTCGCAAAATCGGTTAAACCAATCCAAAACCAAATCAAACTCGTTTAAATGATTTTGAGTTCAAAATCAATATAGGGCTGAGAACCGAACCGAACTGAAATTGGTTCTCCAATCAATTTGATTTTAATTTTGGTAAAAAAAAAACCGAAAAACCAATTAATTGCCCTATAAAATACCACACAATTTTGTTTTGGTATGCTTTTCAGTCACGACACATTTTTTTTTTGTGACCGACGTTGAATTGGCGCCATCTGTGGACCTTGACGTGGTGCTGAAAGGAGGCATGACTGGCCATGCACTGAAAGTGACGCGGCCTGCCAGCTGCCATCATTCAACTGCCTGAAGCATCCCATGTTCTGGGGCCGTTGTGCGCATGTTTGCAATCTATAGTAAGGGGGCAACATTAGCATGCGCATATGGAAACATGATTATTTAAGCACGAAGTAAAACGATAATATTAAGTGATATATGAAACAAATAAAAATTTCTCACTTTTAAGAGACTTTTGGTTTAGCCTTACGAGTACCAAAACTTCGGCCCTGGGAAAATGCCATGCTTACAGCCTTACAGAATGCTTCAAAATACCTAAATGGAGATCTTCCCATTGAGATTACATGTATATCCTACTCCAGCTAACTAAATACCTAAATGGAGGTATGCCATCTTTGCTAATCAAAAAACATCAAAAACCATTTCAGAGAAAACATTCAATCGTGCAATTTGAAATGATACAGGTACAACCATCCTGGCTTCGCTTGTGTAATGATCGGGTTTTCCCCAATATCATAAGGCTTGAATTTGACCCCCATAGCCATAATTCTTCAAGAGCACTTCATCTTGCCGCCAATTCTCTTTAACCTTCAGGTCAACCTGTTCAAAGCATGAGTTACTCAATTAGCCCATTAAGTTCTATACAACACAAAACCAACTCGGTAAAAGTGTGAAGATGATGCAGTAGATGAACAGCCCATAACAAAATGATTCTCAAAGATTGATCATGGTATATGGTTTCGGAAAAACTTAGTAGTTGGTACCTCCAGAAAAACTTTCTTCTGTAGAAAATCTTCTATGTCAAGGCGTGCCGCTGTTGCAAGTAATTTCAGAGCCCTCCCTTCCTACAATCAATCAGGATACAAAATCAGTGATCGTGCTCTCCCTTCCTACAATGATAGCACATAAAAACTCTGTAGCTTTCTGAAATGCGTCTTTGTGCAAACATATACACCATATTAATTCTTTGATCAAGAAGGGGAAAAAAAGGAGATAATGTTGATATAGTTTGCATTTTGGAAGCATGCGAGCAGGAAACATCTGAAACTTTCATCTTCTAGCATATTATTTGATAGCCAGAACAAGCCAACAAAACACTACAACTGAACTGAAGATTACGTACTTTTCCAATAACAATGATCTTCTGTGAGTTCTTTTCAACGACGATCTCCACCTGTATAAAATCTTTGGCAGTTGGCCTAGTTTTGTAGCTCACAACATTCACCTGGAGATTTAAATGGAAAAAGAGGAGCAAAGCAACCAGAAATATGAACATCTATTTCCTTTGTCCCTCTATGGATGAAGTACTATTCCACAAGCCAAAACCTTTAGAGCTTCTCCTTTACATACCTGACATGCATATGGAATCTCTTTACGGTACTGCATAAAGATCTTTTCTCGAACAATTTCAGATACAAAGAATCTTTCTGGGTGTTCACTGACGATGTCCTAAGAATTCAAAGAGAACAAACATGAGTATTTTCAAACATGAAAATAGCATGCATCAATACTTTTATTAGGTATCATTATCACATATGGAAACCGAATACAGAAGATGTACACTTACACATGCTTAAAAGGAACTAATTACCAACAGTCTTAAATGTAGTTTCTTCATTAAGAATATTGTGAAACCGAAGTCAAATTTATAAAGCTACTTGCCCTTATTAATTTCATGTGCTCCTAGAAGGTGAAGTAAGATTGTAAAAATAACTAACATCTGTACAATTCTCTACACTTGACACAATCGTTAATATAAGGAAAGAATAAAACTTTTTGTAGCCGTAAAACAACAACACAACTAAAGACTTTGATCTCAAAAGAAAAAGGAAAGCAGCTATCAGCCTAACATGAAATTCTTCTAAGTACCTTTGGATAGTATGCTGGCCCAAACGGGAGTTTTGATAATATCCATTGCCTGACATCTTCCACTCCCTGCCCATGTTTGGCACTCACAGGTATGACCTCATCAGCATTTGTAAATTTCTCATACCACTGTAAATAGATGAGATTCTTACTTAGAAAAATTATTGAAACAAGATCCAGAATTACAGAATTACATGTGTGAGTTATACATGTCAACACAGATATCAACGAGCAAATAAAGACCTCCAGTTTCTTTGCAATTTCACCAGGTTTAATCAAATCCTTCTTATTCAAAACCAGCAGAGTGGGCGGCAACTTGTCTGTCTGGCTACCAACACCTTCTTCCAACACTTCATCAATCTAGAAACAAGAAATAGATCTAAGGACAACATGAAAAAGATTCAAATGCAACCCTATGAATGAAGAAGCATACTTTTTCAGCCACTTTACATGCATCTACAAGAACAACTACACAATCCGCATTAACCACAGCACTGCGAACATTCTTCATCATCATAGAATCCAGCTTGTGCATTTTCTTCTCCATAACACCTGGCGTGTCATAAAGTACCATCTGCAAACGTATCCTCAGGTTAAAGATAGATGCATCACCAACATAACTCTCCTTTGCAAAGTTTAATCTTAAACATAAATGATAAACCCTAACCAACCATCAAGTGGGTACTCCCTAAACCTTAGAAACTTTATCATAGGTACCATTTCCTCTATGTTTTCTTATAGCAAATTATACAAACCACACCATTTCTCAAAGGGTTTCAACCAGAAGTAAAAAATTATTCACATGCAATTAAAAACAAAACAAATAATAATATCAGTTAACCACGAAATGACAGACCTGATAGTCTGTGCCAGAACATATACCAAGAATTCGATGCCTTGTAGTTTGAGGTTTATCAGTAACTATGGACAACTTCTGACCAACCATTTGATTCGAAAGAGTGCTCTTTCCCACATTTGGCTTTCCCAGAACAGCCACATATCCTGCAGCATTGGATTCGGACTCAATCAAATTCATAAGCCACATAGCCGTTATAGCCTCTAAAAATTTCTCTGGTTAATTAAAGGAAGCACAGGAGAGAATTTTTACCACTTCGATGGTTAGGGTCGACGGCATAGTCAAGCTCCTCTACTTCATACTCGTCGAGTAAAGCAATGCTTCTGTCAGGCTTCTCACTCAAAGACAACAATGAATATTCGTCCTC
This sequence comes from Prinsepia uniflora, assembly GCA_032719365.1. Taxonomy (NCBI): domain Eukaryota; kingdom Viridiplantae; phylum Streptophyta; class Magnoliopsida; order Rosales; family Rosaceae; genus Prinsepia; species Prinsepia uniflora. The sequence continues at coordinate 24,380,029 of CM064876.1, forward strand.
CGAATAAGAGTATTCTTCGACTTCTTCTTCTTCTTCATCGTCTTCTTCTTCGTCTTCTTCTTCTTCGCCTTGTTTTTGTTCGCTAACCCAAAGCCGATGCTTTGTGGCTGACAACATAAGTTTCAGAGTCCTATTTGATTGATTCTTAGACCGGAATTGGGGTTTTCTGGTGAAATGAGGGAGGAGACCCTGGGGGTAATCTTGAGCTGTAAGGAGTTGTGTACGGCAGTAATGGGTTAGGGAGTTTTCTTTCGAAAGAGTAACGGGCATGTGTAGAGCTAGCTCCATTGTCGGAGCTCCACAGCTTCTGATCACACTCTTCCACTATTTTATCTTCCGCTACTGGATAAATCTGTCCCTACGGTGCCGTTTCAACGTTTATCCATTTCGCGTTTCTTTGGCGGTGAAGATGACTGTGTACCTCAATTTTGCAACTTTTTAACTTCTCAGCGCTTAAACGCTAAAGTCTATGGGTGACTATTGGATGTTAACTTTTATTCACGAATGTGTCAGCTTCTGATCACACTCTTACAACTTTTATTCACGAATGTGTCAATTGGATGTTAACTTTTTCGAGCCTCGACCATGACATGAATATTGTTGATGTAATAAATAGAACAACTTAGACTCGTCCCATTGGACTCTTTTATATATTCTTTTTATGGTAGCGGGATCTGCGTAGTGTGAGGCAAGAGCAAATGAGTACCAGTATAATGCTGGCCTAACCGTCTTCGATACTTAAGTAAAATTAAGTATAGAAGAACTATAATAACTTAGGCAGTGTAGGGGTAAAATTATCATTACCTTTTGGAGGGACGTACCCTTGTATCTATAATAGCATTGAATAAGATTATGTCATTATCCAATGAGTTGGTATGTGTTCTCGTGTGGTCCTAATGAGTGATATGTAGGCCGACCAGATATGATCGGCTAGTGATTTCTTGTTTTGTGCATATTATATGTTTTATCTAGCTGAGGGCTTGGGATTGTCTTAGGCGGGGCTGCTAGGTCTTTAATCAGGTTAACCAGATTAGGTATGAACAGAAGTCCTCCAAGTCATTGACTAATGTGAATTTCCTCGGTCGAGGGTTGATGTGTACTAGTCGGTCTATATGGGTGGGCAACATGCCAATCCCCAAGCCCTTGGCTAGGGAGAGATGCCGAGGGGAATCTCGTCGACCCACATGAGCGAACCCTCGAGGTGGCCAATCGGCCTAGGCATGACCATGGACTAACCGAGAACCGCTTGTAAGGTGAGTGTATGTTACCTTAGTAGACCCACCTAAGTGAAACCTCACACAATGAGGTGGTCGATTGGCTTAGGCATGGCCATAGATCGACCAAAAACCACTTGCAAGGTGAGTGTATATCACCATGTTCGACCCACCTGAGCGGACCCTCGGACGATGAGGTGGCCGATCTGCCGAGGCATGACAATGAACCAACAGAGAACCACTTGCAAGGTGAGTATATGACACCTTACTCAACCCACTTGAGCGGACCCTCACACGATGAGGTGGCTGATCGCCTAGGCATGATCATGGACCGACCGAGAACCACTTGCAACATGAGTGTATGTCACTTTGCTCAGCTCTCCTGATTGGACCCTCACACGATGAGGTGATCGATTGGCCCATACATGATCATGGACCGATCGAAAACAACTTGCAAGGTGAGTGTATGTTACCTTGCTCAACCCTCCACAGCGGACCCTTGCACGATAAGGTGGCCTATTGGCCTAGGCATGATCATGGTACAACCGAGAACCACATATGACATCATGCTCAATCACTTCGACTCCTTTTCCACATGTTGAGCACTTGTGTCATGGAAAATATGCGACCCTTCAGCTGGCCGAGTGGGTTTGCAACAGTTCCTTTTTGAAAAAAAAATATATATAAGGGTTTTCAACTTTCACTTTTTCAATTTTTTCTTTTGAGTGAAAAATTGAGAGAGTCCAAGGCGATTTCCGATTGATTTTGTGCGACGGTGCTCGTAGCCTAATTCTTTGAAAACAAGGTATACTTGAATTTTTTCTTCATTTTTCCATTGAAATAGTAGAATTTGCATGTACTTAGCTTGAATGTGGTATGAACTGTGTTGCGTGGTTGTTCCCGATTGTCTAGGAGTCCCAGTTGCTGTGTCTTGCATGTTTCCCTTCTTAGGAATTTTTTAATGATTTATATATGCCTTCCCAAGTAGGCATGATTAATCAGTCTGGCAATGCCTTTAATGGTGAATCAACGGCTAGCTCAGCCGAGTCAGATTCATGGTTGTATTCAAATGATGCGCCTTCTTCTTCCCATTCATCTCGGCCAGAGGTGAGCTCGAAGTTGAAGGGACTATTCCTTGAGAAGGCTTAATGGGGTGATTCGGATCAGGAGTTGTAGGGCGAGCTCCCCAAGGCCTTTGCCTAAATTGAAACACAATATGCCTCAGTTGTTGATGTGGATGAGCAAATTGAGACCGAAGTGACATTAATAGATCAAACCGAGATCTTCGATGCAATCCCAGTGGACACTTCTCCGTCCAAAATAAATTGTGAGGAGAAGTTGAAAAATAAGGCCTAAAAGGATTGAGTTCAAGGCTGAAACCCACAGATATAAACTTGGAGAAGGCAGTGAAGCAGGTCACTGTTGATCGCCAAGTGAGCTCGGCTACTTAGGAGGATGTGATAGCCTACAGTTAGGCCTTTGACATCCCCAACTCGATTAAGATCTAGTTACTCAGCAAGGATGACATGCCGAGCTATCCTCTAGTACAATCGGCAACCTTCCATCCCGATATTTTAAATAACTGTGTAACTCTGCCATTGCACCCTTAGCTTCATCGGATGACCGTTAAAGTGGGAGTGGCATTCAGCCAATTTATCGCCAATTGCTTGGTAATGTTAACGGGCGTCTAAATGGCGTTCAACCTGGTAGGGAAGGGTAACAACTCAAAAATTCGAAAAAGGTAATTTTGAACATTAAAAAGAAAATTGACGATTTTACCCTTGGGGGTCAAAGGTTGACTTTTTGCTCCAGGTACTTTTTTGACAGTACCCTCCTCAAAATAACCTCGATAATCATGAAAGGACCTGCTCACGTCTGATAAAAACAGTTAAAATTCCAAAAGTACCCTCACTCCAAAATAAATGCGCAATTAGTTTCAGATAAGAGATAATATCCACGTGTCAACCATTAAAAAAAGTTTGATAACAAAGACTATACAGAGCACAAGAAAACAAAAATAATAATAACCAAAATCCTACTCTAGTAAAAGAGGGTGTGAAGTTTCAAGGAAAAAGCCTCAACTTCAAATTAGCCCTCGTCACAAGAATAGCCTAGAGGGTAAGAAAACCATAGAAATTGTGAGTGGACAAAATAAAGCCTTGGAAAATATTTTCCGAAAGAATCCTTTTTCCCTTCCGTTTTATAAAAATATGCATACATAAGTAAGTAAGCATTTGATTTCGGATAACACAGTAACATATATAAAACTGTGGGACCAATATAAATCATGTAAATCATATAAATGCCCCTGGCCCACCTTTTCTTGAAATCTTTATTTATAAGTATTTCGAAAACCTCCAGATACAACAACCAATAATAGTCAAATCTCGCCCCGCTGATCCAACCAGCTAAACTTATGTACTACACATAGACATGACAGAACCTTCAGAGTCCAACCCCGTTGACATGTGTGGAGTCCAATCCGACTATGTCCGAGTTTATATCCGAGAACCCTTGGAGTCCATCTCCGAAATAGCAATCCAATTTGAGGATGACTATAATGGGAAAAACAATTTGCAAAAATAAATTTAACTTGCTTTTGAAATACCCATAAAAGCCCAAAATAATTGCAACCCAGGCACGAGTCTAAAATCCAGTTTTTCCCAAAATCTACAATAACATGTGTCTAGAAAACCACATCCCGAATATATATATTCTAAAATTAGGCATTTATCCGAAAAAACATTTAGAATCATATATTAAATCCATTTCAAACCAAACCATGCAATAAAACCATATAAATATATAAATATGCATGCATCACATTTATTAAACAAAGTGTCCACTCACAGTTAAACCAGTAGCTCAGTCTTGAGCTGTGCGCTCTTTAGAAGCCCATGGAACGTCCTTGAATGTCAAAATAATAATTGAGGGTCACTAACAATAAACATAACCTCATACATAAACCCCCCATAAATCCCATGATAGTACATGCGTCCCGGACACACAATCAGAGACTTTTGACTCCCAAAACAACCCCTAAACGAACTCCAATTAACTTGAAACCGCCACCATTAGATTCAGCTTGTTGAAACCTTTCGAATATGTGTTTCCGTGTCTCCAGATTCTCCCCCATGCGCCACCACACATGCTGATGTCACCCGCTGACGTCAGCCCTACTAACGTGGCGCCCTGCTAACGTGGGACCCTACTAATGGCACTGTTGACAAGGCAACTGATGTCAGCCCTTGCTGACGTGGCAGTTGACGTCGTCATACTGACATCATCAAGAAATCATGATGATGTCACTAGGTGATGTCATCATGATGTCGTACTGACGTCATCAACTAGTTGGAGAAGACTGCTGCGCCGCCATGGCCACCACCGACTACTAGTCAAAAATCGCCATTTTTTAACCCGATTTTCAAACTTTCCTAAATCCCTCAAAACTCAACCAAATTGGACATTCCAATAGTGAAAATTTATCTACTCGATCCTAGGAATCCAAATTCAAGCCTAGAATTGAGAGAAAAATACATGGATTTTATGATACAAGGCTTGGAAGTTGCCGGTTTCATTCCTCCTCGAGTACGGGTCAGTTTCACGTGGTTCCACCTTCAAACTTGGGTTCTTCTTGATCGTGAGGGTCCAAGGAACACGATCCTCTACTTCTTTTGAGCTAAAAGCGTCCCAAAATGGAAGTTGAAAATTGAAAGGTGTGTGGGTTCTTTGGTTGTACAAGAGAGAGAGAGAGAGAGAGAGAGAGAGAGAGAGAGAGAGAGAGAGAGAGAGAGAATGAAAGGGAGAGAAGTGATGATAAATGTGATAATGTGAGAGTGCCTCCTAGCCACAAGTTACAATCCCTTCCCAAAAATATCACAATTGTCAATCCTCCAAAAATGCCCTTTCTCAATTAAGTAACCAACCAAAATATCCAAGGGAAAAATCGTCCAACATAAAAAAAAATCCTAAAAATATCTACAGAAATTCATAATTTAAAAATTCAGATCGTTATAATCTACACCCTTAGATAAATTTTGTCCCCAAATTTCGTAGATGTCACTAAAAAGCTAAGGATACTGATCCCGTATAAGAGTCTCGGGCTCCCACGTAGCCTCCTCCATGTTAAAATTGATCCACTTAACTTTAACCAGTTGAATAATTTTCCCATCAAGCACCTTTTCTTTCTAGTCCAAGATCATAATTGGTTTCTCCTCATAGCTCGGATCCTCCCCGAGTCTGACAAGCTGCTCCCTCAGCACATGCGACTCATCAAATAGATGTTTGTGGAGCATAGATACGTGGAAAACATTATGAATTCGAGAAACTTCTAGGGGCAAAGCAAGCCGATAAGTCACTGAACCTCTCCATTATGTGATCTCATGGGGTCCAATAAGCCGAGGACTTAAATTTCCACGTCGACCAAACCATACAACACCCTTTAATCTCTCCCTAATAATCTTGACATTTTCCAGTGTCAAATATGAAAGCTCGGGCGTCTGTATCCTTCTAAGTTGCCTTCATCATATCCTCTAAAGTTTGAATAGTCCTCTCAGATTTCCCGTTAGTCTGAGGATGAAAAGCTATGATAAAATGTCCTCGTCCCAAGAAACCAAGTGATCTGCTAGAACCTTGAGGTAAACCTCGGATCACGATCCGAAACAACTGATTTAGGAATCCTATCAAGACAACCTGGCAAACTAGTCCAGCGTGTAATCCTCCTACTATGGAAAGAAATGTACTAACTTCGTATGTCTGTCTATAATCACGTAAATTCCATTATGGCCCCTCTAGGTCCTCTGAATCTTAAGCACAAAGTCCACCGTAAGGTGATCTCATTTCCACTCTAGAATAGGAAGCAGATGCAATTTCCCATAAGGCCTCTGCCGTTTAGCCTTGACCTACTGACAAATCAGACACGTGCTCACAAAGTCCGCAATTTCTCATTTCATACCCGACCACCTATAATACTCTCTAGAGGTACGATACATCTTGGTCCTACCTTGGTGAATCATATAGGCAGAACCATAAGCCTCCTTAAGAATATCCCTTTTAAGTGTAAGTCATCAAGCACACACAAACGTCCCTTCCTTAAGCAAAGTTCCATCGCCTTAGTGCAAAATCCTGTCGGTTTCCCGTCTCAACCTCCAGCCTGATAACACACAAAGTCGGATCTTGAAGTTGAGCTGCAATAACTTGGTCAAGTAAAACAGGTCTCACGTGGAAATGAGGGTACCTAAATATGATTGTCGTTTGATTGGTTAATTGGGGGTAAAGATTGATTTTAAAGTCCTAAATAATTAAACTAAATCTAAACTAACCTAATCTATTATTTACACGTGATTAACTCATTCTTTATGCCTTACTCATTCATGAATTATATTAATTTCAAACCTACGAAATTCTTTAACCTTAGTTCTATGAGATGGTTGTATATTCGTAAGTATGTGCCCTAGAAACCCGACGACACTTTCAATAATAGATAGGGAATACCCAACTCATCTATCAAGCATTAAGCACCAATAAACAAACATAATAAAAACTAAAATACGAGAACATATGGAAGATTTATACGAAATCAATACAAAGCATAAAACTACAATAAGATTAATAATCAATTCATAAAAGTGATATTCATGCCAAAAGATAACTACGAATTAAGAGGTCGTGTTACACTTTTTCTCCCGGCAAGCCCAAAGGATGCTAAGTGAATGAACTCTGTTTGGTGAGACAATAAGGAATAAGGAATGCCCAACTATGCCATGAATGGAGAAGATGGAGTATGTTTTAATTAATCTTGGAAAGTAATATCGATTATATAAACTTGGAAGTTTGGTCAAGTAGAGTTTGGATATAGAAAATAACGACCTTTTACAATTATCCTAAGCATCTCTATTTATAGGAGAAAATTAATCCTCAAAAAAATAGGAGTTCACAATTTAAATCCTAAAAGAAAAATGATTAAACTAATTAATATTGAAGTCCTAAAGGAATAAGGTTATAAAAATCCTAATTAAAAAGGTAATATAAAACCTAATTAACAAAAAGTTCATGAAACAAAAGAAAACAAATCCAATCTTGATTTGGATAAGTTTTCCTCTTGGAAAATGGAGAGATGTTGCTGGAATAGTGCAAGAAAAACATTGGTGGACGCGCGCTGAAGCAATGGAGGCTTTTCGGTAGGCGCTAGCTAAATTCAGGGCTAAAATTCGGTGGCCAACGATGTGGTCAACACGGCAAGGGAGGCAGGAGGAACATTCGGTGCACACTGGCCGAAGTTACTTGTAAGGGTTCAGGAAACGCGCGCCGAGAGGGAGATGCGGCCTTCGATACACGCACTCCTAACTGGGCTTAAGGGATTTAGGATGCATGCACTGAATTGGGTTTGAGCTATCTTTGTGAATTCGGTAGGCCCCTACCGAATTCCTTCAACCTTTTTGGTGGACTCCTTTCATTCTATCATAACTTTTTCAATACAACTCCGATTGAGGTGATTCTTTTGCCTAAATTCTCGTAATTCCAAGATTTGTCCAATTCAGCACATTTCTCACAAAATATGCGAAATTCTCCGATTTTTTGGTATTTAAACATTAAAAGATAAGCATAAAGGGTATAAAATGATGCTTAATTCAAGCCTTATAAACAATTTTGCACGTCTCCCTGTAAAGATAGTGCCTCCAAATTTTCCATTTGTGCACGACTGTGGCAAGCTTCAAGTCATGGGTAGGGTAATTCACGTCACGGGGTTTTAATTGTCGAGACGCATATGTGGTAACCCTCCCATGCTGCATGAGTACACATCCCAAACCATGCAGGGATGCATCACTATAGACCTCAAAGTCCCCACTGCCATCTGAAAGGTCCAAAATCGGAGCAATAATCAATCGTGTCTTCAATTCTTAGAAACTGTACTCACATAGGTCATCCTAAACAAACTTTACTCCTTTTCTAGTCAAACGCATCAAAGGAGCCACCATCTTAGAAAATCCCTCTATGAAACATCTATAGTACCTAGCCACTTTGAAAAAAACTCCTAATCTTGATTACCGTTGTTGGTTGACGCCGGATTGATATTGCCTTTGCCTTCTGAGGGTCCACACTAATCCCCTCAGCGAAAAAAATATGACTTAGAAATCTGATGCTATTCAACCAAAACTGACAGTTGCTAAGCTTAGCATACAATTGCTTCCTCCTGCATGTATTTAAAACCAGTGTCAGATGCTTCTCATGTGCCCTCGCACTCCCCGAATATGCTATGATATCACCAATAAACATAATCACAAACTGATCCAAATACTTTTTGAATACTCAGTTCAAAAAATCCATAAATGATGTTGGTGCAGTAGTTAACCCAAGCTCATAGTGACCATATCGAGTCCCAAATGTGGTCCTAGGAATATCCGATTCCTTAATCCTCAACTGGTGATACTCGAATCGAAGGTCAATCTTGGAAAAGTATCTTGAACCCTTCAACTGGTCAAACAAATCATCAATACATGGCAAAGGATACCTGTTCTGCACCGTCACCCTGTTTAGCTAGTGGTGATTAGTACACAACCTCAGACTACTATCCTTCTTCCTCACAAGTAGCACCAAGGCTCCCTATGGTGACATATTCGGTCGAATAAAACCTATATCCACCAATTTCTACAATTTTACCTTTAGTTCCCTCAACTCTGCAGTGTCATACGATACGGTAGGTTGGGTACCCGAAAGAAGTTAAATAGTAAACTCGACCTCCCTCTGAGGCGGTAATCCTTGTAGATCCTCTGGAAACATATTGGGAAAATCTCTCACTATCGGTATCTCCTCAATACTCACCGAGACATCCTGGGAATCTACAACCACTCATCAACAACTTCTCAGCCTCCAAGCCCAAAATAACCCCTAAAGGAAGTACGCACTAGTCCCCACGAAAAACAACCAACGGTAAGTCAGGATTCCAAAAGACAATTGTCTTCTCGAAGAATTCATGGATGCATAATGAGTAATCACTCATTCCATCCCTAGGATCACATTAAAATTGTAGATGTCCAAAAGAATTAAGTCCACCTTTAGGTGAAAATCCTCTACCCAAATCGAACAGTCACGGATCACTGAACTTACTACTAGCATAGCACCGATCGGGGTACTAATACTCGTGTCCCAATCAAGAGTTGTGAACTCTCGGTCAACAAAAGTTGTAAACCCTCTAGAAATAAAAGAGTGTGTGGCCTCGGGATCCATCAATACTCATGCATCATGACCAAAGATAGATAAAGTACTTGTCACTACTCCGGGTACTGCATGAGACTTCTGTTGCATAACAGTAAACAACGAGCTCGTCCTCTTGCAGGTTGTCTGACTCTTAGGAGCTACAGTCGAAAAAGGTGTCATCTGCTATTGGCCCTGATCTGCTATGTCCTGACCGATAGCACCACTGTCTGAATGATAAGGGCATTCTCGCTTGAAATGGCCAAGCTCAACAAAGAAAAGGCATCCCTCCCCACTGTTCTAAGAAGCTCGTCAACTCTGTCCCTCGGAAGCCCCACTAGATTAGGTGGATGAATAGGGTCTTGACCTACCACCACAAGACCCTCTTTGTCCTTCTCCTTGATCGATGTGACTAGCATGATTGCTACTAGAAAAATCAGAACTAGAAGCACCCCTATTTGAAGCTCCCAAAGTAGATGACATAGCATACTACCATGCTCGGCGTCACCTAGAACCTTCGTACTGTTGCTGCTGCTGGGGTTCCACCAAACTCAACTCTACCTGAACAACCATATTTGAAAGAGACCAAAGCGTGTTAAATGCCCCAGATAGTACAGATTCTTGAATCTCACTCCAAAGACTAGTCTAGAACTAATGGAGCCTACTCGCCTCGATCGCCACCAAATCATATGTGTACCATGACAAATATAGAAACCTCTGCTCGTACTGAGCAACTGTCATCTTAACCTACTCCAGCTGCAAGAACTCTATATCCATCGTATCACAGTAAAAATGGAGATAAAATTGTTCCACGAAACGTTACCCAAGTCACAGCAACCTTGTCCAAGCCCGTCAATTATAAGGTCTGCCACCATCTTTGTGCGTAACCACTTAGGAAAAAGTGGTTGTTTGCACCATGAACTCATAAGGTGTAACGACCCGTCTCAAATCTATGAGATTAATTAAGGATTAATTGTGGATTATCAAGGATTAATCGGGGATTAAGCGAGGCTGATCGGACGATCGTGATAAAATGACAATTTTCCCCTAGACGAGTGAAAATGTTGACTTTTGACCTGAGAAATCAAATGTATGTGGACCGAGGTCCATTACGTAGATTGAGATGATATGAGTTCGTAGACAAGTGGTACGTCAAAATCAGACATCGTACGAGAAAGATACGGGTCAAGAACGATTATACATACTATTTATGGTTACACGTTTTACGAGGAGTTAACTTTTGTTGTTTGCCTTGTGGGACCCAAACTATTTGTTTTGGGAAATTAAGATGAGTGACACTTATCACCCACCCTATGGCCACCCTTTACATACATGCATCTCTCATTTCCTTCTCCCACTTTGTGTTCAAACTCGAAACCCACCCCATTTGCACTCCATCATCATCTTCTTCTTCATCAGTTCTGCTTGAGAGAAAGACTGAGATTGAGAGTGAGTTTGGGAGGCTAACTGACGATGGAGACGGCGGAGCCATCATGGAGGTGGCTAGAAACCGTGAACAAGGTAAGCTGTGTGGGTTTTGAATTTCGAATTTTCATTTTGAGGCTTTGGGAACCTAAACTATGGTCATATTGGTGTTTTATGTGTTTGAGTGAGGGGATTGAACAAAAAATCTAAGGAAAAGGGTAATTGGACAGCCTTGGAAGGAAGCTGGAAGCTTGGCCGTGGAGGATCGATCTTGGCTCAAGGTTTGTAGGTATGTTTTCTTCGTTTGGTTTAGATAGGTCAAATTCTGGGAAATAGACGAGTTGAATGGAAGGAAAATGGAGGAAAACGGTGGTCGGACAACAGAGATATGACCGGGTCAAGGTCGCGGATCGAGTGACCCGGTCGCAGAGTCACGGGTCTAGCTGGTTGAGAGTTGAAGAAGATGACATGGCATGCCACATCATCATATTAGGCCACGTGGCCAGGTGTTAGTCCAGTCAGTAGCTGACGTAGCAGTGCCACGTCAAACTTGTTAGACCACGTGGACCAGCCAGATGGTGCCACGTGGCATGGTGTTAGGAGTTGTCAAGTGACGTGTCAACTGACATGGCAATCCACGTCAGACATGTCTAACCACGCAGACTAGTAAGGTGGTGCCACATGGCAGGGTGTTAGAGAGGTGTCAGAATTGTTAGTGACACGTGGCAGTGATGACGTCAGCAGGTGACGTTATCATGTGACGTGGCAGGATGATAAAGGGTGGCACGTGGCACCAATCAGGTTGTGGCATATGGCAGGCTGTCAGAGCTGTCAGATGTCAAACTTCTCAAGCTGACCTCAGTAGTGACGTCAATTAAGGCTAACGTCAGCAGATGGCATCAACGACAGCATTGACTGGACTTTGATCGATACGTGAGGGTGCATGGGCATAAATTTTGAGGTCAAACTAGCCTTGTTCAAAAAATTTCGACAATCTGAATCCAATGGTGGTGGTTTCAGGTCGATTAGAGGTCGTTTGATAGGTCATTCTGAGTTTGTTAGCCTCAGGATACGTTTATTGTTCCAGGAGTTTTTAGGGTTTATGGTTTAGACTGGTATAGATGGTTAGTGACCTTTGGCTATGATTTGGACAGGTCCGGACATTCTGGAGATTTGTATTGATGTTGAGCATTTTCGTAGAAAATGTGAGATTGCACGTATTTTGAGATTTGTATTTTATGTGATACTTTGGGCTTAGACCGAATTTTCTACGTGCATGTGATTTATATGATTTGAATGAGAAATTGACTATCAATTTTGAATCTTTTCACAGATATGCGTGAAATTGACATTTCGAGCATGAGGCCTAGTTGGATATTGATTTAGACTGGGATTACACTTAAAGGTCATTTTGAATAAGTGAAATGGTTTTTGGATTTGGAAATAATATTTCGGGCTTGTGTCCCAGTTGGTTTATGATTTGACTTAGAATATAGTCAAACGTGAAATTGAACAATGTTTTGATTTAGAAATGATATATCGAGCTTGTGACCCAGTTATGATTTATGATATGATTTTTCGGGTTTGTGACCTTGTTGTGGATTTATGAGATTTAATTTGATAGGATTCGATGAATCCTGGATTTAGAAAATGTTATTGAAGTGTTTTCCACACGACCATCCTCTATGATGTGATTGTTCCCGTCTGATGTCGTAGATCCGAGGGCGGTATCCTCCAGATGTCGTAGATCCTGGAGAGGTCACGATTACGCTTCCTGGAGGTGAGTAGCTTCGAGGGGGGCTCAGGCTCAGGAGTCTCAAAGATGGACATTACTCAGACGTCAAGCTAGGGGCTCCGATCCTGAGTTGGATATCACTCAAATGTCGTAGATCCTGGGTGTATACTCGGAAATGTAATCTCGAGTCATACACGTTGCATTTATATCGTGAATATTGAGATGATTTTCTGGATATTGGACAATGAGGATTGGTTCCTCATGTTTTCATACAACTCCGAGTATGAGTCTAAATTTCGAGCAGAAGCCCTATTGAGATGATTTATGAGATTTGATTTGGGCTGATACCCTATGAGATTGATTTTGAGCTGAAACCCTACTGAGCAAATGGATTTGATTTGATAAATTTTTTCACTGTGTATTAATTTGAAAAGCAATATATTAATTTGAAAAGCAATATGTTTTACTTTTAAGAATGTATTTGAGATACTGTTTTCGGATGCATGCATGTTTTTAATTGAAAGGTATACATCTTTATTTCTGAAATTGTTTTTCAACTATTTTATTTTGTCCACTCACAGTTTTAATGTTTTTGATACCCTACATGTTGATTGAGAATGCGGCTGTTGGACAATGCGAATGTTTTAATGTTTTTCGAAGAGTTAGATTTGACAAGGCAGCTGGACAATGTGAACAAAAATCCTTGTCGTGGAAATTCATAGTGAACTATCTTCATCACCTCTGAAATTCATGGATATATAAGCGCTTGTAAGAGTTGAGCTGATTTGAGGAATGATACCATCATGGGAAGAATTCTACAGTGGCTATCAACAGATATTATTGGTTAGTGAAGGAGACTTGTCATTTTCTGCTTCTTCGATAAGGACTTCTAGGTATGCTTGCAACATGGTTGCAATTTCTCTTAGTTTCAAGGGTTGTTTAAGAACTTGACACCTCATCTGTGGACCAGAATTTGATTGACTTTAAGAGCGGATGGTGCTTGGTGTCACCTAACGTGATGAGTGAGTATCAGATTTGGTGGAACAGTGTTGGTGTTATGGGTCATGTTATGTTGGCTAAGAGAGCTAGTGTAGATCCTCGATGGATCAAGACTGTTGAGGATTGGGAGTTGTGGATCGAGTTGGCTATAGATTATCGAGAATCGAGACAATTTTTAATCGATTTGGGTGTGGATCGAGACGATCGAGGACCAAATTGGTTGTGGATCGAACGAGTTTGGGATTAGCGTTAGCCAATTATGATGATTGAGACTGGATTCACTCAAACTGGATGAGTGTCATTGATTGTCGGGTGGAGGTTTATCCCCGTGATTGTAGTATGTTGACGGGATTGACTCGGAATGGAGTCAATCTAGTGGGAAATGATAATTGAGCGAGGAGAATTTTGATCACTGCTCTAGTTTGGCTCTTCTGGACATTAGTGGAAGTTTACCGCGATGGAACATTTGCATGAGAGTTGGATTCACTATCTCCCCAAGAGATGTTCAGGATCTTAGAGATCACGAAGCCTTATGTGTCGATTTACTCCGAGGAAGTTGCGCTCAAGGCAAATGAATTGGCTAGAGTTGGTTAAAGACTTTGGCGATACATTGAGTATCATTCGAGAAAAGTGAACATAGTAGCCGATTCCTCGAGTAAGATGTTGTCGGCTCATTATCTCTTTGCGCGTTTTTCATCTACCTTCAATATTGGAGCTCCAAATTGAGGGATTGTGCTAATGGTAGATAACCATGGAGTCATAGCAGACAGTTTCCAGTGAGACATATAGGCTAGCATGGATGTTACAACACTGTTCCAGGTAACCGACAGGGCTTTACATTCAGAATTTGGTACGTCTTGGTAGGTGTGGGATACATCTTAAGTGTTGGTCAAGTGACCAGGAGAACTCGAAGAGGACTTTGAGTTAGTGTACGATATGTCCAAAGCAGGGATCGAATAAACAGGTTCCAGTGTTGGATCATGATTAGCATGTCAGCCATCTCGTTGACATCCGAGCAATGTCCGGGATATGGATATTGGTACGTGGTCGGATGTTACGTGAGTGCAGTGACAAGACCTGTCCTAAATGGACTTTTATAACTGTACTCGGTCTTACTCCCGTCTGACAAGTCAACTGAAGTTCTGAAAACACCCTCAGCACTTGCTAGATAAGAGATAATCGTACTGATTCCCACTCATGCCTCCGCCTTTCAATCAGGCCCGATCTTCGTGCCACGGCCTGGAGGGTCATCAAAAACATAAAAGGTGTGAGTGGGCAAAAATAATATCATTTGAAAATACATTTCAAAACGAAATCTTTTACCCTCCAGTTATAAAACATGCATGCATAAATTACAACACGAACAACTGCATTTCAAATCATATCACATAGAAAACTGTGGGACCCACAATTCATCAAAAGCCCATGGCCCACATTTCTGAAAATCTGTTTCACCAAGTCATGTAAAACATCTCGACATAACCATTAACATCAAACCGATCACAATGATCATCAACAACATTAGTAGTCATCAGTACTCAAATATCACTCATACAGATTAAACAGTACTACTCACAAGTGCATAAACATCAATAATAATATCACAGCATCACATCAACACTACTTACAAGTGCATAGACATCTGTCACAATATCAGCACTACTCACAAGTGCACAATCAATCACATAACCACATCGATACTATGCATAAGCCACAAACAATAACAACTCAATAACCCCGAGCATGGGCCATCTGGGAAACGCTGACAGGACCGCCCCCAAAAAGGCATGGTTAACCGTACCCGGTCCTGCTCCCGTCTGGAAAGACGACTGAAATCCCCAAACCACCCTCAGTATGTGCCAGACCAGGGATAGCCACACGTGCTTACTCATGCCTCCGCCTCTCGATCAGCTCACCACGACCTGGAGGTTGTCAACTTCAGGCTCGAAAATCTCTGAAATCAGGGACCTCCGTTCATGGCCATTCGGTGATCAGTTCCCTTCAATTTTCGTATGGTCGAGTTCGAAATGAACTCAGAAGACTAATATTTACCTCTGTTTGGCTCAACTCAGCTCACAGATTAAATTTGGAATTTCCCTCCATTTTTCGAGTTTTTTCCCAGAGCTGGTTCTCTCAACTCTCAGCTCACTTTCCGGTTCCAAAATGAATCAGAGCAACACTACCAGCACTCTGATAATCGAACAAGCCCCCAACACCCGTGGGAACTCGTTCTGGCTCCTCTGTGAATCCTCCCCCGCATTATCCCAAAAACGAAGAAGAAAATGGTTGCCCGTGCTCTGCAATTCTCCAGTCCCAACTGACCCATTGTCACTCACCAGCACAGACAAATCTCCCTCAGTGCTCTGTGTTCCTCCACTCAAAGGTATAAACAAATCCAACCCGTGCACACTCAAGTCCAAGCTCTATTTTTCAATTCCAAACACCATTACTTGTTTCCCACACACACACCACATGTGCACGCCCAGCACACACATAATCCTCAATGTCACTAACGGGATAAATAAATATCCCCAATGTCACTGAATTGGTTAGACAATTGTGGGATTTCAGGACACACACGGCACGGGTGCTCAGCCCTCTGTTTCACGGTTCAAACAGTCCCCCTGCAGGAAATTACCATTTTGCCCTCACTTGGCAAATTACCAAAATGACCCTCACGCGTCCCAAACCCGTAACTTGGTTAATTGACCTCCGATCGACGCGTGCCGCCTGTCTACGGACTCAGGGCATCGAGACCTTCCTAACGGTCCTCGGTCCTCGGTCATCGGACCTCCCGATAAAAAAATCAACATTTTCCATTATTTCGTCCAAATTACGAAAATGCCCTTGGGCTTCCGAACGTCATAACTATCACCTCGAACGTCGGAATCGAACGTGCCACCTGTCGATGTACTCGCGACGTCCCAGACTACGTCACGGTTGTCGGTCAAAGTCCGTTTGACTGTCCGAACTAAAAGTCAACGTTTTACCCACGACTAGGGATAAAACGGTCATTTTGCACCGTTCGTCCGATTTCACCCAACTAATCACCGATTAACCCCGTTAATCATGATTAGTTGCAAAACTAATCCCGAATTCTCGGATGGGTCATTACAATCTTCCCCCCTTAAATAATTTCGTCCTCGAAATTCCATCTGATCTGTTCTCAACCGTTCCCAAAATTTTTAATTATCCTTACTCCTCATCCACCTCGTGGAAGACATTTCGATCTCACACCTGTGTACACTTGTACACCCACCAAACTTGTTTGTACTCAAACGTCCGATCACGGTCTCACGCCGTACCGATCACACTCAACCACCGCGAGTGAAAATTGCTCACCTGATCCGTGTTAATACCGCTTGTCAAATTTTCACCACTTAGCTGACTCCTTAAGGTAGTCGGTTCCTCACAGTCACTAACATACCTTACGTCTGCTCCCCCTGGGAGTCGCTAAATCCGACTAGTCAGCCCCCGCTGACGCTGCCAGGCAACCCGTCGCAACTAAGCCACCCTACTAAAGCTCCAATCAACAGCCAATCGGTGTCAACACCCCATACTACAACTCACTCACTGAAGAGTAAGGTCAACAACAAAACCTCATCTCGCAGGGCAACCCAACCCTGCGGCATATATCAAGCTCAAGTCCAGTTCACCACAAATTCCAAGTGTGTCGGAACTAAGGCGAATGTCAACACGTATAACCAAACCACTGGTACCTCCCACGTACCATCACTAAATACCACTCGGCCTGTCCGGTACCAATCCTCGTACACCGTACAGGGTACGTACATCCATCTCTAACAAGTCCACTACAAGGTTCACAGTCAATCACAACCTGACACTGGGGTTTCTTGTCCAATCTCATACTAGACAAATCGATCAATCCAACTCATCATCCATTCTAGATCCCATGGTCACCCGACCAGTAACACAACATCAACTCCCAAACACGTCATCCAAGCACGCTCACCAAGGCATATACAGTCATGCCGAATAGGCATCTAATCTCATTCACAACTACCGAGGCGTACCAACTCCAAATCTATCGGATAACCGCTCAAACGGTTACCACATCCCAACCGATTGACTTCGAAAAGAAACCAATCCCAATCGCACATTTCTACGACTGACCAATTAGACCCTGCTGGATACCCACTCATCCACTGGTCAAGCCTCGAGTCCAAATCATAAACGTTCCCACTTGTTCGAGTACGGATCAACTTCGAAAAGAAGTTCAATCCAACCTTTCACAAATCCCAATATTCATGACAGAACGATTGGCTCAACACCCGACCTGATCAAAACGATTACCAATCAAATCCGTCACCGCGTCACCCGACTGGTAACACCACAATCCTAGATCGTCCCCACGCCCAAGGTCCACAACATCATAATCCGGATCCACCTAGGATCTACCCCTACTCACAGCTAGCAATCCACCTAGAACCTGACTGTAGGGTCTTACACCTTCTGGAATCCTTGTCAACCACATAACACTCCTCAACTATTTCCTCATCTAATAATTTACTCAACAACATAATACATCCATCCTGTGGATTCCCTCCATCTACCTCATCTCGATACCTGCCACTCCACCTAGGAGAGACCAATGATATCCATTACGGTGTCATCAACATCCATCCGATGTGAGTGCAAACACAACTTACTGCACCCACCGTACCAAATATCCAACATCGTTTGCCACCAAGCAGAAAATAGGTATCCTGTTTACCCAACTTCAGAAAACGCAACTCCTCCTGATGACCCCAAACACACATGGGTCCACCAACCCATACGCTCAACGTACTGGTATCAGCGATCAACATCTGCCAGGGCAGAGAATAAGAACACAACCCCGATGACTTCCGAATACCAATCACCAATGATTTCCCCATGTCTCAGATATACCGTTTAATCCATCCATGTTGGGATCAGACACCCACCCAATGAGATGTAAAGTCCAACCACCAGACTCCTTACATCCGTAACTCACTTGGACAACCACGTGTCCGCACTCAAACCAATACTCAGACCTCATGTCCGCTAATAACTATTTATGCACAAACACCGATCCCGATTGGAAAATTACTTGACTCTCGTCACCTCATCACTGTTGGGACTTATCCCAACACCTCATAATCACCACTGGATCCCACTCAGTCCATGACTCAACCACTGCTACCAACGCACGCTCATCATGACAGAGTCACACCCCAACTCGTGGCTTAACACAATCTCACTCACTGACACTAGCACCAGCGCTAGTACCAGCACCAACATAAAAACATCCACACTAGTACACCGTGTGCAACGTGGGTAGCCCTGGATCTCCGCTCATACCGAGTGACGATCCCGCATCACTACTCGTAATTCGAAACTAGGGGTACCACCATTATGACAATCCACAACAGGATAATGGACGTTCCCTGAACGCCCCGAAATTCTCAACTACTACCACTACACCCAATATCCACGACACTTAGCAATTTCCACAAGATCCAGGCATAATTTCCTTTCTTATTCAACCCTGACCGTAAACCGGTCCTAGGCATCCTGAGTGCCAAACTTTCCTCACTTAGCCTTTCTGGCTCCCCTCTAGCCTTGGTACCTTACCATGACTCATCTCAAGTTCCTAACTCAAAATCCTCACTCATTGTGAGTCCTCCATCCACATCTCGACTCCTCCTGACATGACCTATCCCAATCCCCCCGGGATTAGTGCGGGATGACACTGCTCCCGTCTGACACGAAGTGTCAGACAAGGGATATTTTTGACCTTTGCCCTCTCGGGCTATCAGAGTACGCCAGGATCCGGAGGAGGTATGTGATATCTCGGTCTCTGCTACAGTCCACATCCGATGTCAACCTGAAGGGCAGTCAAAACATTAAAAACTGTGAGTGGACAAAACAAGAGTTTATAAAAACATTTCTTAAGAAGACATTCGTACCCTTCACTAAAAAGCATGCATGCATTCGAAAACCATTTATCCAGAAATCATATGCGGGAACTAATCCCAAAACCAAGATTGAAAGAACCATAATGAAAAAGACCATAAGGGCCACTACCCAAAACCTGTGTAAACGCACATCATACATCATATCATATATCACATATAACATACATCATATATACATATAATTCACACAACCAATCCTGTCACGGTTTCCAAAGCTAGGCGCGTGCTACCTAGGTCTCAATCCGAGTCTTCTCAAAGTCAAGATTAATGTCCGCAGACCACTGACCCTACCCGAGGTAATAGTAATCATAGCCTTCCTGAGAGTAAGGAACCCAACTGGGGGGTGACTCCACTCAGTCGGTGCCCCGTGACTACTCCGGGGTCCACCCAAGCCAACGACCCTCCCCGGAGGAGATAATAGAAGTAAAGGAAGGTATATGAATACATACATACATAACATAAACATTCATGCCCGGTTCTCCTGAACCGTCATGATCCATAACATCCATAACAAGGGTTCATGCCGGTTCCCATAAACCGTCATGTACCATAATGACCTGACAAAGGTTCATGCCGCTTACCATAAACCGTCATGTACCACAATGACCTTTCCAGAGTTCATGCCGATTCCCATAAACCGTCATGAACTTGGAAATCCATCTAGGGTCCCTGACCCGAAATCATCAGTGTAAAACAACTGGGTCTCGTGCCCGAACATATGACATCAGCTGGGCATCATGCCCGGTATCTAAGGGTCAGTCACAACTCCGATCATAGTGATGCATGCAACCATCCATCCAGGACCGCTCTCAATCCTGGTTTGTCGCCGTGAACGAATCAACCGACGCGACCACCACAAGATCATGGTGCACTCATCACCGATCGCAATCCTGAACAGTCAGCACTCCGAAGTCAAGCCTCCCCAGGCTGCCCGACCACGAATCGTGCATCGTGACCTCTCCGGAAGGAACACATCCCAATCCAGAGGCAAGCGTTGAATCGTCAATCGCCGTGCACATAACACCCGTCGCGACCACGATTTAGACCCGAAGGTCGTAAATAGCGTCATATGCCCGAGACAAAACCAAATGGGTCTCATACCCGAGTTTATCTTTTTAAAAATCCAAAACCTTTACATTTAAATCAATAAAGAAATACAGATCCATATAAGCACCGTATAAGCACCGTATAAGGCCGAAACCTCGAAATATGTGCTTATACGTAACCACATACAAATGCACCCATGGCATCATCAAACATGTAATAAAACATATAATAAACATTTATGCATGCACCAATTTAGAAAACAAGGTCCACTCACAGACCGTCCGAGCTGCCGCCTCGATTTGCGTGCCGTACGGTTCCCCGAGCCGATCACCATCACCGGGACTCCCAAACCTGTCCAAATTCATTTAGAGGGTTGCTAATAGCCTCATTAACCTCTCATTGAAGTCCCATAATTTTCTCGATTTTCTAACTATTTTTAAAGTCAATCCTAAACCTTCGGACAGCCCGAAACCTATCGAAATGATGTTCGATCGACTCGAAACAAGTCCCAAAATGTTCGTTACATCGAATAGATGATTTGACATGTTGGAACCATCCCCAAAATCTCCCCCACGCGCGCGCACGCGCCGCCTGAAATGGCTGCGCGTGGGCCTCACGCGCCAGCTACAGTACCGTCTTCAACCTCTCGACGGCCGGTTTGAACCAACCGGTTCGGTCCGTTCCTGCAACTGGACCGGCGTGACCGGTCCAGGGTCCTACAATCCTCATTTCTCATCCGTTTTCTTCCATTTTAATCCCTAAATTCCTATTTTCAAGTTTCCTATCTAACCCAATTAACCAAAACTCCTAAAACCTTCGAAATCCGACCGGTTCAATTGAACCCCTAACGGTTCGAATATCCAAAACCTTCCCCAGGCTTCCACGACTTCTAACCACCCTCAAAACCTTCCTAACAACGTCCTAGCAACCTATTTAACTCATTAAAACCGTCCAAATCGACCCATAACAATTAAAACTGAAAATGGATTAAAATCGGTTAAACCGATACCTGCACGTGTTTGGGCCTCCGCCGTGCACGGCAGCCCCATCCTGGCCGGCCACCACATCCTCAGTATCCTCCTCATCTCTGGTCTCTCACTGATGATCATAGGGTAAGGGTTTGGGTTGCTTTGAATGGTTGGGTGAGATTGGGAAAATGTTTTGGGAATGAAGGAAAATAGATCGATGAAGATGATATGCATGAAGGCATAAGGATAGCTTGTGGATGGGTGACACTTGTCACTCATCCATTGGGCAGAAGCTAAATGTCTAGGGCCCACTAAGTCCAAAAGTGAACTCGCCTCGTAATTCCTTCAATAGTGCACTCGAACTTCCGTGAACCGTAACTTCGCCGTCGAACGTCCAAATTCGACGTGCCGCCTGTCTACTGATTCATATCGTCCTTATCTACATAATGGTCTTCGGCCCTCGGCCATCGGACCTCCCGGTCAAAAAGTCAACATTTGACCCCTCTTTAACCAAAATTACCAAAATGCCCTTAAACTTCCCAACGTCATAACTTCCTCCACGAACGTCGGAATTGAATGTGCCACCTGTGTATGAACTCGTGTCGTCACGAAATTCGTCACGGTCATCGGTCAAAGTCCATTTGACCGCTCGATTGAAAATTAAATGTTTTGCCCACGTCCAAGGGCAAAACGGTCATTTCTCATCATTCGTCCGATTTCGCTCAACTAATCACCGATTAACCTCACTAATCATGATTAGTCACTAATCTAATCTAGGAATTTGGGACGGGTCGTTACAACCTTCCCTCCTTAATTAATTTCGTCCTCGAAATTCCAATCGACCTAAATCCAACCGTTCTTCCCTCCTTAATTAGTTTCATTCTCGAAACTCCAACTATCCTACTTCAACAACCACCTCGTGGAAATAATTCGATCTCAAGACACGTGTACACTCGTACACCCACTAACCAGAATAATACTCGTCTGCAACCAGACGTACCACTAATACTCACGTCGTAATGACTACACCCGACCATGTCGAATAACCGTAGTCATACATTCTGAATTGACACCACTTGTCAAATCTACTGAGTCGCTGACACAACCAACTAGACGGTTCCTTGCTCAATCACTAACTATCCTGACGTCTGCATCCACTGGAAGTCATTAGACCTCACTCAACGATCCACGCTGACACCTTCGACAAACCGTCATCACTTGACCTGTGTGTAACTAGACCCCCCCAGAGATATATGACCCAATGCACAGTATCCGATGCCTAGTCCACGATCTCAACTAATCCAATGGTATTAGAACCAATCCGACTACCAACACGCTCACCAACGTACTACCGGTATAACCTATATACCGTCACTAGAAATGACAAGTCTGTCCAGTATCGTACCTTGAACAACGTACAAGGTACGGACATCTACCCATCAATCAGACTACCACCACAACAACCATGACAACACGTCGACCACAACCTAGGTTGTAGGCAATCACGTTTCAATTATGGAGTTCATTTGTCCAATCCAGCATTAGACAAATCGAAACTCCAACCCATTATTCATTTCCAAATCCGAATCTGCAATTTCGTAAGAAATCCCGAATCCAAACTCAGAAATCATATCCATAGCCATGTCCAAATCCGAATCCGAAATCATTATTCCGTAAGCTAGCATTTGGAATAACCATTCCGAACCCAAAGCCATAAAAGAAAATCCACCATCAAGCTCCAGAATCAAATCCTGAATCGTCACCCAGAATCCGATTCCAAAACCCAAATACAGAAATCCTCTTTCAAGTTCCAAAATCAAATCTTGAATCGTCATCCAGAAATCTTATTCCAAAACTCGAAATATCGTTCACGTCTATCGAGACGCACCATATCCGAACCTATCGGTTACCTGCTCAACCGATTACCACATTACCATCGATTGACTTCATATGGAAGCCAATCCCAATATCAACACATCTAAGGCTGACAAAAATCCAACCTCGTCGGACACTTACTCATCGGACAACTACTCATGCGAGTAATAAGCCATATGGGATTTACCTCGAAAAGAAGTTCAGTCCCAACATCCTCAACTCAAACGTCCAAGTAAGAGTGATAAACTCCCCACCTATCTGGATCATCAAGATCACGATCCAGATCCACCACTATGTCAACCGACTATAGACGTCACGATCCTTGATCGTCACGACGTCCAAAGTCCCCAACATCAAAGTCCTGGACCCTTTCCCACATCTAAAGAGATTAGTCAACGACGAGACACGTCGAGACTGTGGGTTTTTACTAATTACCTCGTATCGATCCTTGTCATTCCACCTAGGAGAAATCAAGAATGATACACGACAATGACACAAATCCATCCTTCTTGAATGCAAATAAAACTCGCTGCACTCACCACGTCACGTAATCAACATCATCTGCCACCAAGCAGAAAAATGAGAAATCTCAGTCATCCAACTTCGATATACTCAATTCTCCAGATGGCCCAAGATAAATCACGGGTCCACCAACCAATAAACGATCGGTGTACTAGTGGCAACCAATAACATCTACATCATCAACATCAACTACCATCATCAATCATGGTAGAACCTGAGAAGTCACCCCGAATGACTTCGACATACCCATTGCCAATGCGGAAAGCCCGCATTCCACGTGTCACCTCAATTACAAACTTTCGTGATTCCGAAGCTCCAACTAGATTGGAAACAGCATACCCGGACATCAACCACGTGTCCCTTAACCAATTTAACTATATCTGAGATCCATTGTCGGACCACAGATACCGAACATATGCCCATCTCAACGGAGTCACATCCCGATTCGCGACTCACCTTCATCACAATCACCGGCACCAGCACCAGCACTAGTACCAGTACACCACCTGTTAGCATCAGCACAAAGTGTGCCAATCAGACAACCCTGGTTCTCCGCTCATACCGAGCGACGATCCCGCACCTCTGCTCGAATAGGAGAAACTCTGCCTCCCTCGTACCCAATAACCCTGGGTATAGTCACCCTGACATCTCATACGAGCAAAGGAAACGTCCCCTGAACGTCCCGGATTCCCAATAACCATAACTACAACCACTCTCGGTAGTAGTGCCTGCCACAGACTCGTGCAGACCTACCTACCAGGCATCGCTACCAAGATTCGCATCCAACGGAATCAACTGCCCTTATTAACCACTCCGTATCCCACTCAGGGATTCCATCGACAAGTACCAACCCTGATAACTCGTCCAACTAATCACTAACCAGTCGTAACTCGACTAAACCAAATGTCGTCTACAAGGTCATCCACGACCTTAGTTGTACCAACAATCCATCACAACTATGGTAGCACGACAACCAACTAGCTATAACTGATAAATACAACCCCGACTGCGAAGTGCAGTTCCAACACAAGCTGACATGACTAGACCGACTAACGAACCCAAATCAGAATAGTCATCAAAGTCACACCACTTGCCAACTTACCTTTCCGAACCATACACATAAAGGTAGGGTTCCACGATCACACCTAGAGTTCCTCAGAACCCAACTGCGAAAAGCAGTAAAATCAACAATCTGACCGACCCCGCGGTCTTGACATCGTAAGGACGTCAATCCAATCCTGCCAATAATCCAACTAGGATTCCCCGAATCCAATTGCTAACTGCAGACTGCAGTAAATCCATCTAACTCAACCAAATCCGATCATCGGATAGTCACAACTCCCAACCAGTCGTCGAAACCGATCCTACGACATCGTGAAGACGATCCCAATTAACCGTCTCACGATCAAAATCTAACGTACGAATACGTTCATCCTTTTGTAGGGTCCCACACTGTCAACCTTGACAGAACTATGGCAACCCAGGAATCCCAACAATCAGGTTGACCACGAACTGTAGCCCATTGAGATATCACATCCTCGACCTGCGTAAGGAGTAGTACACAAAACACGCTCTGGAATTCAGAGTAGCATGAGCAACCCTGCTCGGATAAGCAATCCTATGCTCTGATACTACGTTGACAGGACCCATCCCAATCCCCCCGGGATTAGTGCGGGATGACCTTGCTCCCGTCTAACAGGAAGTGTCAGACAAGCGATATTTTTGACCTTTGCCCTCTCGGGCTATCAGAGTACTCCAGGATCCGAAGGAGGTATGTGATATCTCGATCTCTACTACAGTCCACATCCGATGTCAACCTGAAGGGCAGTCAAAACATTAAAAACTGTGAGTGGACAAAACAAGAGTTTATAAAAACATTTCTTAAGGAGACATTTGTACCCTTCACTAAAAGGTATGCATGTATTCGAAAACCATTTATCCAGAAATTATATGTGGGAACTAATCCTAAAACCAAGATTGAAAGAACCATAATGAAAATGACCATATGGGCCACTGCCCAAAACCTGTGTAAACGCACATCATACATCATATCATATATCTCATAAAGCATACATCATATATACATATAATTCACACAACCAATCCTGTCACGGTTTCCAAAGCTACGCGCGTGCTACCTAGGTCTCAATCCGAGTCTTCTCAAGGTCAAGATCAATGTCCGCAGACCACTGACCCTACCCGAGGTAATAGTAATCATAGCCTTCTTGAGAGTAAGGAACCCAACTGGGGGTGACTCCACTCAGTCAGTGCTCCGTGACTACTCCGGGGTCCACCCAAGCCAACGACCCTCCCCGGAGGAGATAATAGAAGTAAAGGAAGGTATATGAATACATACATACATAACATAAACATTCATGCCCGGTTCCCCTGAACCGTCATGATCCATAACATCCATAACAAGGGTTCAGGCCAGTTCCCATAAACCGTCATATACCATAATGACCTGACAAAGGTTCATGCCGCTTCTCATAAACCGTCATGTACCACAATGACCTTTCTAGAGTTCATTCCGGTTCCTATAAACCGTCATGAACTTGGAAATCCATCTAGGGTCCCTGGCCCGAAATCATCAGTGTAAAACAACTGGGTCTCGTGCCCGAACATATGACATCAGCTGGGCATCGTGCCCGGTATCTAAGGGTCAGTCACGACTCCGATCATAGTGATGCATGCAACCATCCATCCAGGACCGCTCTCAATCCTGGTATGTCGCCGTGAACGAATCAACCGACGCGACCACCACAAGATCATGGTGCACTCATCACCGATCGCTATCCTGAACTGTCAGCACTCCGAAGTCGAGCCTCCCCAGGCTGCCCGACCACGAATCGTGCATCGTGACCTCTCCGGAAGGAACACATCCCAATTCGGAGGTGAGAGTCGAATCGTCGATCGTCGTGCACATAGCACCCGTCGCGACCACGATTTAGACCCGAAGGTCGTAAATAGCGTCATATGCCCGAGACAAACCCAAATGGGTCTCATACCCAAGTTTGCCCGAGACAAAACCAAATGGGTCTCATACCCGAGTTTATCTTTTTAGAAATCCAAAACCTTTACATTTAAATCAATAAAGAAATAAAGACCCGTATAAGCACCGTATAAGGCCGAAAGCTCGAAATACGTGCTTATACGTAACCACATACAAATGCACCCATGGAATCATCAAACATGTAATAAAACATATAATAAACATTTATGCATGCACCAATTTAGAAAACAAGGTCCACTCACAGACCATCCGAGCTGCCGCCTCGATTTGCGTGCCGTACGGTTCCCCGAGCCGATCACCATCACAGGGACTCCCAAACCTGTCCAAATTCATTTAGAGGGTTACTAATAGCCTCATTAACCTCTCATTGAAGTCCCATAATTTTCATGAGTTTCTAACTATTTTTAAAGTCGATCCTAAACCTTCGGACAACCCGAAACCAATCGAAACGATGTCCGATCGACTCGAAACAAGTCCCAAAATTTTCGTTACATCGAATAGATGATTTGACATGTTGGAACCATCCCCAAAACCTCCCCGATGCACCCGCACGCGCTGCCTAAAGTGGCTGTGCATGGGCCTCACGCGCCAGCTACAGTACCGGCTTCAACCTCTCGACGGCCGGTCTGAACTGGCTGGTTCGGTTCGTTCCTGCAACTGGACCGGCGTGACCGGTCCAGGGTCCTACAATCCTCATATGTCATCCCTTTTTTCCATTGTAATCCCTAAATTCCTATTTTCAAGTTTCCTATCTACCCCAATTAACCAAAACTCCTAAAACCTTCGAAATCCGACCGGTTCAATTGAACCCCTCACGGTTCGAATATCCAAAACCTTCCCTAGGCTTCCTCGACTTCTAACCACCCTCAAAACCTTCCTAACAACGTCCTAGTAACCTATTTAACTCATTAAAACCATCCAAATCGACCCATAACAATTAAAACTGAAAATGGATTAAAATCGGTTAAACCCATACCTGCACGGGTTTTGGGCCTCCGTCGTGCACGGCAGCGCAGTCCTGGTCGGCCACCACATCCTCAGCATCCTCCTCATCTCTGGTCTCTCACTGATGATCATAGGGTAAGGGTTTGGGTTGGTTTGAATGGTTGGGTGAGATCGGGAAAATGTTTTGGGAATGAAGGAAAATAGATCGATGAAGATGATATGCATGAAGGCATAAGGATAGCTTGTGGATGGGTGTCATTTGTCACTCATCCATTGGGTAGAAGCTAAATGTCTAGGGCCCATTAAGTACAAAAGTGAACTCGCCTCGTAATTCCTTCAATAGTGCACTCGAACTTCCGTGAACCCTAACTTCGTCGTCGAACGTCCAAATTCGACGTGCCGCCTGTCTACGGATTCGTATCGTCCTTATCCCCGTAATGGTCTTCGACCCTCGGCCATCGGACCTCACGGTCAAAAAGTCAACATTTGACCCCTCTTTAACCAAAATTACCAAAATCCCCTTAAACTTCCAAACGTCATAACTTCCTCCTCGAACGTCGGAATTGAATGTGCCACCTGTCTATGATCTCGTGTCGTCAGGAACTACGTCACGGTCATCGGTCAAAGTCCATTTGACCGCTCGATTGAAATGTCAACGTTTTGCCCACGCCCAAGGGTAAAATGGTCATTTCGCTTCGTTCGTCCGATTTCGCTCAACTAATCACCGATTAACCTCACTAATCTAATCTAGGAATTTGGGACGAGTCGTTACACCTCCTGAGTCCAATCTCATACCGAACCAACCATGTCATCACCGACATATCCAGTCCCCGAGCAATTTCCAATGCTCGACCAAATTCTATACGACCAATAGGGCCTAAGGGATAGTACAATTCGCCCAATTATGCGGCCTTCCAGCCATCGGTCTCATTCGTCCCTGCGGCTCACGCAATTCTATGTCTAGAAAATCACAGTTCACAGTGTACTCTACCCGACATCTGACCCTCAAACCAGGTTCAATCTCACTCGAGATCTAGCACGAGGTGCCAAACACCCTCGCCTACTCGTCTCACTACTAGGTCGCGCACGAGGCTTACGCTTCGAAGGCATGATGTGGCAATAGAATCAACAACCTAGTGCTCTGATACCAAATTGACAGGACCGCCCCCAAAAAGGGCATGGTTAACCGTACCCGGTCCTGCTCCCGCCTGGTAAGACGACTGAAATCCCCAAACCCCCTCAGTACGTGCCACACTAGGGATAGCCACACGTTCTTACTAATGCCTCCGCCTCTCGATCAGCGCGCCACGACCTGGAGGGTCAATAAAAACCAAAAGGTGTGAGAGGACAAAAAGCAAACAGTTTATAAAAACAGTTACAAAAGGCGTTTTTACCCTCCGCATAAAAACCAATGCATGCATACAAAAATCATTTCGCAATGGTTTACATTTTCAACATAGGGAAAAGCCATGTGTCAAATTTCAACATAAGGAACACTTGTACGAAACTCAAAATCATTTTTCCTTTCTCAACCATCGGGTCTTAGCCCGCAATCATAAACACCGGCCTCAGCCGAAAACCACGAAATCAAAATCCAAGGATACAATATAAACCAAATCCATCGACCAAATAAACGGGCCACTGCCCAACTCAACCGAAACATCAGAAATCAACAACAAATCACAAGTCAGTCATTTTGCTGGATATCAGGTGCGCTCGAGTCTTTAAACTCAAAACCATGCGTATAATCAGGCCTACCCGAGATATCAACGAGTCTTTAAACTCAGAACATAATCAATAGGCCTCGGAGGTATCACAATAACCGAGTCTTTAAAATCACGAGTCTTTAAACTCATTAAGGGCCCTCCCCCATCATCAAGTAGCCAAGTCTTTAAACTAAAAACGTGCTCCAGCAATAGCACCGGGTCTTTAAACCCAAAGCAGTTTTCGACGGGTCTTTAAACCCCAAAACATTTATCAATCACAACAACGCGGGATCCATCCCGAAATCACATTTTTCACAACAGGACTCATAGTCCGAATTTCCACATGCAAATCCCCAAATCTTACTTCACAAATCATATTCAAATCATCATTACCCACGGGGCATGTACAATCACACCAAATCACTTTATTAAATTCTTTTTCATTCCCGAATTCGAATTCGCAATAATGATTCCGTAAGCCGACATCCGGAACCATCATCCCGAACCCAAACCAAGAATCCGTTTTAAATTCCCGAAACCGAAATCTCGTTAATCAAAGTTACTTTTAGGCCCCGAGCATCAAGCCTGAAATCACCTTTTTCAAAATCCATTTAAATTCCTTGAAATCACTTATTTTATCAAATCTCATTATCAAAACATCAAAACCACAATCATAATCACCAAAATCACGGTCCAATCAAAACATACTCAAAAACTCGTAAAACGCGCAAAAACCGTAGAAATCTCGAAATTCGTGTCAAAACCGTAAACCATACTCATAATCCAAATCCAACATCTTAAAAACATAATACGCACAAATCACATAAAATCATTCTTTAACCCATCATCAAAACGCAAGCGAAACCATATTCTCAAAATACGTGCAACTCGCAGGTATAACAAAAATACGTATAAGTATGGAAATCGAACTCAATCACAATTCACAATCATAACCATGGAAATCATAGAAATACTTATGCATGAATTAAATTTTGAAAGCAACGTCCACTCAAACACCAATTTTAAGGCTCGGTTTCGCGCCGCACGCATTCCCGTAATTTTCGGCATTTTCCAAAAAACCCGAATCCTGTCCGAAATCACATTCCAGGGTCATTAAGGTCTCAAATAACAACATACCAATTCCCCATAATTTTTCGGGAATTATTCGTTAATTAAAAACGTAACCTAAACCTTCGGACCCTCGGAATAACATCGAAACGGTGTCCGATTAATTCGAAACCAATGCTAAAATGTTCGTTACAGTGTATAGGACAAAAGTCATGTTGGACCTACCTCGAAAATCGGACCCACGCGCCCTCACGTGCCGCCATTAGTGGCTGCACGTGAGTCCACGCGCCTGCTACAGTACCCCTGCATAGTTCATCGTTCTCACCCGCCAAACCTGCAATACGGGTTGTTCAACCCGCGACACAACCCGGTTAAATCCTTATCAAAACTCACTCAATTCCTCCCCTCATTCCACCTAAATCATTTCTCATCAGGTTAATTTAGGATCCCATTCATTAATCATCTTCCATTAGCCCTAAATCGATCAACTCGAACTCGAAGATCCAAACGGGTCGAAGTACGAAACTCACCCAAATCGACACCGTTCCCAAATTAACTTAGACAGGAGTTTCCAGAGACCTAAACAAACACTTTAGCACTGTAAATTTCAGGAAATATTACCTGGAGGTTGTCGACTTCAAGCTCGAAAATCTCTGAAACCAGGGGCCTCCGTTCATGGCCATACGGTGATCAGTTCCCTTCAATTTCCGTATGGTCGAGTTCGAAATGAACTCAGAAGACTAATATTTACCTCTGTTTGGCTCAACTCAGCTCACAGATTAAATTGGGAATTTCCCTCCATTTTTCGAGTTTTTTCCCAGAGCTGGTTCTCTCAACTCTCAGCTCACTTTCTGGTTCCAAAATGAATCAGAGCAACACTACTAGCACTCTGATAATCGAACAAGCCCCCAACACCCGTGGGAACTCGTTCTGGCTCCTCTGTGAATCCTCCCCCGCACTGTCCCAAAAACGAAGAAGAAAGTGGTTGCTCGTGCTCTACTATTCTCTAGTCCCAACTGACCCAATGTCACTCACCAGCACAGAAAAATCTCCTTCAGTGCTCTGTATTCCTCCACTCAAAGGTATAAAAAATCCAACCCGTGCACGCTCAAGTCCAAGCTCTATTTTTCAATTCCAAACACCATCACTTGTTTCCCACACACACACCACCCGTGCACGCCCAGCACACACACAATCCTCAATGTCACTAACGGGATAAATAAATCTCCCCAATGTCACTGAATTAGTTAGACAATTGTGGGATTTCAGGACACACACGGCACGGGTGCTCAGCCCTCTGTTTCACGATTCAAACAGTCCCCCTGCAGGAAATTACCATTTTGCCCTCACTTGGAAAATTACCAAAATGCCCCTCACGCGTCCCAGACCCGTAACTTGGTCAATTGCACTTCGATCGACGCATGCCACCTGTCTACGGACTCAGGACATCGAGACCTTCCTAACGGTCCTTGGTCCTCGGCGTCATAACTATCACCTCGAATGTCGGAATCGAACGTGCCACCTGTCTATGTACTCGTGACATCCCAGACTACGTCACGGTCATCGGTCAAAGTCTGTTTGCCCGCCCGAACTAAAAGTCAACGTTTTACCCACGACTATGGGCAAAACGGTCATTTTGTACCGTTTGTCTGATTTCACCCAACTAATCACCGATTAACCCCGTTAATCATGATTAGTTGTAAAACTAATCCTGAATTCCGGGATGGGTCGTTACAAACACCCTGAGCTTCGGTTGCCTGGGAAACAATTACCCCATGCTCAGGTCGTTTGCGAAATCCACTAGCTTCCACCGTCTGGGAACTCATCACAATCACAATGCAAACCGTTCGAGGATTACATCCCAAAACCATTCAACACAATCCTTGACTTAAAACCAAGTCAAAACCATTTCCAATAGGGTCTCAAGCCCAAAATACCATTTTCACGTAAAACGGTAAAATCACAGTCAGAAACCAACAATTAAGTCCACTAAATCATCAAGTAATGACGTCAAATCATCATTAAAATCATGCAATAAATCACATAAAACATTTAACTATGCATACATCACAGTTTATAAAACAAATGTCCACTAACACACCGTCCAAGGTGTAAGACTCGTGTCCTGGAGGGAACGGTGAACAATCACACATTCTGCGAGGGGGAATGGTCTGGGAAAGGAATGGTGGTGTGCCTTAAAGGTGTAGGAACACACCTATCTAGCATGAGGCCTTTTGGGAGCTCAGTGGCTTTGGGGGGGATTGGAACCCCAAAGTTAAGCGAGTTGAGGCTGGTGCAATTCCAGATGGGTGACCCCCTGGGAAGTTGCACCGTGAGCTCCCGAAAACAAAACCGTGAGGGCAAGGGCAAGGAGGCCCAAAGCGGACAATATCATGCTAGATGAATCGGGACCTGACAGAAGAGGGTCGGGTCCTGATAATTTGGTATCAGAGCCAGACCCCGACCGGGAAGTGTGCCAGCGAGGACGCTGGGCCCTAAGAGGGGTGGATTGTAAGACTCGTGTCCTGGAGGGAACGGTGAACAATCACACATTCCTGCGAGGGGGAATGGTCTGGGAAGGGAATGGTGGTGTGCCTTAAAGGTGTAGGAACACACCTATCTAGCATGAGGCCTTTTGGGAGCTCAGTGGCTTTGGGGGGGATTGGAACCCCAAAGTTAAGCGAGTTGAGGCTGGTGCAATTCCAGATGGGTGACCCCCTGGGAAGTTGCACCGTGAGCTCCCTAAAACAAAACCGTGAGGGCAAGGGCAAGGAGGCCCAAAGTGGACAATATCGTGCTAGATGAATCGGGACCTGACAGAAGAGGGTCGGGTCCTGACACAAGGGCTCAATTCCGAGCTGTTCACTTTTATGTAATTTCCAAGAATCACCAATTCTCCCAAAACCACAACTAAGGGTCATTATCATCCCCAAATAACCTCACAACATAATTCCCCAATTTTTTGGGATTTGAATATGTATTAAATACGTAACATTACACTTCGGACCCTCGAAATTATATTGAATCAGTGTCTGATCGACTCAAAACCTGCTCCAAAATGTTAGTTACATCTATTAGATTAGAAGTTGTGTTGACCGTACTTTAAGAATACTCCCCACACGCCCTCACGTCCCGTCGCAGACGGCTGCGCGTGAAACCCACGCGTCTGGTACTGTTCACTGTCTCCTTAGCGTGTTTTCCTGCAAAACGAGTCCTTCGACCCGACTGGAAATCATCCAATTCTGCATCAATTTCAACAATTCTTCCACCTAGATCCATCCCCTTAATCCCATAAAAGTATTTGTAAACACCATAACAACATCTTCAATCCCAAACCCGAAATCACAACTTTTGGCCAATTTCGAACTTCCAATTCAAACACTGTTCTAATCCAAAAACTCTCAATTATCAGTCTAATTAGATCATAATACCCTCAAAAGGAAATTGGAAAGCTCAATTTCGAGAATCCAGGTCCAAAGTGGAATTTTGGCTTCACGGGTCCAATTCGGGTTTTTGGGTAGTTTTTGGGTTTCTTCCTCTATTACGAACCTCTTTCTTTTCGTCTCTCCATCTCTCTCTAATCCTATAATTCACTGTTTCCTAGTGTTTCTCAGGTGAGGATGGATGTTGTATGAGTTCTTAGTTTTGGGTTTTCATCCTACAAATACTTCAGACACACACTTTAAGTTCAAATTGAACACACACACACAGCCATACGTACACACAGCTGCCGCTAATCTCAATTTGGGCATGACAGGTGTGAAACAGCTACCAAATCCATCGCTGACTCATCAAAATCGGTAAAAATACCATTTTGTCCTTTGCAAACAAATTACCAAAATGCCCATGGGCGTTTTAGACCCGTAACAAACTCGTCCAAACTCCAATTTTGACATGCCGCTTGCCTATGAACTCAGGACTCCTAGACCTACACAATGGTCTTCACAGAAAGTCCAATTAGTACCGCAAATAAAAATTCAACATTTGACCACTTAAACCAACGGTAAAATTGTCGTTTCCTTTTCAAATTCTTGAATTTACCTTTTCTGAATTTCTGGGTCTTCACTGCAGTCCTTAAATAGGCCTATAAGTAGTGCCTATGTGGCTGTGTGATGTGGATGCACCACTGAGTAGTGCATGTTTGATAGTTTGATTTCTGAGTATTGATCAATCTGACTGATGTGGTAAGATCATCAGATTGAGTTCGAGATGGACATGATATAGTAATCGGATTGGATTTGATGTTGACAGTTCGTTGAGGACTAGGACCAGGTATCAAATATTGTGCACTAGAGTAGAGTGACTTTAGAGAGTTAGTGATTGTGCAAGCCTGTAGCTCAGAACATGGTGGGCTAGAGGAACCCTAGTGATTTTGTTTGAAATTGTCTCGCTATAGAAAGTATTCGATGAGGTCCGGGTACACTCAGGATGAGTGAGATGTCAATTTGAGACTCGAGAGGAGTCAGGATCACAGCGTTGGGCGCTAAGTGAGATGAGTTATAGTACGAGGACACTAGTACGAGTCGGATGTCAATGAGGAACTTGAGCAGAGACAGTGGAGCCATGAGTTACCGACTAGTTATGACTGAGCATCGTGAGTATGTTGGATGTTTAGAAACCTTCTTGTGAGACAGAAGACTTTGCATTGCTCAGCAGGAGCAAGATTGTTAGCTCGACTGTTGAGTACACCTGCATGAGTGACAGGTGAGATCAACGAGTGTCAATTTCGTGTTTGAGACTTGAGATTGAGTTCGAGATTTCCGGTGACGATTTTGTCACATCCTTGTTGGATATGGTCACAGAGGATGAGCTGAGTTTCAACATTAACCATTGGATTGTAGTTAACATCAAGTAACGTTTGGTTTCTGTTGCATACTGTGGATAGAGGTTGGACGTGTACGTGGAGACTTGAGAGCCTCGGGTTGGAGGCATGATTGGATTTCTGTACTTTTGGTATGGATTAGAGTCGATTTGAATTTCGAGGATAAAATTCTTTAAGGGGAGGGGGGGGGGGGGTAGACTGTAACGACCCATCCTGAATCTACGAGATTAATTAAAGACTAATTGCGAATTATCGAGGATTAATCGGGGATTAAGCGAGCATGACCGGATGATCGGGGTAAAATGACACTTTTGCCCCTAGAAAAGTGTAAATGTCGACTTTTGACTCAAGAAATCAAATGCACGTGGATCGAGGTCCATTACGTAGATCGAGATAATACGAATTCACAGACAAAAGGTACGGCAAAATCAAACATCGTACTGCAAACATAAGGGTCAAGAACAGTTGTACATATTATTTAGGGTTGCACGTTTTACGAGAAGTTGACTTTTGGTGTTTAACTCGTTGGACCCACAATATCTATGTTGGTGCCATAAGGTGAGTGACACTTGTCACCCACCCTATGTCCACTCTTTACATACATGCATCTCTCATTTCCTTCTCCCATTTTGTGTTCAAACTCGAAACCCACCCCATTTGCACTCTGTCATCTTCTTCTTCATTTGTTCTACTTGAGAGAGAGGCTGAGATTGAGAGTGAGTTTGGACAGTGGAGACGGTGGTATGTGGGTTTTGAATTTTGGGTTTCCATTTTGAGGTTTTGGGAATCTAAACTAAGGCCATGTTGGTGTTTTACGTGTTTGTGTGAGGGGATTGAATGAAAAATCGAAGGAAAATGATGATTGGACAACCTTGGAAGGAAGCTGGAAGCTTGGTCATGGAGGATCGATCTTGGCTCAAGGTTTCTAGGTAAGTTTTCTTCGTTTGGTTTAGGTAGGTCGAATTCTGGGAAGTAGACGAGTTGAATGGAAGAAAAATGGAGGAAAACGGTGGTCGAATGGCGGAGATACGACCGGGTCAGGGTCGCGGTTCGAGTGACCCGGTTACATGGTCGTGGGTCTAACCGACTGAGCATTGAAGATGATGACGTGGCATGCCATGTCTTCATGTTAGGCCATGTGGCCAACCAGAGGGTGACATGTGACCAAGTGTTAGTCCAGCCAGCAACTGATATGGTAGTGCCACGTTAGACTTGTTAGTCCACGTGGACCAATGAGATGGTACCATGTGGCATGGTGTCAGGAGCTTTCAGTTGACGTGGCATTCCACGTCAGACATGTCAGGCCACGTGGACTAGTAAGGTGGTGCCACGTGGAAGGGTGTTAGAGAGGTGTCGGACTTGTCAATGACACATGGCAGTGATGGAGTCAGTAGGTAACCTCATCATGTGGCGTGGCAGGGTGTCAGAAGGTGACACTTGGTACCAATCAGGGTGTGCCACGTG
The DNA here is from genome assembly GCA_032719365.1 of Prinsepia uniflora. Lineage (NCBI taxonomy): Eukaryota > Viridiplantae > Streptophyta > Magnoliopsida > Rosales > Rosaceae > Prinsepia > Prinsepia uniflora. The sequence continues at coordinate 24,416,985 of CM064876.1, forward strand.
GCAGGCTTTCAGACCTGTCAGATGTCAGACCTGTCAAGCTGACGTCAACGAACGACGTCGGCATGACGTCCGCGAATAACGTCTGCATGACGTCAGCATTGACCATCGTTGACCAGACTTTGATCGACACATGAGGGTGCGTAGGCATGAATTTTGAGGTTAAACTGATATTGTTCGAAAAGTTTTGAAAATTTGAATCCAATGGTGTTGGTTTCAAGTCGATCAGAGGTAATTTGATAGGTCATTTGGAGGCTTTTAGCCTCGAGAAGCATGTTCGGGACACATATTTAGCCTCGAGAGTTTTGAGGGTTTATGGTTTAGATAGGTATACATGGTTAGTGACCTTTAGGTATGATTTGGACAGGTCCAGACGTTACAAAGACGTTGGATTAGCCTCGGATTGGCTTACGGCGTGGATTGTGAGCGCACAACATGGACGGCCTGTGAGTGGACACTTGCTTTATAAAATGATGCATGCATAACTGTTTTATATGTTTTATGAACATGGTTTTAGATGCACTGGTTGAATATGATGTGTGTTTATGTTGAGGATTTTCGTAGAAAATGTGAGATTGCATGTATTTCGAGATTTATGTTTTATGTGAAACTTTGGGCTTATGCCTAGTTTTCTACGTGCATGTGATTTATATGATTTCAATGAGTATTTGACTATCGATTTTGAATGGTTTCACAGAGATGCGTGAAATTGACATTTCGGGCTTGAGGCCCAGTTGGATATTAACTTTGACTGGGATTACAGTCAAAGGTGATTTTGAATAAGTGAAATGGTTTTTGGATTTGGAAATAATATTTTGGGCATGTGGTCCAGTTGGTCTATGGTTTGACTTAGAGTATAGTCAAACGTGAAACTGAACAATGTTTTGATTTAGAAATGATATATCGAGCTTGTGACCCAGTTTTGATTTATGATATGAAATTTTGGGCTTGTCACTCTGTTGTGGATTTACGAGATTTGATTGATAGGATTCGATGAATCATGGATTTAGAAAAATTTTATGAACTGTTTTCCACACGACCATCCTCTATGATTTGATTGTTCCCGTCAGATGATACGCAAAAACTTTAAAGTAAACAAAAAGACACACTCAACACTTAAGGAAATGTATGAAATTAAAAACCTTTTTTTGTAGATGTAGCATTGGTAAATAGGAATCGTTCTTAATCGGGGATTAAGCGTACCTAATCATGATTATCGTTTGATTGATTAATTGGGGGTAAAGATGGATTTTTAAAGTTCTAAGTAATTAAATTAAACCTAGACTAATCTAATCTATTATTTACACGTGGTCAACTCATTCTTTATACTTTACTCATTCATGAATTATATTAACTTCAAACCTACGAAATTCTATAACCTTAATTCTACGAGATGATTGCATATTCGTAAGTATGTGCAGGGAGACACTCACGTCGCAATTTCAATAATAGACTAGGGAACACCTAACTCATCTATCAAGCATTAAGCACCAATATACATACATAACAAAAACTAAAATACTAGAACACATGGAAGATTTATACGAAACAAATATAAAGCATTAAACCACCATAATATTAATAATCAATTCATAGAAACGATATTCATGCCAAAAGATAACTACGAAGTAAGAGGTCGTGTTACACTTTTTCTCCCGGGAAGCCCAAAAGATGCTAAGTGAATGAACTCTCTTTGAATTAACTCTCTTTGGTGAGACAATAAGGAACACCCAACTATGCCACGGATGAAGGGTAGAAGATGGAGTATGATGTAATTAATCTTGTAAATTAATATCGATTATACAAATTGGAAAGTTTGGTCAAGTAGAGTTCCGGTACAAAAATGAACGACCCTTTGAAAACAATCAAAGCTAACTATTTATAGGCATAAGACAAGTCCATATCTCAATTCCTAATTAAAAGAGAAATATAAATCCTAAACTAGAAGGAATCCTTGTTAGTCGCAATTTGCATCCTTGTGCCGCAAGGAATTGTCTTTGGGAATTACACACCAGACCCTTGCTATTTCCATGCAACTTCCCTTTAATTAATACAATAAACATCTCCTAAAAGCATGAGAATTTGATCTTGAATAGCTGGAAAACGCGCAAGGCTTCAATTCCTAGTAGAACAAGTAATCCTACCCGGGCAGCCTAACTATGCCTCACCAAAACAAGAGTTCCCGTGGCTATAGGACTCCGATATTAGTAATTCTTGAACCATTGGAAACTAAACTTCGAGAGATTTTCAACCATACCTTACTCACATTCTGATTCTACCTGAGCCGTTCACAATGGTCCGTGGAAGTGGGCAGATTTGCACAGGCAGATTTCTGCTTTGTAACTTTTAATCCACTTCTGCTTTTGAACTTCTCCAAGAATGAATCTTGGAATAATCTTGAACCTTTTTGCACATATGGACATAGTATTGACCCATCTTAATGAATCTTGATCCAACAATTTATAAATTTTGGCCCATTCTTTATAGCTTATGCAGTTTTGCTCCAATTTATCCTCTTTACTCCATATTAATGGGTTGGTACCTAAAAACATTGAAACAAGTTAGAAATTGTAAGATTAGGGATATAAAAAAGTAAAATGAAAAAGAAATTGAGGTAAAAAGGTGATGAAATATGTGCTTATCATCGGACGTCGTAGATCCTGGCGCGGTATCTTCTAGACGTCATAGATCCCGACGCGATATCTTCCAGATGGCATAGATCCTGGAGAGGTCACGATTACACTGCTTGGAGGTGAGTAGCTCCGAGGGGAGGCTCAGGCTCAAGAGTGTCAGAGATGGACATTACTCAGACATCGAGCCAGGGGCTCCGATCCTAGGAATGCCATTGCTCAGAAGTCGAGCTTGGGGCTCCGATCCTGAGTTGGATATAACTCAAACGCCGTAGCTCCTGGGTGTATACTCGGACGTGTAATCCCGAGTTACACGCGTTGCATTGATATTGTGACTATTAAGATTATTTTCTCAATATTAGACAATGAGGGTTGGTTGCTCATGTTGTCATATGACTCTAAGTGTGAGTCTATGTTTCAGTCAGATGCCCTATTAAGATGATTTATGAGATTTGATTTTGGTTGAGACCCTATGCGATTGATTTTGGGCTAAGACCCTACTGAGGAAATGGATTTGATTTGATAAATGTTTTCATTGTGCATTTATTTGAAAAGCAATATGTTTTTCTTTTAAGAAAGTATTTGAGATACTATTTTCGAATGCATGCATGTTTTTAATTGAAGGGTATAAATGTTTATTTCAGAATTTTTTTTTCAACTATTTATTTTTGTCCACTCATAGATTTAATGTTTTTGATACCCTTAAACTTGATCGCAAATGTGAGCTGTAATAGAGACCGAGACATCACATGCCGCTGCGTACTCTGAAAATCGCTGCGTACTCTTGATACCCTAAGTCGGTTACAGTTTTATCTCTGGTCTGACACGTGGTGTCAAACGGAAGCAGGGCACATCCTACGATAATCTAGGGTGGTTGGGATGGATCCTGTCATGAGGGTAGTGCATCATCCGTAAAATCCGCCCAGAGTGGCCGACCCACTTATTGGCCACCTTGAGATCTGACGCAGCCGTAAACTCAATTGCTCCAAGCCACTGGGCCCTCTCGATATCCGACCCTGATGAACCTCCTCCCCGGAAACACGACATCAAATGCATAACTAAAACGATCCAAGGTGTAATCCCACCCAGACTCTCTATCCTCGTCATCACTGCCAAGTTTTTTCCTACATTTAGCTTTGTTATTAGTTTAGTCATGTGTGTTTTAACTTATTTTAATGTTTTAGGTACTAACCCAAAAATATGGAGTTAAGAGGTTAAATTGGATAAAAAAAATTCATAGGCTATCAAGAATGGGCCAAGATTTATAAAGATTGGATCAAGATTCATCAAGATGCGTCAAGACCATGTCCAGGTGTAAAAGAAGGCTCAAGATTATGTCATGATTCGTTCTTAGGGAAGCCCAAAAGGAAAGTGGATTAAAAAGTTACAAACTAGAAATCTGCCTATAAAGATCAGTTCACTTCCACAGACCATTGTGAACAGCTCAGAATGAATCAGAATGTGATTAAGGTATGGTTGGAAAGATCTAGAAGACTATTTTCTACTGGTACAAGAATTACTAAAATCAGAGTCTTACAGCCAAAGGAATTCCTATTTTGGTGCGGAAGGGTCAGGCTACCCAGGTAGGATTACTTGTTCTTCTAGGAATTGAAGCCTTGCGCGTTTTCCAGTTGTTCAAGATCAAATCCTCATGCTTCTAGGAGGTGTTTGCTGTATGAATTAAAGGGAAGTTGCATGGAAATAGCAAAGGGTCTTGCGTGAAATTTCCAAACACAATTCCTTGCAACACATTAGTTAAAGAAGTCTCTCATTCTCTACACCAAAACTCTGCTCAACCGCAATTCCGTTTCCCTAAATTTGAGACCGCACTTACAAAAGACTATCACACCATACTTCACCATAAACTACTTTCCCCTATGACGTATAAGGCTAATTCCTGAGTGTCTCACCAAAGAGTGTCTATTCACTTGGCATCAATAGGGCTAATTCCCGAGTGTCTCACGGTTTTTCCCTTTTTCCTCATTAACTTCATCAACCTCTCTTCCCTTCTTCCTTTCATTCTTCATTTCCCCCTCTCCTTTTCTTTTCCTTTCTTTTTCAGTTCTCTTTCTCTCTCGTGTGGCTTTTCCTATGGCTTTTCTTGTTTTCAGCTTCATTCCACCGAGTTCCCCCCAACACACCAACATACACACACACACACACACACACACACACACACACACACACACACACACACACACACACACACACACACACACACACACACACACACACACACACACACACACACACACACACACACACACACACACACACACACACACACACACACACACACACACACACACACATATAAGTGCTAAGTCGGTGGGAAGAATGGGAGGGGAAATTGGAGACCATTCTAGAATCTCCTAAATTTTTCTTGAAAATTGACTAAAATACCCTCATATCCAAAATTACCAAAATGCCTCTATACTATTTTGACTCGTATCTAACTTATTCAATCTCCGATTTTTCCATATCGCCTGCTTATAGACTCAGGAATCCAAGATTTACCTAACGGTCCTTTCGAATTGTATAGAAAACGTCCAAATCAAAAAGTTAACCTTTGACCTTAAGGGGAAAAACTGTCATTTTTACTTTTCTTAACTTTCGGGGTCGTTACAACCTTACTTTCTCGGCTTGCGATGATGCAAAGTACCTAGTGGTTGGATTGCATAGCCTTAAGCACGTTCTTCTTCGCCCTATTTGAGGTGATGGAGGACGAGAGAGTTGGTCCTCCGGTGATGGTATTGATTTTCTAATGTGCTACGACTGCTTGGGAATGTGGTAAGATTTGGTCGAGCCTTCTTTCATTGGCGAGCTGCTCTACAATGTCTTTCTCAATGGTGTGGCCATTGTACTTTTGATATTGGCAGAAAGCTTCCTTATTTATGATGGGGCAGTAGTAGGGATTCCTCGTCTTGGCCTTGGGATTCATATCCTCTACACATAGTGGGACGTTATCTAGAGAGGTGTTCAATATGGTGTATGCCTCATAGCGACGCTTTGGTCTACGGTTGTCTCCAACCAAACCTCGTCATTTGTGGTTGTTGTTATCGCCTTGTCTAAATCCCTTATCGTCACGGCCTGATTGGCCCTGTCATGGTGTATGATAGAGATTTTACCAAGCACAAAAGATGTTTTAGGCAAAACCACTAAGTGTAATAAACTTTGCAAGCGCACAATAAGCGTAGATAGTATAGATGCAAGCTGTAAGACCCGTGTCCTGGAGGGAACGGTGAATGGATCCCACATTCCTGCGATGGGGGAATGGTCTGGGAGGGGAATGGTGGTATGCCTTAAAGGTGTAGGCACACACCTATTTAGCACGAAGCCTCCCTTGACCGCTTTGGTAAAGGTGTTCCCTGCCAAGCGTGAGGTCTTGGGGTCAAAACCCTGCAGGTGTGATGGTGCGCCCTGCCAAGAGGGGACAATATCGTGTTAGATAGAGTGGGCCGCTGCGCAACTCTGATCTAAATAAGGCCTTTTGGGAGCTCATTGGCTTTGGGTTCGGTTGGAACTCCAAAGTTAAGCGATTTGAGGTTGGTGCAATCCCATGATGGGTGACCCCTTGGGAAGTTGCACTGTGAGCTCCCAAACACAAAACCGTGAGGGCAAGGGCAAGGAGGCCCAAAGCAGACAATATCATGCTAGTTAAGTTGGGTCCTAACCGAGGATGTAACAACCCGTCCTGAGTATCGAGATTAAATATTAATTAATTATGATTTAGAATGACTAATCTGGGATTAGTTGAGTGAAACCGGAAGAAATCTGCAAAATGACCGTTTTGCCCCTGGGCGTGGGTAAAATGTTGACTTTTTGATCGGGCGGTCAAACGGACTTTGACCGATGACCGTGACGTAGTTCGAGACGTCACGAGTTCATAGATAGGTGGCACGTTCGATTCTGACATTCGAGGAAGAAGTTATGACGTTCAGAAGGCTAGGGGTATTTTGGTAATTGGTTAAAAAGGGCAAAATGTTGACTTTTGACTCGGGAGGTCCAATGGCAAAGGGCCAAGGACCGTTACGTAGAGAGAGTTGATACGAATCCGTAGACAGGCGGCATGCCGTAATCGGAGGTTCGACGACGAAGTTGTGGTCACGGGAACAAAATCAATTAACCGAACGAACCGAGGTTTCGAATAAAATAATATTAAAATATTGAATAGTGATCTTTGATAGTGGATGCTTGGATGAGTGAAAAGTGTCACCCATCCCCTGTTTTAAGGCCTAAATTATGCCCCATGTTTCCCGTTAAACATCATCATCATCTCTAATCATCTTTGTCTTCCTCCATTATCAATCTGTCATCTTCTTATCTTTGTTTTCCTTTAAGCCGTGAACAACAAAGAAAACAGAGCATGAGAGAAGTGAGCCGTGAGAAACAACCCCCTTGATCTTCATCCTTTTCTTATGACCCGTGAATGAAAGTTGGAGAGGATGTTGAGACGAACCCAATGGTGGCCACTGCAAGGACTGTCATGCACGGTGGCCGTAGTTTCGTAGGTAAACCCGAAAATCCTATTTTTAGTTCAAAAATGGGGGACTTGGTTTTAATGGTTGTTGATCAATTCTAAGCCTAGGGTTATGTTCCTTGAGCTCCCTTGACCTTGTAGGTTCAATTTGGGACGCATTTGGACGTTGGAGGTGGCCGGAATGATGTTTGGAATTCTGGCCGAAACTTTGAATGGCCATAACTTAACATCCAGGTACTTTTTGCAATTTCTGGGTTGATATTTGGAATCCTTAGCTCGAGTAGATGGATTTACATAGGTAGAACGTCGAATTTGGTTGAGAAACGAGTGAGATATCAAAGTTTGAAGTTTGGGGCATCAATGGAGTTTTTCGGCGAGAAATTCCGGCGAGTTGCCGCCAGGTTGACTCGGTCGCCGGCGAGTTGACTCATTGACTTTGACACGTTGAATTTTTAAACGTTGACTTACTGTTCATGATTACGTCAGCGTTGACTTTTTTGTCAACGTTTGACTAGAACTTTGACCCGCGTGTGAGCATATTTTTAGGTGGGATCAGGACCATTTTAACGGTTTTGACGATCCGGATCCAATGGCGGTGGTTTCGGGTCGATCGGAGATTGTTAAGTTGGTCAAATCGAGGTTTTTCACCTCGGGAACACGTTGACTTTTCTGGGAAAGTTTAGGGTTCTTAATATGGACTTGTATAGGTTAGTAGTAACCTTTGGGTATGATTTGGACAGGTCAGGATGACCCGGAGAGATTGGATTAGCCCAAGAAGGCCTATGGCATGTGTATCGAGGTGGCACTGTTGGACGGTCTGTGAGTGGACTTAGGTTTTCTAAATCCTATGCATGCTTAACTGTGTTATATATTTTATATACGTGATTTCTATGATGATGGTTATGATTATTGATTTTGTGTATGTTGCACGTATTTCGAGATATTTTCCATATTGTAAGTATATCGAGGCTGACGATTTTATTGTGATTTTACGTGCTTGTGGTTTCATGAATAATGTGATGAAATGGTTTTGAAATTGGAAAGATGAACTCGGGCTTGAGGTCCAATTGTTTTGGAAACCTCGGACATGGAGTCCATTTGAGTTACGTAATCGGGCCAGGGGCCCAGTTGCTTTATGAAATCGGGTCAGGGGCCCAGTTGTTTACGAAATCGGGTTGAGACCCATTTGAGTTATATTATCGGGCCAGGGGTCCAGTTGATTTACGAAATTGGGCCAGGGGCCTAGTTGATTTACAAATTCGGATCGTGGGCCCAGTGGTTTACAGAATCGGGCATGAGGCTCAATTGGGTTATAAATGTGATTTCGGGTCTGGGACCCTATGTTTTATACATGTGATTTCGGGTTTGGGACCCTATGTTTCATAAATGTGATTTCGGGTCGGGGACCCTAAATGGAATTGTGATATTTTATGGAGATTTCGGGCAAGGCCAATTGAAATGTTGTGAAATGATTTGATAAAACTGTTTTCCATATACCATCTTGATACGAGGATATGTGATGGTCTCCTCCAGGTGTCTGGGACATTGGAGAAGTCACGGTGCATTGCCTGCGAGGGGTCATTATACGGAGCTACCGGACCGTATAGTGACTCAGGAGTAGGATTGCTATGATTAGACGTCTGGGACGTCAGACATCTGGGATGTCAGAGATATTGACCCGGAGAGACCCCGGGCAGCACTCGTTGCTTATACCGTGAGATATGACGTCTGGGACGTCAAGCGTCTGGGACGCTAGGCATTTGAGATGCTGGAGTTGGTAATGTGGTAAATATGAACTATTGGATCTATGAAATGGTTTTTGGTTGGATTTATGTTTATGGATTTGGGCGGTGGCCCACATGGTTTTGTATTTACGGATTTGGTATCCTACAATTTTGGGGTGAGTTCCCACACTTGTTTTGAGTTACGGTTTTGGGCTAAGGCCCTAATGGCTTAGTTGAACAATTGTTTTGGTTACTGGTTTTCGATGTATGCATACGTTTTAATGAAGGGCATAAATGTCTTTATGAATGTGTTTATGAACTTGTTCATTTTCGTCCACTCACAGCTTTTATTGGTTTTAATGCCCTTCAGGTTGATACAAATGCGACTGCAGCAGAGACTGGGACATCGTACGCCTCCTCCATCGATCCTTGCGCACTCTGGAAGCCCCGTTTGTGCAGTGGCATCAAGTTTTTGTGCAGTGGCATCAAGTTATCCCTTGTCTGACACTTCGTGTCAGACGGGAGCATGGCACATTCCACGGTAATCCCGGGGGGATTGGGATGGGTCGTGTTAGAGGAGGTTCGGGTCTTGATAGAAACTTGTTAAGACCCGTCCCAAATCCCCCCGAGATTAACGCGGGACGCGCCTGATCCCGTCTGACACGAAGTGTCAAACAAGGGAAAATTCCGACTCATCCTCACTGGGCTTCTAGAGTGCACCAGGATCCGGAGGAGGAGTGTGATGTCTCGGTCTCCGCTACAGCCCGCATCCGCGATCAACCTGAAGGGAATTAAAACCATTTGAAAGCTGTGAGTGGACAAATAACAGTTTATCAAACTAATTTATAAAAAGAAGACATTTATGCCCTTCACTAAAAAGCATGCATGCATTTGAAAACCATTTATCAAAACATTAAACCATTAGGGCCTTAGCCCGAAACTGTAAGTCATATCAATCATACGAGCCACTGCCCAAAATAATACTAGTGGGACTCAGTCCAAAACCAAATCAGTAGGGATTCAGCCCAAATCAAATCACGTGGGTCTCAGCCCAAATCCAGTACATGTGGAGCTCAGCCCAAAAACCAATCTTCGGCATCCCTGATGCCTGACATCCCAGATGTCACAATCAACCATGTCACGGTTCCAAGCTACGCATGCTACTCAGGGTCTCAAATCCCAAGTCTCCCTAGGGTCCACCCAGGTCATTGACCCGCAGATCAATGACACACCTTGGGGGGAGGTTTTAACCTCTGGCAATCCTGCTCTTGAGTCACTATACGGACCGGTCGCTCCGTGCAATGACCCCTCGCAGGCAATGCCCCGTGACTACTCCAGGATACTACGAGACGTCTGGAGGAGACAACCCATCACTACAGGATACTACGAGACGTCTGTAGGGCATCTGTTCATGAGGATGGCATACGGAAAACCGTTTTAAATCATTCAAAGGGACACACCCGGGTTTTCCATAAACCATCGTAAATCCAAATATGGGTCCCCGACCCAAAATCATGTTTATAAACCATAACTGGGCCTCATGCCCGATATCATAACCAACTGGGCCTCAAGCCCGAGTTCAAAAACCAACTGGGCCCCCTGCCCGATCGTATAACTCAAATGAGCCTCCAGCCCGATTTCTCATCGAATCAAATGGACTCCAAGTCCGATAGTTTCCAACCAAATGGGTCTCTTGCCCGATTCCATATTTTCAAATCCAAAACCTTTCCATAAAACCATCATAGAAATGCTAACACATGTAAGCACCGTAAAAAGTTGAAAACCTCGAAATACGTGTAAACATGTCAATACTAGCTACCACAAACAAATGCACTCATGGCATCACAAAACAAGTTCTAAAACACTTACAAAACATTTATCCATGCATCAATTCATAAAACAAATCCATTCACAGACCGTCCAAAGTCGCGCCTTGATACACGTGCCATACGCTTTTCCCGGGCCAATCACTGTCACCGAGACTCCCGAACCTTCCATCTGCCGTGCACGGCGGTTCGACCACCTCTTCACCATCCTCAGTTCATCAGCCCATCTATGTCTCTTTCTTGGATTGAATCAGGTGAGGGAAAAGGGATTGGGTTGAGGTCGATGAGGATTTGGGTGAGATCGGATGTTTGGGTTTGGTTTGGAAGACCAAGCAAGGGGGAATGCATGTATCAGTTTGGGTGGGCAATGGATGGATGACAAGTGCCATTCATCCATTTGGCCTGTCCCTAAATATTTGAGCCCACTTAATGCCAAATGTCATTCGTCTCGTAAAACATGAAATAGTTCCACGGAACTTCCGTGAACCGTAACTTTTCTATCGAACATCCGATTTCGACGTGCCGTCTGTCTACGGACTCGTATCGACTCGATCTACGTAACGGTCCTCGGCCTTCGGCCATTGGACCTCCCGGGTTAAAAGTTAACTTTTAGTCCTCGTTCAGGGGCAAAATCGTAATTTTTCCCTAAACATCCGTTAATCCTCGGTTAATCCCCGATTAGCCTCACTAATCCTTAATTAGTCTTAATTAATCCTTAAAATTAAGGATAGGTCATCACACAAGCAAAGGTCGATCCCACGAAGACTTACTCAATGATATCCAATTCTGTTTAACTCAATTGATTTAAGTGAAAAAAACAAAATGCAAATATGGGGGATTGTCACATTGAATGAATGTAAGTAAATTAACTAAGATTAACTAACTAAGTCGAGCTAGGGTTTCTATCCACCTTTACCAATTATAGTTCTCCTCCGATTTCTTTGATTAGATTACTTTGCATGTTTTCTAAATTAAGTGACCATGCAGGGGTCCAGCTAAGGCTCACCCCACACATATTATCTTCTCTTAGATTTCCTGTTTAAGCGTGATGTGCCCGCTCCTAAACAACAATTACCGACGGTGCGTGATAATGCATAGAACATGAAGAAGATTTGATGACACTACACTATCCCTAGAAAAGTGATGTGCAATTCTAGTGAGTCGTGAGTTTAGATTACGAATAAGAGTCCCCCCCCCCCCCCCCCCCCCCCCCCCCCCGGTTCCCCCTTTAAGCGTAATGCTACAAATTGCAGGGTGAACACAAACATCGAGGTGATCCGTCAAGCAATTACATCAACAATTATACACAAATAAGGTAGCTAAACTTATAAGCATAAATTGAGTTCTTGAAGCGCAGTAATCCAACAAATCCAGACATGCATAACAATCATAATCAAGAGCCAGAAATATAAGTACGAACTAACATGGCTAGGGCTTCAAGTACCCCTAGCCCTAATTACACTACTCAAACATTATTGAATAAAACAAGGACATAATTAAAAAGTGCATAAACATAAATAAAGCAAGAAATAATAAAAGGACAATGAATAAAAGAGATGAAGGAAAACTCCCTCAAGGTAGACGTGCTGAAATTAAGATGCTTGAATTGTAAAGAGTGCTTGAATTAAGAATACAAAACTCTAAACTAAGCACATGAATTGAAGTACGAATTTTGACAGAGTTTCGGGAACCTTCAAGAGGTAAATTCAGCCCCATTGATAAACCCTAGTACCTCTATTTATAAGAGAATAATTAATCATCTTAAAAATAGGAGATTTTAATCCAATTCTATAAGGAAAAGGCTTCCTAAATAATTAAGAAATCTAATTAAAACCTTTCCGACAAGTAAAGGAATTGAAAATAAGAATATAAAAGGAAGTAGGACTAAAATCCTTATACAATATTGAGAATAAATGTGAAAGTAATTGGGAATTGTCCTAAAAAAGGCCTAAAACTCAGAATTAAAGCTTCAAGATCATTTTCAATGTTCAGCCACCGAAACAGAAATGGTCAACTCTGGTCAAAGGCACAGCTGCCGTGAAGGTGGATTCGATGCATGCCCACCGATTCAGGAAAAGAAGTGTCAGGAAGCACTCGCCGACTAAGAGTGACGGCTTCAGGATATGTGCACCGAGGATGACTACTGGTTGTCGGCTAGCGCCTACCGAATGGGGCCGTTCTATAGTAACGCGTTCTTTCACCCAAATTCTCGTAATTCCAAGCTCTATTTGATATACACATTTCTCACAAAATATATTATTTTCTCTAATTGTATAGAACGAAATATTAACCAAACATGTAAGGATCCGTCCCGGAAGTCGGGATTAGGAAAGTGTTTAGTAACGGATTAGTGAGCTTAATCGGTGGTTAGGTGGTTACTTTTGGACTTTGGGCGTAGAATGACGATTTTGCCCCTAGTTTAGGCAAATTAGTGACTTTTAATTCGGGCGGTCAATTGGGCATTGACCGATGACCGTGACGTAGTTCGGGATGTCAGGAGTCCGTAGACAGGTGGCACCCCTGATTCCGACATCCGAGGAGAAAGTTATGATCTTCGGAAGGTTGAGGGCATTACCGTAAATTGGGTAAACGAAGGGGAAAATTTGACTTTTCGCACGACAGAGTTTTTACACGTAGACCGAGGACCGTTAGGTAGGTCTCGTCGTCCTGAGTACAACGACATGCAGCATGCTTTCATCGGACGTAGGACGAGTGAGTTACAGGTCTAGAACGGCGAAGGGTAAAATGGTAATTTGGACTCACAGGGGCATTTTGGTCTTTTTGCACATTGGAAATTGTGCAATTCAGATTAGGACAACTGTACAGCAAATATTGGATATTTTTGAGTTTGGGACCATGGGATTGTGACACGTGCCCTATGTCTAGTGGGTTCTAGGAGTTTTGCACGGTTCAATTAAATGGTTGTTTGTGTTTTGTGTCAGGACCCACCCCGGTTTCACCCCGAAAACCGAGGTAAATCCTGCTCCCGTCTGACACCCCGACACGTAACTAAAGTAAAACACCCAACAAGCACAGTCAGACGCAGGAGAACTAAAATATCCCGAAGTTAAGAGTTTACAGAGCATAGTACTAAATACAAAAGAAAAGAAACCGGTAACTAGATACACGCACACGGAAAAATTTAAAACACGCATGGATCCCTCTCGCAACTTCTATGCCTCAGACGCTGCCTCGACGCCGAAACCCTGCTCTAGCTCCACGACCTGGAGGGCAATTTAAAAACCAGAAAGTGTGAGTGGACCATAATTAAATGAAAAGTTTCGAAAACCATTTATAAGAAAAACCGGGTTTGGCCCTCCGTTTTGAAACCACATGCATAACCCAGTTATTAAAAACAGTTATAAATCACATAAACCTCATCATAAGAACAGAAACACTATAAAACAGTTATATAAATCATAGCATAAGCATCATACAATCGTATCATAAACCGTGAATATCAAATCATCATTTTCCGATCAAACCTGCTGGACCTATCCGTGTCTTTAAACTCCCGAGTCTTTAAACTCAATCCAGGCCTCAATAATATCCGAGTCTTTAAACTCCCGAGTCTTTAAACTCAACAGGCCTACGGGGGAAATATCAATATATCAGAGTCTTTAAACTCAATCCGGGCTCGTCCCCCGTCAAACATAATCCAGGTCTTTAAACCCAATAATCAGATCCAGAAAATCCAATCAAAAGCCATTTGAAAACCACTTCTAAATCTGTATCCAAACCCGAATCCGAAATCACTAGTCTGACGCCCTTCCAGTATCCAGAACCGTCATTCCGAACCCAAATCCGGAATACCATTTTTCCGACTTTAAAATCAAATCTCGTTTTCCGAAATCCAATTCTAAAACCGAAAACCCTTGATCATCGAAATCAGGTTCCAAAATCCATTTATAATCATTGAAAACCATTTATCATTTGAAATCCCAAAACCATAGCATCATAATCATAAATCAACCTTTTCTCGAAAACCGTGCAAGTATGTAAACCAACATAGCATATTCCACAAACATGAAAAACACATATAAAACCATAAAAAGATTATAGAAAAACAGTTATGCATGCTCGAGTTTAGAGAAGGGGTCCACTCACAGTACCGAGCCCTCAATCGCATCCCGAACGTCTCGTACGTTCCTCTACTTCCTCGGGAAGTCCCAATCCTGTCAACAACCGCCAAAGTACGTTACTAACACATCTACGGAAGTCCACCTAATTTTCCCCAAAAATTCCCGGGTCCTAAACATAACGAACCTAAACCCTAAACCTTCATCCGAGCGGAACTACATCGAATCGACTTCCGAACAACCCAAAACTAATCCCATTAGACTCGTCACAACACCTAGACCAAAAACCATGTTGACAACTTCCTCAACCGCCGCCGCACGCGCCCCCACGCTCCGTCCAAAGTGGCAGCGCGTGGCCCTCACGCGCCTGCTACAGTGTCGTCGTCTTCCTCAAGTCGACCCGGTTCGACACAGTCACTTAAATTCGAACCGGCGAGGATGGTTCTCCGCCTTCCGTCCACTAAATCGACTCCTCTCTTCACCAACTGCTTCATCCAGACCTAAGCTACCCATTCTCCTTCCTCAGCCATCTCGACTCAGGCTACAACCCATCGACTCAAGCTCGAAACCAAAAACCCGTACACCCCTGTTTTCTATTCTGGCCACCCACGTCTTCCCCCGTCACGATGGCGACACCAGACAACTCCTAGGGCCTTCCTACGTCTTACCCAACTCACCAAAACCGTCGACTCACTCCCTAAGTCCATGACTTTTGGTTTGAAACTCGACGGCAAAACAGAGTAATTGAAAGAAGATGAGGAATTACCTGCCCTCCTGTCGCCATCGTGAGCTCTGCCGTGAGGACACGAATCCTCCCGTCCACCTCCAGCCTCTGGACACCTCCACCGGCCTCGATTGTTCGAACACGGCAGCACCACCACCCAACACTCCTCTTTGTTCTCTGTTTTCTCCCTGGTTTTCCCGTGGCTCACAACTCACACACACAACCACCACACCTCCAAACCTCCTCACTGTCTTCCTCTCAAACTCTAAGTCACTCCTCACTCACCAGAACACACCAACCCTCACGATCACCCCTCAATTTCTCTCAATTCATCCCTCTGTTTTCTGTACTTCGAACACAAACACACGCACGGGTACACGATTACCCCAAATAATTGGATCGTGTATGCTAGAAACCTCTAGCCCTCCTACACATGTCACCATCCCCTCAGCCTTCTCACATGTGGCTCAATCTCAGCCCTCCATTTTCCCTCTCTGTTGCACAAATCCGCATGTGCAAAGACCAAAATACCCCTCATTTTAAGTCAAAATTACGATTTTACCCTTACCATTTTAGACCCATAAATCACACCTCGTAAGTCCGATGAATACGTGCCGCCTGTCATCGAACTCAGGGCGACGAGATCTATCTAATCATCCTAGGTCAACGTACCAAAACCCATTCGTAAAAAAAGTCAACTCTTCCCCCTAGTTTAACCAAATTACGGTTATGCCCTCAACCTTCTGAACATCATCACTTCCTCCTCGGATGTCGGAATAGGGCGTGCCACATGTCTACAGATTCGTGATGTCCTAAATTACGTCCTGGTCATCGATCAAAATCCAATTGACCGCCCGAGCTAAAAGTCAACTTTTTGCCCAAACTAGGGGCGAAATCGTCATTCTAGGCTAATGACCTTATCGGGACCAACTAACCCCCGATTAAGCTCACTAATCCCATCTTAAACACTATCTTAGCCCTAATTTCTGGGACGGATCGTTACATTTTGAGTCATACAAGGAGAGAAGAACAGAGACTGAGAGTAGGGGGAAATCGATCGACTTGCAGGGAAAGTGTGAGTTCTTGAGAGTGAGTGAGTGTGACCAGAGGTGTTTGAGAGGAAGGGAGTGCTGGGGGACGTTTGGAAGGTCGAGTGGGAGTGTGCAGTGAGTGGGAAAACCAGAGAATAGATAGGGAGTTTGGTGGTGGTGCTACCGTGTATTTTGATCAAGCATGGCTAGTGGTAGTACTCCAGAGGACGGTGGAGTTGTGCTTGACAGGTTAGGCACGGCGGAGCTTACGGTGGTGGACTGAGCGCAGGTAATTGCTCGACTTTCTCTGTGTGCTCTGTTTTACCGTTAAACTTCAAAGTTTAAGTTGTGAAGTTAGGGGCTCAGTCGACGTGTTCTGTAGGTTCTATTGAGTTCAGTAGGTCCTTAGGAACCTATAGACATCGAAGCCGTGACGGGGGAGTGCACGGGTGGTCGGAAGGAGAAACAGGGGTTTTTATTGGTTACGAGTTCGAGCTTGGGAGGTGATATTCGAGGCAGTAATGTCTAGGTTTTAGGATTGGAATTAGTTGCTAGGATGAGGACGAAGAGTTTGGTGGAAAAAGGAACGAAAACGGTGGACAGGAGGCGGAGAACCGGCCACGCTGGTCCAACACAGTGCACGGTCTCCAAGAAGACGATGAACAGTAACCTGTGCAGGCGCGTGAGGCCCACGCGCAGCACCTTTGGACAGCGCGTGGAGGCGCGTGCGGTGGTTTTTGGGGAAACATACAACTAGGTTATTTAGTCTACTCGTTGTAACGAATCTTTTGGGACTAGTTTCGGAACGATAGGACTTCGTCTCGGGTTAGTTCTACGGAATCGAAGGTTTAGGGTTCCGAGTAATTACGTTTAACGTTCAGAAAAATTTGTGGGGAATTAGGAGAACCTTAGTGGACGTGTTAGTGACTCGTTTTGGTGACTTGTGACAGGATCGGGAATCCCCGAGGCGGACGAGGAACGTATGGAACGTACGGGACGCGAGTGACGTACCCGGTAACTATGAGTGGACTTCTTCCTTATAACTGAGCATGCATAACTGCTTTTAAGTACTTGTTTTATGGTTTTCGTTATGATTTCATGCTTATTGAATATGCTATAACTGTTTTACATAATTGCACATTTTTCGAGATAATTACGTATTTGGCACGTTTTACGAGAAAGACTTGATTTCTAATTATGATGCCATGATTTTGGGATTTCAAACGATAAATGGTTTTCAATGATTATAATGGATTTTGAGACATGATGTGGTAATCAAGGGTTTGCGGTTTTAGAATCGGATTTCGGAAAGCGAGATTTGGTTTTAAAGTTGAAAAATGGATTTCCGGATTTGGATTCGGAATGACAGTTCTGGATGTCGGAATGGCTTCGGACCAGTGATTTTGGATTCGGATTTGAAGTTGGATTTAGAAATGGTTTTCGAAGGGTTTTTGGATTGGATTTGCTGGATCTGGTTATTGGGTTTAAAGACTCGGATTATGTTTGACGGGGGATGGGCCCAGATTGGGTTTAAAGACCCGGATTGAGTTTAAAGACTCGGATATATTGATATTTCCCCCGTAGGCCTGTTGAGTTTAAAGAATCGGGAGTTTAAAGATTCGGATTATATTGAGGCCTGGATTGAGTTTAAAGACTCGTGAGTTTAAAGACTCGAATAGATCCAGCAGGTTTGATCGGATGATTATATTGGTATCTTATGTTGTACTGCTAATGATTTATAATGTTTATCATACTGTGTTTATGTTGCTGCGGTTTGTATGATGAAAATAATGATTTATAACTGTTTTCAGAAATTGGGTTATGCATGCATGTTTTCAAAACGGAGGGCTAAGCCCTGGTTTGTTTTTTAAATGGTTTTTGAAACTTTTATTCTTTTTGGTCCACTCACACCTTTCTGTTTTTAAATGCCCTCCAGGTCATGGAGCTAGCGCGGGGGTTGACGTTGAGGCAGTGTCGGAGGCATAGCGTACTCTAGAGTTTTCCCGGAGTGTTTTCAGTTTTTCCGTTGTGTGTGTAGTACTGTTTATTTTGTTTTGTACTATGCTCTGTATAACAGTTGACTCTTGTTGAATTTTAAAAATCTCCCTTGTCTGGCAATGAAATTTGGGGTTTTCGTGAGGTTCTTTCGGTCTTTCGGGTTGGGTTGTCAGACGGGAGCAGGGTTCACCTCGTTTATCGGGGTGATAATCGTGGTGAGTCCTGTCAAAACATAAGTAAAAGGGCATTAAATCATGGATAAAACATGTATAAATTATGACCTATCAAATACCCCCAAACCTATATTTTTCTAGTCCTCGAGCAAAACACAAAAACAAAAGACTCGATCTAGTTAAGATAAGCATTTAAACCTCTAGGTTCACCTAGTAGGAGGAGTTTTTTCTCCTGAGGGTTATAACAGCACGATACCCACAAACATTTTACTTAACACAAAGGATGCTAGAAATCATGCATCAACAAGTTAATAAGAATCAAGAATAGAAAACAAACTCATACAAACCAAGGAACATGCCAAAACAGTGAACTCAAGTGTTAAGTGTTTATACCAACATCTCAAATGATCAAACTAGAAAACAACGTCATCTAAACACCCTAGACTTCACCTCAACTCTAATCCTCACTAGGCATCACTGAATGAACACACAAGAATCCTAAGGCTTTCACTCAACAAGCATATGTGAAGAGTTTATGTAAAGAAAATCAAGTTAATCACACATGGATTACAATGAAGAAAAACACTTTATATGTAAGTAATGATCTCACAAAGGAATTGAAGTTTAAGAACAGAGATATGTACCTTAATCCTTTGCATAACCATTCACAAGATCAATAGGTCTTCATTCAAGGGCTGTAATGGGGCTAGGTTCTTGGGTTAAGAAAGAAAGGTTGAAATTCAAAGAACCTAAATCGCATCAAGACATGAGAAGTCATGACTCGGACCTTAAGTAATAGATGATAAAACCGTGCTTAAACTCACAACAATGCTCTAATTTGAGGTACTTGGCTCACTTGACTCAACTCAAAGTTCATTGCACTCTTTGTTTTCTTTTCTCTTTTTTTTCATTAATCGCAATTGTTTTTTACACTAATGAACTTGATACAATTTTGTTTATATGAGCCGAGCCAAGATCATGCAATAACTTCCTCAATTTACAAATAAACAAACGATATTTTCCATTCAAACATACTCCCATCACATAGGTATAAGTAGCACAACACATCAACATATATTCCTCCTCACCATAAATCTCATTTGATGCAACCTTGACACAAGCTTAGATCATAGGGTATGGCCATAATGAACGGTTTAAAACTTGGTTAGGTCATATTGTAGGTGAAGAACAAAATGGCTAAGTGTTTGGCTTCAAAGGGGCTTAGGGAGCATGCAATTTGGATGGGAAAAGAAGGGCATTTAGGAGCTAAAACACACATAGCCTATATCACATCTCATAAACAATCATACATCAAATCAAGAGCTTTCAATAGATATGGTTCTTTAAACATCAATGCAAATAGAAAGAGATCATGTAATTAAGAACAAAGTGATGAGTGTTTAAGAGTAGAAACAAGTAGATCACTCAGAAAGAAAGGCAAGTAAACTCAAAGATCTCACATTGGTCATCTGCACTAACTTTCTAAGTATGCTTAAATTCAATTGCTTTGGTTGCGTAATCACTTGATTATGGTATCGTGACGTGCAAGTGTGAGTTTAATGGCAATGGCAATGATTCTTAGTAAGTACAAGCAATTCTCATGTTCTATACATTCATATTAACTTGTTTAAGCATAAAAACTAGCATCACACAACAAAAAATAGAAAAGAAAACAAAACAGAAAATAAAAAACAGCAAGGAAATAAGAGCAGAAAATAAAAAACAGCAAGGAATAAAAAAAAAAAAAAAGAACCCTAGTTTGTTCATCCTAAAACATGCAGTTTTTAAGGTCCATACCCCCAAACCTAAATGAGACATTTTCCTCAATGTTACAAGCACAAAAGGAAGAAAAAAGACATTAAAGTAAGGGAGGTATACAAGTGAAAAACATCCACACAAAAAAAAGGGGAGGTATACAAGGGAGGTATACAAGGAAAAAAGACATTTTCCTTGGGCTGCTTGGGTCGTGGCCTTGAGCCTTGAGTGGAACTGAATATCTCAAAGGTGCATACCACCATCTGGATACTTCCTTAGTCTTGCCTCCTACAAATATCATTAAACCTGCCCAAACCATTAGGCACAACATCAAATTTCTCACCAAAACACCTAAGTTGAGTAAGGAAATAAAATGGTGAAGATAAGGATAAGGAAGGCCCTGGAAACGCCCAATCACTGCCCAAACCCGCAGGTGCTGGAATGGTGTGCTGAAAGGTTGCATCCGTGGGTGTGCCATGGATAAGGATAGGTGCTGGAATTTCAGGGACCTTAAGGATAGGTGCTGGAATTTCAGAGACCTCGGCCAAAATTTGGTGCAATGTTTGCTAGTTTTGTCACGACCCGGCCCATCTAACACAATATTGTCCGCTTGGGGCCTAACCCTCACAGTTTTGTTTTCGAGAGCTCACGTGCAACTTCCCAGTAGGTCACCCATCATGGGATTGCACCAGCCTTAACTCGCTTAACTTTGGGGTTCCAATCCCCCCCAAAGCCACTGAGCTCCCAAAAGGCCTTGTGTTAGATAGATACGTGCCCACACATATAAGGTACTTCACCTTTCCCTCCCCAAGCGATGTGGGATCATTCACCGATCTTACCTTTCCAAGCTCACAGGTCTTGCTCACCGTTCTTGCTTCTCAAGCTCACGGGTCTTGCTCACCGTTCTTGCTTCTAAGACCGGGTCTTACAGGTTTGGTTTTGTTTCATGAACATCAAGAGCATGACCCAAGGTGCATTCATTGGTGCTATCTGTGGGTGGCAGGGGGCCATACACAACATTATCCTGATCATCCCAATCGGGTTCCCAAAGAAGTTTCAGTCGAAGGTGCTCTAGTTCTTTGTCCTCTAAGAGGGCTTCCTGTAGTGTTCTTCGAGGTCGGGCCTCGGTTAGTGCATCCCGGAGTGTTTTTTGAGGTCGGCCAGGCCTAGGATTTAGAGGAGGAGGGGTCCAAATGTAAGGGGGTTGTTCACCCCATCCTTAGTGGTATGGCTCCATATAGGGCTGATTGTAAAGCCCAGGCACTTACATATGCAATCATGGGGGTAAGCCCATCCCCCTTGATTACTTGGAACCGAAGGAATGTTTGCGTAGGGCTTGTAGGCCCGTCCTTGAGAAGAATAATAGCTGTTCCATGATTCCATGGTACCTAGACACGTAACAAAAAGAAACCAAAAAGTTATATACAAAACAAAAAGAAAAACCACTGAGTCAAAGGAATCAGATAAAATGGACACTGTTGAGGAACAAGTCCCCGGGAACGGCGCCAAAAACTTGATAGAGATTTTACCAAGCACAAAAGATGTTCTAGGAAAAACCTCTATGTGTGATAAACTTTGCAATTACATCGACAATTATACACAAATAAGGTAGCTACGCTTATAAGCATAAATTGAGTTCATGAAGCCATTAATCCAAAAAATCCATACATGCATAAAAATCATAATCAAGAGCCAAAAATCTAAGTGCGAACTAACATGGCTAGGGCTTCAAGTACCCCTAGCCCTAATTCCACTACTCAAAGATTATTGAATAAAACAAGGACATAATTAAAAGGCGCATAAACATAATAAAGCAAGAGATGATAAAAGGACAATGAATAAAAGAGAGGAAGGAAAACTCCCTCAAGGTAGACGTGTTGAAATTAGGATGCTTGAATTGTAAAGAGTGCTTGAATTAAGATTACAAAACTCTAAACTAAGAACATGAATTGAAGTACGAATTTTGACAGAGTTTCGGGAACCTTCAAGAGGTAAATTCGGCCCCCTTTCATAAACCCTAGTACCTCTATTTATAACAGAATAATTAATCATCTTAAAAATAGGAGCCTTTAATCCAATTCTATAAAGAAAAGGCTTCCTAAATAATTAAGAAATCTAATTAAAACCTTTCCTACAAGTAAAGGAATTGAAAATAAGAATATAAAAGGAAGTAGGACTAAAATCCTTATACAATATGGAGACTAAATGTGAAAGCAACTTGGAATTATACTAGAAAATGCCTAAAACTCGGAATCAAAGCTTCAAGATAATTTTCGGTGGTCAGCCACCGAAATAGGAAGGGTCAAAGGAATGGTCAACACTGATCAAAGGTGTAATTGTTGTGAAGGTGGATTAGGTGCACGCCAACCGATTCAGAAAAATAAGTGTCAAGAAGTGCGCGCCGAGTTCGGAGTGGTAGCTTCAGGATACATGCACCGAGGATCACTAAGGGTTGTCGGCCAGCGCCTACCGGATGGGGCCGTGCTACAGTAACGCGTTCTTTCACTCAAATTCTCGTAATTTCAAGTGTGGTAGTAAGGATTCTTCATCTTGACCTTGGGATTCATATCCTCTACATGTAGCGGGACGTTATCTAGAGAGGTGTTCAGTATGGTGTATGCCTCGTAGCGACACTTTGTTCTGCAGTTGCCTCCTACCAAACCTCATCATTCGTGGTTGTTGTTATCGCCTTATCTAAATCCCTTATCGTCACGGCCTGATTGGCCTTTCTTGTCATGGTGTAGCCCTTCGAAGTTGAGTTTTCTCTTTCCTTGGTGCGATTAGCCACTATCCTGATTTTAGTTGCTAGACTCATGGTGCTCTTACCCTGATTTTTGTTGCTCATGGGTCTACCGTATTAGGTGGGCTTGGTCTCCTTGGTAGGAGTATGAAATAATTATAGATTGGCATGGATGACTGCTCTTTTCATGATCTCAGTGTAGATCCTCAATTCCTTAGTATAGGCTGCATGCTTTAAGGGTGATTCCTTAAGGCTGCTTCTGAAAGCGTTGAACGTAGCCTTGTTGTATGTGTCCCGGCAGGGAGAATACTTGGGGTTGAGCCTTGTAGTATATTTCTTAAGCATCTCTTCCTCTCCCTCCATGTGGGGAAAAGGTCTTTTGTGGAGACGAATCTGTCTGTCTAGATCATAAATTAGTTGAGGAAGGTTGTCTGTAACTCATTAAAAGAGTCGATGGTGTTAGGAGCCAGGCAGTAGAACCAGTTGAGGGCTACAACGACAAGGGTTGAGATGAAGATGAGGCACTGAACCTCATCTATCACATTCTTATAGGCAATAGAAAAGACATAGGTGTTTAGGTTGGTGACATGGTCTCCTCTACCTATGTACGAAGTGATCTCGAAGGATTTCACCTCTGACCTCTGCCAAGACTCGAGGATTCGATTAGTGAAAGACCCAGTGCTGTTTTTCCTCAAGGCTGGCACCTTGCACTTGGCCTCCCTAGCCTTATAGATGTGTATCATTCTCAATAGGCTCTCAATGGCATTGTCACTTTGAAGGGCTAGCTGATTGAACTAGTGCTCCATTCGACCAGTGCTTTTATCCTAGCATACTCCGCTCATTCTCCATCCATAGGAGTAGCTTCTTGTTGTTGAGTCTGTCTCATCCAACACCTCACATCTCTTTTCCCGTTTCCTAGGCTCAGGCTTTTGGGCCTCGTGATGCCTTTTACTAATTACTCGATTAGAGGTGCATCCCGCTGCCTATCGATTATGTGAGTTAGAAGGGGACGTTACCCTGTGACCTCGTGGTTAGAAACCTCATACGTTAGTCGTACGGGTGCCATCATTATCTGGTAGTCTTCCAGTAGCTGGCAGACATCTAGGTGGATCTTTGTTTTAGAAGGACCAGTGTTTTTTGAAGGTTGAATGAGGAGTCGTTCAGAAGTAGTAGGGTTAGCCCTAGATTGTTGCCTCCTCGATCTTTCAAACAATACTCGCTCGATTTCATGTTGCAAGGTTAAAGTTTGATCATCCATAATCTAGTCCGCCAGAGGTTAGGTAGTCGGCCCCTTGTCCCAACAGTGCACGTGTTGGGACATTTTCATAATGGCAAGGGTGCGCGCATACTACTCTGCCAGAACTTAGTTCTTGACGTCAATCTGGACGCTGTGAGTTTTGAGCTTGGACACCTCCCTAGGAGGCCTTTCAATGTCTACATGTACACATCGAGGATGCTGCCTCGTGTGTTCCTTTGCAGGAATAGAGTGTGAGTGAGCTATCCTTCGTCTTGTTCGTCCAACATGGTGCCAGGAGCAGCTGAGATGGCCGAGGTGGTAAGTCAGATTGTAGGAGGTTGTTTTAAAATTTCCACAGATGGTGCCAAACTGTAATGCAATAAATGTACCAACTTAGACTTACCTCATTGGAATATTTTGTATGCTCTTCGCATGGTAGGAAGACTTGCGTAGAGAGAGGTAAGATCAAAGGATATGTGGTGCCGACCTAAGAGTCTTCGATGCTTACGTAAGATTAAGTGTGGATGGTACTCTAGTAATTTAGGCAACATAAGGACAAGATTGTCATTACCTTTTGTAGAGGAGGTACCCTAATATTTATAGTAGCATTGAATGTTGTTGGTGGAACAGTTCGATGTGGAATTAATGACATTATCGATAGGTCTTCAATTAAGCATTATTTTATATTATTTTCTACCCTTTATACTTGAATTTTAATATTAAAATAATAAACAATTGGAGAAAATAATTTATTTTGTGGGATTTTTGCAGAAATAAATAAAGCTTGGAATTCTGAACATTTTGGCGAAGGAATCCTAATCGGAGTTCGAACAAAGAAATTATGAACAAAATAGAGGAAACCACCAAAATTCTCAAAGGAATTTGATGGACTGCCACTGAATCGGCCCAATCCAATCAAATCCAGAAGCCCAACCCGCGTCCAATTGCTCGGTCCACTTGTCGCGGCTCAATTCCAGAAGCCTAGACCCGAAAGCCCACTCCCAGACTCGCACTGTAGGCACTGACAGCCACCTGATCTCGTCAGTAGGAGTGCGTCGAAGTCTGCTTCTCCATGCCAGCATGCGTCTACCACTTCTCTCTTTCGCTTCTCGGCACGCGTGTGTTGAACCATCACCTCAAGTCCCTCTTTGACCCGGTGAAAAAAGGACCGAGTTGTCCTTCCCTGACTAGCCGCTAACTGCCGAACCTACCTCTGCCATGATCAACTGCTGCGCGCCGACTACCCCTTGCTTTTCCAGCTGCTTTCTGGCCGAAATCATGAGTCGCAATTCATCAAGTCCAAACCAAGTCTTGTCCTGAAATTTTTCTACATCAAAACCAATCAAA
Source organism: Prinsepia uniflora (assembly GCA_032719365.1). NCBI lineage: Eukaryota > Viridiplantae > Streptophyta > Magnoliopsida > Rosales > Rosaceae > Prinsepia > Prinsepia uniflora. Next base: position 24,442,726 of record CM064876.1, read on the forward strand.
CCTGCTCCTTTTGGGGGCAGGTTTTCACAATGATTTCACCCAAAATCAGCCACTAAGTCATCATTTCTCTAATTCCTTTTTTATTGTAATTTTTATTTATTATTATTTTTTATTTTAGATTTTAAGTAGCATTTCTTCCCTATAAATAGGGATCCACCATCTTCACAAGGTTTCGTCCGCTGTCGAAGAAACGGGTGAATAACAATCTATTATTTTCATCCACCTTGAAAGTGTAACAATTACTCTCAATTTACTTAAACTCTTATTTATGTTATTGGTTTTATTTATAGTTCAACATATGTGTGGTATTTTCTTGCTAATGCTTGTAAGTGTTAAATACAATTTCCATGTGTCTTACTTTATGAATCTTAGTTATTTTATACATTTTAATGATTCATACTTCAATTTGATACTATGTGTTTTATCCGCTGTCGGTGCACTTAGAATAGAATTGAAGAGACTTAATGTTGATCGTTGTCGGCGAATTCAGTAAAAAACGAAAGGTAAATCATATTGTAAGTGTCGGCGGTTGTCGGTGCATTTATAATATTGAAAAATGTATTAAGGTGATTGAGATCATTAAGGTAAAGTTTCGTGATTTTTTTAATATTTGCAATTATTAGAGTGTTGGTAAGATGTGTGTTTGAAGAAAGTCACTTGTACATAGGTTAAAGTAGAAGTAAAATTAATTTTATACTTGTTTTTACATGTATTTTTATGATCACACTTTACTCAAAACTCTCACATCTCATTCTTTTATTCTTTCTCACCAACCATTATTAATATTCTCTAATTTTCCCTGTTATGAACGATCTCTATTTACCAATACTAAAATGACACAAAAGGGGTTTAAAATATGTATTTACTTGAATTACGGGTTTAATTCAATATGTAGTTTGAGCGTTATCAATTATCCAAAGAGCCGACATGTATCCTCGTGCGGTCTCGATGAGTGTTTATAATTTGGCTGGCCGAGCAGTAAGTAGGCCGACTAGATGTGGTCGGCATGTGTTATTATGACTCAGCGCTAGGTTATTTGTTTAGGCGAGGATGTGGCTAGCCGAGCGATGTGCAGGTCAACTAGATATGATCGGCCAATGATGTCTTGTTTTGTGCAGAGGCTTGCCCTTGTATGTTCTGTCTAGCCGGAGGCTTGGGATTATCTTACGCGGGGTTGTTCGGCCTTAATCCAATTAATCACATTAGGTACGAACAAATACTAAAAGACTTCGCACGTTTGTGAAAATAAATATTAGAGGTGGCAAGGTTTGAATCGTTAGGATATGACGAAATTTTAACTATTCATAATGGTTTTAATTTTTAAAAAGTAGAATTAAAATTGTTATTTAGATCGGGTTGGACGGTCTAGGAATAATATTTTCATGTAATTTATATACATATATTAGGTATACGTATGATAGTCTTCGTAATTTAAAATAAATAAGAAAGTGTGTTTGATGAAATAGCATTTTGAATTTGTCCCACCACAATCTTAGTTTTAAAAAATAAAATTTACAACTTTTCTTCATCAATGTATCAATTCAGTGTTAATTTTTTCAAACCTCGACATGACATAAATATTAAAAGAACTACGCACATTTACATGGGTAATACTATGGGTGGCAATGTTTGAATCTATATAGATATCAATCAAATTCAACTCGTCAAAATTTTAACAATTCCAAATGGTTTTGATTTTCAAAAAACATAATTAAAACCATTATTTGGATATGTTTAGATGGTTTAGGAATAATATTTTCAAGTAATTTTTATACATATTATGTATACTTATGTCCATCGTCGTGATTTATGGTTAATAAAAAAGTAAATTGGATGAAGTACCATTTCTAATTTATTCCACCACAACCATAGTTTCTAAACTTATTACTTACTTTGTCCTCCGAAGTGGACATCAAACCTCACCTTGCTCCCAAAATGAAAAATGGTGTCAATGTGTTGCCAGAACGCTGCTTATGTTACCTCTGTTGCTTCAATCATTAGACCTGGTTAGTGACAGCGCCAACAGTGCTTACGTGCCAACAAGAGATTGAAGGTTTTATTATTTTATAGAAAATTATTAAAACTAAATATTTAAAGAAAAAAATTGAAGGATGAAGAAGATGATGAATAGTGAATCCAATCTGGGTTTTTCTTCAATCCATTTCTAACCCTCCAATCCAATTCGGATTTTTCTTCGACCCATTTCCAACCCTCCAATCCAATCTAGATTTTTTTTTTATCATCATCTTCTTTTTCTTCATCTATTTGAAATGGAAGTTTGGGTTTCATAAAAACCCAATTTCAAATCCTAATCTCACAAGCCGAAGGATTCGTAGACATCATCATCCGAACGATCCGTAGGCCTAACAACACTGCAAAAAATCCAAAACTTGTTCAAGAATTAACTAGAGTTTTTGGATCGATTGCTTGGATAAACATTTATAAAACCTATATCTAAATCAGCCAATCACAGATGAATCAAAAGAAAAGGGTTTATCTTTATATTGTTTTTAAGAACATAAAATATATAAAAAATAAAAAATAAAACAATAGGACGAATGGAAGAAGTAGAAGGGGTAAAAGGGACTTACACTCCAGGAGCAGAAAGGAGAGAGAGATTAGATGGAATAGAGCCACCATGGAAGTCCTTAAGCATCATAGTATTTTCACTCACTTTCTTCTTCGACATTGTTCCTCTCTCTCTTTCTTCTTCAAGAGATTATTCGCTTCAATTTGTTTGTTCTTGAAAAATTCGCAGTTCTTCAAGATGAAAATGATGATTATTATGGAGATTTGGAGAGAGATAGTGACAAGACCCACCCCGATTATCACTTCGATAACCGGGACGAACTCTGCTCCTGTCTGACAATCGAATTCTAACAGACCAAAATAACCGCAATAACAACAAATCATACATTGTCAGACCAGGAAGAAGTTACAATACAACCAGTCAACAGTAGCACAGAGCATAGTTAACAGTACAAGATAAGAATAAAATCCTACTGTGAGTTGACTACACGCGCAACGGGAAAACTTTATGCCTCTGCCCGTGCCTCGACGTTAGCCCCAACGTTCGCACTACGACTTGGAGAGTATTTAAAACCATAAAATTGTGAGTGGACTAAAAATAAGAGTTCTAAAAACAGGTTTAAAAACAAATCAGGATTTACCCTCTGTTTCAAAACATGCATGCATAACTAAGTATCTGAAAAACAAATATATAAGCCGTATGAACCGTATAGCAATTGTTATGGAAAAATCATCATAAAACATGAAACACGAAATATGTCATCAACCAATCGAATCTGCTGAATCTATCCGAGTCTTTAAACTCCCAAGTCTTTAAACTCAGTCCAAGCCTCAATATAATCTGAGTCTTTAAACTCCCGAGTCTTTAAACTCAATAGGCCTACGAGGGAAAATCATAATATCAGAGTCTTTAAACTCCCGAGTCTTTAAACTCAATTCAGGTCTTTAAACCCAATCCAGGTCTTTAAACCCAATCCGGGCCTGCCCCCGTCATATATCATATCCGGGTCTTTAAACCCAATAACCAGATCCAGCAAATCCAATCCAAAACCATCTGAAAACCCTTTCCAAATCCATGTCCAAATCTGAATCCGAAATCACCATTCCGAAACCAAGTCGGCATCCGGAATCATCATTCCGAATCCAAATCCACATATCCACTTTCAAGTTTCAAAACCAAATCCCGGATCAAATTCCCGAAATCCGGTTCCAAAACCCGAAATCACATTTCGAAATCACTTTTCCAAAATCCATTATAAATCATTAACATCAAATCATATTTAAAGTTCCAAATCATAGTATCAAAATCATTAATAAATCATAGCATAAATCCATATCTCGAACTACGTGTCGAAAAGTGTATAAATAGAAGAAACATCTCAAAAATCGTATAACTATGAAAAGCATAAATATAGTAATCAAAAACATAAAATCATATTTGGAAACATGGAAAAAGTAGATAAAAACAGTTATGCATGCTCGGTTAGAAAATAAAAGTCCACTCACAAAGTTCGAACGCGTCAATCGCGTCCCATACGCTCCTCGGATGCCTCAGGAATGTTTTGACCTGTAAAATGTCATAATTTTGGGTCACAAACACTTCAATTAAGCTCACACTAATTTCTCCAATTTTTTCGGGATTTTTAAACGTAATTAAATTAACCCCTAAACTTTCGTACACTCAAAACTACCCTGAGACGGTGTCCGATCGACTCAAAACTTATCCCAAAATATTCGCTACATCGATTAGAGTGAAAATCATGTTGAACACTTCCCCAAAAGAAGCCCCACAAGCCCTCACGCGCCGCCCAAATGGGCGGCTCGTGGTAGCCACGCGCGGCACTGTTCATCATCGTCAACCTCCAGCCATCCCGGTTTAGACCGACGCAGACTGGCCCGGTCCAACTGAGCCGGCGAGGCCGATTTTCATATATTTCCAGTCCAATCTCGATCCTTTCTTCACCATTAGCTTCGTCCTTAAGTTTAGGTTTGATCTAACTAACTAAATCATGAAAAGAAGTCTTATTTCATACCTCCCAAGTTCGAACAGAAAAACCAGAGATTTCAGCTCCCTGTTCCCGGCCACCACTAGCTTCTTCGGTCACGGGTTTGAATCCCTGAGTCCAAAAGTAACCTTTAGAAGCTAAACCAAGCACCCAAACGAAGTATTCATCGATTACAAACTAAACTGCCATTTCTGTACAGGACAGAGAAACAGAGTTTTGAAATTGCTTACCTTCAATCCCAACACACTCCTCACGTTGTCAAAGGTCGTCTGCACTCACTGATAACCACCACAGATAGCTTCACAATGGTATGAACCTTCACGGTTGCTCACGGTTTCTTCCGCCTCTGTCCCTGTGTTTTCTCACTTCTCACACACTCTTCACTCAGTTCTTCACTCAGACACACTCACATAGATCACTAGCAAGCCCCTGATCTCTCACTCGAGCATACTGAACTCACACACGACTCACAATTGAACCAACTGCACGATTGCCCTCACTTTTTCTGTTCTCTCTTTATTTAATTGATCAAACACTTTCGATTTGGCTGGAACCAACCAGAACTAAACCACGTGTCCCCATCTCCCAATGTCTGGTGAAAATATCCAATAAAGTAGGGACAGATGTCCTCATCCAATTTCTCACACAATTCTAGGTTTCCAAAAGACCATTTTATCCCTAACGTCCAATTTACCATTTTACCCCTCACGCATTCAGCTTCATATCTAAATCGTCTGATGTCTTATGACGGCGTGCCGCCTGTCATTGTATTCAGAGGATCGAGACCTACCTAACGGTCCTTGAATTACGTAAAAAATACTTGTCGTGTAAAAATTCAACAAATTTCTCCTTTTAACCAAATTACCAAAATACCCTCAAACTTCCGAACATCATAACTTCTTCCTCGAATGTCGGAATCGGACGTGCCACCTGTCTACAGACTCGTAACGTCCCAAACTACGTCGCAGTCATCGGCCAACGTCCGTTCGACCTGCCAAACAAAAAGTCAACATTTGACCATATTATTCATAAGGGTAAAATGTCATTTTTATACAAAACTTTTCCGAATTTACATTTTTGCCCTTTTTGAAATTTTGGGCCGTTACAGATAGAGATAATGAGAAGAAGCAAAAGGAAAGTTCCAGATGTTACGACCTGATTTCCCTAGCACGATATTGTCCGCTTTGGGCCCCTACCCTCACGGCTTCGTTTCTTGGAACTCACACGCCACTTCTCAATAGGTCACCCATCATGGGATTACACCATCCTAAACTCGCTTAACATTAGAGTTCGCAAGGAATCCAAAGCTAGTGAGTTTCCAAAAGGTTTCGCACTAGGAATATATGTGCCCACACAAATAAGGTATTTCACATTTTTCTTCCTGAGCGATATGAGATTGCTCACCGGTCTTACTTTTCCAAGCTCATGAGTCTTTGCCACCGTTCTTGCTTCACAAGCTCACGGGTCTTACAATCTACCCACCTTGGGACCCAGCGCGCTTATGGCCAGGGTCCAACTTTGATACCATTATGTCACGACCCAATTCACATAGCACGATATTGTCCACTTTGGGCCCCTGCCCTCACGGCTTTGTTTCTAGGAACTCACGTGCAACTTCTCAGTAGGTCACCCATCCTGGAATTGCTTCATCCCAAACTCGCTTATTTTTGGAGTTCCCAAGGAATCCAAAACTAGTGAGCTCCCAAAAGATCTCGTACTAGGAAGATACGTGCCCACACATATAAGGAATTTCACTTTTCCTTCTTCAAGCGATGTAGGATTGCTCACCGGTCTTGCTTTCCCAAGCTCACGGGTCTTGCTCACCGATCTTGCTTTCCAAACTGACAAGTCTTGCTCACCGTTCTTGCTTCTCAAGCTCACATATCTTACACTGGAACCTTAAAGATGGCCTCTGCTTCTCTCTCAAGCCCAAAACTATTTAGCCTATTAGGACTTTACCACTTGTGTTCTTTTCCTTCTATTAGGACTTTCAATCATACCAGACATCAAACCTGAACATGGTGGTGAGTTTCAGCAGTGGGACGACTTTCAGTTGGACATGGTTGTGGGTTTTTAGATTTTTGTGGGATTAAGACTTGAGATTGGATTTTTGCAAAACTCCAAATTCCATTTCAATTAAATGAAGAAAAAGATGATGATGATGATGAAGAAGAAAAACCCAAATTGGATTGGAGGGTTAGGAATGGGTTGAAGAAAAACTCAGATTAGATCTTGGGTTGAGAATTGATTGAAGAAAAACATTGTCGATCATCTTCTTCCTTCTTTAATTTTTGTTTTTTAAATATTTAGTTTTAATAATTTTCTATAAAATAATTAAATCTTCAATCTCTCTTACGAACACATAAGCACTGTTGACGTCCTTACTAACCAGGCCTAACAATTGGAGCAACGGAGGTAACAGAATGAGCGTTCTGAAAGCACATTGACACGATTAGCATTTTGAGAGTAAAGTGAGATTTAATGTCTAATTCAAAGAGAAAAGTCAGTAATAAGTCTTTTTAGGTTGGGCAAACATCTCTTTCTTCCTTTGTTGGATGAGGACAGAGGGGCAGGGAGAGGGGGTCGACTGGGATCCTTAACCCCTGCGCATAGATTTATTTAATTTGTTATATATAATATTATAAAATATTGTGTTTAAATAAATATTAAATTAATTGTATTTTAAGAAAGTATTTCTACTTTCCATATAATTTTATTTTTATTAGATATATCAATTCATTAATTATGGCACATTTGAACTCTTTGTTTATAATTTCTTATTTATATTACATTTGCTATTTGAATTTTTATTAGCCAATATATCTTTTTGTAATGAATCATAAAAAATATGGTATGATATTTTGGTTCTTTATCTAGTTTTATATAATTATATTGATTTGAAAATTTTGAATACTACTTTAACCAAAAACAAATTATTCGAATAATATTATGAACTAAATTACATCAAATTTTAATATTTTTGTCTTTTTTGTATTTTGTGAAAGGCCTCGCACAATTCTAATCTTGGTTACGCCACTAAATGAGGCACTTCAAAGTTTAATACAATTTGGAAAAATTAATTTAAGATGACGAACTTAACAGTACCATATCATTAATGTTATTTGAACACATTAAATTGACCATATTTAGTACACACTTGATGTGGTAATCAATGAATGGTATTAAATAAATATCAAGTGATTTAATTTATTAAAATAACATTATTTATTGATTGCAATCAAGTGTGTTACTAACTATAGTCAATTTAGTATGTCCAAATAACATTATTCTTTGCAAATATGTGCAAGGCATATAGATGTGATTTGTAAGTTCCACATATAGAGGTGCTACTTCGAAAAATCCCTTATTTAGTGGTTTGTTATACTCATGTGGTGCATGTACTTCCTAACAATGTCCATATTTCATTTTTTAGTGATTAATCACCTACTTAAAATACCCATATTTTTTGTTTTCTAGTGCATATCTTAGCAATATAGCATAAATTCCATAAAATTTGGACAATATTAGTTTAAAATGAGGAACTTGAAAGTACAAAAGAATTTTGAATTTTTTTCGATTTTGAGTTTAATTTTTCCATATGGTAAGATGGATGTTAACTTTCACAATATGAGATCAGAGTTTCGAAATTCAATTTTATTTTTTCAAAATTTAGATGTTTGAGTTTGAAATTATAAGATTAATATGAGTTCCAGCATTTGATATGATGGATTGGAGAATTTATAAATTTTCTCTATTTTGAGTTTAGTTTTTCTATAGTAAGGTGGTGAGAACATTGAGACTTTAAAACTCAATTTTTTTCTTCAAAAAGTTGAGTTTAGATATTGGAGTTATACAGATATGAGAAAAATTTTGAACTTTTGATTTTTTTTTTTCCATTTTGGGGCTTAGTTTTTTTTATGGTAAATTTGATGTGAACTCTCACAATATACAATTAAGATTTCAAAGTTTTTTTTTTATTTTTATTTCAAGATTTTTTTTGGTATCACAACGTTCATATGAACTCTAACGTTTGATATTACATGTTTGACAAAGAACTTAGAGTTTGATTTTTCTATTGTAAGATCAATATCAATTTTTCTATTGTGATTTTTCAGTTTAAATTTTTTTTTCAAAATTTTTGAATTTTGGTTTTGGAATTATAATGTTTATATAAACTCTAACGTTTGATATTACAGTATTGACAAGAAATTTGAATTCTTCCATTTGAAATTTTTTTTTCTATAATAAAGTTGATGTCAACTCTCACAATAAGATATTAGGGTTTCAAAGTTCTTTTTTTTTTCAAATTTCGAAGTTTGAATTTGGAATTATGAGGTTCATATGAACTAGTTTTTAGTATTATGAGTTAGAGGAAAAAAAAATTGAATTTCTTTGTTTTAAGTTTGGTTTTTTATTATAAAGTTGATGTGAACTTCACCGTCACAATATGAAATTTGAAATTGAAATTTCGAAGTTCATTTTTTTCTTTTCAAAATTTCAAGTTTGGATATTGGAATTATAAAAGTCCATATGAATTCCAACGATTGACATTACAACTAAGAAAGAAATTAGAATATTCTGAGTTTGATTTTCTACGATAAAGTTGTTATGAACTCTCATAATAAGATAAAGGGATTTCGCTTTCAAGATTTCTTAATTAAATTTGTAATTAGGAGATTTATATGAATTTTAATGTTAATATTATAGATTAAAAAATGAATTTTGAAACTCAATGTCATATTTAGAGAAAATTAACAATTTTATTTCGAAACACTAATTATATTGTTAGAGTTCACCTCAACCTTTTTTTTTTTTACCAAGAATGATATTATTATATCATAAAAAAACCAGACCACAAAATCAAGATATGACACCAAAACCTATAAACCAATAGGGCAATACTAACACGATTAAAACAGCATTAATTGTTAACAAACCCAGAACACTTAATCATGCAAAATCACAAATCAAACCACAAAACCCAAAAAACTAAAAACCCTAAGAACGTCTATAATCTAAACAAACTACCTCCACTAAAAAAAACCATACACTATGAAAAAATTCAAATTTTATTTTTTAATTCATCAAATCAACGATAGAATTCATATGAACATTATAATTTCAAAATCAAAACTCAAAAATTTGAAATTTGAACTTTAAAACTTTAATCTTATATTGTGGCATTGCTCACACCAAACTTACCATAAAAAAACTAAACTAAAAAATGAAAAAATTCCAAAATTCTTTCTTTAAATCATAATATCAATCGATAGAGTTCATATGAACCTTATAAATCAAAAATGGAACCCAAAATTTTGAAGAAAAAAAATTGATCAAATACCAAGCTCATATTGTGAGAAGTCGCATCAACTTTACCAATAGAAAAAAATTGAACATCAAATACCAAGCTCATATTGTGAGAAGTCGCATCAACTTTACCAAGAGAAAGTTCAATTTTTTTTCTCCAATTCATAATATCAACCGTTAGAGTTCCTCCGAACCTTTTAATTTCAAAATCAAAACTCAGGATTTCGCAAGAAAAAGAAACCCTAATCTCGCATCCACCTTAATTTAAAAAAACCAAACTCAACAAGGATAATATTCAAAATTCTTTCTCCAACATATAATATCAAAAGCTAGCATTCATATGAATCTTATAACTCCAAAAGCTAAACTCAAAATTTTGAAAGAAAAAAAAAACTTTAAAACTTAATTTCATATTGTAAGATATTATAAAAAAATCAAACTAAAATACAGAAAATTTAAAAATCCTCCAAATCATAATATCAAACGTTAATATTCATACTAATCTAATAATTCCAAAAACAAACCTAGATTTTTTTTTAAAATCAACTTTGAAACCCTAAGATCATAATGTGAGAATTTACATCAAATTTAACATTGAAAAACCAAACTCAAGAAGGAGAAAGTTCAAAATCCTTTCTCCAATCCATAATATCAATCACTAGAGTTTATATAAACCTTATAACTCCAAAATCTAAACTTGAAATTTTATAGGAAAAAAATTGAACTTTGAAATTCCAATTTTATATTATGAGACTTCTAATCAACCAAACTTCATAAAAACCGCTCAAATGAAAAAAAAAAATCAAAATTCATTTCAATCCACAATATCAAATGCTAGAGTTCATATAAAACTCATTAGTCAAGATCCAAACTCGAAATTATAAAAGGAAAAAAATTAAATTTCGAAATCTCAATCTTATTTTACTGGTTGTAAATCACATCAATTTTACCTAAGAAAAACTAAACTCAAAACAAAGAAATTCAAAATACTACCTCCAACTCGTCCATTAACCTAAGAAAACCTAAACTCAAAACAAAGAAATTCAAAATACTTCCTCCAACTCGTCCATTATCAAACCTTATAGTTTATATGAACCTTATAACGCCAAACTCAAAATTCTAAAGAAAAAAAGTACTTTGAAACCCCAATATTTTATTATGAGAATTCAAATCAACCTAACATGAAAAAATAAAACTCAAAAAGGAGAAAATTTAAAATTATTTCTCCACCCCGTAATATGAAACATTTCATATTAAACTTCTAATATTTTGAAGCTTATCATTTCCAAGCTATGCACATTGACAATCACAAATATTTTGAAGCTTATCATTTTCAAGCTATGCACATTGATTTGACAAAAAGGGCTTGTTTGATAAGTCGAATTGACCTAGCTAGTATAACTCATCATATTCAAGATATCTATAAAATAAGATTGAATATTTTTCGTTACAAGATGATTAGAAGAAATTACACATGGAAGGAAACTTATCTAATATAATCTTTAACAAGGATAGGATCGTAAGAAGTAAACCTCCTCAATATCTAAACCTTTTTAATCCCCGTACAATAAAAAGCATTCACATTTACTTTCTTTCAAAATACTTTGAATTTGATGAGTTAAACATCTAGTCCAATACGATACTCCAAACCAACCCAAAAAGTTATACAGAGCTGAGCAGCACCACATCCATAAATAAACATATTTCAAGTTACTAGAATACCTACGAACTCATTTGTTGATGTACCTGTATGATGCTATGAACTTTCAGAAGTAGCTTACACTAACAAAAGATGACTAAATCCAACCAATAATCAACGGAAAAACAAATTGTGTGCACATAAAACGGGGTATAAACGCTCCACGGGCAAATTATGAAGCTGAAATTTAGGGCTTTAAACCAGGACTGATCCTAGACATCATCTATAACAATATAAAGCTTCCCCAAATGCCAGTCACGGGAAAAATTTGGAATTATTTTTCTTCTGTAGAACTGTAAATCCTCAGATTAAACGAAAATCTACCTTATAAAGCAAAGAGAATGTAATCCACAAAGGGTGTGGCATATATCTAACCTTTTATTCTCCTTCTGTTTGTTTTATGGCATAGGGGGTGTCAAGGCTACAACTACAGAAAGCAAGAGTATCACCTGCCTGCATTGCTACTCTCAGCAACCTCAGAAATGAAAGTTGGCGTTGGTGATCCCCTTCCAGACGGGATATAAGAATATGCCAAGGCTGCACTACCGAGAGTTAGGGCAGTAGCAATCAAGCCCCACACCCACCTTTGTCTTCTTTCCTTTTTCTCCCTGTCACGCCGTGCAATCTCTGCATTAAGAAATTCAAAAACAATAAGCATGCTAGTTAATATTTGGGCAAACTTACAAACCTCTTGAATTCCATTTAGGGCCGGATTTTCCTATTATTTTTTACTTTTGCCAACTAGCTAATGAACCAACACGTACAAACCTACAGCGGGTTACCAGTTAAACATGGGGAAGACAACAGAAATCAACGGAGGAGGATCATTTCTGAATGCTTTTAATATAACAATACAAAAGCTTAGGAATGGAAATAAACAATTGGCATAAGGTATAGAAATCTCACCAAGAACGTCCTGATTCCTCTGAACCATTTCCTGATTCATAGCCTCATAATTCCGGAGTTTGTCCAACAACCGAGCAATCTCAAAGTTCTTCAACTCAATCTGAGCTTCCATCTCCTTTTCCATCTCAGCCCTTATGATGCCCCTTCCTATAGAATTTGATACAAACCTAGCAAGATAAACTTGCTGGCACAGCTCTTCTGCAGGGTCGGAACCTAGTTGCTCATCCCCTGTTGCAGCATTGGGGTCATCAGGTAGTGTCAATCCTACAAGAGATAACCTTTGCCTAATCCTCTGCCACTGGCTTTGCATGTTATTCAAGGATTCTTCTGCTTGCTTCCGCTTCTCTATCTCCATCAATAGACTCAATCTCATTTCACGCAACTCAGATTCAACATCATAAACAGAAACCTGCTGCCCATGCCCACTCTCAGATGATAGTTCTATACAAAGTAACAATTAAAGCTGTCAATTGCGGGTAAAAGTTTATAACTGATAATACGTGTAAAACAAGGTAGATTGCAGAAAACTGAAGGAAAAAACCTGAAAATTTTAGAAATCCAAAACCAAACTCTGAATAGAACTTAAGTTGCTTTTAAATTTTTAATGTGCAAGCTATCATTTCAAAAATTCACAAACCCAGATAGTTGTACCGGCACCAGTATGTTCATGCCTTTAACCCTAATCAGCAGTTTTATATTAATAATCATACACAATTGAACAATTATAGCCTACAGACGGATAGGAATGTCAATTTCAGAAAAACAAAATGACACTGCAAACCTACACGAAATTAGTAACACAGGATTAATTTCCATATGACATAGCAACACAAAAATAAAACCTGATAACACAAATACCAAAAACGCTAGACTATTTCTGAGCATGAATAACCCACATTTTAACTACAATTTATCTAATAGAAAACTTCAACCATTATTTTCTATTTATGAATTTTTACAGAAATGTAGTTTCTTTCACTTGGTTTTTCCCGTATTTGGATTGGTGCTTTCACTATATAAGAAGGTATAATTAATCAGTTGGTTTAAGATGCAAGGATACCAATCTATTCATGAAGTATTAAGTCAACCAAAACAAGACAGTTACAAAAATGAGCCAAGTTATTTATATTCCAGTCCTTAAAAATGATTGATTAAATAGGTAGAGTTGAGTTGAAGTAAACAACATAAATCCAAATGGATAGAAGACCCGGAAACAACATGAGTCCCTACCTATACTAATACACCAAAATTTTCTTATTGAGACACCAACCTATAACAAAACCATTATGTTCCAATCTTCAATCATTATGTGCAGTATTGCTCAGAAGTATGGAGATGATATACAATCAAGAAATTCAAACAGATAAACAAAAGAAAGGAAATAACTTTGTACAAAATAAAAAGAGCTACTCACCATCCCAAGCATCATAAAACTCCCCCATGGGTGTACTGGTCTGCGCAGAACGCTCTGCCACAGCATTCACCTCTCCATCTGTGAAACTACTTGCAACACTCATGGAGTCCTTGGGATCAAAGAAATCATCAAGCTCGCTGTCTCTTTCTTGGCTCATGGCAGGCTGCTTCAACAGATCATCTTCCCTAGCTGAACCATTACTCAGTTCCAAATCATTGCTTCTCTTTCTGGACTCATGCCAGCTATCTTCAAGCTCGCTACTACTGCCCAGTTCCAAACTACTGCTACTAAGATGCCCATTACTTGTCCCAAGCTTCCCATTGCTGCTCTCAAAATGATGGATGCCATTCGAATGTAGTACTTCAACAGGCTTGGGAAAAGTAAAAGTATCTGAATCATCCACGTCTTGATTTTTGGCTTCCCCATTGAGTTTCTCTCCATCTTTTCCTGTTTTCTGATGCAAAAATACATCCTGCTCAGAATAACTCTTGAGAAGCCGAGGACCTCGGCGCTTATGGTTGATAATGTAAGGCGAGGGAGGGAAGGAAGTAGGCAAATCGGGGAGTGGGGTGGCCGCAGGAGTAGCATAGAGGGTTGGCGTTATCGGCAGCCGATGAGGCTTCTTCTCCATAAGCGGGGTACTATTCCTCCTCCCCAGCTTCTTGTCAGGAACCGGCACTGAATGCGAAACAGTCTTGGAATTTGGAAGAGATGACATGTCAGCAGATTCTGATGAAGCTCCAGGTTCTAATAGCCTATCTAACGCTATAACAGTGAAAGTCGGCATGGCTCTGCATCATCAACAACGTCAAAAATAAAAATCAACAATAACAAACTACAATCCCACCTGCTCTTATCACCGAATCAATTCAAAAATCCTAAACCAAACATTCAAAAATCCTACACCAAACATTCAAAATTCGATTCCTTTCCTGAAAGCCAGCCAAATCCTAAGCTAATAATCTTTTCACTTCCAGAAAGCCAGTAAAGCCTAAAGCACAAATATTTTCATTTCCAGGACAAGTAGGCGGTCGGTCGATCACAATAAACATATGACCAGACAGAGAAAAAAAAAAGGGAAAAGAAAAAAAAAATCGAATCTGGACAAACCCTAACTCTATGTTTGGTTCCTGAGAAAAAAAATCAGAAAATTTTCCCAGGTTCATGGAGGCGCCGATTCTGAGCAACCAGACACAAACAAAAGTTACGAAATACACATAGAGAACCAAGATTAAAAACTAAGAACTGAAAACAAGATCGGAAATAGAACAACGCATACCAGGAGATAAGATGAAAAGGAAGCGATGGGAGGCGGTTTCAGGTGCGAAGAAAGAAGGGAGGGATGATGAGACAGGAGAGGGTGCAATTGCAATTGCAAAGCACCATAATGGAGACTTCAGGTTTAAGGGGTGATATTTGGGGGTTTACCAGTCACCACCGCCCTTCGTCTTCCATCACCGTGAAATGGGCCTCCAGGTTTAGTTTTGATTATTTTTTGGTTCAAATCTGTGAAAGAGAAAGGCGAGACTCTATCGGCAACGACCGCCTTTTTTTCTCTGTGCTCCCTATTATGTGGCCGCATACACACGGTCCCCGCAAATCCTTCAAACGCTATTTTCTATTCTTGGAGGCCACAAACTTTGATGTGTCCACCGAGATTTTCCTCCTCTTTGTATTTCTTTATTTCAACATTTAATTCAAATTCAATGCCACGATGTCGTTTTTGACACCAAACTCTCGGGTAGGCTAGTACCCAAGGCGAGTTTGAATCTTCACATAAAGGTAATATTTTCGAGTTTTTTTCTGAAGTGAAAAATCATTATTGTTAGTTTTTTAAAAGTTTTACTCAATAAAATATTTATACATGACAAAGAGTTAGAATCAAAGATGGCTATGTAATTCCTTCGAGACTGTAGAGTTTAGGTATACTTCTTGTATGCTGCGGCTCAAATATGGTTATATTATATATCCAAAAAACATGATTATATTACGGTTTGTTTTTACTTGGAATGTGAAAAGTGTTCTACTGATCAACCATTCAACAATTTATCTATAAATGAGAATCGGAAAAATTCCATAACACTTATTTTGGAGGTTGTGATATTACAGATTAAGATATCTAAAAAATTATCAAAACATGATAATAAAAAATAATATCTATAAAGAATAACTTGATCATCGAAAAAAGTTTATAATTTCTTTCTGAAAAATAGGAGGTCATGCAGCACCTTGAAATCATAGAATGCTCGGGGTCCTTTTACCGATTTGATTGCGTAACTGCTACCAAACTTGGGTCGAGGAGTTCAGCCTTGTACCTCTCGGTTTCTTCTACCGATTCAGTCTTAATTTTTTCGCTTGAGCTAGTTGGTAAGTCTCCTGCAAACTCGACATCTCCAAAAAGAGAGAAAGACCTTGAATTTTCTTTACATTCAATCCCAATGGATCAAAACTTCATATCTTTGAAGGTTGTTATGTTATGATATTTTTTAATCTAAAAGTTGTTATGTTATGCTATTTTTTAATCTAAAATTTACTAATCACTTCATTGATTAAAAATTCAAAATTTTATCCAAAAATTAAAAAGTGAAAATTTTTAATAACAAAAAACGTCACCAAATTTTTTTGACGTGAGGAGAGGACTTTGTCTAAAAAAGATGTTAGGGTTTGTTAGGTGTCGTGACGGAAAAGTCGAGAGCATTGTTGGTTGCTACGTCAAGCCTCAAGGGGTGAAATGTGTTAGGAAATTAATCCTCCGCCACGCAATTGTTAACAATAAAGATGGAAAAAAGTAAATAAAGAAACAAAAAACACAAAAAATTTAACGAGGTTCGGCCAATTAACTTGCCTACGTCCTCAAAGAGTTTTCTCCATCACTATGAGAGAATACAAAATACAAGATTATACTACTCAAGTTTATACCCAACTCGAGCCCTTGTATCCAATAGGATACCTGTCAGGGCCCACCCTTAATCCCCCAGGATTAGGGACTAAACCCTGCTCCCGTCTGACAACCCAAAAACGAAAGACCGAAACAACCTCACAGAAACCACAAAATTACATTGTCAGACGCAAAAGAATTTACAACATCCCAGAGTCAGCAGTTATATAGAGCATAGTACCACACTAAGAAAGCAAAACCGATACACAAAACATACGCACAACGGAAAATTTAAATCACTCTGGGGTCACTCTCGAGTATTCTATGCATCCGACGCTGCCTCAACGTCAACCCCCGCGCTAGCTCCACGACCTGGAGGACAATTAAAAACAGAAAAGTGTGAGTGGACCATAAAGAATAAAAGTTTTGAAAACCGTTTTATAATCAAACCAGGGTTTTAGCCCTCCGTTTTGAAAACATACATGCATGACCCATGAGCTGAAACCAGTGGTAAATCACATAAAGATCGTCATAAAAACAGTTATAGAAACCACGTCATAAGCATCATAAAACCATATCATAAAGCATAAATACCAAACAATCATTATCCGATCAAACCTGCTGGACCTATCCGAGTCTTTAAACTCCTGAGTCTTTAAACTCAATCCAGACCTCAATCATCCGAGTCTTTAAACTCCCGAGTCTTTAAACTCAACAGGCCTACGGGGAAAATATCAATATATCCGAGTATTTAAACTCCGAGTCTTTAAACTCAATCCGGGTCTTTAAACCCAATCTGGGCTCGTCCCCCGCCAAACACAATATCCGGGTCTTTAAACCCAATAACCAGATCCAACAAATCCAATCCAAAATCATTTGAAAACCATTTCTAAATCCATATCCAAACTTGAATCCGAAATCACTGGTCTGATGCTCTTCCGGCATCCAGAACCGTCGTTCCGAACCCAAATCCGGAATTCCACGTTTCAACTTTAAAACCAAATTTCGCTTTTTGAAATCCGATTCTAAAACTGAAAACCTTAATCATCAAAATCATGTTCCAAAATCCTTTTATAATCATTGTAAACCATTTACCATTTGAAATCCCCAAAACCATGGCATCGAAACCAAAATTCAAACATTTCTCGAAAAACGTGCAATTATGTAAAACCAGCATAGAATATTCAATAAACATGAAATCATGAGTAAAACCATAAAAAAAATATAGAAAAGAAGTTATGCATGCTCAATTATTGAGAAGGGGTCCACTCACAGATACCGAGTACGTCACTCGCGTCCCGAACGTCCTGCATGTTCCTCGTCCGCCTCGGGGACTCCCGATCCTGTCACAAGTCACCAAAGTACGTCACTAACACGTTCACTAAGGTCCTCCTAATTTTCCCCAAAAATCACCGGGTCCTAAACGTAACGAACCGAGACCCTTAGCCTTCAACCTCGCGGAACTAACTCGATTCGACGTCCGATTAACCCGAAACCTATTCCAATAGACTCGTTACAACATCTAGACCAAAAACTTAGTTGAAAGTTTCCCCAAAAACCGCCGCACGAGCCGCCCAAAATGGCTGCGCGTGGGCCTCACGCGCCTGCACAGTCACTGTTCATCTTCAACCTTCGAACCCGTGCACTGTTCCGGACCGGCTTGACCAGTTCTCCGCCGTCCGTCCACCATTTTCCTCCCTCTTTTCACCATTCTCTGCGTCCTCTACCCAGTAATCCATTCCCTTCATCCAATCACTCCAACACGGCCTTTAAACCAACGTCCCTAACTCGAACCCGTAACCTCCCAAAACTCTGTTCTTCCTCCCGGCCACCCGTGTACTCCCCCGTCACGGTGTCGACCTTAAACAACTCCTAGGAACCTACTGAACTCACCAAACCTCACCAACCACTTCGACTCAGCCCCTACCGTCACGACTATCGATTTGAACTTCACGGGAAAAACAGTGCAAACAAGGGAATTAGAGAAATTACCTGTGCTCAGGCCGCCGCCGTGAGCTCCACTTTGGCTATGCGACCCCTCTAAGTCTCCTCCGTCCTTTGGACACCACCACCAGCCTCGATTGATCGATTACAAATCAACACCACCACCAAACTCCCTCGACACTTCTCTGTGTTGTCCCGAAACCTCACCTCCGTCTCACACCAGTTTTCCTCACTCAAACTCTCACTCACCTCACTCACTACCTCTCTCGATCTCTACTCTCACTCACCAAAACACAGCACCTCACACCGCCCTTCACCTGATCCATTTCCCTCAACCTCACTCTCTGTTTCTCTCTTCTTCGAACACAGCTGCACACACGGAACAATTTAAAAACACACACACCGTGCACTCCCTAGAAGCCACTACACACACTGCACGTGTCACCATCCCAAGGGCCAAACCAAAATATCCCAATCAGCCCTGTACACTTGTCCTCATCCACATGCCAAAATGCCCCTACTTATGAGTTACAATTACCGTTTTTCCCTTCACCGTTCTAGACCCGTATCTTGCCCGTCCAATGTCCGACGAAGACGTGCCGCCTGTCGTTGAACTCAGGACGACGTGATCTACCTAACAGTCCTCGGTCTACGTGAAAACTAATAGTCCAGCAAATATGTCAGGACCGGTCCCAAATCCCCCGGGATTAACGTGGGACCCGCCTGATCCCGTCTGACACGAAGTGTCAGACCAGGGAAAATTCCATCTCTAGCCCTCGTCGGGGCTATCAGAGTGCGTCAGGATCGTAGGGAAAATTCCATCTCTAGCCCTCCTCTCTATCTAGTGTGCACACTACTCGGGGTCTCACTATGAGTCTTCTCCCAAGAATCTCCATCTGGGAGGCTCAATCTCTGGATCTAGTCCGAGCTCTCTCTCTGGATCTAGTCCACACATCTCACCGGAATCTGGTCTGGGACCACATCAATATAAATAATCACCACTCCTGGAACGGGATCCCTATGGGGATACTCACTCAGGTCTGTGGATCGTGACTCTCCAGGTCGACACTAGAGGAGACCATATAAATCCTATGGAGGGTTCATTCATATCTTTTCAAATACTTTCTTTCATTCTCAAATACATTTCTCAACTGGGTCTTATACCCGATTCATCTCAATAGGATTCCTCGAATCCGATTCAAATTCATTTCACACGCCTCGGTGTGACGACCCATCCCAAATTAACGGAATTAATTAAGGATTAATTACGGATTAGCGAGGCTAATCAGAGATTAGAAGAGGATTAGCAGACGTTCGGGCGAAATGACGATTTTGCCTTTAGAATTGGCGAATCGTTGACTTTTCATTCAGGCGGTCAAATGGAATTTGACCGATGACTGTGACATAGTTTGTAACGTCACGAGTTCATAGACAGGTGGCACGCTCAATTCCGACATTCGAGGAGGAAGTTATGATGTTCAGAAGTTCGAGGGCATTTTAGTAATTTGGGTCAAGAGTTGACTTTTTTACGGAGAAGTCCGATGGCCGAGGGCCGAAGACTGTTACGTAGATGAGGATGATACGAATCCGTAGACAAGCGGCACATCGAAATCAGACGTTCGACGGAGAAGTTACGGTTCACAGAAGTACGAAAGTACTATTGCACGAATTACGAAACGGGTTACTTTTGGAATTGAGTGGGCCCAGATATTTTGCTTCTGGCCACTCATCCATTGCCCAGCATGATTACACACATGCATCTCCTTCCCTTGCATTTTTTCATCGATCGTTTTCCTTGTCCCCAAACAAAACCGATCAAACCATTTCCCCCAAATCCAACCCTCCAACCCTGTGATCATAACTAAGACCCAGAGAGTGAGGGAGAGGCTGAGGAAGCAGAGGATGGTGGCTGGGCCGCCGTGCACGGCAGTGGAGCCTTGAACCCGAACATGTTTCACGGTTAGGCCCATTTTTCCCATATTTTCGATTCTTGCATTATGGGCTGTTTTGGGTGATTAGGAAGTGGTTTTTAGATTGTTAGGAAGGTATTAAGAAGGTTTTTGTGGTGGTTGGACGGCTGTGGAAGCCATGGGAGGTTTTGGGAAACTTGAACCATTTGGTTCAAAATCAAACAATAGGATTTAGACGTTTTCGGTTGCGTTTAAGGATTGGAATGGATAGAAAACATGAAAATAGGAAGAAAGAAATCAAAAAGGAAGAAGTAGGATGAAAAATGGGGTGTCTAGGGCCATGAACCGGTTACGCCGGTTCATTTGGACCGACCAAACCAGGTGAACCGGTCCAGCACAGTAAAACCGGTGTGCTGGAGGTTGGTGATGATAAATAGTGTTCTGAGCCTTCTAGGAGCGTGTGAGGGTGCGTGGGCCATAATTTGGGGAAGTGTTCAACATATGAAATCTTCTATTCGATGTAACGATGATTTTGGGACTAGTCTCGCGTCAATCGGACATTGTTTCGATAGTTTTTGGGGTGTTGGAAGGTTTAGGATCCGTTTAAAAATAGTTAAAAGTTCGGGAAAATTACGGGGCTTTGGTAGGAGGTTAATTAAGTAGTTAGTAACCTTCTATTAAAATTTAGACAGGTTTGGGAGTCCCGGTGACAATGATCGGCTCGGGAGAGCCTATGGCGCGCGTATCGAGGCGGTGCTTCGGACGGTCGGTGAGTGGACTTGTTTTATGAATTCGATGCCTGCATAAATGTTTTATAATTGTTTTAGAATATATTTTGTGATGCCATGAGTGCAATTGTTTGTGGTAGCATAGGATTGACGTATTTTCACGTATTTCGAGATTTTCGGTTTTATACGATGCATATACATTCTAGGTTTTCAACGAGAGTTTAATAAATGAATTTCGGATTTAGAAACATGAACTCGGGCGTGAGACCCAATTGATTTATAAACTCTCGGACTTGGAGTCCATTTGATTTGATAAGGAATCGGACCTAGGGTCCATTTCAGCCATACGATCGGACCGAGGGTCCATTTGGTTTACGATTCGAGGTTATCGGGCTTGATGACTCGTTGATTTATGATATCGATCCTGAGACCCATTTGGTTGAGACATCGGGCTTAAGGCCCTATTGGTTGTGAAACCGGACGTGAAGTCCCATTGAGTCATGTTTCGGGCTTAGGGCCCAGTTGGTTGTGATATCGGGCTTGAGTCCCAATTCAGTTTGTGAAATGAGTATTCGGGCATGAGACCCTGTTGTACTGTGGATTTAGGCCGAGGTCTGTGAAATGGATTTGAATCGGATTCGAGGAATCCTGTTGAAATGAATCGGGTTTGAGACCCAATTGAAAAGTGATTTGAGAAAGAAAGATGTGATTGAACCCTCCATGATTTATATGGTCTCCTCCAGCGTCGACTTGGAGAGTCACGATCCATAGACCAGAGTGGGTATCCCCATAGGGATCCCGTTCCAGGAATGGTGGTTACTTATGTTGTGGTCCCGGACCAGATTCCGGTGAGATGAGTGGACTAGATCCAGAGAGAGAGCTCGGACTAGATCCAGAGATTGAGCCTCCCAGATGGAGATTCCTGGGAGAAGACTCAGAGTGAAACTCCGAGTAGTGTGCACACTAGTATAGATATGATATTGTGACATTTATCGGGGATGTGTTCCCTAGGGGCTGTGTGCCCCGAGTTGGCAACTTCTCGGAAGTGCCGCGGATGGGTTATACGTATGTTGATACGTATGAGGTTTTCTGGAAAAGTGATTTGAGGGCGGAGACCCTATGTTGTATGATTTATAAAAGTGATTTGGGGCTACGCCCCCGTATACGAGATTTGAGGGCGGAGCCCCTATGTTTTATGACTCAGAAAGTGATTTAGGGCGGAGACCCCGTATTCGACGTTTTAGAAATTATTTGGGGGCGGAGACCCCGTACTTGATGTGATTTGGGCTGAGTCCCTATTGATTTGACCTACGGGTTTTTGATTGTGATTTCGGGTCGAGGACCCAAATGGTTTTATGGTTTATGACGGTTTATGGGAACCGGCATGAACTTTTGAAAGTTGTTTGTGGGTAATGGCGATTTATGGGAACCGGGCATGAACCCTGGAATGGTTTTGATATGTTTGATAAATGGTTTTATGAACGTTTTACTAAACGGTTTTTGGGAGGCATGCGTATGTATTTATGAAGGGCATAAAATATCTTTTTATAAAAATGTTTTTAAATGAAAAGATTAAATTGTCCACTCACAGTTTTCGTGTTTTAATGCCCTTCAGGTTGATCGCGGATGCGGGCTGTAGCAGAGACGAGACATCACTCCCCTCCTCCTATGATCCTGACGCACTCTGACAGCCCCGGCGAGGGCTAGAGATGGAATTTTCCCTGGTCCGACACTTCGTGTCAGACGGGATCAGGCAGGTCCCAAGTTAATCCCGGGGGATTTGGGACCGGTCCTGACAAGTTGATATCAGAGCGTGTTTTGCTCGTTGAGCACGCGCAGGTCGAGGATGTGATGTCTCT
Source organism: Prinsepia uniflora (assembly GCA_032719365.1). NCBI lineage: Eukaryota > Viridiplantae > Streptophyta > Magnoliopsida > Rosales > Rosaceae > Prinsepia > Prinsepia uniflora. The sequence goes on from CM064876.1 coordinate 24,465,906, forward strand.
GAAGTCATAACAGCCCGTCATCAACCTGGTAGTTAGGGCATTAGTACGAGGTTTCGGTAGCATCGAACCTTAGTTAGATAAAGTTTTTCAAGTGGTACGATCATTGGGGGTTCGATTGGTATCAGAAGCCACGTGTTTCGATGGTTGATCCCGAGTAAGATCAGGATTTGTGTGTTAGATATCGACTCATAGCCATGGTGTTACCAGTGGATAGGACTGTGCCAACCGGTAGACACCGTATGACGACTTGAGAGTCGTGACCACTCGATGGTAGTGTCGTGTCGGATAGAGGATGTACGGATTAATACTAGTGGTGGTCAGAGGTCAGGGTCGCCCGGTTTACAATGATCCTGTACGACTACACTTACCACGGTTGGGAATAGGAACGTGTAATTCTATTTGGCATGTGTTGCCATGTTTCTGTTTGTCGAATCCTAGATGGATGTCGACTGGCAGTGGATGTCGGAGTAGATGTGGTGTGACGCGATAGGATGCGTTTGCGCACGTAGCGCTCGTGCAATATTGGACCCAGAGTATGGCCAGTTCTTGTGGAGGCCAGCGGCTGAGAGCCGTAGAGTTACGAGAGGACGAGATCCTCAGAGTGTAGTTATTGGCTGGTTTGGTACCAGTATGGGAGTATGACGACGCTTCGGAGTCGAGAGCGATGGATCGCTCAGGATGGTTGGGCTGCAGTGGGCAGCCGGGTTTGTGAGAACCTTAGTAGATGATTGATTGGACAAGTTACTGGGAGAGTGGTACTTGTGATCGGATCCAGAGGGTGGACCGATCGGTGAATATTGTGTGTTGAGCAGTTGATACCATCGGTGTGTTGACCGCGTAGTTTTGGAGTCTCGATAGCAGAGTATTTCTGAGTTTGGTCTGCACGAGGTTGTGACAGACGCTGCTATCGATGGACGTAGTCGAGTCTTATCGAGTTTGATAAACTCAGGTTGCCGTGACGATTGTGACGATGGGATTCGTCAGTCGTGACGAGGATACGAGGTGCGTGAGTGACGCACAGTACGAGCAGTGATTCTGGATTCGACTCGGTGACGGCTGAGTCCGATCGCAGAATGAGATGTTGACATTGGGTGTTGGCATACTTGCCACGCTCTAGTGAAGGCGATGATTATAAGTGGGACAAAGAGGATCCCGAGTGGCTCAGTGCGAGGTACGGTAGTACTTGGTATGGAGACCACTTTCCCCCAGTGATGGAGATCGGTTTCCTCAGTGATGGAGACCAGTTTCCCAGTGATGGAGATAAGTTTCCTCAGTGATGGAGATTAGTTTCCCCTGTGTTGGAGATCAGTTTCCCCAATAATGGAGACTAGTTCCCCCAGTGCTGCGAGATTGAGTCGCGAGGATGTACTCAGAAGTATGGAAGTGAAAAGTGAGTTACGGACGCTTGGATGGTATCTAGTTGAGTTGAGGACTTGAGTGTCCATTACAGATTAGTTTTGGTTGACTACGGTTGACCATATCTCCTGAGTGAGGACATAGCACTAGTTTGCCTATAGAACGTTAGTAAGTTCGGGTGTGACCGAGACGTTGTGACCGAGACGTTGAGAGGAGCACCTGTTTCCGTATTGGTGATGAGTATTCCGAGGTCACTGAGTGTGACGCCGTAGCAGATAGTGTTGAGTGCTAGAGGATGACATTGGATGAACATGGATGTCACCATCTTGGATTTGTCCCTAGGTGAGACGACGAGGAGTGTTGTGACAGCAAGGAGTTCAAGAGGGTGTAAGAACCGAACACCTAGGCTGTGAGTCAAATTTGATTGACTTGACGAGTGGATGGTGCTTAGCGTCACGGGATGTGGCGAGTGAGTATCCGAAGTAATGGATAGACGTTCGCTGGGTGCGGACGGTAGTATGTGGTTGGACGTTGCCAGAGTGCAGTCCTTGAGTAGGTCGAGTGACACCCCGATGTTGAGGTGATGTGGGTGGACCGGTGTGTTGTGCTCATTGGACAATGAGATAGACTACGATCCATCAGTGCCCTAGAGTACGAGTACATTGTAGTTTTGATAGAGTCCTAGATGGACGTGAGTGGTAATCGGATTAGATCTAATAAGTGACAGTTTGGAGACTCGAGATGAGTTTAAATGACAAGTGGTATCACTGAGTGATGCGAGATACGATACGAGGACTCGAGAGCGAGTCGAGATCAGAGTCGCACAGAGAAGCGCAGTGGAGCCGGGAGTTTTCGGCTGGTCACGAAGGCGTGACATATCGTGGTAACGAATTGATAGTTATCTGATGCGTTCGAATCGATGTGGATTGATGGGACTCTTCTCAGAGTCAGTTTTGGGTATAGGAATTGAGAGAGTTGACTCGTACAAATAGTTAGAGCCAGTCTGGACATAGGTCTGAGGATGACCTGTTCGATGTGATTCGTGCCATTGTGAGGGCAGGATCCATAGAATGTTGTCCGATACAATGCTGAGAAGGACGTCAGCTTAGATGTGACAGCCTTAGTGGGAATGCGTTTCCAGCTTGACGACTGTCAGATGGACGTGTCAGAGAGTCAGACTGAAAAGCCGTTTGGATGTCAGTCTGGTGTTGCTGACCTGTCTAAGTGAGTGACAGGCGAGAATGACGAGTGTCGATGTTCTGTCTCGAGTGAGACATACGAGGAGACGTGTAGATGTCGAAAATGAATTGGAGCTTTGGAGGCTCTGATGACGATACGTATAAAGGACAGGACCGATGAGTACGACTTGTGCGTTGGACGTGTACTGCTACACGAGTATTGTAACACCCCGGAAATTCGAGGATTTTAATATTGTAATTTAATGTATGAATTGACGCTTTTACCCTTGTGATTGGCATGGCTAAATTGTTGACTTTTTGATTGGTGGATTAAATGGACTTTGACCTATGATTGTGACGTAGTTCGGGACGCCACGAGTTCATAGATTGGTGGCACGTCTAATTCGGACGATTAGGGAAAAAGTTATGACTATCGGAAGTTCCGGGGCACTACCGTAATTTTGACGGTTGGGGCGAAAATCTTGACTTTTCGTTTGACAATTAATTTTCATGCGACTCAAGGACCGATAGGTAGGTCTCGACGTCCTGAGTCCGTAGACAGGCGGCACGCCGAAATCGGACTTCGTATGGCTGAGTTACGGGTCTAGAAAGTGAGGGGCAGTTTGGTAATTATTTGAACCAGGGGCATTTTGGTCATTTTGCCCTGGTCACTGTAGCAACCGCGGGGGAACGGCTGCTGCACCACCGTGTGCGGTGGTTCTGAGTCCCCCTTTAATTAATCAGTGTGTGAGTTGGAAAGTTGGGATTGTTTAAGGCCCTATGGACATCAGAACGTGGCCTAACATGGCCACCATTTTTAATTGGAAGCTTCGAAGCTTTTCGAGGAAAAACTCTCAGTGGACAGTTTGGCTTCCACAAGCTGTTGGACAGCACGGTACCATTAATTGAGTGGGAATCTGAGTGACCCTTTATCTGCTGAGGTGAGGGCTGTGAGTTGGAGAGGAGAAACCAGAGAAACCGAAATTCTGGGATTTGGAGGGAAAATCAGAGTTTAATTTCTACGGTGTGTTGGACCAATCTAATCGCAGAGTAAGCTTTCTGGGAGTGTTTAGAACACAACCATATCAAAATCGAAGGCAACCAGCCACGGGTGAGCTGGGACAGTGACTGCCGTGTTCAGAAGAATTTCAGAGGTTTGGACGACTACTTCCAGGTGAGTGTTGGTTCAATTGAGTGTGTTTTCCAGTTCATTCTGATGCTATGATGCTTCCTGTAAGGTTAATTTGATTTTGGTTTAGAAACCAGTGAGTTGGGGTGATCAACCCGTTTGGATGATCACGGGTCGAAGGGCTATTTAAGGATTTGATTTGGCTAATTAATAACTCAGAACATAAATTAGATGCTTAAATAACATGTTACGATCAAATTGGATTGAAATCGAGTAGGAATTGATGGGTAATTAACCGGGTCAAGCCGCGGGTGGCAGGCCCGAATTACAGACAAACGGGTGAAGGTGCTGACACTGTAGCTACAGTGTCAGACGCGTGACTTTCACGCGCAGCCACTTTGGGCGGCGCGTGAGGGCGCGTTAGGGCTTATCTCCGATCACGATCAACATGACTTTTATTCCTCTCATTATTCTGAACATTTTTGGTGAATTAACCATGTTGATCTGAGATAGTTTGAAGGGTTAGTTTAGGGCCGGTTGCCTCGGGAAACGTGTCGACGATTTCCCCGAATCGGTTTCTATTTCGAACTTTCTTTTGAATAAATATTAAGGACTTGTAGTGACCCTTACGTGTGAATTGAACTGACAGGAATTGTACGATAATCTCGGTACAGGTCCGTACGCGCAGATTCGCAGCGGAATCGTACAGTGAGTGGGCCCGATTTCATTAAACACTTGCATGCTCAAAATGTTTTCCGATTTACTTATTTATTCACATGCTAAAATCAAATAAACGGTTCTGATGATATGGAAATTATGGTTATGACACGTTTCACGGTATTTGGGCTTGAGACCCTTCCGATGGAACATAAGGTTTGGTTTGGATTTTATCTATGTATAAATATATGCCTTGCATGTGGATATCAATAAAATGTATTTGTTACTGCACTGTATAGATCCATTCATATGATACTGTCTCCTCCGGATGAGCTACCCCGGAGAGGTCACGGACGTCTAGAACGTCCAGCTTCTATGACGCTAAGCATCGGGGATGCTGTAACCGAATAGGGTTCGGGGATTGAACTCGGAATTGAGACCCGAGTGGCACGCGTAGCCTTGTGATTGTGACCTTATTGGACGTCAGGGACGTCAGACATCAGGGATGTCGGATTGGAGTGTATAGTGTAGTGGCTAAAATGATATTATGGTTTTATTATATGCCTTATGGTTCATATTATATGATTGATGGTTTTAAATACGGTTGCATGCATGTTTGGAAAACGGAGGGGTAAATTATATGTTTTACTTATCAAATGATTTTATAAACTTGAGTTTCGGTCCACTCACCCTTAATGTTTTTGGTAACCCCTCCAGGTCGTGATACTGAGGTAGAGGAGGAATCTGAGGCTGAGGCATAGATCTACTTCTGCGTACCTGAACCCCTGCTGGGTGGTTTACCCGCAGGTTTATGTTAGAGTCGTGCTCGCAACTTGTAATTTTGGATTTCATCCCTTGTCTGACATCTGTTTAATTCGGATTTGATGTATGACTTTAATTTGGTTATTTATGCATTTGATGTTTTGAGGTTAAAATTGGTATGAATTATTGGGTGTCAGACGGGAGCAGGGCACGTCCACTTGTGGTCCCTGTGGGATCGGGGCAGGTCCTGTCAGCTTGGTATCAGAGCATTAGGTTGTGGTCAGTACTAGGTTATGGTCAGCATGCTAGACTAGCGATTAGTACTAGTTACTTTTCGACTTTTAAGAATATTGTTAACTGATCTATACCTCTTGATAGTTGGTTATGCCTCCTAGGAGAATTCCTCATATTCGAACGGACGAGGATCTGGAAAGGGAGATGGAATGCGCGAGCATTGAAAGGGCTCAACGTTTGGGAGCCACTCCTTTCTGCGGGGGATCAAACCCCGAGGATGCTCATGATTGGATCACCAAGTGGGAGAGGATCTTCTCGATGATGCACTGCCCTCCGGGCGAACGAGTGACCTTGGCGGCCTTCTTGCTGGAAGGAGGAGCCTACCAGTGGTGGCACGGCCTTGAAATGTCTGGGTGGTCTGTCCATACCACTACTTGGGAAGCTTTCCGTTCCAGATTTCTGGACCAGTACTACCCGCGATCATTCCGCGCGGCACGGGAGGCTGAATTCCTGCGGCTGGAGCAGGGGGATATGTCCGTTGCGGACTACGAGCAGACTTTCGGGAAACTATCCCGGTTCGCTGCATCATTCGTGAGCACGGAGGAGGACAAATGCCAAAGGTTCGAGCTTGAACTCCGAGGGGAGATCCGGGCAAGTGTGACTGCTGCTACTCATGCTTCACTGAGAGATTTGGTCGACGCTGCGGTGCGTGTCGAGGCCAGTCTGGCGGCACACCAGACACGACAGCCTTCGAGCGAGGGGCGACGTCAGGATCGCCCACATCGTGGGCCATCGGGCCAGAAGAACAACAAGGGAGGGGGCTACAGGGGAGCACCCTCATCCTTCAAGTGTCGTGGCTGGTCAGGTCGACGCGGAGGCTCTCAGGGCAGGGGATCAGGATACAACTCTGGGCAGCGCTCATCTTGGAGCGGTGCTTCTGGTGGGCATTCGGACAGGCCAAGGCCAGTAACTTGTTTTGCTTGCGGAGAGGAGGGCCACTATGCCTGTGATTGCCCGCAGTTGTCCAAGAACAACGACGCTGGGGGCTCTAGTGTGGTGCAGAGCACGGCTTCCCACACTAATGGAGGTCGCGGTCAGGGAGGTGACCGTGGTGCTGGGCGTGGCGCGCGTGGGCGCGGACGGAACGGAGGGCCGAGGGCCCAAGTGTTTGCAATGACCCAGCAGCAGGCGAGGACTGCCCCAGGCGTGGTCACAGGTACACTACATATCTTAAACCTTCTTGTACGTGTATTGATGGATGCGGGGGCTACACATTCTTTTATTTCGAAGAGTTGTGCTGGTATGCTTGATTGTGTGGTATCAACTTTAGATTGCGAAATGGGTGTTGGCACCCCGATGGGCATCGTGTACCTTGTGAATCAGGTGATTCGGAGGTGCCCGGTAAGAATTGAGGATGTGGATTTACCAGCAGACTTAATTATTCTGGATATCCACGACTTCGATATAATCCTAGGGATGGGTTGGCTATCGGAGCACGGATCGCTAATCGATTGCTGTAGCAAGCAAGTGATTCTGCGGAGCCCGGGTTAGCCGGAGGTTATCTTTCAGGGGGAACGTGACGGTTCGCCTCCTGAAGTGATTTCTTCACTTACTGCTACCAAACTTCTACGGAAAGGATGCCAGGGTTATCTGGCGCATGTCGTGTCGGAACAGGTTGATACCCCGGGTATCGACGTGACACCGGTAGTATGTGAGTTTCCGGATGTATTCTCGGAAGACTTACCTGGATTACCGCTATCGCGGGAGATCGAGTTTACTATTAAACTACTCCCTGGTACCCGACCTATATCCCAGGCACCATACCGGATGGTGTCGGCCGAGTTACGAGAACTCAAGACTCAATTGCAGGAGTTGGTGGATTTGGGATATGTCCGACCGAGTACTTCATCGTGGGGAGCACCGGTGTTGTTCGTAAAGAAGAAGGAGGGAAGTCTCCGTTTGTGTATTGACTATCGACAACTCAACAAGGTGACACTGAGGAACCAGTATCCTCTACCCAAGATCGATGACCTTTTTGACCAGTTGCGGGGAGCTCAGTGCTTCTCGAAAATTGATTTGCGGTCTGGGTATCACCAACTGAGGATTTCAGAGGAGGATATTCCGAAAACTGCTTTTCGAACCCGTTATGGACACTACGAGTTCCTGGTTATGCCATTTGGTTTGACGAATGCTCCAGCAGCATTCATGGATCTGATGAACCGGGTCTTCCGACCCTACCTGGATAAGTTCGTGATTGTGTTCATCGATGATATCTTGGTGTACTCGAGGAGTGCCCGTGCACATGAGGAACATCTACGGTTGGTCTTGGAGAGGCTGAGACAAGAACAGTTGTACGCCAAGCTGAGCAAGTGTCAGTTTTGGCTGAGCAGTATTGGTTTTCTAGGACACGTGATATCGACGGATGGGATTTGCGTGGATCCCCAGAAAATAGAAGCGGTGACCAATTGGGCTAGACCGACAACAGTGACCGAGGTGCGGAGTTTCGTCGGATTAACAGGTTACTACCGGAGATTCGTGGAGGGTTTCTCCAAAATTGCTGCACCATTGACTCGTTTGACTCGAAAGGGAGTGAAGTTTATCTGGGACGAGCAGTGCTATCGGAGATTTCAAGAGTTGAAGGATCGATTGACCACTGCACCTGTCCTTGCATTACCGGATGACAGCGGAGAGTTTGTGGTCTTCAGTGATGCATCGCTGCAAGGTTTGGGCTGCGTGTTGATGCAGACTGGCAAGGTTATCGCCTACGCATCCCGGCAGCTGAAGACTCATGAGTTGAACTACCCTACCCATGATTTGGAGTTGGCGGCGGTGGTTCATGCTCTAAAAATCTGGAGACATTACCTGTTCGGCGCAACGTGTCGGATATACACTGACAACAAGAGTCTTAAATACCTATTCACTCAGAAGGAGCTTAACATGAGACAACGGAGATGGTTGGAGCTGCTGAAGGATTATGACTCTACGATCGAGTACCATCCGGGTAAGGCCAACGTGGTGGCAGATGCACTCAGCAGAAAATCAGCGGGATCAGTTGCACACCTGGGGATGGTGTATCTTCCTTTGTTGGTGGAACTCCGGAAGGCGGGAGTTATTTTGGGTAAGGATGAGCATGGAGCTTTGTTGGCCAGCTTCCATGTACAACCAGTACTGATTGATCGGATCATCGAAGCACAACTTCAGGATCCGATACTCTGTATTTACAGGATTGAGGTCGATGCGGATGGGAGACAGGATTTTTCCATCCGGGACGATGGAGCACTTGTGAAGATAGGTCGTTTGTGTGTACCTGCAGTGGCAGAGTTACGGGCCGAGATTCTTGAGGAGGCCCATAGTTCGGCTTATGCTATGCATCCGGGAGGTACAAAGATGTACCGTACCCTCCGGAACCAATATTGGTGGCCAGGAATGAAGAAGGATATTGCTGGATTCGTGAGCAAATGCTTAACCTGTCAGCAGGTTAAGGCGGAACGGCAGAGACCGTATGGGTCTATGCAGCCACTTCCGATTCCCGAGTGGAAGTGGGATCACATCACCATGGACTTCGTCTTTAAGTTACCAAGGACTCAGAGTGGAGTTGACGGAGTATGGGTGATCGTGGACCGGTTAACCAAATCAGCCCATTTTCTGCCAGTTCAGGAGACCTATAAACCTAACCGATTGGCTCAGTTGTTTGTGAAGGAAATCATACGAATGCATGGTACGCCGGAATCGATCGTGTCCGATCGTGATCCGCGTTTCACTTCCAGGTTCTGGCGGAGTCTACAAGCTACTTTGGGAACAACTCTACGTTTCAGTACTGCTTTCCATCCACAGACCGATGGGCAGTCTGAGAGGACCATTCAAACCCTGGAGGACATGATGAGGTCATGTGTGCTACAGTTTCAGGACTCTTGGGATACTCATTTGCCATTAATGGAATTCTCTTACAACAACAGCTATCAGGCAAGCATCGGGATGGCACCCTATGAGGCACTGTATGGTCGACAGTGCAGGACACCTATCTGCTGGACGGAGATAGGAGAACGAGCGGCTGTAGGGCCGGAATTGATGGACTTAACCATGGAAACTTTTCGTGTTATCAAGGAGAGATTGAAGGCGGCACAGGATCGCCAGAAGAGTTATGCTGATCGACGGATTCGAGACTTGGAATTTGAAGTGGGAGATTTCGTCTTCCTGAAGTTATCTCCGTGGAAAGGGATTATCCGTTTTGGCCGACGGGGGAAACTGAGTCCGCGTTTTATCGGACCTTATGAGATCGTGGAGAGGATTGGCAGAGTTGCATACAGATTGGCACTACCTCCAGAAATTCCTAGAGTTCACGATGTTTTCAACATATCGATGCTACGGAAGTACGTACATGATGCTTCGCATGTACTAGGGGAACAACCTGTCGAACTACGGGAGGATTTGAGCTTTGATGAACAACCAATACAGATCTTGGATCGGAAGGACAAGGTACTACGTCGGAAGACGATCCCTCTCGTGAAGATTCTCTGGAGAAACCAGAATGTGGAAGAAGCCACATGGGAGCCGAAGGCTCAGATGCGAGATCAATTTCCTCATTTGTTTCTTTGAAATTTCAGGACGAAATTTCTTAAGGGGGGAAGGTTGTAACACCCCGAAAATTCGAGGATTTTAATATTGTAATTTAATGTATGAATTGACGCTTTTACCCTTGTGATTGGCATGGCCAAATTGTTGACTTTTTGATTGGTGGATTAAATGGACTTTGACCTATGACCGTGACGTAGTTCTGGACGCCACGAGTTCATAGACAGGTGGCACGTCCAATTCGGACGATCAGGGAAAAAGTTATGACTATTGGAAGTTCAGGGGCACTACCGTAATTTTGACGGTTGGGGTGAAAATCTTGACTTTTCGTTTGACAATTAATTTTCACGCGACTCAAGGACCGATAGGTAGGTCTCGACGTCCTGAGTCCGTAGACAGGCGGCACGCCGAAATCGGATTTCGTATGCCTGAGTTACGGGTCTAGAAAGTGAGGGGCAGTTTGGTAATTATTTGAACCAGGGGCATTTTGGTCATTTTGCCCTGGTCACTGTAGCAACCGCGGGGGAACGACTGCTGCACCACCGTGTGCGGTGGTTCTGAGTCCCCCTTTAATTAATCAGTGTGTGAGTTGGAAAGTTGGGATTGTTTAAGGCCATATGGACATCAGAACATGGCCGCACATGGCCACCATTTTTAATTGGAAGCTTCGAAGCTTTTCGGGGAACAACTCTCAGTGGACAGTTTGGCTTCCACAAGCTATTGGACAGCATGGTACCATTAATTGAGTGGGAATCTGAGTGACCCTTTATCTGCTGAGGTGAGGGCTGTGAGTTGGAGAGGAGAAACCAGAGAAACCGAAATTCTGGGATTTGGAGGGAAAATCAGAGTTTAATTTCTACGGTGTGTTGGACCAATCTAATCGCAGAGTAAGCTTTCTGGGAGTGTTTAGAACACAACCATATCAAAATCGAAGGCAACCAGCCACGGGTGAGCTGGGACAGTGACTGCCGTGTTCAGAAGAATTTCAGAGGTTTGGACGACTACTTCCAGGTGAGTGTTGGTTCAATTGAGTGTGTTTTCCAGTTCGTTCTGATGCTATGATGCTTCCTGTAAGGTTAATTTGATTTTGGTTTAGAAACCAGTGAGTTGGGGTGATCAACCCGTTTGGATGATCACGGGTCGAAGGGCCATTTAAGGATTTGATTTGGCTAATTAATAACTCAGAACTTAAATTAGATGCTTAAATAACATGTTAGGATCAAATTGGATTGAAATCGAGTAGGAATTGATGGGTAATTAACCGGGTCAAGCCGCGGGTGGCAGGCCCGAATTACAGACAAACGGGTGAAGGTGCTGACACTGTAGCTACAGTGTCAGGCGCGTGACTTTCACGCGCAGTCACTTTGGGCAGCGCGTGAGGGCGCGTTAGGGCTTATCTCCGATCACGATCAACATGACTTTTATTCCTCTCATTATTCTGAACATTTTTGGTGAATTAACGATGTTGATCTGAGATAGTTTGAAGGGTTAGTTTAGGGCCAGTTACCTCGGGAAATGTGTCGATGGTTTCCCCGAACCGGTTTTTGTTTCGAACTTTCTTTTGAATAAATATTAAGGACTTGTAGTGACCCTTACGTGTGAATTGAACTGACAGGAATTGTACGATAATCTCGGTACAGGTCCGTACGCGCAGATTCGCAGCGAAATCGTACAGTGAGTGGGCCCGATTTCATTAAACACTTGCATGCTCAAAATGTTTTCCGATTTACTTATTTATTCACATGCTAAAATCAAATAAACGGTTCTGATGATATGGAAATTATGGTTATGACACTTTTCACGGTATTTGGGCTTGAGACCCGTCCGATGGAACATAAGGTTTGGTTTGGATTTTATCTATGTATAAATATATGCCTTGCATGTGGATATCAATAAAATGTATTTGTTACTGCACTGTATAGATCCATTCATATGATACTGTCTCCTCCGGATGAGCTACCCTGGAGAGGTCACGGACGTCTAGAACGTCCAGCGTCTATGACGCTAAGCATCGGGGATGCTGTAACCGAACAGGGTTCGGGGATTGAACTCGGAATTGAGACCCGAGTGGCACACGTAGCCTTGTGATTGTGACCTTATTGGACGTCAGGGACGTCAGACATCAGGGATGTCGGATTGGAGTGTATAGTGCAGTGGCTAAAATGATATTATAGTTTTATTATATGCCTTATAGTTCATATTATATGATTGATGGTTTTAAATACGGTTGCATGCATGTTTGGAAAACGGAGGGGTAAATTATATGTTTTACTTATCAAATGATTTTATAAACTTGAGTTTCGGTCCACTCACCCTTAATGTTTTTGGTAACCCCTCCAGGTCGTGATACTGAGGTAGAAGAGGAATCTGAGGCTGAGGCATAGATCTACTTCTGCGTACCTGAACCCCTGCTGGGTGATTTACCCGCAGGTTTATGTTAGAGTCGTGCTCGCAACTTGTAATTTTGGATTTCATCCCTTGTCTGACATCTGTTTAATTCGGATTTGATGTATGACTTTAATTTGGTTATTTATGCATTTGATGTTTTGAGGTTAAAATTGGTATGAATTATTAGGTGTCAGACGGGAGCAGGGCACGTCCCCTTGTGGTCCCTGTGGGATCAGGGCGGGTCCTGTCAAGTATTCTCGTGTGGGTGCAACGATCCGTTTCGAGGAATAAGGTTGGATTCCACAGTTTGGTTGTGGAATCGGGTCAATTTGAATTTCGAGGACGAAATTCTTTAAGGGGGGAAGATTGTGACGACCCGTCCCAAATTAACGGGATTAATCAAGGATTAATTACGAATTAGCGAGGCTAATCAGAGATTAGAAGAGGATTAGCGGACGTTCGAGCGAAATGGCGATTTTTCCCCTAGAATGGGCGAATCGTTGACTTTTCATTCAGGCGGTCAAATGGACTTTGGCCGATGACTGTGACATAATTCGTGACGTCACGAGTTCATAGACAGGTGGCACACTCGATTCCGACATTCGAGGAGGAAGTTATGACGTTCGGAAGTTCGAGGGAATTTTAGTAATTTGGGCCAAGAGTTGACTTTTTTACGGAGAGGTCCGATGGCCAAGTGCCGAAGACCGTTACGTAGATGAGGACGATACGAATCCGTAGACAGGCGAAACGTCGAAATCGGACGTTCGACGGAGAAGGTACGGTTCACGGAAGTACGAAAGTACTATTGCATGAATTACGAAACGGGTTACTTTTGGACATAAGTGGGCCCAGCTATTTTGCTTCTGGCCCAATGGATGAGTGACAAGTGTCACTCATCCATTGCCCAGCATGATTACATACATGCATCTCCTTCCCTTGCATTTTTTCATCGATCGTTTTCCTTGTCCCCAAACAAAACCGATCAAACCATTTCCCCCAAATCCAACCCTCCAAACCGGTGATCATAACTGAGACCCAGAGAGTGAGAGAGAGGCTGAGGAAGCAGAGGATGGTGGCTGGGCTGCCGTGCACAGCGGTGGAGCCTTGAACCCGAACATGTTTCACGGTTAGGCCCATTTTTCCCATATTTTCGATTCTTGCATTATGGGCTGTTTTGGGTGATTAGGAAGTGGTTTTTAGGTTGTTAGGAAGGTATTAAGAAGGTTTGTGTGGTGGTTGGACGGCTGTGGAAGCCGTGGGAGGTTTTGGGAAACTTGAACCGTTTGGTTCAAAATCAAATCATAGGATTTAGACGTTTTCGGTTGCGTTTAAGGATTGGAATGGATAGAAAACATGAAAATAGGAAGAAAGGAATAAAAAAGGAAGAAGTAGGATCAAAAATGGGGTGTCTAGGGCCGTGAACCGATCACGCCGGTCCAGTTGGACCGGTCAAACCAGGTGAACCGGTCCAGCACAGTAAAACCGGTCTGCTGGAGGTTGGTTATGATGAATAGTATTCTGAGCCTTCTAGGAACACGTGAGGGCGTGTGTGCCATAATTTGGGGAAGTGTTCAACATATGAAATCTTCTATTCGATGTAACGAAGATTTTGGGACTGGTCTCGCGTCAATCGGACATCGTTTCGATAGTGTTTGGGGTGTCAGAATGTTTAGGATCTGTTTAACAATAGTTAAAGTTCGGGAAAATTACGGGGCTTTGGTAGGAGGTTAATTAAGTAGTTAGTAACGATCTATTAAAATTTGGACAGGTTCGGGAGTCCCGGTGACAGTGATCGGCTCGGGAGAGCCTATGGCGTGCGTAACGAGGCGCTGCTTCGGACGGTCGGTGAATGGACTTGTTTTATGAATTCGATGCATGCATAAATGTTTTATAATTGTTTTAGAATATATTTTGTGATGCCATGAGTGCAATTGTTTGTGGTAGCCTAGGATTGACGTATTTGCACGTATTTCGAGATTTCTGGTTTTATACGATGCATATACGTTCTAGGTTTTCAATGAGAGTTTAATAAATGAATTTCGGATTTAGAAACTTGAACTCGGGCGTGAGACCCAATTGATTTATAAACTCTAGGACTTGGAGTCCATTTGATTTGATAAGGAATCGGAACTAGGGTTCATTTCAGCCATACGATCGGACCGAGGGTCCATTTGGTTTACGATTCGGGTTTATCGGGTTTGATGCCTCGTTGATTTATGATATCGGGTCTGAGACCCATTTGGTTGAGACATCAGGCTTAAGGCCCTATTGGTTGTGAAACCGGATGTGAAGTCCCATTGAGTCATGTTTCGGGCTTAGGGCCCAGTTGGTTGTGATATCGGGCTTGAGTCCCAATTCAGTTTGTGAAATGAGTATTCGGGCATGAGACCCTATTGAACTGTGGATTTAGGCCGAGGCATGTGAAATGGATTTGAATCGGATTCGAGGAATCCTGATGAAATGAATCGGGTTTGAGACCCAATTGAAAAGTGATTTGAGAAAGAAAGAAAAGATGTGATTGAACCCTCCATGATTTATATGGTCTCCTCCAGCGTCGACCTGGAGCGTCACGATCCACAGACCAGAGTGAGTATCCCCATAGGGATCCCGTTCCAGGAGTGGTGGTTACTTATGTTGTGGTCCCGGACCAGATTCCGGTGAGATGAGTGGACTAGATCCAGAGAGAGAGCTTGGACTAGATCCAGAGATTGAGCCTCTCAGATGCAGATTCTTGGGAGTAGCCTCGGAGTGAGACCCCGAGTAGTGTGCACACTAGTATATATATGATATCGTGACATTTATCGGGGATGTGTTCCCTAGGGGCTGTGTGCCCCGAGTTGGCAACTTCTTGGAAGTGCCGCGGATGGGTTATACGTATGTTGATACGTATGAGGTTTTATGGAAAAGTGATTTGAGGGCGGAGACCCTATGTTGAATGATTTATAAAAGTGATATGTGGCTGCGACCCCGTATACGAGATTTGAGGGTTAAGCCCCTATGTTTTATGACTTAGAAAGTGACTTAGGGCGGAGACCCCGTATTCAACGTTTTAGAAATTATTTGGGGGCGGAGACCCCGTACTTGATGTGATTTGGGCTGAGTCCCTATTGATTTGACCTACAGGTTTTTTATTGTGATTTCGGGTCGAGGACCCAAATGGTTTTATGGTTTATGACGGTTTATGGGAACCGGAATGAACTTTTGAAAGGTATTTATGGGTCATGACGGTTTATGGGAACCGGGCATGAACCCTGGAAAGGTTTTGATATGTTTGATAAATGGTTTTATGTACATAACGGTTTTTGGGAGGCATGCGTATGTATTTATGAAGGGCATAAAATATCTTCTTATGAAAATGTTTTTAAATGAAAAGATTAAATTGTCCACTCACAGTTTTCGTGTTTTAATGCCCTTCAGGTTGATCGCGGATGCGAGCTGTAGCAGAGACGAGACATCACTACCCTCCTCCTACGATCCTGACGCACTCTGACAGCCCCGGCGAAGGCTAGAGATGGAATTTTCCCTGGTCTGACACTTCGTGTCAGACGGGATCAGGCGGGTTCCACGTTAATCCCGGTGGATTAGAGACCGGTAGCAGCCCCAAATCACTTTTATAAATCATACAACATAGGGTCTCCGCCCTCAAATCACTTTTCCATAAAACCTCATACGTATCAACATACGTATAACCCATCCGCGGCACTTCCGAGAAGTTGCCAACTCGGGGCACACAGCCCCTAGGGAACACATCCCCGATAAATGTCACGATATCATATCTATACTAGTGTGCACACTACTCGGGGTCTCACTCCGAGTCTTCTCCCAAGAATCTCCATCTGGGAGGCTCAATCTCTGGATCTAGTCTGAGCTCTCTCTCTGGATCTAGTCTACTCATCTCACCGAAATCTGGTCCGGGACCACAACATAAGTAACCACCACTCCTGCAACGGGATCCCTATGGGGATACCCACTCTGGTCTGTGGATCGTGACTCTCCAAGTCGACGCTGGAGGAGACCATATAAATCATGGAGGGTTCAATCACATCTTTCTTTCTCAAATCACTTTTCAATTGGGTCTCAAACCCGATTCATTTCAACAGGATTCCTCGAATCTGATTCAAATCCAATTCACAGGCCTCGGCCTAAATCCACAGTTTAACAGGGTCTCATGCCCGAATACTCATTTCACAAACTGAACTAGTCCCAAAATGTTCGTTACATCGAATAGATGATTACGTGTGTTAAACACATGCCCAAAAACTCTATCACGCGCCCGCACGCGCCCCTGGAAGTTACATGCGCTTGGGCCTCACGCGCCGGCGACTGTTCAGCTTCCTCAGCAGTCGAACCGGCCAGCCCGGTTTTTCCTGCAAATCCGGTCCGCTGGACCGGCGTGACCGGTCCAAGGCCCTCCCATCTTCATTTCTCGTCCGTTTTGTCCCATTTTAATCCCTAAATTCCTATTTTATTGTTTCATATCTAATCCAATTAACGAAACACATTAAAACTCACAAAATCACACAGTTCAAGTTTGAACCTCACGTTTCATTTTTCCAGTTCGACCCCCAGGCTTCCTCAGCCTTCAACCTTGCCCAAAATCATTGTAATACCCTCCTAATAACCCCCTAAGCTCATCCTAATCAACTGATAGCAACCATAATGTACAAATCGAAAAATAGAAGAAAAATGGGTTTATCGGGCTTACCGTGCACTGCTCCTCCCCCGTCCACGGCGGCGCCGTTCCTGGCCGGCCACCAAGCTCCACAGGTCCTCCCCTCACTCCCTGGTCTCTCACCAATGGTTTATAGGGTCAAGTGTTTGGATTGGATTTGAAAATGGGATCGGGTTGTATTGAGAAATTATGGAAATGGGATGCACGGTTATGGTTGGATGTATGTATATGAAATGGTGGCTAGTGGATGAGTGACACCGTGAATAGTAACTGGGAACTTCCGTGAATCGTAACTTCGCCATCGAACGTCCGAATTCGACGTGCCGCCTGTCTACGGATTCGTATCGTCATGATCTACGTAATGGTGCTCGGAATGACGATTATAAATGATAGGCGATTTTCAATGATTATAAATGGATTTTGAGACGTGATATGATAATTAAAGGTTTTCGATTTTAAAATCGGATTTTGAGAATCGAGATTTGGTTTTAAAGTTGAAAAGTGAAATTCCGAATTTGGGTTCGGAATGACGGTTCTGGACGCTGGAAGGGCATCAGATCGGTGATTTCGAATTCGGGTTTGGATATGGATTTAGAAATGGTTTTCAAATGGTTTTGGATTGGATTTGCTGGATCTGGATATTGGGTTTAAAGACCCGGATATCGATTTGACAGGGGACGAGCCCGGATTGGGTTTAAAGACCCGGAATGCGTTTAAAGACTCGGGAGTTTAAAGACTCAGATATATTGATATTTCCCCCGTAGGCCTGTTGAGTTTAAAGACTCGGGAGTTTAAAGACTCGGATATTATTGAGGTCTGGATTGAGTTTAAAGACTCGGATAGATCAAGCAGGTTTGATCGGATAATGATGGCTTGATAGTTATGTTTTGTGATACGGTTTTATGATGCTTATGATATGATTTCTATAACTGTTTTTATAATGATTCAGCAAATGTTTTATGACGATCCTTCTAGGATTTCTAACTGTTTTCAATAACTGGGTTATGCATATGATTTCAAAACGGAGGGCTAAAACCCTGGTTTTATTATTGAAATGTTTTTCGGAAAGTATTTTATTGTTTATGGTCCACTCACACCTTCTGTTTTAAATTGCCCTCCAGGTCGTGGAACTAGCGCGGGGTTGTGACGTCGAGGTAGTGTCGGAGGCATAGAATTTTCGAGAGTGACCCCAGAGTTCTTAAACTTTTCCGTTGTGCGTGTACCTTGTTTATCAGATTTCTTTCCTTTGTTTTTGGTACTCTGCTCTGTAAAACTTAACTTCGGGATGTTAAGAGTTTCTCCTGCGTCTAACTGTGTATTTTGGTGGTTTACGTGAGTTTATTTCGGTTTAGTGTCGGGGTGTCAGACGGGAGCAGGATTTACCTCGTTTTTCGGGGTGAAACCGAGGTGGGTCCTGACAACCTCATTTTAGAGTACCCAAACAGAGTTCATAAAGTACATCCCCACGTACAACCACCGCACCTTCCAGAACCCAACTCAAATCCTAAAGCAAACTCGTCCAAAAGTAATCCTACCTACCAGCTTACTACTTAACGACTCCGACCACCTTGTCGGAATAAACCAACAAAGTCCTAAAGGCAATCTCTAGATTGTGGATTCTCTTCAATAACCTCATATCGAACAGTTATAGTCACTCCTTTTCCAATTCCTTCCGTCATCCTTCAACGGAACTCACCGCAGTCCTACATCTCGTCACTCCAAGTTGCCTAGGGAAAGTCCTAGACTCTATCCCGAAACCAAACAACACTGTGTACAACTCAACCAAGGATAGTAAAAGTACCTGTCACGGCACCGGGTGCTGACTGAGCCTCATGCTGAGTCATCGCAAACACTTAGGCCTAGGGTCCTGAAGATCTACCACGTCCCCTTAAACTACTAGTGGCACCTCCACCGCTCCTCGGCCTACACCACCCTCATGTGGTAACAATGGACACTCACGTCGGAAGTGACCTCGCTCCCCACAGTAGTAACACACATCCCGACCAAGACCACTGCTCGGTCTCCCTGTAGAAGCAACAGACGTCGCACTCGCTTGCGGAGTTGGCTGTGCTCGGTAACCACGGAACCCTGAACTCTGGAAACTACCAGGTCTGCCAAAACGATCATCGCCCGACGACGATGCTCCACTGAAGTTACCACTCTTCGGTGTCCTCTGGCTCGAAGCTCCAGAAAAAAGTGGCTCCCGGCGTCGTACCGGCAAGCTAGACTCAACCCTTACCGCAGCATCCGACAACTCTCGG
Organism: Prinsepia uniflora; assembly: GCA_032719365.1. Lineage (NCBI taxonomy): Eukaryota > Viridiplantae > Streptophyta > Magnoliopsida > Rosales > Rosaceae > Prinsepia > Prinsepia uniflora. The sequence goes on from CM064876.1 coordinate 24,485,115, forward strand.
AGGGTAGCAAACGATCCAGCCGTCACTATGGCTCGAATCTCACCTTGCAGGCCCAACTCAAACCTACAGCACTTCTCGGCTTCATTGGCCACAAACGCAGGAGCAAAACGAGACAACAACTGAAATTTCTGCTCGTACTCAGCCACACTTATACTCCCCTGTTGGAGTTGCAGAAACTCAGCCTCCTTCGCATCACGGAAAGAACGAGGGTAATACTGATCCAAAAACCGTTCCCTAAACGTCTCCCAAGTCACAGTGTGGGCATTCCAGCCAGACAACTCGAGGGTATACCACCACTCGTATGCCGCACCATCTAGTAAGAAGGGAGCCAGTAACACTCGATCCTCCGGTGGGCAATGCAACACTGCGAAAATCCGCTCAAGTCTCGTGAGCCACCTCTGGCTTCCTCAGGGTCTGCCCCACCACTAAAAGTCGTAGCCTCGAGCCGCTGGGCTCGCTCAATCGTAGCACTCTCTGTCCCTCTCGCCGCTTCGTCTTGAGGCCATGGATGGGAATCACGTCTCGGAGGCATGGTCAAACGTCCGCTGAAAGAGGCAAAGAATCCGTCAAACAACCTAAACACAACATCGCAACAGACACAAACCAACAAACATATGCTCTAATACCAATTGGCAGGGCTCACCCCAAATCCCCCAGGATTAGGGACTAAACCCTGCTCCCGTCTGACAACCCAAAAACGAAAGACCGAAACAACCTCACAGAAACCACAAAATTACATTGTCAGACGCAGGAGAATTTACAACATCCCAGAGTCAGCAGTTATACAGAGCATAGTACCACACTAAGAAAGCAAAACCGATACACAAAACATAGGCACAACGGAAAATTTAAATCACTTCGGGGTCACTCTCGAGTATTCTATGTCTCCGACGCTGCCTCAACGTCAACCCTCGCACTAGCTCCACGACCTGGAGGGCAATTAAAAACAGAAAAGTGTGAGTGGACCATAAAGAATAAAAGTTTCGAAAACCGTTTTATAATCAAACCAGGGTTTTAGCCCTCCGTTTTGAAAACATACATGCATAACCCATGAGCTGAAACCAGTGGTAAATCACATAAGGATCGTCAAAAAAACAGTTGCGGAATCATCATAAAAACAGTTATAGAAACCACGTCATTTGAAATCCCCAAAACATGGCATCGAAATCAGAATTCAAACATTTCTCGAAAAACGTGCAATTATGAAAAACCAACATAGCATATTCAATAAACATGAAATCATGAGTAAAACCATAAAACAATTATAGAAAAGCAGTTATGCATGCTCAGGTATAGGGAAAGGGTCCACTCACAGATACTGGGTATGTCACTCGCGTCCCGAACATCGTGCATGTTACCCGTCCACCTCGGGGACTCCCGATCCCGTCACAAGTCACCAAAGTACGTCACTAACACGTTCACTAAGGTCCTCCTAATTTTCCCCAAAAATCCCTGGGTCCTAAACGTAACGAACCGAGACCCTAAGCCTTCAACCTCGCGGAACTAACTTGATTCGACGTCTAATTAACCTGAAACCTATTCCAATAGACTCGTTACAACATCTAGACCAAAAACTTAGTTGAAAGTTTCCCCAAAAACCGCCGCACGCGCCTCCACGCGCCGCCCAAAGTGGCTGCGCGTGGGCCTCACGCGCCTGCACAGTCACTGTTCATCTTCAACCTTCGAACCCGTGCATTATTCCGGACCGGCGTGACCGGTTTTCCGCTTTCCGTCCACAATTTTCCTCCCTCTTTTCACCATTCTCTGCGTCCTCTACCCAGTAATCCATTCCCTTCATCCAATCACTTCAACACGGCCTCTAAACCAACGTCCCTAACTCGAACCCGTAACCTCCCAAAACTCTGTTCTTCCTCCCGGCCACCCGTGTTCTCCTCCGTCAAGGTGTCGACCTTAAACAACTCCTAGGAACCTACTGAACTCACCAAACCTCACCAACCACTTCGACTCAGCCTCTACCGTCACGACTATCGATTTGAACTTCACGGGAAAAACAGAGCAAACAAGGGAATTAGAGAAATTACCTGTGCTCAGCCCCTACCGTCACGACTATCGATTTGCTCAGGCCGCCAACATTTTGCCCAAACCAAGGACAAAATCGTCATTCTACTCTAACGGGCCAAACGTAACCAACTAACCACCGATTAAGCTCACTAATCCGTTACTAGTCACTTTACTAATCCCGGCTCTCGGGACGTGTCGTTACAAACCCCTTGTAAACCCTCTCTCAACCCGAGAAGGTCACTCTACCTCAAGAGCTGTACACACTCTTTCATCTTCTCTTAACCGAGAAGATCACTTTACTCCAAGAGCTATACACACTGTTAAAGTGCTCAAGAAGACCACTCTACCCCAAGAGCTATGCACACTCTTGAAGCACTCACACACTTGTGATGTGTTCTCCTTGATTTTGAAATGTGGCCAAGCTCTCCACCTAATATAATGCTTAAGGCACAGGTTGTAGTTGTGCTTTTCCAATGTGGGACATTTTCCTAACATTTCAACATCCTTCATTGAAGTTCATTCGTGCACCTTCTTCAATTAATGTTCTTTTTCATGAAGCTTCCAGATCAATCTTTTCCTACAAGGTTGAATGAACAACACCATGTATGTATTCTCAATACATAATCAAATTCCAATGCATTAATAATCCACTAAGGAGGCATTAACTCAACAATCTCCCCCTGCCGACTTAGGCGGATAATGTTGCATCACCACTTCAATCCCTGAAGTTCATCTCAAATTGAGATACCGCTTGATATACCCACAAGCATTCCATTGGCCTTATTCTTGTACCAACTACACATACCTCGAATCAGTTGCATACGGTCCTAGATCCCCCTTATTCAAAATGGTCAATGCTATGTGCAGCTGCTCTGAGTCAACAATTACCAGTTGGCTACGAAGAGGTACCTCTACTTTGCCTCTTCCCTTGCAGGATTATCTTTCTCACCATCGTCTGAAACTTGGAAACATGTAGATAGCGTCTCTGCTGTACCCGCAAACGAGACCCGCTTCAGGTACCTGTTCTCATGTGCACCTTGTTTCCCAACAACCTTCGAGGTCTGAGTTTTTCCTATCAGACGGAACATACTTTTACATTTTTCCCCCTTCATTAGGACCATACAGCCACGTGACACTTTCATAACTCCCCCTGCTGACGAAACCTTGCAGCCCTTGGAGTCTAGTTGGCTTAAGGACATTATATTTCTCCGGAACTTTGGAACATACACCACGTCACCCAATGTTCGAACTGCGCCATCGAACATCTTTATCTTCACTGTTCCCGTACCCATGACACGACGTCTTGTGCCATCACCCCAAGTCACAAATCTTAGGACTTCTTGGAACATATCAAAATATTCTCTCCTAGAGCAAAGGTGATGAGAACAACCACTATCTAATATCCAATAATCTTGAGAAAAAATGTAATTACCTTTGGAGACTGTGAGAAGTTCTCCAAAATCTCTAAACATCTCTGCTACGCCAGCCAAGGAGCAATCTGAGCCCTTATCGTCCTTCTCTTTCATCAATGGACAATCCGGCTTTATGTGTCCCCACTCCTTGTACTTGAAGCATTGCTTGCCCTTTCCTCTGCCTCTGGATTTAGACCTGCTATGCTCACTAAATCCCCTCGCAGTTGACCTTCCCTTACGATTCTGTTCATGAGTAATGAAGACGGAACCTTGAGAATTATCGACGTTCCTTATCTTCTCATATGATACGAGAGTCGATTCTACATCCTCTATCTTCAGTGTATCCTTACCATACACAATTGTAGTAACAATATTCTCATATGAATCGGGAAGCGAGGTAAGAAGTAAACAGGCTTGATCTTCTTCCTCAATTTTAACCTCAACTCTTGATAGTTGATTTATCAATCCTTTAAACACGTTCATGTGCTCCATGAGATTCACACCTTCTCCCATCTTAAGCTTGTAGAGATCCCGCTTTAAATTCAGCTTCGTTTGCAAGTCTTTCCCAAGATAAAGCCTAATAGTGCTGACACACCTGGACTCCAACTCGTCCCAATCTTCATCTAACATCTTCTTTGGCTTCACATCATTTCCCTTCAATGGTCTTGCAAGGCCTTGTTGAACCAGGATGTCCTTCACCCTCCTTTGCCAAAGAGTGAAATTTTTTTTTCAATCAAACTGCTCCACCTTGAAATGTGAGCCGCTAGAACTTGCCATGACAAACCGCTCACGATCGATAAACCAAAGCTCTGATACCACTTGTTAGGAAATTAATCATTCACCACGCAATTGCTAACAATAAAGATGGAAAAAAAGAAATAAAGAAACCAAGAACACAAAAAAATTAACGAGGTTCGGCCAATTAACTTGCCTACGTCCTCAGAGAGTTTTCTCCTTCACTATGAGAGAATACAAAATACAAGATTACACTACTCAAGTTTATACCCAAACTCGAGCTCTTGTATCCAATAGGATACCCCTTGTACACCCTCTCTCAACTCAAGAAGATTACTCTACCCCAAGAGCTATACACACTCTTTCATCTTCTCTTCATCGAGAAGATCACTCTACTTCAATAGCTATACACTCTTTAAGTGCTCAAGAAGATCACTCTACCCCAAGAGCTATGCACACTCTTGAAGCACTCACACACTTGTAATATCAGGACCCACCCCGGTTCCACCCCGAAAACCGAGGTAAATCCTGCTCCCGTCTAACACCCCGACACTAAACCGAAGTAAACTCACGAAAAACCACCAAATTACACAGTCAGGCGCAGGAGAAACTTTAAACATCCCGAAGTCAAGTTTTACAGAGCATAGTACCAAATACAAAGGAAAGAAAACCGATAAACAAGGTACATGCACAACGGAAAAGTTTAAGCACTCCGGGGTCACACTCGAAAAATTCTATGCCTCCGACGGTGCTTCCACGACCTGGAGGGCAATTTAAAACAGAAGGTGTGAGTGGACCATAAATAATAAAATACTTTCCAAAAACCATTTCATAATAAAACCAGAGTTTTAGCCCTCCGTTTTGAAATCACATGCATAACCCAGTTATTGAAAACAGTTAGAAATCCTAGAAGGATCGTCATAAAACATTTGTTGAATCATTATAAAAACAGTTATAGAAATCATATCATAAGCATCATAAAACCGTATCACAAAACATAACTATCAAGCCATCATTATCCGATCAAACCTGTTGGATCTATCCGAGTCTTTAAACTCCTGAGTCTTTAAACTTCCGAGTCTTTAAACTCAACATGCCTACGGGGGAAATATCAATATATCCGAGTCTTTAAACTCAATTCGGGTCTTTAAACTTAATTCGGGTCTTTAAACCCAATCCGGGCCCGTCCCCTATCAAATCAATATCCGGGTCTTTAAACCCAATATCCAGGTCCAGCAAATCCAATCCAAAACCATTTGAAAACCATTTCTAAATCCATATCCAAACCCGAATTCGAAATCACCGATCTGATGCCCTTCCAGCGTCCAGAACCGTCATTCCGAACCCAAATTCGGAATTCCACTTTTCAACTTTAAAACCAAATCTCGATTCTCGAAATCCGATTTTAAAACCGAAAACCTTTAATTATCATATCACGTCTCAAAATCCATTTATAATCATTGAAAATCGCCTATCATTTAAAAACCCCAAATCATGGCATTGGAATCAGAAATCAAGCTTCCTCGTAAAACGTGCTGAAAACTGTATTTCCTCGAAAAACTTGCAATAATGTAAAACCAACATCACATATTCAATAATCATGGAATCTCATGTAAAACCAAAAAACAAGTAATTAAAAGCAGTTATGCATGCTCGAGTTAAGAGAAAGGGTCCACTCACAGTACCAAGCCCTAAGTCACGTCCCGTACGTTCCTCCGCTTCCTCGGGAAATCCCGATCCTGTCAACAACCACCCAAGAACGTTACTAACACATCTACGAAGATCCACCTAATTTTTCCCAAAAATCCCCGGGTCCTAAACGTAACAAACCGGAACCCTAAACCTTCAACCTCGCGGAACTAAGCTCAAACGACGTCCGATTAACCTGAAACCAATTCCAATGGATTCGTTAAAACATTTAGAACAAAAACTCAATTGACCGTTTTCCCAAACACCGCCGCACACGCCCCCACGCGCCGCCCAAAGTGGCTGCGCGTGGCCTCACGCGCCTACACACAGGGTACTGTTCACCGTTGTCTACCTCGCTTGAACCGGTCTGAACCGGCGTTCCCGATTCTCCGCCGTCCCGTCTCCATTTCCCTTCCTTTCTTCACCATCTTCCTCTTCCAATACTAAGCAACCCATTCCCCCGCACTCAAACACCTCGACACAGTCCAAAACCCGTCGACTCAAGCTCGAAACAAAAACCCGACAGTCCCCTGTTTCCCATTCCGGCCACCCAAGTCTTCCCCCGTCACGGTGGCAACACTAGACGCTTCCTAGGACCCTACTGAACCTACCAGTACTCACCAAACTCCTCTACTCATGCCCAAAAGCCACGACTTTTGGTTTGAAACTCGACAGCAAAACAGAGCAAAATCACAGGGAGAAGAAATTACCTGTCATAGACCGCCGCCGTGCTCACCGCCGCACTCCCTGGAGGTCACAGAGTCCTCCCCAGCTTCCTTTCGAGTTCAATTGAACCAACACAAGACCACACCACCACCACGATCTCTCAGTGCTTCTCTGTTTTTTTTTCTGGTTTTCCCCGTGAACTCCCACACACACAAGCACGGCACCTCCCAACTCACTCACTGTCTCTCTCTCAATCTCTAGTCACTCTCCACTCACCAGACACACCAACACTCACGATCAACGATTAACGTCCAACTCCCTCAATCTCTCAGTCTCTGTTCTCTCTTCTTCGAACACACACACACGACCCAAATAATTGGAACCGTGTTCCCTAGAACCAACCAGACCCCTAGCATGTGTCACAATCCTCTCAAGCCTCACACAAAAATCTCCTCTCTGCCCTGGACACTTGTCCAAATCTGGCTGCACCAAGCCCAAAGTACAAAAGACCAAAATGCCCTTCCTTTTAAGTCAAAATTACCCTTTTGCCACTACCTATCTAGACCCGTAACACACACATCCTAACTCCGATGAATACGTGTCGCCTGTCATCGAACTTAGGACGACGAGATCTACCTAACGGTCCTAGGTCAACGTGTCAAAACCCGATCGTACGAAAAGTCAACTTTTCCCCATATTTTAGCCAAATTACAGTAATGCCCCCAACCTTCCGAACATCATAACTTCCTCCTCAGATGTCGGAATCGGGAGTGCCACCTGTCTACGGATTCGTTACGTCCCGAACTACGTCACGGTCATCGGTCAAAGTCCATTTGATCGCCCGAACTCAAAGTTAACATTTTGCCCAACCTATGGGCAAAATCGTCATTCTACGCTACCGAACCTATCGTAACTGACTAACCACCAATTAAACTCACTAATCTCATTTTAAACACGGTCTTAACCCTAATTCCCGGGACGGGTCGTTACATGTGTTCTCCTTGATGTTGAAATGTGGCCAAGCTCTCCACCTTATATAATGCTTAAGGCACAAGTTGTAGTTGTGTTTTTCCAATGTGGACATTTTCCTCGCATTTCAACATTCTTCATTGAAGTCCATTCATGCACCTTCTTCAATTAATGTTCTTCTTCATGAAGCTTACACATCAATCTTTTCCTACGAGGTTGAATGAACAACATCATGTATTTATTCTCAATACATAATCAAATTCCAATGCATTAATAATCCACTAAGGAGGCATTAACTCAACAAAATGGACTTTCAAGATCCTTCCTTCTTCATGTGCTAATTGTATTATACTGACACATGTCATAAACGCAGTTGTTTGTTGTGGTATCTCTGTTATTTTAGCAAGGCCATGTTCGAAGGCGGTTGGGCATTTTGGCAGGGTCAAGGTTGGAAGTTGAAAGTTTTGGCTTGCGGGGAGTGCGTACGACACTAGAATGAGCTTTGTTATTGGTACGTGGAATGGTAATGGGAATGGGAAAAGTAATGGCAAATGGGAATCATTGGGGCTTATTCTTCCTCATTTGCTTAATTTTTTCTTGTCTTTCACTCGACTCTCCATCATTCTTTCACTCGACACTAGAACAAGATGTGAAATGACACTTTATCTTTTTTCTCAATTTCCGATTAAATTGGGGTAAACCAAAGTCAAAATTATTATTAATCGAACCTTTAGTACAATGAAAATCAGAGAACTAAGATGTGATATTTCTTTCAATACGCTATGATCACATATTTTGCATAGACAACTTTACATATACAAAGCAAGCAGCGATCTCATGATCTTTTTCATTTTATCCTAATTCTCACACAACTACCAAATATAGATACAAAAAAACATGTGCAAAGTAACTGTCGCCTAGAAACCCTAATGGTAAATTCTCAAGCAGAAACCCTAATAGCACTTCCATGGTAGCTCGCATCCGTTACCCAGCTACTTCCAGCCTCCTTAACTAGCCCTCTAATCTCCATAACACTTCTTAATTCATCTACACAATCCCACCTTCCAATCGTCGCATAAAAATTTGATACCAGCACGTAATTCTCAGGCTTATTTGGCTCTAACTGCAAAATCTGCTTCGCAACAAACTCTCCCCTTGCAACATTCAGGTTTTGGCTACAAGCATTCAACAATGTTGACCAAACTGCTGTTGTAGGCCTAATACCATCCTTAACCATATCATCAAACACGTGCTACACTTCATTTATCTCACTCCCTCGACCTAACATGTCAATCAAGCAGACATAGTGCTCAATGCCTGGCTCCAAACCATATTTCTCCATCATCAAATTAAAACATTATCGATCTTGCTCCACTAGCCCTGAGTGCCCACAAGCCGAGAGAACAGCAAGAAATGTCACGAAGTTAGGCAAGACTCTGGTGCCTTCCTCTCCCATGGTATTGAACAGATGAAGAGCTTCAACTCCATTTCCATGACTTCCATATGCATCAATCATGCTTGTCTATGAAACCACATCTTTGTTACATATTCCATTGAACAAAGATCGAGCATTTGAAATCTTTCTACATTTTGCATACATGTCCAACAAAACATTGCACATTTGAGTATCGGCAGCGGATTGCCACACAATATATCTGCTTTCCAATCCAAGAATTTGAATTCAAAGAGCACGAGACAAGAGCACTAGTGAGTGCAACGACATTACGTTTTATGGAAGACATAATCAACAATGCCTCATTATACTTCTTGTTTCGCACGCACCCTGCAACTACCGAGTTGAACATGGCAACATCTTTTTTACAATTCAAGGTCGAGAATAGTTTCATGCCTTCCTTTATACACCCAACAGCAAAGTAAAAATCAATCAAAGCAGTGCCAAAAATTACGATGTCACGACCCATCACAACCACCATTACATGAACCTGCTTACGTTGTGGAGAAGCCTTCAAAAAGGCACAAGCTTTTAGCAAAGAACACAAAGTAAACTCACTTACCTCTACTTTTTCCTTCCTCATTTCTTCAAACACACAAATTGCTTCTTTAGCACGACCGTGCCTTAGAAAGTTAGAAAGTAAAGCATTCCAGGTCACAACATCCCTGAACTCCATCTCTTTAAAGGCTCTTACAGAGTCCTCAAAATACCCATACTTAGAACACATGTCCATCACAACAGTTTTGGTTATGTTTCCCAACTTAGCACCCGTCTTGATCATAAGGCCATGTACTTGTTTGCCACGTTCCGGGTGGGGTAACACACTACAAGCGCCCAACACAGGAGTGTAAGTATAAGCATCAACTTTGGATTTTTCTTATGAATTCGACATAAGAGAGCCCATGTGGTGGAAAACTGTCCATTTCGAGTATAAGAGGCAAGCAGTGCGTTAAGCGAGTAGATATCTCTCTGAGACGTTTCGTCGAACATGTGGTGTGCAAGCCCTTCAAATTGCATTTAGCGGGAAGGTGAAGTAAACGCATATGACGAATTAGGGTAGTCATGAATTGGGTCACATTAGGGTCTCTATTCCACTACGTTAAGATTAGGACTTACAAAGAGACAACTACAAGAACTTAACTGTTCGTCGTGTACCAGTTATGAGCTCGAATCCCTCTCTTCTAAAAATAGTACATCAACGACAACAAAAAAGCACAGTTTGGCTGAATCCCATAAGACATGGCTGATGAAATGGTGGTAGCCCCATCAGACATTGTCTATTCTGTGTTGTGGTTAGAACATAGAACCAAAGAAAGACACAAACTTTAGGCACCACATGAGAAACCAAGCAAAAAAGAGACTAAAATTAACCGAGCAACAACCGAACAAAAAGTAAAAACAGGCCAAGAAAAGGAATATAATGAGTGCAAGTATGACACGCCCCCCAACTCCAGGTTTTACATTATAAGGAATATAACAAGTGTAATTTGTGGTATAAGTCGAACAAATTTAATTTTTATATGAAAGAATAAGGCTATTTCAAATTCAAACCTTTATTACAAGTACATAGACGTAAAACTTTTACAGCGGCGAAAAGTAAGAATAATAAAATAGAGTTTTTAATTGCTTTTACTAACACGACCCCATAGATCAGATATTTGTGACAAGAGTAACCCGTAGAAGCGCTCTTCCCAAAAATACTTTTAGTTGACTAAAACAAATATTTGACATTAACTAGCTTAGTTTATATATGAAGTTGTTAGGAAGAGTGCTTCACTTTCACAAAAGCATGCGACTAAGCACTATCTGATCACTACGAGGTCATGTTATTGAAAGCAATTAAAAAGTAACCCAAGTGTTCCTTGGAACTAAGCCCTAGATGTCCATATCATTGTCACCGATAGATTCCTTCATGCTAAGATATACAATGGGAAACACCCTAGAGGAGGTGGACAAACATTCATACGAAGTTTGGGGTGTGGAGCAAGTCCTCTAGAGGTGGATGGCAGATCACCATCCATGGAAACTTTCGAGTCCTCGAATATCCTATTTAGCGATTCCTTAGATGTTGCCCTTTGCCCTCCTAGAGTAGCGAGGGTAAACACGATCAACTACATTGAGAAACCCATCAGTCATGGCTTGATCCATCAAGACATCGATGCACATCGGATCAACATATGAGTGCCCTTGGCTTAGTTGACCTGTCTCAGATTCGATCTACACCGATGTCATGATAGGTCAAGCCAAGGCTGATGGGTTTCTCATTGTAGCTTATCATGTTTACCCTCGCTACTTTAATAGGTTAACATCTGAGGAATCAATAAATGGTATATCCAAGGATTCGAAAGTTTCCATGGATTGCGATCTGCCCTCGACCTCTAATGAACCTGCTCCTCATCCCAAACTTCGCACGAATGCCTATCCACCTCCTTCAGGGTGTGTCCTTCCTCCGCACTTTTATCCTAGCACCATTAGATATCTTAGCATGAAGGAATCTATTGATGAAAATGATATGGACATTTAGAACTTAATTCCAAGGAACACTTGGTTACTTTTTAATTGTTTTCAATAATACAACCTCGTGCAGATCAGATAGTGCCTAGTCGCGCGCTTTTGTGACAAGAGAAGCTTGTAGAAGCACTCTTCCTAACAACTTTGTATATAAACTAAGCTAGTTTAATGTTAATGTTAATGTCAAATATTTGTTTATCAACTGAAAGTATTTTTTTATCTTCCAACTTATACCCTTCTAAAAAATATTTTCTTTTAAAATTAGGACAATGGATGAGGCTAGAACCTACCCACCACCGCCGAAGATTTTGTCAATGGCTTCGCACAAAGGATTTTGACTTGTAGCACAAATTAAGAGCTTAGGAGCAAGGAACTTTATTATGTTGTAAATAATAATGTTTATCAATTAATTTTCGTTTTAAAAACACTACTTCGATATTCCAGTATTCTACTTTTTGTCTTTTCATTATTGTAAAAGTTTTATGTATGTATACTTTTTGTAATAGAGGTTTGAATTTGAAATGTCTTTATTCTTTCATCTTTGAAAGAAGACAAATTTGTTCGAATCATGCAACAAATACACGGGTCATATTCCTTATAATATAGAACGTTGGGGCGTGACATAAACAGCCCAAGAAAAGAGTCGATCTAAGCCAAGAACCAAGCCAAACCAATCTTGAGCCTCTGATCAAACCAAGTGAAATGCAAGTATGTCATGGCCCAATCCACGTTCCTTTATTATAAGGAATATGACATGTCAATTAGAATCGTCCAAGTAATTTCGCATATCATAGAACATAAAATAACATATACTTGGAATGCAGAATCAGGGAAACTCATAAATAGAGAACCATTAACATAAGTCCCGTATTAGACAATATAAGCTACAGAATATTTGGGCTTACACCTACCCCCTTATATGTATACTTAAAATTTTGACTTCTTGAACCTAATAAGTATAATAGTGCACTCTCTGAAGGGACAAAGCCCATAGCTAATCCCAAAAAAAAAAAAAACCAACATTTCACAATAAGCTTAAGCACTATAAACCAAGAAGATAACATTCTAAAATATAGATTATAAGTTATGTATAAATGACAATTAATAAAGGATGCTTCCCTCCAAATCAAGTAAGCAATTACAGTTTAATCTCATAGAAGAAGTCTTTGAATTACCAAGAATTATGAAAGAAAGTTGAATCATTGAGAGTGCATAACAATGAAGGTGATTAAATGTTATCATCTCCTATCTTTGGGGTCTGCGCCTTTGTAACATTCACTATTTTACCAAACTTTGCAGATCTAAAGTTCACTAAAAAAACCTTCAGTTGATATAAAGAGTATAGAAATTTATTAAGAAACAAAAGGGATACAAGTTTTAAAATTTGAGTAAAAAGCAGTTTAGTTTAACTTGAATCACACTGCTTCAGGCCTTAACAAGTTTAATGTTCACCAATATTTCCTGATTTGTGGTTCTCTTAACAAGCTTAAATTGATATAAAGAAAATAGAAATCCATTAAGAGACAAAAGAGATAAAAGGTTTGAAATTTGAGCAAAAGCAGTTTAGTTTAACTTGAACCACACTGTTTTGGGCCTTAATTTCTAATTTTTGTACAAGTTTAATGTCCACCAAAATTTCCAGATCTATAGTACACTCAACATGCTTTAATTTGATAAAAAGAACGAAAGAGATGCAAGGTTTGAAAGTTGAGTAAAGCAGTTTAGTTTTACTTGAACCACACTAGTTCGGGCCTTTAGTTCTATTTCTGTACAAGTTCAATGTTCACCAAAATTTTCAAATTTATAGTACACTGAAGAAGCTTTAATTTGATAAAAGAATATAGAAATCCATTAAAAAAGGCAACAGATACAAGGTTTGAAAATTGAGTAAAAAGCAGTATCGTTTAACTTGAACCACACGGTTTCGGCCTTAATTTCTAATTATATATAAATTCAATCACCAAAATTTCCAGATTCACAGTACACTCAAGAATCTTTAATTTGATGAAAAGAACATAGAAATCCATTAAAAAACAAAAGAGAAATAAGGTTTGAAAGTTGAGTAAAAAGAAGATTAGTTTAACTTGAATCACACTGTTTCGTGCCTTAATTTCTAATTCTATGCAACTTCAATGTTCACCAAAATTTCCAGATTTAAAGTACACTCAACAAGCTTTAATTTGATAAAACGAACATAAAAATCCATTAAGAAATGACAGAGTTACAAGGTTTGAAATTTCAGCAATGGATTGAAGAATAGGTAAGTTTCGGGTCTCATTTTCTAATTCTGTGTTGCTCCGTTTGGTACCAAAATCTCCAGATCAAAATTTTAGATGAAGAGCTTCAAAATGATATATGGAACATAAAAATATATCAAGTATTGAGTGGGTTACAAAGTTTGGAAGTTTCAAAACCTTAATGTTCTTTTCTGGGTTTTCCATCAATCACAACACGAGCACCATCATTAACAACACGAAATTCAATTTTTTACAGAGATGGTGTTCTTCAAGCTTTCATGGAGTACTTCACGAAATTTCAAAATTTAAAAGCAAAGAATCATAAGGTAACATCTTAAGTACTTACAAAGAGATTAAGGTGAGGATCCAGGATACTTAAACCGAGGCTTTGACCACCCAAAGTGAGAGACTTCCGCCAAGATTTTCTTGATTTTCCCTCCCTCTCTTCACAAGTTTAAACTGAAATTTGTAGATGGCTTGAGCTGAATCTTCATCCTATTTATAGGCTAAATCTAGTTGGGATTGAACAAGAGATTCTAGCTTGATCTGGGCATAGTTACTTTTCTCAATTAAGGGTAGTGACAGCTCATGATGATGAAGATTTCGTAGAGATTTGGGAGGATATTTCGGAGATAGGTGAGAGTGAGGGGCAGGGATATGAGAGCCCAAATCTCTCTGTAGCAGAGAGTTTAACGAGGTTTTTTTTTTAATTGAACGTAAGTGGTGGTGTTATGGACGAAGGGTTTAGAGGTAGGGTTTTTTCTTTTTTTTATCTGATTTAGAGGTAAGGTTTAGCCCTTCCTATTATTTATGTCATTTTATCCAAGATTATTCTAATGGGATAGGATAACGTGCGAGAACTCAAAATTTTGTAATTATTTTCTTATACAAATGTAGAAATTTTAAATTTTGTATATAATATAATAATAATGTTGAAATTTTATACAAATTTTATTTTATATAAAAAATAAAATAATGTAAAAATATTCATTGGATGGTCAGTATTCTTTACAGAAATAATTATAAATTAATCTAATTTTTACGTCTAACATGTAAATTAGTCCACTTAACATATAAAATAGTTCATTTACTGTATTATCAAAATTTTTACTATGTTCTTTTTATGATTTTGTTTTTTTAAGTCTCTTGATACCGTTTATATCCTTTTTTTATATACGGATGAGAAATTTTCAAATTTTAAATATTATTTTTTATATTTATTTTTCAAAATTATTTAATTTAAGATAATTCTAACTAAATTTCATATTTAAAGATTTATTTTATATTTTTTTTATCGGATACCATTTGATACTTTTGAAGAGTGTACATTATCTATCTTATTACTTTTTTGTTATTTTATTACTTTATAGGTAAATTAATAATTATTTGTATATTTTATTTTTATGTATGTAATTTAATAATTATCTATATGTTTTTTAGAGAGGTAAATATTGAATATAATATACCTATTATGATACAGTTAAACTTTCCATGTATAGGTATCTTATTTATGCGGAGAGTTAAGTAGGCAATGTTGTTTAATTCACTTGTTATGACAGGTCCCAACCCGAATACACAAGAACAGTATGCTCGGGTCCTGCTCCCATATGACCAAAACATTGTCAGATAAGGGATAAACGAAAATTCTGCTAATTCATACCTCTACTCTTGAGCCTCGATTTCCGTGCAATGCCTCTGGGAGGTCACAAAACCAAGAAAACGTATGAGTGGACAAAAAGAAAGAGCTTAAAACATCATTCGAAAATAACCGATATTTAGCCTCCGTTGTCTAAAACTATGCATGCATACAAGAAAAGCCATTCCAAAACCGTACTTTTCGATCTAAAATAAATTCAGTTTATCATCTCGAAATACATGAAAAGAATTCTCAATTTAAAAGTCTTTAAACCATCTAAAACCTAGGTAAATCGATATAACCATCGCTATAGGAATATATCACATCAATCACAACTAATCAAAGCACCTTCATTATGATGTCACACATAAAACCACTGCCCCACTGGCAGGTACACCACAACTCACTCAGGATTCAAAGCCCAGCTTGACGTTCGAGTCATAACAACATAGTCTCACAAGCCATCGTATCAATCCACACAATTAATCCATAACCAACATCAGCACAGAACTCACACGTAGTTAACTCATCAACAATACATATGCACAACATCAATCAACACATCACAAGTGCACTACTGGTAGGCCATCACATACTCACTCGGGATACAGAGCCCCTAGCACAACGTTTAAGTGTAAATCGACTCAGGATATAAAGCTCTTAGCTCGACGTCTGAGTCGCCATCACACACTAGTCTCAAGATACAGAGCCCTGCTTGACGTCTGAGATAACTCATCATAATACTAGAACATATCCACATATAACCACATCACAACCCATAGTAAAAACCACACATAATACCCGTCTTAGTATTCGAAGCCCCGGGCTCAACGTCTGAGACGAATCATCCATCAATCATCACAACACCAATACCAATAACACATACTCATATCACATTTTAAACCACACAACCGAAATCCATAATCAGAATTTCAAGCCTAAGCCCCAATCACAACTCAAATGCCAATTCTCGCAAAACATGTCATCAATGTTATTTTCTTAAAACAGTCTAGAAATCATGTAAAAATCATAATTATTTAAAAATCACATTATTCCATTCCATAAACCACATTCAATTCGAAATCCGAATCAGAACAATATCCAAAACACAGTTTACGAAAATCCTCGAAAAATGTGCAATAAAATATTAATAAAATACCCATAAATCACCAAAAATATGATAAATTCACAAGCACACCAATATCATTCAAATCATATAGAAACACATTTAAATCATATAAGTATGCATGCATAATAGTTCAGGGAAATAAATTCTACTCTCACACCTCCAAATCGTCGAATTCACCTTTGCACGCACTTCCGTAATTCCCGGGAATGTCACTTTCTACCAAAATTCACATCTAAGGGTCATAAATCATATCAAATAACTCAAATTTTAATCCCATAATTTTTTTGGTATTTTTAAACGTATTTAAAACGAAACCTAAACCTTCGGACAACCAAAATTACCCCGAAATGGTGTCTGATTGACTCGAAAATTGTACTGTTAGATCTGTAACATCGAATACTCAAATTTTTATGTTGCACGAAAATCAAGAACACCTACCATGCGCCCTTATGTGCCAAGAAAAGTCCCTGCGCGTGGGCTCCACGTACGGGAGTACTGTTCATCGTCTTCAACCTTCCTCTCAACCCGTTTTTCTATAAAACGGGTCATCCGACCAGCGTGTTTGATCTGGGTTTTTCTCGCTAGTTTCTCACTCTTTTTCACCCGTTTTCCTTCCAATCTACTCGCCACAAACCCAACAAGAGATCTATACAATCAAAACATGAAAACTCACCTCAAACATGTTCAACCAACGATGAACTGCACGACCAAGATGCACCTTCACTGTTGGATCAATCCCAGGCCTCAACATTGTGTATCTGTTGACACGACCCATCCCAATCCCCCTAGAATTAACGCGAGATGTTCCATGATCCAGTCTAACACGAAGTGTCAGATAAGGGATAACTCAAAACCTCAGCCCGTTCGGAGCTTCAATAGAGCGCCAGGATCGGTGGAGGAGTGTGATGTCTCGGTCTCTACTACAGCCTGTAACCGTGATCAACCTAAAGGGCATTAAAACCATTAAAAGCTTTGAGTGGAAGAAAAATCAATAATTTAATAAAACACATTTCATAAGAAGACATTTATGCCCTTCACTAAAAAACATGCATGCATTCGAAAACCAATAGTCAAACCATTTACTTAAATAAATTATTAGGGCCTTAGCCCAAAACCATAAATCCAAGTATGTGGGAACTCAGCCCAAAACTGTAAGTCCAATCATAAGGGTCACTGCCCAAAACCACCAACACTGAAATAACATTTCATAAATCCAATAAATCTGAAATCCAAATACATAATCCAGTAAATCCATAAATCACAATCAAATCAAACACCATTATATACCAATCCTCGACATCCCAGATGTCTAGCGTCCTAGACGCCAGACGTCCCAGACGTCATGTCAGGGTCCAAGCTACGCGTGCTGCCTGGGGTTTCAATCCGAGTCAATCTCTGACGTCCCAGATGTCTGACGTTCCAGACGTCTAGCAATCATGCTCCTGAGTCACTATACGGTATGGTCGTTCCGTACAGTGACCCTTGCAGGCAATGCGCCGTTACCACTCCAGCGTCCCAGACGACTAGCGGAGACAATCCATATATATAAGGATGGTATATGGAAAACATTTCATAAATCATCTCAAACCGTTCAAAGGGCTATGTCCTTGATTTCCATAAAACCATCGTAATCCACAAATGGGTCTCGTGCCCAAAGTATAACTTTCATAAACCATTTCCACAAATCTAATTTCCAAAACTCATAGGGTCTTAGTCCGAAATTCCATTTCACAAACCAACTGGGCCTCGAGCCCTATCATGTAAGTTAACTGGGCCTCATGCCCGATCATGTAAACCAACTGGCGCTCTAGCCCGATGCCTCATTAAATCAAATAGACTTCAAGTCCGATAGTTCGTAAATCAAAAGGGTCTCAAGCCCGGTTCTGTCAGGAGCCGTCCCAAATCCCCCGGGATTAACGTGGGACGTGCCTGCTCCCGTCTAACACCGCGTGTCAGATCAGGGATAATTCCAGCCTTAGCCCACCCAGGGCTTCCAGAGTGCGCAAGGATCGAAGGAGGAGTGTGATATCACGGTCTCTGTTATAGCCCGCATCCGATCAACTTGAAGGGCATTAAAAACATCAAAGCTATGAGTGGACAAAACAAAAAATTTATAAAAATAATTTCATAAAAAGACATTTATGCCCTTCACTAAAAGCATGCATGCATCATAAAACCAGTTTACATTCAAAACCCAGTTTCAAACCGCTTCTCATACGAAGCTATAACTCAGTAGGGTCTCAGCCCAAAATCCAAATCAAGGAAACCCAAAACGAATCTCATGTCAAATCATAAAACACAGGGTCTCAGCCCCAAACCATTTTCCGTGAAATATCATATACATATACATATACATATATAACCCATCCTTGACATTCTCTGATGTCTAATCGATACCCGTCACGATTTATATATAAGTATGTATACTACTCGGAGTGTAACGACCCGTCCCGAATATCGGGATTTAATAATATTTAATTGTGATTTACTAATCTGGGATTAGTTGGGCGATTTCGGACGAATTGTGCAAAATGACCGTTTTACCCCTAGGCGTGGGCAAAACGTTGACTATTAATTCGGATGGTCAAATGGACTTTGACCGATGACCGTGACGTAGTTCGGGACGTCACGAGTTCATAGACAGGTGGCACGTTCGGTTCCGACATTCGTGGTGAAAGTTATGATGTACAGAAGTCCAGGGGCAGTTTCGTAATTTGGACGATATAGGGGAAAATGTTGACTTTTTGACCGAGATGTCCGATGGCCGAGGGCCAAGGACCGTTACGGAGGTTTCGTCGATGCGAATCCAACGACAGGCGGCACGCCGAAATCGGACTTCGTACGAGGAAGTTATGGTCTGAAACGTGAAATCGGGGAAGCTACGTCTCGGTAAATTTGTTGATTATTTTATTCTGAAATGGTTGTTGGAGGACACTTGGATGAGTGACAAGTGTCACTCATCCGACGGCTAGATTGGATCTTGATCCACTAATCATAAACTATATACTAAAAGTTCCACTATGTAATTATTTAGAATTAAATCCCTGCTTTTGATCTGAACCATCCATCTAACTCCCCAGATTGCATCACAGCCGTCCATCTCATTTTCCCCCTTCTATTTCTGATCATTCCTCCCTCACCGTGAACAAGCAAAACAGAGATTTGATTATGGCCATTGTCGATTGTCCTTCCAAAATTGATTGGAACAAATGGATTTTGTGTGAGTTGGGGAAGGTTTTGGCTGAGGGAGAGCACGGGGGACTGAGTGGGGAGGTGTAATTCGGGAATCAAAGTTTCGGGGAATTGGAGGGAATTTCGAATTGGAGTAATTGGGCCGTGTCGATCAAAATGGGGTTTAGCTGGAGTCTTCTGGGATCAAAACGAACAGCTTTGCAGCAAAAACGACGGGAAACCATGTCGGATTGAGGGAGAACTGAGCTTCCATGGCAGCTCAAAATCGAGCTTGGGTTCAGTGAGTTTAAGGTATGTAATTCTCAAATTGACCTTGTAGAAATGTCCCTTACACTCTCACGATGCTAACTGAATGAATTAATTTGGAAACCAGGGACGATATCGTGAAACCCGATTTGAAAACCCGTCGAGGATCAACCGTGAGTCGTGGAGATTTATACCCTAATTTGTGTAATTAGATTTACAGAACTTAAATGGTGATTGATTACAAGGGATCAGTTGAAAGAACGGATTGAATTGATGTCGAATTGAGTGAGATTGAACCGGATCCTATCGCGGGCTTTTCGACCCGTTTACCAGACAAACGGGTGAAGGTGGTGACTGTAGCAGTCACTGTAGCAGGCGCGTGGCTTTCACGCGCAGCCACTCACGGCGGCGCGTGACGGCGCGTGGGCACGAATCTCGAGGTAAGGTCAACATGACTTTTGTCCTATACAATGTAACGAACATTTTGGGATTGGTTTCGTGTCGATCGGACACCGTCTCGATATTGTTCGGGATGTCCGAAGGTTTTAAATCCAGGTTAAAAATACTTAATAATTCGGGAAAATTACGGGACTTGAATAGGATGTTAATGATGAGGTTAGTAATCCTCTAATGTGATTTGGACAGGATTGGGAGTCCCGGTGATAGTGGTGTGGCCCGGGAGGGCCTATGGCACGCGTATCGAGGCGCTCGGTTAAACGGTCTGTGAGTGGACATTGGTTTCATAAATTCGATGCATGCATAACTGTTTTATGATTGTTATAATTATGATTAAATGATTTACTTTGGATATCGGTGAATTTTAAATGATTTCACGTATTTCGAGGTGAATTACGTATTTGCACGTAAACCGAGGTTTCCTGGATTTGCACCGATTTCCATAAATATGGTTGGATATGATTTCATGAAACGGTTACGAACTTGAATAATGTAAAATCGGGCCAGGGGCCCAGTTGAACTAAGAAATCGGGCCAGGGGCCCAGTTAACGTGGATCGGGTCAGGGGCCCAGTTAACTTGTGAAATCGGGCCAGGGGCCCAGTTGATTTCTACATGTGATTGCGGGTCGGGGACCCTAAAATGGAATTGAATAAACGTTTCCTGGTTTACATTTTATATATGTTCACATGCTGGAATCTATAAATGGTTTTGATGATATTTCGGTTATGGCACGTTTCACGGTATTTGGGCATGAGACCCGTTTGATGAAACGTAACGATTGGTTCGGATTTTACCTATGTATACCTATATGTTTTGCATGTGGATATCGATAAAATGTATTTGGTACTGCACTGTATAGATCCTTCCATATTATATTGTCTCCTCCGGCGAGGTACCCCGGAGAGGTCACGGACGTCTAGTACGTCCAGCGTCTATGACGCTAAGCATCGGGGATGCTGTACCCGAACGGGGTTCGGGGATTGAACTCGGAAAATTGAGACCCGAGTGGCACGCGTAGCCTTGTGATTGTGACCTTATTGACGTCAGGGACGTCAGACATCAGGGATGTCGGATTGGAGTGTATGGTGCAGTGGCTAAAACTATGCTTATGGTTCATATTATATGATATATGATTTTAAATGATGTGGCATGCATATGTTTTTACTGAGGGGCATAAATGTCTTATAAATGTTTTAAACAGACTTGTTTATTTTCGTCCACTCACAGCTTTTGTTTTAATGCCCTTCAGGTTGATTCCGGATACGACTGCAGCAGAGACTTGAGCATCGCACACCTCCTCCATCGATCCTTACGCACTCTGGAAGCCCGTTTGGGCAATGGCAATCGGTTATCCCTTGTCTGTCGCCTCTTGTCAGACGGGAGCACGTCACATTCCATGGTAATCCCGGAGGGATTGGGATGGGTCGTGTCAAGTGGTATCAGAGCAGGTTTTGCTCTTTTGTGCGCGAAGGACGAGGGTGTGATGTCTCTTTGGGCAGCAATTCCGTTGTCAACCTGATAGATAGTTTTGGGTTTGTATGGTGAATTGGGTGTGTTTGGCCTGATACACCGTGCATTGTTGCGATTCAACCCAGGTGGGGTTGTATACGATTAACTGGTAATGTGGGACCGTCGGTTCGGTCATGTGATGATGGATTGTTGTGCCACTGGGCACAGCTAGGTTCAGGGAACCCCGTTGAAATAATGTTATGGAAATACGAAACTCAGTTGAGTATTGGTCTAAATTATGGACCCTGGTAGTGTTGGCTAGTGTACGGGGTATTGGTGCATCGGAGTCAGCCGATGACCTTCGTGGCGGAACCCACGATGGAACCCACGTTGAGTTGACAATTGGATTGGATTGGACGTCTATACGATCTCAGGACCGCGGGGTCGGTCAGGTTGTGGATTTTACTGCAGAAGGCAGTTGGGTTCGGTGGAACCCTAGGGTGTGATCTTGGAACCCTAATTTATAATCGATGGACTGAAAAAGTGAACTTTGAATGAGAACTTGTGCTGCGACGAGCGGCGAAGGTCTTGGATGACCATGTGGATGACTCTAGTGAGTCTTATGGGTTCGATCTACGGATAAGGTTAAGAGATAATATATGGAATCCCGTGTTGGATCGAATATTTGTGTGATGTGTGGATACGGATCTTGACAACGATGACTGTTGGTCGACAGTTGTGTCGAGATGACTGACTATCGAGGGTATTTTGTGTGGCTTTCACACTTGGGGATCAGGGGATGTTCAGGGAACGTCCATTATCCTGATGTGCCAGTGGTCAAATTGGAGGTACCCATCGTCGTGGGTACGAGTGCTGTTACGGGATCGTCGTTCGTAATGAACGGAGATCCAGGGTAACAACTTAGCACACAGTGTGCTAGCATGGGTGTTCGTGTGCTATGTATGTATGTTGGTGTGGCGATACCTTTATGCCAATACTAGTATGGATGCCTATGAGCTGATACTAGTGTTGATGATGGTGCGTTGGTGCTGGTACTAGCGCTGGTGCTGGTGTCAGAAATTGTGTTGACGATGAGCCACCAGTTGGGGTGTGACTCTGTCATGATGGACATGTGATCGGTATCTGCGACTCAGTAGTGATTGAGGCTTGGACTGGATAGGATCCAGTGGAGGTTGTGTCGTGTTGGGATAAGTCCCAACAGATTTATGATGACAAGTGATGAATGGATCAAAAGGTATGATTGAAAATTTGGGGAATCTTGGGATGATGTCCCCTACGTCATGAGAATCAGTGGATTTTGGGAGTTGTTGTCAACTCCGAGATTGGTAAGATTGTTTACTTCTTATATCCCCAGGAAGTACAGGGAAATTATTGAAATTGGAAAAGTCGGGGAAACCATTCGTGGTATTGATGTGGGATTTTGTGATTGTGAATCACTTGGAACCTGAGGATTGAACCGGTTAAGGTCGAAATGTGAGACAAAGGCAGTATGGTATGCACATTCAGGTAAAATTGTAGATATCCCGTTCGGAATCGGGGTGTGTGCATACATGATTATTGGCGGACGTAAGGTCTGAGTAATGAATTGATTTTGGACACGTGGTGGTCCAAGTGAGGTATGGACGTGGGCAGTCCAGTGGTTGGACTTGACATCTCATTTGGGAGCATGTCTGTTTCCAACATGGTTGGAACTCCCGATTTGGGGAGGGTTGTGATTGGGAGACGAGAGGAGTGCTCGTCTCCGCATTGGTAATTGGTATTCCGAGGTCATTGGGGTTGGCTTCTTATTTTCTGCCGTGGCAGATGATGATTGTTGTTACCAGTACGTTGAGTGTGTATTGGTAGGTGGACCCATGTTTGGCCTTGGGTCATTGGACACGAGATGTTGTGTATGATTTTGGATTTGGTGGTGAAATGCGAGGTCATCTTTCCACCAAGGGAAATTTGGCGAATGATTCAATGAGGGTGTAAGACCCTACGATCAGCTTTCAGATGGATTGTTAGCTATGTGAGCATGTGTGGATCCTAGGTGGATCTGATTTGTGATGTTGTCGACCTTGGTCGATGTGACGATCTAGGATCGTGATGTTACTTGTCGGGTGACGTAGCGATGGATATGGATTGTGATCTTGATGATCCAGATGGGTGGAGAGTTTATCACTCTTACCTTGATATGTGAGTCGTAATTGACGGGACTGAACTTCTTTTCGGAGTAAGTCCATATGGGTTGTGACTTGGTTGAGTAGGTTTCCGATGTGGTCGGATTTTGTCAACCTTTGACATGTGAATATTGGGATTGGCTTCCCTATGAAGTCAATCGAGTGTTTTGAGCAGGTAACCGATAGGATCGGTTATGTTACGTCTTGATGGACGTAAACGAGATTTTGGGTTTTGGAATCGAATTTCTGGGTGACGATTCAGGATTCGATTGCGAAGCTCAAAAATGGATTACTGGATTTGGGTACGGAATGATTATTCCAATGCTAGCTTACGGAGTAATGATTTCGGATTCGGATTTGGAAATGGATTAAAAATATGATGTTGGGTTCGGGTTCGGGATTTCTTACGAAATTGCGAATTCGGATTCGGAATTGGAACTAGATGACGGGTGGAGTTCGTTTTGTCTCATGTTGGTTCGGGCAAATGTACTCCGTTACTAGAACGTGTTTGGCTATGACCTGGGTGGTTATAGGCAGATTGATGGATTGATGTACGTACAGGGTACGTTATACGAGGATTGTTACGGGTTAGGCTGAGTGGTGCCTAATGGCGGTACATGGGATGTACCAGTGGTGTGTAATTAAACGTGTTGGTAATTGGCTTGATTCTGATATCATTTGTTTGGCTGTATTGTGGACTGGACATTGGATACTGTGCGCCGAGCAGAGTAATTTTGTCGGGTTCAGTGATTGTATGAGCAGGTGCTCTTGGCCACGGTTGGCTAGTGGAACCCCGGTATTGATATGTGTGATCACTGCTGGGCTGGTACTCAATGTGTTCCAGTTACACCACTTGATGTTGATGGTATACGTACACTCAGGGTGAGTGAGTTGGTGGTCTGAGTAACCACGAGTAGCCTTGTGTGACTTGATCACACCGTGATTTCCCAACGTTTTGGTTCGCTGAGGGAGTCGGCGATTATGGACATTGAGATTATGTTGTGTCGTAGGATTGGGCTTGCCCTGCGAATTGAGATCATGTGGTTGATCTTGCGCTACATCGAGAGCGATGTAGTACGTGGTGTTGCCACTGACTGGCTGATGGTTTGGGCTTTACAGGGTGGTAAAGCTTTGTGGTGACAGTTTGACTGATGGTGTCAGCATGGACTGACAAATGAGATTTGGCGACTCCCAATGGGAGCAAAGGTAAGGATATATTGATAATGGAAAGGAACCATCTAGCTGAAGGAGTCAGCTAAATGGTTAGGCGATTTTATCGCGGATCAGGTGGTCATTTCCACTCGCGGTGGTCGAGTGTTGTTGCTATTATGAAGTATAACTATGATGGGATGTCTGGGTACAGACGAGGCAGGTGTTGTCCCAGTATGTGGGTGTACAAGTGTACACAGATGTGTGAGCAAATTGTTTTTCACAAGGTGGTTGTGTAATAAGGAGATTGGTAATTTCGAGGACGAAATTCTTTAAGGAGGGAAGGTTGTAACGACCCGTCCCGAATATCGGGATTTAATAATATTTAATTGTGATTTACTAATCTGGGATTAGTTGGGCGATTTCGGACGAATTGTGCAAAATGACCGTTTTGCCCCTGGGCGTGGGCAAAGCGTTGACTTTTAATTCGGATGGTCAAATGGACTTTGACTGATGACCGTGACGTAGTTCGGGATGTCACGAGTTCATAGACAGGTGGCACGTTCGGTTCCGACATTCGTGGTGAAAGTTATGATGTACGGAAGTCCAGGGGCAGTTTCGTAATTTGGACAATATAGGGGAAAATGTTGACTTTTTGACCGGGATGTCCGATGGCCGAGGGCCAAGGACCGTTACGGAGGTTGCGTCGATGCGAATCCAACGACAGGCGGCACGCCGAAATCGGACTTCGTACGAGGAAGTTATGGTCTGAAACGTGAAATCGGGGAAGTTACGTCTCGGTAACTGTGTTGATTATTTTATTCTGAAATGGTGGTTGGAGGACACTTGGATGAGTGACAAGTGTCACTCATCCGACCGCTAGATTGGATCTTGATCCACTAATCATAAACTATATACTAAAAGTTCCACTATGTAATTATTTAGAATTAAATCCCTGCTTTTGATCTGAACCATCCATCTAACTCCCCAGATTGCATCACAGCCGTCCATCTCATTTTCCCCCTTCTATTTCTGATCATTCCTCCCTCACCGTGAACAAGCAAAACAGAGATTTGATTATGGCCATTGTCGATTGTCCTTCCAAAATTGATTGAACAAATGGATTTTGTGTAAGTTGGGGAAGGTTTTGGCTGAGGGAGAGCACGGGGGACTGAGTGGGGAGGTGTAATTCGGGAATCAAAGTTTCAGGGAATTGGAGGGAATTTCGAATTGGAGTAATTGGGCCGTGTCGATCAAAATGGGGTTTAGCTGGAGTCTTCTGGGATCAAAACGAACAGCTTTGCAGCAAAAACGACGGGAAACCATGTCGGATTGAGGGAGAACTGAGCTTCCATGGCAGCTTAAAATCGAGCTTGGGTTCAGTGAGTTTAAGGTATGTAATTCTCAAATTGACCTTGTAGAAATGTCCCTTACACTCTCACGATGCTAACTGAATGAATTAATTTGGAAACCAGGGACGATATCGTGAAACCCGATTTGAAAACCCGTCGAGGATCAACCGTGAGTCGTGGAGATTTATACCCTAATTTGTGTAATTATATTTACAGAACTTAAATGGTGATTGATTACAAGGGATCAGTTGAAAGAACGGATTGAATTGATGTCGAATTGAGTGAGATTGAACCGGATCCTATCGCGGGCTTTTCGACCCGTTTACTAGACAAACGGGTGAAGGTGGTGACTGTAGCAGTCACTGTAGCAGGCGCGTGGCTTTCACGCGCAGCCACTCACGGCGGCGCGTGACGGCGCGTGGGCACGAATCTCGAGGTAAGGTCAACATGACTTTTGTCCTATACAATGTAACGAACATTTTGGGATTGGTTTCGTGTCGATCGGACACCGTCTCGATATTGTTCGGGATGTCCGAAGGTTTTAAATCCAGGTTAATAATACTTAATAATTCGGGAAAATTACGGGACTTGAATAGGATGTTAATGATGAGGTTAGTAATCCTCTAATGTGATTTGGACAGGATTGGGAGTCCCGGTGATAGTGGTGTGGCCCGGGAGGGCCTATGGCACGCGTATCGAGGCGCTCGGTTAAACGGTCTGTGAGTGGACATTGGTTTCATAAATTCGATGCATGCATAACTGTTTTATGATTGTTATAATTATGATTAAATGATTTACTTTGGATATCGGTGAATTTTAAATGATTTCACGTATTTCGAGGTGAATTACGTATTTGCACGTAAACCGAGGTTTCCTGAATTTGCACCGATTTCCATAAATATGGTTGGATATGATTTCATGAAACGGTTACGAACTTGAATAATGTAAAATCGGGGCCAGGGGCCCAGTTGAACTAAGAAATCGGGTCAGGGGCCCAGTTAACGTGGATCGGGCCAGGGGCCCAGTTAACTTGTGAAATCGGGCCAGGGGCCCAGTTGATTTCTACATGTGATTGCGGGTCGGGGACCCTAAAATGGAATTGAATAAACGTTTCCTGGTTTACATTTTATATATGTTCACATGCTGGAATCTATAAATGGTTTTGATGATATTTCGGTTATGGCACGTTTCACGGTATTTGGGCATGAGACCCGTTTGATGAAACGTAACGATTGGTTCGGATTTTACCTATGTATACCTATATGTTTTGCATGTGGATATCGATAAAATGTATTTGGTACTGCACTGTATAGATCCTTCCATATTATATTGTCTCCTCCGACGAGGTACCCCGGAGAGGTCACGGACGTCTAGTACGTCCAGCGTCTATGACGCTAAGCATCGGGGATGCTGTACCCGAACGGGGTTCGGGGATTGAACTCGGAAAATTGAGACCCGAGTGGCACGCGTAGCCTTGTGATTGTGACCTTATTGACGTCAGGGACGTCAGACATTAGGGATGTCGGATTGGAGTGTATGGTGCAGTGGCTAAAACTATGCTTATGGTTCATATTATATGATATATGATTTTAAATGATGTGGCATGCATATGTTTTTACTGAGGGGCATAAATGTCTTATAAATGTTTTAAACAGACTTGTTTATTTTCGTCCACTCACAGCTTTTGTTTTAATGCCCTTCAGGTTGATTCCGGATACGACTGCAGCAGAGACTTGAGCATCGCACACCTCCTCCATCGATCCTTACGCACTCTGGAAGCCCGTTTGGGCAATGGCAATCGGTTATCCCTTGTCTGACGCCTCTTGTCAGACGGGAGCACGTCACATTCCATGGTAATCCCGGGGGGATTGGGATGGGTCGTGTCACGGAGTCTCACTCCGAGTCTACCCCCAGGATCTACGACATCCGGGAGGATCTGTCCAAAATCCAAGATCTACGACGCCTGGAGGACTGTCTCCAGACCCAATACGAGACTATAACATATCTCTAACTCCTAGAATGTGCTCCCTCTTGGAGTCACTCATTCCAAGTAGTGGATCGTGACTCTCCAGGATCATCGACGTCTGGAGGAGACTAATTCGCTCTTATAGGAAGGTATATACATACAAGTGTGAAAAACCACATGACAGGACCCGTCTCAACCGGACTTTGATAACCGAGCCCGGTCCTGCTCCCGTCTGACAAGTCAACTGAAGTCCCGAAACTACCCTCTAGCGTCTGTCAGACAAGGGATAACTGCATTAATTTCCGCTCATGCCTCCGCCTCTCGATTAGCCCCGAACGTCGCGTCACAGCCTGGAGGGTCATCAAAATAGGAAAGGTGTGAGTGGACAAAAATAAGATCATTTGAAACACATTTATCAAAATACGTCATTTACCCTCCAGTTTATCAAACCATGCATGCATAGAATCAACATATGAAAAACATCACCGGCTTTCTAGCCAAATCTCATGAAAACATCAAATCCCGGCTCTCAAGCCAAATCACATGAATCATTTCATAAAACCATTTTATCATACAATAAAGCATATAACTCGGGAATTACACATCCGAGGGTCCTCTGGAAATTACACATCCAGAGTTATCATCCTGCTGGGAATTACACATCCAGCCTCACTGAGAATTACATATCCAGTCCCTCCAGGAATTACGCATCTAGAGTCCCTCCGGGAATTACACATCCGGAGTCACTTCGGGAATTACACATCCGAAGTCTACCCAGGAATTACACATCTAGGGGCATCGAACATTAATACAAAATCAAAATCATTATTTCAAAATCATCATTAAAACCATGTCAAACCCATTTATCACAGGGTCTCATGCCCAAATCTCATTTCTCATTTCTCGTAAATCCGTAAAATCATTAAATAATTCAATGCACGTAAATCCGTAAAATTATATCTAAAAATCTTTCAATTCCATCAAATCATCGTTAACTCTCAATACTATTCAAAACATCCTTTTAACATCCCGGGCCTAGCCCAAAATCGTAAATTCCATGCAAATCCGTGCAATCGCAACCTCAGTTTCTCTTTTCACATAAATCCAGAAAACATCTCAAAAAGCATTATAAATTCACCATTTCAATTTCCCGACTCAAAACCAATCTCAAATCCCGGGCTTTCGCCCAAAAACAGTAATTTCACAGTTTCCCGAAAAACGTGCCCAAAATACTAATTAAAATAATCATTAAATCCAGTAAATAATCATACCAAATCATTTCATAAATCATGTAAAACATTTAAATATGCATGCATATCAGTTTATAAAACAAACGTCCACTCACACACCGT
This sequence comes from Prinsepia uniflora, assembly GCA_032719365.1. Lineage (NCBI taxonomy): Eukaryota > Viridiplantae > Streptophyta > Magnoliopsida > Rosales > Rosaceae > Prinsepia > Prinsepia uniflora. The sequence goes on from CM064876.1 coordinate 24,514,917, forward strand.
CCAACCCGTTCGCTTTTCGAGCTGCACGTGTTTTTGTAATTTCCGGTACTTTCTAGGAATCTCAAATCCTGTCCAAAATCATTACTCAGGGTCACTAATGACTTAATTAATATCATACTAATTTCCCATTATTTTCCGAAAATTAATTACGAAGTAAACACGTAACATAAGCCTTCAGACCCTCGAAACATTATCGAAACGGTGTCCGATTGACTCGAAACCAACTCTAAAATGTTGGTTACATTGCATAGAATAAAAGTCATGTTGAACTCACTTCGGGAATCGCGCCCAAGTGCCTTCACGCGTGGCCGTGAGTGGTTGCGCGTGAAACTCACGCGCCTGCTACAGTGCATCGTCCTCACCCGTTTATCTGTAAAACGGGTCCTGCAACTTATGATGCAACCCGTTCAGAATTCCATCAATTCGACATTGTTTTTAACAATTGAACCGTCCATTGACATCGTCATTCATCTAATTAAGGTTCTGTAATCTTAAATACATCGAAGCTTACCTCAATCTATTCGATTTGGACTCGAATTCGAAGAACTGCCAAACACTGTTCACACCTCAATCTCACTCAATTCTCATCGTTTTCTTGAAATTGATGCATCAAGAAGCATCGTGGGATCCTAATGAACATATTTCCAAGTCCAATTTCATCATTTCTTGTCTCCAATCCATTTGACTCAAGCTCGAAAATCCCAAGTCTTCATCTTCTCTGTTCTAGCCCAAAACGACTCCAATTCGCATCAATTTTCATTGGGTTCGACTCGTCTCAATCCCAAGTAGCTGAATTCATGGTTAATTACAGTCATGGACGTCTAACAATTCGAATTCGACCCTTAGGTTCATCAAAGGTTTTCGGGTTTCTATTTTGGTTTCAGCTGGGTTTTTCTTCCCCCTTTCTTTTCTATATTTCCTCACGATTTCACTCTCACTTGCCTCAAATTCTCAATTAGTTTTGTTTGCTGGGAAAAATCTATCAGACAGGGAGACTACTGATGCTCTGTTTTTGTTTTCTTCACAGTACACACATACACGTACAAATACCTAAACTAATCATCATCATTAACTTGCCACCAATCTTATTTATAAGGTGACAGATGTCACTTAGTGGCACTACCATGCCCAATTCGACAAGAACAGATGTCCACTATTTGGTTAAAACAAGATCAACACAGGTGAATCAGCCATCACAGGCAATTTACCATTTTACCCCTGCCATAACAAATTACCAAAATACCCCTCATAATTCTAAACCCATAACTTTCACGTCCGAACTCCGATTGACACATGCCGCATGTCTACAGATTCAGCGTCCCGAGACCTATCCAACGGTACTTCCGGAAAGTCCAAATAAGCTCCCGATCAAAAAGTCAACTTTCAGCCCCTAGCCAAGGGCAAAATCGTCATTTCCTTCCAATTTTTCCAATTTTTCCTTTTTCGAATTTCCGGGTCTTCACACCACAATTGGGACTTAAGCCCGATATCACAATCAGTTGGGCCTCAAGTCCGATATCAAAAAGCATCTGGGCCTCTAGGCCGATTTCACAATTTAATGGGCCTCAGGCCCGAACTCAAAATCAACTGGGCATTGAGCTTGATACCTCAGGGTCAGTCACGATTCCAATCATAGTAATGCGTGCAACCATCAATTCAGGACCGCTCTGTCTGGACCGGTCCCAAATCCCCCGGGATTAACGTGGGACGTGCCTGATCCCAGTGTCAGACCCGGGAAAATTCCAACTCTAGCCCTCACCGGGGCTTCCGGAGTACGCCAGGATCGTAGGAGGAGGAGTGTGATGTCTCGTCTCTGCTACAGTCCGCATCCGCTATCAACCTGGCGGGCATTAAAACACGAAAACTGTGAGTGGACAAAAACAATCATTTCATTAAAAACATTTTCATAGTAAGACATTTATGCCCTTCACTAAAAGCATATGCATGCATTCGAAAACCGTTTATCAAAAAGTTCGTAAAACCATTTGTCAACCATATTCAAAACCTTTTCAGGGTTCATGCCCGGTTTCCATAAATTGTCATGACCCATAAAAACCTTTCAAGGGTTCATGCCGGTCCCCATAAACCGTAATGAACTGTAAATCCATTTATGGGTCCCCGACCCGAAATCACAAAAGAACCGTAAATCAAAACATGGGAACTCAGCCCAAATCAAACACCAGTGGGACTCACCCCAAAACCATTCTCAGTGAAATACCAAAACACAACATACGGGGTCTCTCCCCAACCACTTTCCAAAACATAAAACACGAAACACGGGGTCTTCGCCCCCAAATCACTTTCCATAAAAATCACATACTTACGCATACGTATAACCCATCTGCGGAACTTCCAAGAAGATTCCAACTCGGGGCACACAGCGCCTAGGGAACACATCCCCGATAAAAGTCACGAGATCATCTCTATACTTGTGTGCACACTACTTGGGGTCTCACTCCGAGCCTTCTCCCAGGAATTCTCCATCTGGGAGGCTCTATCTTCGAACCTAGTCCGATCATCTCTCCGAAATCTGGTCTGGGACCACATCATAAATCGTAACTCCCACTCTTGGAACGGGATCCCTATAGGGATACCCATTTAGGTATATGGATTGTGACTCTCCAGGTCGACGTCTGGAGGAGACCATATAAACATATGGAGGGTTCATATACATTTCAAAACTCTTTCTTTCGTTCTCAAAACATTTCTCAACTGGGTCTCATACCCGAATCACCTCAACAGGATTCCTCGAATCCAATTCAAATCCATTTCACAGGCCTCGGCCTAAATCCACAGTTCAACAGGGTCTCATGCCCGAATTATCATTTCATAAATCGAACAGGGACTCAAGCCCGATGTTACAATCAACAGGGCCACAAGCCCGATACCACAGCTAACTGAGCCCTAAGCCACAAACCACAAATCAACAGGACCTCAAGTCCGATTTCACAACCAACGGAGCCTTAAGCCAGATACTGCAGTCAACTGGGCCTCCCGCTTGATATTACAACCAAATGGGCCTCAAGCCCGAATTCGTAAACCAATGGGACCCTTGGTCCGATCGTATAACTCAAATGGACCCTCGGTCCAATTCCTCGTCAAATCAAATGGACTCCAAGTCCGAGAGTTTGTAAATAAAATGGGTCTCGTGCCCGATCTCATATTTCCAAATCCAAAACCAAATCATTAAACCTTCATTGAAAACCTAGCACGTATAAGCATCGTATAAAACCGAAAATCTCAAAATACGTGCAAATACGTAAATCCTAGGCTACCACAAACAAATGAACTCATGGCATCAAAAAACATGTATTAAAACACTTATAAAACATTTATGCATGCATCAATTTCGAACGAAGGGTCCACTCACAGACCGTCCAAAGCCGCGCCTCGATACGCATGTCAAAACGTCTTCCCGGGCCAATCGTCACCTCCAGGATTCCCAAACATGTCCAAATTAATTTAGAGGGTTACTAACTACTTATATAACCCCTCACTAAAGCTCTGTAATTTTTCGGAATTTCTAACTATTTTTAAACGCAAACCTAAATCTTCGGACAGCCCGAACTATATCGAAATGATGTCTGATTGACACGAAACCAGTCCCAAAATGTTCGTTACATCGAATAGATGATTTCACGTGTTGAAACTTCCCCAAAGGAGGGAGCACGCGCCCTCATATGCCCAAGAATGGTCCTGCACGTGGGCCTTACGCGCTAGGACTATTCATCTTCTTCTCCAAGCATCGAACCGATCAGGCTGGTTTCCTGTGCAGTCCGGTCCAGCTGGACCAGCGTGACCGGTCCGGCCACCCTACTCCCTCATTTTTCGTCCAATCTTCTCCTTTTCAATTCCATTCTTCCTATTTTCATGTTTTCTATCATTCCCAATCCTCAAACCTAAGCAAATCGACCTAAAACTCCCCATTTCCAAAACACTCTTCACGACTCAAAACTCCCGATCACCTCCTGGGCTGTTCAGCTCTTAACCGCCGTCCAACCACCCCCTACACCTTCCTACAACCTCAATAAACCTCGTCTAAACATCCAAAACCGCCCATAATATCAAAATCAAAATATTGGATCTAAAACACCAAAACCGAGTAATCGGGTTTACCTTGCCATCACTGCAGTGCACGGCGGTCCAGACGGCCTCCTGCCACCGTCCTCAGCTCCTCAGCCTCCTCTCACTCTCTAGGTTTCTCAGATATGATCATATGGGGTAAGGGTTTGGATTGGGGTTGATCGAGTTTGCTTGGAAAAGGAGAAAATGATCGATGCAAAAGGAAGGTGATATGCATGAAGGAAAAGGAATGGCCAGTGGATGGGTGACACTTGTCACTCATCCATTGGTCCAATGACAAATATCTAGGCCCCACTTAATTCCAAAAGCATCCGTTTCGTAATTCGTGCAATAGTGCCTTCGTACTTCCGTAAACTGTAACTTCTCCGTCGAACGTCCGAATTCGACGTGCCACCTGTCTACGGATTCGTATTATCTCGATCAACGTAACGGTCCTCGACCCTCGGCCATCAGACCTCCCAGGTCAAAAGTTAACTATTGGCCCCTATTCACCCAAATTACCAAAATGCCCTTTAACTTCCAATTGCCATAACTTTTTCCACGAATGTCGGAATCTAGCGTGCCACCTGTCTATGAATTCATGACGTCCCGAACTACGTCACAATCATCGGCCAAAGTCCATTTGACCATCTGAACGAAAATTCAACGATTCGCTCATTCTAGGGGTAAAATCGTCATTTCCCCCGAACGTCTACTAATCCTTGCCTAATCTCCGATTAATCCCGTTAATTTGGGATAGGTCGTTACACGCTCTCAATCCTGGTATGTCGCCGTGAACATATCAACTGTCGTGACCACCTCTAGATCATAGTGCACACATCACCGATCGATCTCATATACCGTCAGCACTCCGAGGTCAAGTCTCCAGTGGCTGCTCGACAGCGGGACGTGCATCGTGACCTTTCCGGAAGGAACACATCCCCAATCTGGAGGCGAGCGTCGTATCATTCGTCGTCGTCCACACAACACTTGTCGCGACAACCCCTCGGACCCTTACGTCCTCAATAGGGCCATATGCCCGAAACAACACCAATTAGGTCTCATGTCCAGTTTCACATTTTCTAAATCCAAAACCATTTACGTAAACCATTACTACAAGCAAAACACGTATAGGCACGATATAAAATCAGAAATCTAGAAATACGTGCAAGTACGTAAATACGAAATACCACAATCATATGCAATCAAGGCATCTCAAAACATGTTTATAAACACATATAAAACATTTATGCATTCATCGATTCATAAAATAAAGTCCACTCACAGACCGTCCAAAGCTGCACCTCGATACGCATGACTTAAGCCCTTCCCATGCCAATCACCGTCTCTGGGGTTTCCAAACCTGTCCAAATTATAATAGAGGGTTACTTACTACCTCATTAATCTCTCATTCAAGCCTCGTAATTTTTTCGAATTTTTAACTATTTTTAAACTCGATCCTAAACTTTCGGACGTCCCGAACTATATTGAAACGATGTCCGATTGACTCGAAACATGTCTTAAAATGTTTGTTACATCGAATAGATGATTTCGTATGTTGAATTCACCCCCAAAATACTCTCCACGCGCCACCACACGCCGTCCAAAGGCTCTGCGCGTGGGCTTCACGCGTTGGCTACAAGGCTTTTTCTTCCTTGCGACAGGCCGGTTCGAACCTGTCCTCTAGTTCAGCCGGTCCAACTAGATCGGTGTGGCCGGTTCGCTTCCATATCTTCACATTTTTTTCATCCTTTTTCTCTCTTATTTCCACCAATCTTCTTTAATCTATCTTAGGGATTGTTCTATGTGATCAAATCGAAGAAAACAATCCTCAACCTATGGTTCAAAAATCCATTTAAACCTAACATTTCCTATCCACCTTCTGGGCATAACCAAGGGCCAAAACTCAATCCTAAGGGTTCCATTAAGCTCCTAGGATCATTATAAAAATGTTTAGGGGTTTAGATTGAGCCTACCTTGCCGAAAATGATATTCGTGGGATAGCCACTAAAAATCCTTCATAATCGTAGTATGGCTGGCTCAGCTGCCCTTTCTGATTCCACACGACTCATACAACAACCCCCCCCCCCCCCCCCCCCCCCCCCCCACAACATCCCCCAATTATTAGAACTCATTCAAACTGTCCAAATCCCAAATTCCAAAATTTGAAATATAAAAGGGTCACGGGTTACCTTGGCCTTGAACTCCCATCGCCGCCTACGACGGTCCAGCAGCTAGCCACCACCTCTCTCAGTCTATCCATCATCCCCAACACCCCTCCTGGCCTCACAAAAAATCAAAAGGGGAAAGGGTAATGGTTTTGGGGTTCATCAGGTTTGGTTGAATGAACACAGACAGGGAATGGATATGCATGTATCTGTGTTAGGTGAGCAATGGATGGGTGACATTTGTCACTCATCCATTGGGCCTGATTCAAATATCTGGGGCTCACTTGAGGACAAAAGTCCACTTTTGCCTCGTAAAATGTGACACCGTAAATAGTACCTCAGAATTTCCGTGAACCGTAACTTTTCCATCGAACGTCCGATTTCGACGTGCCGCATGTCTACGAACTTGTGATGTCCCGATCTACATCACGGTCATCGGTCCTTGTGCATCGAACCTCCTGGGTCAAAAGTTAACTTTTTTCCCTCATTTAGGGGTAAAATCGTAATTTCACCCTAAACGTCCGATCCTCGACTAATCTCTGATTAGTCTTGCTAATCTATCATTAATTCTTAATTAATCCCGATAATTTGGGACGGGTCGATACAATCTTCCCCCCTTAAATAATTTCGTCCTTGAAATTCAAACCGACCCAATTCCACAACCAAACTGTGGAAATCCAAACATGTCCCCTCTACTCGAGTACTCTCCTGTACTCATATTAACTCTCCTTAGAGTCCTATCAGTCCATACCAATCAGAACTCGTCAGACACCAATCAAATTCACCACCACCATATGTCACAACCATCATGACCAGCTGTCAACTCCCGGCTCCACTGCGCTTTCGTTACGCTACTCTGATCTTGACTCGCTCTCGAGTCCTCGTATCGTATCTCACATCACTCAGCGATCTCTGCTAGCATCTTGACTCATCTCTGCTGGCATCTTGACTCATCTCGAGTCTCCTCGTCGTACTATACATCCAGTCGATACACAATCGACGTCTCACCCATCCTGGGTGTATCTAGACCCCATCAATACTTGCCTCAATAGGAATTCACCGCAAACACAATCACTAGGGTTCCTCTGGCCCACATGGCCCTGAGCTCTCTGCTCACCTCGACACTGAACCCTCTCACTCCCCTCTGCTCTAGGCACAGTATTCAATGTCCAGACATCCTATCATCATGTCAGAATACATCTGAACATCATCCTCGTCGAACTATGACCATCAGATCAGATCTGATCCATTTACACCTTGTACAAGCAACATCGGAGCTCGTATGATCACCATCTCACATCCCTCTAGGACTTTATCGAAGGATCCATTAGACAAAACACTTATCTTCATTGGTAACACCAAACTCACCCATACGGATGACCCGTGGTCAATTCCATCTTCCAACATGCACTACTCCTCAACACACTCATATCATGTCAATCATCTAGGTACTACCTGCCTACTCAAGGACTGCTGACAGGACCCACCCTCAATCCCCCGGGATTAAGGGGTAAGTCATGCTCCCGTCTAACTTACGCGTAACACGAAGGCTAAACCGACGTCCAACCTCCATGTAACACGTAAGCTAGACAAGGGATTCCCGAATGAACTGGTCAAACTCTTCTAGACTTCCCAGAGTGCGCAGACTCTACTGTGGATCTCATGTGTGATGTCTCCGTTTCTCTAGATCAACAGCCCGCACCGCAACAACCTGGAGGGTATCAAAAACATAAAAGACTGTGAGTGGACCAAAAATAAAGGATAAGTTTTGAAAACAGGTTATAAGCAAAGTACATTTATACCCTCCGTTTAAAAACCACTGCATGCATAGTCAACTCATGTCTGAAAATCATTTCATATTCAATTACGAAACCTGAACTTATTTCCTTTTCTCAAATCCCAGGCCTTAGTCCAAAACTACCGAAATCCAAAACATCTGGGTCATTGCCCAAACATCGAAAACCATTATTGAAAAAAAAAACCATCATTATCAAGTTCTCATCGAAATTCAAAACATAGTTGAAACACATTTCTATCCATCGAACTTGCTGGATCTATCCGAGTCATTAAACCCTCGAATCCTTAAAGTCAATCCAGGCCTTAATATAATCTGAGTCTTTAAACTCCCGAGTCTTTAAACTCAATAGGCCTACGGGGGAAATCACAATATCCGAGTCTTTAAACTACTGAATCTTTAAACTCAATCTGGGTCTTTAAACCCAATTCGGGCCCACCGCCGTTATAATCATATCCAGGTCTTTAAACCCAATAACCAGATCCAACAAATCCAATCCAAACCATTTTCAAACCATTTCCAAATCCATGTCCAAATTCGAATTCAAAATCACCATTTCGAATTTCAAGCCGAATCCGAAATCAGCATCATGAATCCAAATCTGGAATTATATCCATCATCCATTTCCAAATCCGAATCCAAAACCATCATTCTGTAAGTCGACATCCGGAATAACCATTCCGAACCCGAATCCTGAAATCCACTTCCAAAACTCGAAATCACTTTTCCGAAATCACTTTAATGAACAAGGCTTCAAGCTCGAAATCAGTTCCCAAAATCCGTTATAAATCATTGAAATCAAATCATATTTCAAATCCCAATATCAAATCATTAAAACCCTGGTCAATTCATAGTATAATCTGTAAGCTCGTAACTCATCAATATCAATTCACAAACTCGATCCTCAAACCTGCACACCGCCTCCTCCAAAACATAATCCAACCAAGAGAATCAATCAACAATCCTTAATTCAAGCTTGTCCATTTTTACAATCAAACAGGACGGTTCACGGTTTCTTACCTTTTCCTACCGCCATGAGCACCATCTTGCAGGGCCGTGGGTACCATCATCATCCTCACAACACTATCTCCATATGTCATTCTTTAACCACAAGGAATGGATGAGGAAGGAAGAAGTTAGAGAGGTAGGTTCCTCTTGGGTTACCCAATACCCTGTTTCTATTTTTCTCTGTTCCTCTCACTTCACTCAGGTTTCCACTTAATCACAGACACCCACACAAGCTTGATCACGGCATGAGCACAAAATGGACACAGGCACGATACACACACATGATTTCTCTATCTTTGTCTCTGTTTTTAAGCTATTAAAAGTATGAGAAGTAGTTTAATCGATCAAAGGTATGAGAAATGGCTGGAACCAACCAGAACCCAGCCAGGTGTCCACATCTCCCAACATCTGGTGAAAATATCAAGTACTGTAGGGACAAATGGCATCATCTACTTAATCACACATTCCAATAACCGCAAAAGACCATTTTTCCCTTACCATTCAAATTACTATTTTACCCCTCACACATTTAGAATCATAAATCAATCGTCTGACGTCCGATGACTGCGTGCCACCTGTCGTTGTACTCAGGAGATTGAGACCTACCTAACGGTCCTCGAACTTCATGAAAAATCCATGTCGTATGAAAAGTCAACAAATTGCCCCTTTTTAACCAAATTACCAAAGTACCCTCAAAATTCCGAACGTCATAACTTTTTTCTCGGATGTCGGAATCGGACGTGACACCTATCTATGAACTTGTGACGTCTCAAACTATGTCACGATCATCGGTCAAAGTCCATTTGACCTCTCGAACGAAAAGTCAACATTTTGCCCAATTCCAATGGCAAAATCGTCATTTCGCATCGTCCGTCCGAACGCATCCAACAAATCACTGTTTAACTTAACTAATCTGTCATTAACCACTAATCCAATCCCGGTTTACTGGACAGGTCGTTACATATCCGCTCAGGCAACGCCCTATAACGTACTACTCCTCCTCATCCTCAACATCTACTCGGAGTCATCATGGTCACCTGACCCACTCTAGAGATAGACCAACCAACATCCAACTCGAGGCATCAGCTATTCATCTCTTCCTGATCAATATCTATGTATCATCCTCATCTCACACTCATTTAACCTTATCTTGACCATCATGATTGTCATCACACTACTTAATCTAACTCACCTCAATCCACACTTACCTCGAGCCAAAATTCATCTCGATCCAAACTCACCTCAACCACGATCCCTATCCAGCTCGATCCACCATGGATCCACTGTTGGTCCAACTACCTTGGACACTCACTTATCACATCCAGTGACTCTAAATACCATTTGCTCTTCAAGTCATTCAAATTTGACTCACAGTCTAGGTGTCCCGTTCTTACACCTTCCTTAGACCTTTTATCTATCATCTCCTTCCTCATCGACCCACATGTGGGAAGTCAAAGATGATGACATCAAAGTTCATCCTACGTCATCCTGCGACACTAAATATCACTGCAAAAGTAAACACGATTCTCCTTGTCTCGATCACAAATTCTCGCTCACTAACTCACAATTTTTCATCGTCTATAACAGAACTTTTCTGCTTTTCCCACTAAATCGAAATCACACACAACCTCTATCGATTCCGATGTTCCAATCATGTTGGAAGCATACCTAAATTTTCCAATTACTGAGCTTTCTTCCTTACACGAGCATCCTCGTAACTCAAGTCTCGCGTCACGTCGACGACCAACCTAAAGCTCTGACCAAGCTAGTGGAAAAAGCGAAGTCCTCCTCTAACTAGGGTATTCTCTGATAATTACTGTAATGCTTAGTCCTCTACTTCCAAATTCCTATCCATATACGAGGCTGATATGACCTCCAAAAACAAATTCCAATCACCAAAACCACTCAACACACACTAGAACCCAATATCCAAGTTTTTGAGCTTAACTTACCGTCCACGGGTTTGTAGGCCACCGTCCACGACGGTCCACCCTGATAGCCTCATCATCATCAACTCATTCTCATCTCTCACTCTTATTCATACACAAACACCATCATAAGAGAAATGGAAAAGGGTTATATAAGGATGGGGTTGCACATGTTGAAGGAGAGGAATGAAGAAGATGAAGAAATGGTGCACGGGAGGGAGAGAGAGAAAATGATGTGTGATTTAAATTAATTAATTAAATGACCCAATGGACATAGATCCATAAAATTGGGAAACCCTGCCCATGGGATAAGTGACACTTATCACTCATCCAAGGCCCCTACATAATTGATCCACCAATCAGATTTAGCCATATAATTTACGCCTCAAAATGCGTGAATAGTTCAATTTTACTTCCCACGATCATACCTTTTCTGATGTACGCCACGGTCATCGGTCCTCGTATGTTTGACTCCCCGAGTCAAAAGTCAATATTTTGCCCAATTCTAGGGGCAAAACGGTCATTTTACACCATCCGTCCGAATTCTCTCGACTAATCCCCGATTAGTCACATTAATCCATAAATAATTAATAATAAACCCCAATATTCGGGACGGGTCGTTATATCAGCGGCTAGTTAAGGTCGTAGGGACCCAAGGAGATCATTCCTGAACTTGGTTTCAGGTTCTCTGATTGAAACCTAAATCGAACCATTTCAAACCCGAAACACCATATCGGGTTACCACCTCCCTCTCTCCGAGTCTGAACTTCCCTTCTTTCATCTCTGGATTTCCTTCCACTCGTCTCACTCACCTCTCTTCTCTCTTATCCTCTCCTCTATTCTTCCCTCAGCTCAATTCTTTGCTTCTCCCTTTTGTTCCTTTTCACAGCCAAAACCATGAACACACGCAACACATAAACACAAGGTTGATTGCACACTGACCTAACAGATAAAGACATGTGTCTCAACCCAATTAGCCACGCAAAAAGATCTCACAAGAAGAAATTACAAAAATGCCCTCCCTAAACAAATTACCAAATTACCCCTACATAATCTAGACCCGAATCAATTCATCTGATCCCAAATTTTAGCGTGTCGCTTGTCTACGACTTCAGGATTCTTAGACGTTCACAACAGTCTTCTCAGAATTTCCAAAAGACATCCGGATCAAAAAGTCAACATTTTGACCTTGATAAAAATTTGTTTTACTTTTCTGATTTTACCCTCGTTGAAGGTCCGGGTCATTACATGTTAAGTCTAGAATCGAATTATGGTAGGTACATAAAGGGAAAAAAATAAGGGATATGACACCTTAGAATGGTGAAATTTTGTACGTTTAAGATAAATATTATATGTAATGGCACACTTGTAATTCTTTAAAAAACAATAGACTAAAAATAATGATGTATTTTGACCAACAAAAAAAGAAGTTATTTCTTATTTACTGTCTCTATTTACTATAGTTGATTAACTTATAGTTTGGATTCTAAAATATGACATTTATAATTACCCCTTTTTTAAATGATGCTTATTATCCTTTAAAAAAAATATTAATTTTTTTTTTTATGAACTTAGATAAATAAAAAAAATGCACCAAGCAAGCAAAACAGCTACACTTTGGAAAAAAAAGACACATGGCAACTTTTCATTGGTTGCATGTGTGTATTAGTTGTGGACTAGGAGCCCAGCTCAGGCCAAGGGAGAGGTCAGACTAGCCCCTGAGCTTGCCTATGCCCCTCCTGCCAAGGCTTGCCCCAACCCATTAGAAATGGGAATGCCCAGTCTGAAGGCTATATGAAGCTTAGCCCGGGCAAGGTGGAGAGCGATAGACGTGCTCTAAGGCCAAAGCAATATAGGCATTGGTGTATTCAATTTCGATTTTAATAAATTTTAATAGATTTTAAAGGCTTTCAAATCTGATAGGTTTTAATAGATTTAAAATTTTTTTTATTGATTTTAAAGTGTTTTCATATGAATTTTAAATGATTTATTTATTAATTTGTTATGGTTTTAAAATATTTGTACGATTTCAAAAGATTTTTTGTCCTCCATGTCATTTGCTCTCTTTTTTCATCTAATTTGTTGTCCTCCATGTCATATATATTTTTTTCCTTTCTTGTTGTTTTTTTATTTCTCTTTAAGCATATTCATGACCTTCCATTTCATCATTCTGATTAATTGCATCATCTTCATTTTGATTAATTGCAGCCCATTCATTAAGAATTTGGGATATTAATGAACTGCCTGAAGAAAAAAAAAAGATAAATAGTATTATTAATAAATAGAAATAATATCACATCAAAATATTACAATTGTTATCAAATACCGCATATCAATTTTGGAATGGTTGAGATTCATTCATCTCTACAATGAAAAGCAATAAATAGATGGTAGGGTGTTCCATTACAATTATTTAATAGAAATAGTGAAAGTGGTGGCAAGTACTAGTAAAACCCAAACAAACAAACAAAAAATTGAAGAATTGTATGGTCAAGATCGAATGCTAGATGATGGTGTCGTATGTTCTTCGAAAATAAAAAGCAATCCATGCTTACTGTTTCACTTTACTTTTTCCCTAAGCTAGAACCAGTGCTCCCATTTCTCAAAGGATTTTCCTAGTTCATCTTCTAGTTTTCTAATCCTCCTATGACGTCTATTGTTGCGGATATATTTACTCCCAGCCCAAGAAAGAAAATTGAAAAATAATTCCACTTTCAGTGTTTTCCAGCTCCACATTGAAACGAAATGAAAGTTGAGTTTACTTCAAATTCATTCATGCTTTTATTGTTGATAGTGCAATACAAGAAGTAATTGTCAAGATACTATGCACAACCAGAAGCACAAACTATAATCCCAACTATTTTTTTTCCATACATTTCAAACCATAATGACAGTTAAACATTCAATTATTCTCAAAACTTGAGAATTCCGTAAAGACTAGAACTTGACCACAATCCTATAGCTTGAACCCAACAAGAAAGAAACTTTTGCAAGTAAATTAAAACAAAAGTAACAAAAGAAAAGAAACATATAACCTAGCAAACAAGTAAAATAGGATGAGGAAATTAAAGCAACCGTTAAACCAAATAATTCAAAATTAAGATTTTAACATTAACCAAAAACATTAAACATAATGTCAAATCAAGGTCTTAAAATTAACATGAAATTTTTTGAACATAATTCTTATAAAGCCATAACATTAACCTCCCCTAATTTAAGCATAATACTAAACCAAAAGTGTTAACTATTTTCTTTTTAGTTCAATCCAAAGTAGTATACCGTATCTATTCCGAACTCTCTTCAAGTGACAATTTTAAAAATGCATCTTTCATCCCCAACTTCAGGTGACATTCTTTAGTCTGTTGACAATGAATTCTTAAAAATTTCTCGAAAACCTCCAAATTTTGTTGATGAAATTCTGTACTTATCAAGGACCAAAAGCAAGTAAGAATATTTGTATAAAACTATGATTTGTAAAACAGAGAAATACTTATTAATATATGAGTATTTTCGTCATTTTTAATTCAAAATCCTGAAAATAAAAAAATACATAAATTGAAAAAATATATCTCAAGAATTAAATAGGTTAATCGCATAAGCATTTCATATATGAAAAAAAAAAAACAAATAAGTACATGGGTATTTTGGTCATTAAATTCTCATTTTCTAATTTTATTGTACTACACTTTTTGAACTTGGTCATTTTCCATTAAATTCTCATTTGCTAATTTTGCAGCGGAACTACATGGACATATTATATGTAATATAGGTTTTTTAGCCAAAATGCATCCTGAACCACCGTCGTTGTCTCAAAATGCACCCTAAACGTATTTTTGTGTCAAAATGCACCCTAAACTCCCAATTTCGTTCCAAAATGGTGTTTTTCCGTCTGGTGGGGTTAAAATCAGGGGTAAATAGGTCAAGTTGTACAACTAAGCAATTGAAATTAAAAAAAAAATCCCCTCCACATCACCTCCACATCATCAGCTGATGTGGTTTTTTAATGATTCTTGCACCTTCTGTGTCTTCACATCGCGAATTGAGAAGCCCAGCGCAAATTGGAGGCTGCGACGTCGTTGTCTCCACGACGGTGCTTTGGGCGACGCTGCGATAACCTCGCGACGAGGATCGACGCTCTCAACCCCGCGACTAGTTCGGCCACCAGCTCTCCGAACGGTACACTTTCTCGCACTCTATCTCAACCCCTGCCCACTCTAATTGCTCTTCATCTTCATCCTATTTTAATTGGATTTGGATGGGCTTTGTGTGATTTATAAAATCTGCCTTTTATATCTAAAATGTATCTTACTAGTGTTTGAATTTATGGTTTTTCTTCAAAGACAAGAGCAGAAGTCAGCCGCTGAAGGGGAGAACGACGAGGCGACGAGAAGGTTCCCGATCATGAGCAACGATGCTTACTCGTGAACCTAGAGGCAAACAACCAATATACGGTTAGTTAAATGATTTAGATGTTGTAAATTGCTTGCTTCTCATTTGATATCTGAAATTTCTTAATCCATGCGTTTGTTAATGAATTTAGTCGGCAATTGGGATTGAGAAAATCTGTAACACCCTGGGTACGTAGCTGAGAAATAAACATCATATCTCGCTTTTAGTAAGAGGAAAGTGAAGCTTTTATGCGATTTGTTATTGGGTGGTAAATTTGAAATTTGTATGGTCATATGCTATCAGATTAAAGCTCTGAATTGATGAACTAATTTTGTTTCATATGGGGGATGTACAATTGTTCAGTTTAGTTGAACTGAACCTTACTGCACATGTTTGGGCATGGTCACTTGTTGCTATTCTGGGTAATGCATAATGCAGTCCCTTCTTTGTGGAAGTAGTGGGTCAACTGTAAAAGTGTGCTCCTACAACTACAATTCCACAACTAGACCAAGGTAGCTCTAACACTCAACAAGCATCACAAGATAACCTAGGTGGCTTGGATTATCATAGTGGGTTAAAAGTTTCCAAAGCTAAACCAATGTATAGTGAGCCCAAAAAATGAAAAGAAGGAACAAAATTTAGCTTTTCGACTTGCAATGCTGGTTCATAGAGAGTGTCAAGCACAAAGGGTTTATATAAACTCAATTAACTAAAACAATAATTCCCTAGATTCCTAATAGATGGAGCAGGTAGAACTAACGCCATAATCATTGTGATAATTCCCACAAGATTATCATGAGAAACTGAATTTCTTCCATTCTGTTAGGAAATTAATCCTCCGCCACGCAATTTCTAACAATAAAGATGGAAAAAAGGAAATAAAGAAACCAAGAACATAAAAGATTTAACGAGATTCGGCCAATTAACTTGCCTACGTCCTCGGAGAGTTTTCTCCTTCACTATGCGTGAATACAAAATACAAGATTACACTACTCAATTTTATACCCAAACTCGAGCCCTTGTATCCAATACGATACCCCTTGTACACCCTCTCTCAACCCAAGAAGATTACTCTACCCCAAGAGCTATACACACTCTTTCATCCTCTCTTCACCGAGAAAATCACTCTACTTCAATAGCTATACAAACTCTTGAAGTGCTCAAGAAGATCACTCTACCCCAAGAGCTATGCACACTCTTGAAGCACTCACACACTTGTAATGTGTTCTCCTTGATGTTGAAATGTGGCCAAGCTCTCCACCTTATATAGTGCTTAAGGCACAAGTTGTAGTTGTGCTTTTCTAATGTGGGACATTTTCCTAACATTTCAACATCCTTCATTGAAGTCCATTCATGCACCTTCTTCAATTAATGTTCTTCTTCATGAAGCTTCCACATCAATATTTTCCTACAAGGTTGAATGAACAACACCATGTATTTATTCTCAATACATAATCAAATTCCAATGCATTAATAATCCACTAAGGAGGCATTAACTCAACAATCTCCCCCTGCCAACTTAGGTGGATAATGTTGCATCACCACTTCAATCCCTGAAGTTCATCTCAAATTGAGATACCGCTTGATATACCCACAAGCATTCCATTGGCCTTATTCTTGTACCAACTAAACATACCCCGAATCAGTTGCATACGGTCCTAGCTCCCCCTGATTCAAAATGGCCAATGCTATGTGCAGCTGCTCCGAGTCAACAATTACCAGTTGGCTCCGAAGAGGTACCTCGACTTTGCCTCTTCCCTTGCAGGATTATCCTTATCACCATCGTCTGAAACTTGGAAACATGTAGATAGCGTCTGTGCTGTACCCGCAAACGAGACCCGCTTCAGGTACCTGTTCTCATGTGCACCCTGTTTCCCAACAACCTTCGAGGTCTGAGTTCTTCCTATCAGATGGAACATACTTTTACATTTTTCTCCCTTCATTAAGACAATGCAGCCACGTGACACTTTCATAACTCCCCCTGTTGACGAAACCTTGCAGCGTTTGGAGTCTAGTTGGCTTAAGGATATTAGATTTCTCCGGAACTTTGGGACATACACCACGTCACCCAATGTTCGAACTGCTCCATCGAACATCTTGATCTTCACCGTTCCCGTACCCATGACACGACGTCTTATGCCATCACCCCAAGTCACAAATCCTTGGACTTCTTGGAACATATCAAAATATTCTCTCCTAGAGCAAAGGTGATGAGAACAACCACTAATATCCAATAATCTTGAGAAAAAATGTAATTACCTTTGGAGACTGTGAGAAGTTCTCCAAAATCTCTAGACATCTCTACTACACTAGCCAAGGAGCAATCTGAGCCCTTATCTTCCTTCTTTTTCATCAATAGACAATCCGGCTTTATGTGTCCCTACTCCTTGCACTTGTAGCATTGCTTGCCCTTTCCTCTGCCTCTGGATTTAGACCTGCTATGCTCACTAAATCCTCTCACAGTTGACCTTCCCTTACGATTCTGTTCATGAGTAATGAAGACGGAACCTTGAGAATCATCGACTTTCCTTCTCTTCTCATGTGATAAGAGAGTCGATTCTAAATCCTCTATCTTCAGTGTATCCTTACCATATACAATTGTAGTAACAATATTCTCATATGAATCGGGAAGCGAGGTAAGAATTAAAAGGGCTTGATCTTCTTCCTCAATTTTAACCTCAACTCTTGATAGTTGATTTATCAATCCTTTGAACACGTTCATGTGCTCCATGAGATTCACACCTTCTCCCATCTTGAGCTTGTAGAGATCCTGCTTTAAATTCAACTTCATTTGCAAGCCTTTCCCAAGATAAAGCTTCTCCATTTTCTCCCACAGCTCAGGTGCAGAATCTGGACTGCAACTGGTCCCAATCTTCATCTAACATCTTCTCTGGCTTCGCATCTTTCCCCTTTAACGGTCTTGCAAGGCCTTGTTGAACTAGGATGTCCTTCACCCTCCTTTGCCATAGAGTGAAATTTCCTTTTCCATCAAACTACTCCACCTTGAAATGTGAGCCGTTAGAACTTGCCATGACAAACCGCTCACGATCGATAAACCAAAGCTCTGATACCACTTGTTAGGAAATTAATCCTCCGTCACGCAATTGCTAACAATAAAGATGGAAAAAAGGAAATAAAGAAACCAAGAACACAAAAAAATTAACGAGGTTCGGCCAATTAACTTGCCTACGTCCTCGGAGAGTTTTCTCCTTCACTATGAGAGAATACAAAATACAAGATTACACTACTCAAGTTTATACCCAAACTCGAGCCCTTGTATCCAATAGGATACCCCTTGTACACCCTCTCTCAACCCAAGAAGATTACTCTACCCCAAGAGGTATACACACTCTTTCATCTTCTTTTCACCCAGAAGATCACTCTACTTCAAAAGCTATACACACTCTTGAAGTGCTCAAGAAGATCACTCTACCCCAAGAGCTATGCACACTCTTGAAGCACTCACACACTTGTAATGTGTTCTCCTTGATGTTGAAATGTGGCCAAGCTCTCCACCTTATATAGTGCTTAAGGCACAAGTTGTAGTTGTGCTTTTCCAATGTGGGACATTTTCCTCACATTTCAACATCCTTCATTGAAGTCCATTCATGCACCTTCTTCAATTAATGTTCTTCTTCATGAAGCTTCCACATCAATCTTTTCCTACAAGTTGAATGAACAACACCATGTATGACAGGACCGCCCCTGAAAGGGGCATCGACAACCGTGCCCGGTCCTGCTCCCGTTTGGCAAGAGGACTGAAAATCCAAAGTTACCCTCAGCACTTGCCAAACCAGGGATAGCCACATGTACTTACTCATGCCTCCGCCCCTCGTACAGCCTCGGACAACGCGCCGTCACGACCTGGAGGGTCAAAAAAAAAAACCAAAAGGTGTGAGTGGACAAAAATAAATCAGTTTAGCAAAACAGTTACAACAAACGTTTTTACCCTCCGCGTAAAAACGAATACATGCATACAAAAACCATTTCGCAATCGGTTAAGATTTTCCACATAAGAAAAACTGTGTATCAAATTTCAACATAAGGTAAAACTTGTATGAACCTCAAAATCATTTTTCCTTTCTCAACCATCGGGTCTTAGCCCGCAATCATAAACACCGGGCCTCAGCCCAAAACCACGAATCAAAGCCAAATGCACAACATGAACCAAAATCATCAACCATATACCGGGCCACTGCCCAACTCAATCGAAACGTCAGAGATCATCAATAAATCACAAGTCAATCATTTTGCTAGATATCAAGTGCGCCCGAGTCTTTAAACTCAAAACCATGCGCATAACAGGCCTTCCCGGGATTTCAACGAGTCTTTAAACTCAGAACATAATCAATAGGCCTCGGGGGTATCACAGTAACCGAGTCTTTAAACTCACGAGTCTTTAAACTCATTAAGGGCCCTCCCCCGTCATCAATTAACCGAGTCTTTAAACTCAAAACGTGCTCCAGCAATAGCATCCGGGTCTGTAAACCCAAAACAGTTTTCAACGGGTCTTTAAACCCCAAAACATTTATCAATCACGACAACGTGGGATCCATCCCAAAAATCACATTTTTCACAACAGGACCCATGGTCCGAATTTCCACATTCAAATCCCCAAATCTTACTTCACAAATCATATTCAATCATCATTAGACACGGGGCATGCACAATCACACCAAATCACTTTATTAAATCCTTTTTCATTTCCGAATTCGAATTCGCAACAATGATTCCGTAAGCCGGCATCCGGAAGCATCATCCCGAACCCAAACCAAGAATCCGCTTAAATTTTTGAAAACCGAAATTTCGTAAATCAAAGTTACTTTTCTGCCCCGAGCATCAACCCCGAAATCACCTTTTTCAAATCCATTTTAATTCTTAGAAATCACTTCTTTCTCAAATCTTATTTTCAACACATCAAACCCACAATCATAATCACCAAAATCACGATCCAATCAAAACATACTCAAAACCCATTTTTAAAATCCTCAAAATCACAAGTCTCATTTCAATTCCCAAATTCAAACATCGACCGTGATCAAATCACAATAACTCGAAATCTCGTAAAACGTGCAAGTCCGGAACGTTCTCGAAAAACATGTCAAAATCGTAAGTCACACTTGCAATCATAAACAACCTTCTTAAATCATTTTACACCCATTTCATATAACTTCTTTCATTAAACCATCATTAAGCACACGAGTGACCATAGTCTCGAAATACGTGTAATTTCACATGTATAGTAAAAATACGTATAAATACGGGAATCGAATACGCATAAATACGGAAATCAAAATCAATCACAACTTATAATCATAATCATAAAATCATAGAAATAATTTATGCATGCATTAAATTTTGAAAGCAACGTCCACTCACACACCGTCCAATAGGGCTCGGTTTCGCACCGCACGCGGTTCCGTAATTTCTGACATTTTCCAAAAACCCGAATCCTGCCCGAAAACACATCCCCGGGTCATTAAGGTGTCAAATAACAACATACTAATTTCTCATAATTTTCCGGGAATTGTTCGTTAATTAAAAATGTAACCTAAACCTTCAGACCCTCGGAATAACATCGAGACGGTGTCCGAAAATTTCGAAACCAACGCTAAAAAGTTCGTTACATTGTGTAGGACAAAAGTCGTTTTGAACTTACCTTGAGAAAACGTTCCACGCGCCGTCATGCGCTGCCGCAAGCGGCTGCGCGTGACACCCACGTGCCAGCTACAGTAACTCCAACGGTCACCATCCTCACCCGATTCCACTGTAAAACGGGTATGCGACCCGCGACTGGACCCGATTCAATCCCTGCAAATATCCACTTAATTCCTTCAATTAAACTCTCAGATAGCATCGAAATGGACCTAATTTAAGTTCTGTTTTACTCACTCACGTCGACATGGCCTAAAACCATCTCAATCGAATACGGGTCCTAATCGGGTTCGTAGTCCCCATTCATCACACAGTCACTGCTTCCTTCAATTGATCAGTTAGGAAGCACCGTAGACTCACCCTCACGATGATTGTGAACTCAATTTCACAAGAGCTTACCTCCATGGCCACGACTCCAAGCTCGCTTTTCCGACGAACAACCGTCCACTGTTCATCACTGGAAGTGTAGCAATACTCATCGTTTTCTTCACTTCTTCACTCAGTAGCATCGCAGGATCCATAAGAACATGTTTCTAAGCTCAATTTCAAGGTCTCAGGCCTCCAACCATCTAGACTCCACGACGACCCGTTCCCAGAAACTGGACTCCAGTCTGGGGTCAAAACACGACCACCCCAATCGATTTTTGCTTGGTTGCAGTCGACACCAGCCCAGGAAACTGCACTGGTTATCAGTTTGGATCCCCTAGGCTCACAGATCAAATTTAGTATTTTTCCCTCCATTTTCAAATTTTCCCAGATTTCTGCCTCCCTAACTCTCAACTCCCCAGAGTCCCTCTGTTCTTCTCCACCTCACCAAAACCCGTTAGACTGCTTCTCTCCCTCACACAATGTCGCCCGTGCTCTGCCCAAACCTCTCAATTTCAAATGCGACTTAACAATTGCTCTGTTCCCCAGTTCCAATGGCACGCCCGGTTTCAGCCTCAGTTCAAGCCCCCCGTGCTCTGCAATCTGTCTAAGCCACGGCAAGGTGTTCCCCACGACCTCAACTGACCCCAAGCACACACAATTAACAATTCCAGTGCTCCAATTCCAACTTCACCCGTGCACTGATCGTGCTTGCACAGAGAAGGTGGGAATTCGAACTGTTGGAGAATAAGGAAATGAACGGCCTAGATTTGTCCAGGTTGAAGGATTAGATTAGATGAAGGGTCTAGATTCACTCTTGGGATTAAATGGCAAATTTTAAAATAATCAAACCCAATTATTTAATCCACATTCACCAGATCAAAGTACAAGTCCATATTTTAATGTTATTGGTCCTTGGGCCCTACCTAGAACATCTAACCCAATCAGAATAAGCCACGTGTCCTTGCCTCGAAATGCGTGCATAGTGAAATCGGGCTTCCGTGACCCGTAACTTTCCCGTTCGAAGTCCGATTTCGACGTGCCGCCTGTCGTCGTACTCAGGGCATCGAGACCTTCCTAACGGTCCTTGGCCCTCGGCCATCGGACCCCCCCGATCAAAAAGTCAACATTTTCCCTTATTTCGTCCAAATTACGATAATGCCCCTGGACTTCCGAACGTCATAACTTTCACCACGAAGGTCGGAATCGAACGTGCCACCTGTATATGAACTCGTGATGTCCAGACTACGTCACGGTCATCGGTCAAAGTCCATTTGACCGCCCGAATCAAAAGTCAACGTTTTACCCACGACTAGGGGTAAAACGGTCATTTTGCCACGTTCGTCCGATTCCCCTCAATTAATCACCGATTAAACCTGCTAATCACGATTAGTAGCAAATCAAATCCCGAATTCCTGGATGGGTCGTTACAATGTATTTATTCTCAATACATAATCAAATTCCAATGCATTAATAATCCACTAAGGAGGCATTAACTCAACACATTCAAGTATCAAATCTAACCTAGGAACCTTGAGTTCGAATCTTGGAAGAGAACACATTATAATTCCTTCAAGAACCTCGAATTGCTATGAAATCCAGCCTTACTGAGTAACATCAGTCATTTCGATTGCGATGTACAAACCTTGACCAGTAAGAATTCAAGATTTGATTATAACCCATGTAAATTATTAAAAAACAACTAATTGTCATTCAAGAACATTAATCAACCCCAAAACGATGATATCCAATGTCATATAATCAATCCCAAAAGACGGATAATATCAAGTAAACGCCCATGATTGTCAAGTATCAATCCATTCTTTCTCACCGTCTTTTTTAGAAAATTCTTAGAAAAATGGAATACCATAGTCAGTGTATGAAAAAACCTTTCATGTTATTACAAGTTCTGATGCTCATTGAATTAAAAATGAAACTTTGAGACACAAAGGACTTCTTGAAGATAGTGAATAGCTCTGAGAACTTATTTATGACTGATAGGCAGAAAGGACTTCTTGAAGCTATAGCCGAGTTTTTCCCACATGCAGAGCATAGACATTACGTTAAACACTTGTATGAAAACTTCAAGGAATCTCATAAAGGATTGGCTTTAAAAGAGCAATTTGAAAGAATAGCCCGTGCAACCAATATACCATGGTTTGAAGCTGAAACGAAGACGATGCTTGAACTCAACGAGTCTGCACATTATTGGCTATCTCAGCGGAAACCTAAGCAATGGTGTCGTGCACATTTCAACCTTGCCTTCAAATGTGACATCCTAACCAACAATCTCAATGAGGCTTTCAACAAGGCTATCATTCCAGCCACAGACAAGCCTATATTAACCATGTTGGAGAAAATTAGGATTTATGTCATGTTGATGCACACGACTAGAAGGTTAATACAATATAAAATTTATTATGTCATGACTATAGAAATGAGTGTTCAGTTAATGTTTATTGAGTGTTCAGTTAATGTTTATTGAGTGTTCAATTAATGTTGAGTGTTAATATTAGGTTGGCCCCTGATCATTGGAATGGGCATCAAATTGGGCAACGAATTAGGCAACTATTGGAAGAAAACAAGAAACAAGGGCAACAGTTTATAGCAAGGCATGCAAGGAGTCATATTTTTGAAATACATTCGCACACAGGAAGGCAATTTAGGGTGGATTTGAGTGCAAAGTCATGTTCTTGTCGAAGGTGGGATCTTAATGGACTTCCTTGCCCACATGCATGTTATGCCATGAGCAGATTATGTCATCATGCAGCAGACTATGTGGATGATTGCTACAATGTGGAGTCCTATAATAGGTGCTACTCACGAATCATCATGCCAATGACGAGTGAAGACCAATGGAGATCTATTGGAAGAAATCCGTTGAAGCCACCCAAGTACCACAAGCAACCAGGCAGGCCAAAAAAAAAGCCGGAGAAAAGCACTTGATGAGCCTAAGAAGACACCAAGTACTAAATTGCCAAGATATCACACAAAGATGAAATGCAGTGTACCACCCCGGAAATTCGAGGATTTTAATATTGTAATTTAATGTATGAATTGACGTTTTTACCCTTGTGAATGGTATGGCCAAATTGTTGATTTTTTGATTTGTGGGTCAAACGGACTTTGACCAATGACTGTGACGTAATTCAGGAATTCACGAGTCCATAGACAAGTGGCACGTCCAATTTGGACGCTCAGGGAGGAAGTTATGACTATCGGAAGTTCAGGGGCATTACCGTAATTTGGACTTTAAGGGCGAAAATGTTGACTTTTCGTTTGGCAACTAATTTTCACATGACTCAAGGACCGTTAGGTAGGTCTCAATGTCCTGAGTTCGTAGACAGGCGGCACGCCGAAATCGGACTTCGTACGAGGAAGTTATGGTCAGAAACGTGAAATCGGGAGGTTCACGTCTCGGTTTTCGTGTCGAATATTTTATTCTGGTATTCTGATTGGAGGACACCTGGATGAGTGACAAGTGTCACTCACCCATTGGCTAGATTGGATCAAACTCCACTATGTGATTAAATAGAATTAATCTACCTTTTAATCCCAGCCATTGACCTAAAACACCCAGATTTCATCCCAACCATTGATCTCATCCCTGAGATCAAATCTGGACCATCCATTTTGTGTGAGCAGATTCCCTCCATTCTATATATTTTCCTACCCGACACCAACATTCTGCCCATTTCAACCATCACACCTGCGTAGCACCTGACCTTTGTTTTGGGCGTGGCTGGACTGAGCTGGTGGGGCAGAGGGACGGCAGTGATCACGGCGGCGGACGGCGGTGAGGTAGGCGGTCCTAAAAACCCGAAACTGTTTTAAAAACTAAGAATTTGAAACTTGACTTCCAACGTGTATCTTTGATTTCTATTAACCATAATCGATTCTAGGGACTAATAGGAATCTCAAGAGCTTGTTTTCGTAAGCTGAGAAGGCCTGAACGGAGGCTAAACGGCGACGGGAACCCGGATTCTGTGCATTGAGGTAAGCCTTCGATCCAGGCTTTGTTTGGTGATTTTAATTAGGTAGAACCCTTTATGGGATTGAGACGAACAGTTAGGAACAAACCTGAGTTAAAATGGTTGAGAAATGGAGGATTGGTGACTGGGTCATGATCGCGGGTCTGATCGACCTAGTTGCAGAGAAACGGGTTGACCCGTCAGAGGATAGAGGTGATGATGTGGCACCCTGTCATACCTGTCAGTGACGTGGACCACTCTTGTGTCGACACGTGTCACATGTCAGTGCATAGTCAACACTGACATGTCAGTGACGTGGCCCAATCAGGGACTGCCACGTGTCACAGACATGTCAGTGACGTGGACCAGTGACGTGCTGACACGTGGCACATGTCAGATCTGACACGTGGCCTGATAGATCAGTGAGGTGGACCAATTGGGTGTTGACACGTGGCACCTATCAGAGTCTGACATGTCTGACCTGACAGCTGTCAGATGACGTCAGCATGACGTCATGCTGACGTCAGCAGTGACGTCAGCAGGAACTGTTTCTGCATTGACCGACGAGTTGACCGGCACGTGTGAATAGTGTTTTTGGTGGGACCACCACCATCCTTTAGGTTTCGACGATCCGGATCCAATGACGGTGGTTTCGGGTCGATCGGAGATCATTAAGTTGATCAAATTGAGGTTTATTGCATCGGGAAGCGCGTTCGGGCGGCTTTTCCGGGCCGGTTTCAGTCTAGGGTTTCATGGTTAAATGTTAAGGGCTTATATTGACATTTACGTATACTTTGGACATGACAGGGATTGTACAATAGCACCAGGACGAGGGTATACGTTCGGTTCCTAGCAGGATTGTATTGTGAGTGGGCCCGATTTCATTAAACCCTTGCATGCTTAAATGTTTTCTGATTTACTT
The DNA here is from genome assembly GCA_032719365.1 of Prinsepia uniflora. Taxonomy (NCBI): domain Eukaryota; kingdom Viridiplantae; phylum Streptophyta; class Magnoliopsida; order Rosales; family Rosaceae; genus Prinsepia; species Prinsepia uniflora. Next base: position 24,541,181 of record CM064876.1, read on the forward strand.
ATATGTTCACATGCTGGAATCAAGAAATGTTTTTGATGATATTGAAATTATGGTTATGGAACGTTTCACGGTAATTGGGTTTGAACCCCGTCTGATGAAACTTAAAGTTCGGTTTGGATTTTATATATGTTTTGCATGTGGATATCAATAAAATGTATTTGGTATTGCACTGTATAGATCCATTCTTCTGATACTGTCTCCTCCGAATGTGGTACCCCAGAGTGTTTATAGCGCATTGCCTACGAGGGGTTATTCTACGGAGGAACCGGACCGTAAAATGACTCAGGATTAGGATTGCTTATTTGACGTCAGGGACGTCGAGCGTCTAGGACGCTAGGCATTTGAGATGCCGTACCCGGACAGGGTGAAGGGGATTGGACTCTGAACTGAGACCTAAGTGGCACGCGTAGCCTTGAGACTATGACCTTATTGGACGTCAGGGACGTCAGACATCGGGGATGTCAAGATCAGAGTGTATAGTGCAGTGGCTAAAATTATGTTTATGGTTTTGTTATATGCCTTATGATACATATTATATGAATTATGGTTTTAAATTTTGATGCATGCATGTTGGAAAACGGAGGGGTAAATTATATGTTTTACTTACTAAACGATTTTATAAACTTGAGTTTCGGCCCACTCACTCTTGATGTTTTGGTAACCCCTCCAGGTCGTGCTAATGAGGTAGAGGAGGAACCTGAGGCTGAGGCATAGATCTACTTCTGCGTACCTGAATCCCTGTTGGGTGATTTTACCCGCAGGTTTATGTTAGAGTCGTGCTCGCAACTTGTGATTTGAATTTCATCCCTTGTCTGACATCTGTTTATTTCGAACTTGATGTAAAACTTTAATTTGGTTTTTATGCATTTGAACGTTTAAGGTTAAAATTGGAACATTATTTTGGGTGTCAGACGGGAGCAGGGCACGTCCTCATGTGGTCCCAGAGAGGATCGGGGCGGGTCCTGTCATGCAGCAACTGTGGTTTGATGGGTCATAATATGACCAAATGTAAGGTATGGTCCCGAGCACATTGATTATTTGTTTACGTACCAACATCTTTCATACTTACAAATTTTTCTCGTTGTTTGATTTATCAAATTTAAGGAACCAATCACAGAAAAAGTAACGGCTGAAGCCACCAAAAGGCGAGAAGCACGTCGCCGACGCAAGGAATCCAAGGAAAAAACATGTGCTGACATCATGGTGACGAGAACTATGTCAAAGATGAAGAATGTTCCTATGGAGCCAGTTTCCCCTAGTGCAAGTTCACAACCGAATCCACCTATACAGGACATGTCACAATGTACTTCAAGGTTCTGTAGATGGTGAATCTCCTTCAAGAAGATTGAGGTTCAAATCCCCAACAAGGAGAAGGATGTCAATGAAGTGATGTTAGATGTCCATGAATTGATGTAGGATGTTGATTTCAAGCTAACATGGTATATGTATATATAGTGAATTTGACACCTTGGATGTATGCTTGATTAGGCTTTTTTGCTCAACTTAATTAAATACTCATCGTACATGAAAACTCATCAAACTGCATGTCCACCATAAATGTCACAACTTTTCAAAAAGTTTTGAGTTATAATTAAACATCTATTACACTCATACCACATAATACATTGATAGACTATTACAACATGCAACGTCTCTCTCAATCCTTAAAAATCAAGCCAATAAGCAATATGCCCAAAACCAAGCATCCAATCCGAGCATTTCTATATGATGCTCGACTGTTTTCCAGTGCCATTTCCAACTTATCAATCTTCCTTAATAGTCCAGGTATTATTGTCTGAGCTCTAGGACCCATCTCAGGATCCAACTTATCAATCTTCCTCCTCTTTTTATTTGCAAGGTTATAATCTTTTATCCCTCCCTAGCTCCCTTTCATTCATGTTTTTGGTATAACTAATAGCCTTATTTGTTCTATTTTCAAACTTAAGTGAGGTGATTTTGAACATTTTAATCATAAAGGTAATGAAACTATCAAAAGGAAAAACAATATGCAGAAATGGCTAAGATCATAAATTAGAACAATATGCTACATAGAAAACAGATAATCCAACACATCATAGCAAACCAATCTCCCTAAACCCTAATTTCATCACCCTAAACCTTAAATCCAAGTTTCATCACCCAATCTCAAAAATTACAATTTCATCGAAATTTCAACGAAAAAAATTGTACCCATCACCAAAATCAAATTACCCAGACATATATTTCAAACAAATTGGAAAACTTAAACAAAATTCTCACCCTTGGATTTGGGCAAACATGGAACCTCCTACTTGGATTCTTTTCGGTCCATGACGTGAGAATCTTACTGGCCTTCCCACAGTAGCAACAATTTAGCTGATTCAATGTTTCATTCTTCACTTTTCGGTCCATTAATTTCTGAAGAGAAGAAAACACGCCCAAAATTAGGAAATTAGGGCAAATCTAGGGAAGATTCATACACCGAATTTGAGACTATAATGGAAGAACAAGGATACAACGTCAAAAAATCACTGATTTCCTACATTTTCTCAGCCACCAAACCTCTACCACGTCCTTATAAACGAAAAATAGAGTAAAATTGAATAAAATCTATTTGAATTAAACACTACTAAACACCCTAAACCCTAAATGAAAAATGGAGTAAAATTGAAGAAAAATTATAAATTCAAACACTAGCTAGATACATTTCAGATCACACAAAGCCCATCCAAACCATAAATCCTATCAGATACATTTTAGGTGATTTTTTTTATAAAGGGCAGATTTTATAAATCACACAAAGTCCATCCAAATCCAATTAAAATAGGATGAAGATGAAGAGCAATTAGAGAGGGCAGGGGTTGAGATAGAGTGCGGGAAGGTGTACCGCTTAGAGAGCTGGTGGCCGACCTGGTCGCGGGGTTGAGAGCGTCGATCCTCGTCACAGGATTGTCGCCGTCGCAACCATCTCGTCGCGGGGTTGCACAAAGCACTATCGTGGAGACGATGACGTCGCAGCCTCCAATTCGAGATGTGAAGACAGGGAAGGTGCAAGAATCATTAAAAAATCACATCAACTAATGATGTGGAGGTGATGTTATTTTTTTTTTAATTTCAATTGTTTAGTTGTACAACCTGACTTATTTACTCCTTATTTTAATCCCACATACGAAAAAACATCATTTGGGGACGAAATTGGTGGTCCATGGTGCATTTTAACACAAAAATATGTTTATGGTGTATTTTGAGACGACGGCAGTGGTCCAGGGTGTATTTTGGCTAAAAAGCCTATAATATATAACATTCTGAAACTTTCAACAATGAACTACATGCACATATTATATATATGGATATATATATATATATATAATTACTAGCGGTATAAACTATAAAAGTACATCCATTGCTGCCTACAGAGGCTGACGCTACCGCTCTTCCGAGTTGAATTTGTTCCAAGCTTCCTGTAGTAAAACAGACCACGTAAGGCAATAATAAGAACTACTTTCATACTTAAAGCCAAAGAAGAAAATGGGAACCAGCGCACCTTTAGAAGATCGAAAACTTTTTCGCATATGTACTTCTGTTGAATGCTTGCACCCCGTTGTTGCAATTTGTCGGGATGAACACAAAGGGTAGCTTTCCGGTAAGCTTTCTTTACTGCAGGAGCAGTTATGACTTCTGTCAAGGGAATTGGCTGCCAACCACTATCCGACCCAAGGATCTGCAAATGAGGAAAAAAGAGTTTTTAGTTTCAATTGCAAAACCAATCCTAATAAGACTTAAGATAGCAGTAGGTTCACTCAATAAGACGTAAGAATGAAAATGGTTATTTTTAACCAGTGATAGATCACTCTCTCTCTCTCTCTCTCTCTCTCTCTCTCCCTCTCTCTCTCTCTCTCTCTCTCTCTCTCTCTCTATATATATATATATATATGGTGGATATCAAGAGACCTGAGGCAACCACAGAAGGAGAGTACCGTAATAGAAGTAATGAAAGGAAAAACTTGCATTGAGATTTGTGGTAATGAAAAATTTATGATCCCATGAAGCTGAAATGCATGCAAATCAAGGACACCTACATATTGCAGAGTTGAGAGTAATGCACGCAAGTTTCCTTCTTTTCCACTTGACCACCTCCTGACATCCGCATCCAGAGTCTCAGCTACTCTCTGCAAACAGAAATAGGTCCAAGCCAATCAGCGAAAAATGCAAAAAAAGTTTGAAGTTCCGGCAAGTCATTTAACTTGCAGAGAATAATTACATTTCTCTCTGTTTGTTCTCTTTGTGCAAGAAGATCACGCATATTCTTCTCTTGTAGAGCTCTTGCCTGAAAAAGTACCACAAAGATTGAAATTACAATTTTATGTATAGATTAAACCATGCGAGGACTGTAAATGACTTAAAATCATACCGCTCGTTCATCTGTTCTAGCATGCCTCTCTAATCTAGCTTTACACCTTTGAGCTGATTCACCTTCACCTCCTTCATATATCTCTGGGTAATAGAAAGTTTTAGAAAATACCATAAGTGGAGAACCAACCAATCATGAGCAAGAAGTTTCCAGAAAGTGGAAACTGAAGAGAAGTGCAAAGAAAGATTTGCACGGAATGACCAATGAAGCATAAAAAATCACCTACCACCAATAACTGAGGAATATTGATATCTCGAAGCACTTGTGCTCTGTAAGTGGCCCTGAAGATCCTATGAATTAACAGCTATTTTAGATTTCTGCTGGAGAATATAAAATAATTAAAAGGAGGATAGCTTCAGCCGACCAAAAAAGTACTCACCGAGGATGAAGAGCAGTGTCTCAAACCGTTGCTTCTAGAAGATACAGAGAATTTATCAGAAACAGATCTTTGAACCCGTTCCCTAGCCTCAAAAGCAGCCCTTTCAGCCATCAATTTCTCAGCCGCACGCTCGCGAGCCTCTGCAGTTGCTCTCTCTACTGCAGCACGCTCTGCCTTAACCCTGGCCTCCATAGCTGCCTTCCCTGCTAATGACTTCTCCCTGGCCTCAGCACATGCCTTCTCTAATCTTTCACGTGCCTCTACCATTGCTCTTTGACGAGCTTCAGCAGTTGCTCTCTCCACAGCAGCCCTTTCTGCCCTCTCACGAGCTTCCCCAGATGCCCATTCGCGAGCTTCCAATGTTGCTCTGTCAACAGCCATCCTATCCTTTTCTCTCTCCCTCTCCCTTTCTCTTTCTTCTTCTAACTTTCTAAGGCGATCATCTTCAAGCTCTCTTTCTCTTGCCAACCTTTCAGTTTCCCCATCCATTGCAGAGGTCCTCTTAAATTGCTCAACTCGTGGTTGTTCACACCCACTGCCAGCTTCTCCAGCTTTCTTCATGTGGTTGTCTAAAGAAATTGACTCGCAGGCATCCTCCACTCTAACTTGGCTATACCCATGTTTTATGCCTCTCTGGGCCATTCCAGATGGTTTGAGCTTTTCATCAACTGGCACATTTTCCATTTCAAATGCCCCGAATTCCCTTCTGCTAGCTTTAGGTTCACCCCTAATTTCTTCCCTTGCTGTCTTCAGACTATCATCTAAAGGAAGAGACTCATTAGAATCTTCCCTTCTGAACCGGTTCTCTCCATTTTCCGTATCCTCGGGGGACACTCCAGATGCTTTGACTTTTGAGTCAACTGCCACACATACTTGTTCAACCACTTCTGGTTGTGTAACGCCACATTTGTGTGCAGTGCTTGTCTCTGCATTTTCTTCATGAGCAGGGGCCTCTTGAGTTGTTCCTATGGAATGACTGTTTTCATCACAGTTGCTGGCTATTTGAGTTGCTTGAGAGTTATTGTCACAATCCTGGTTACATGTCTCATCAGATACCCTTATATCCTCCCTTTCCATATGCAAGAGGGTAACTGATCTTAGTTCCTGACCAATTTCAATACCATTTATTCCCTCATTTGCTTTGTTTAGGACCTTCAGTTCATCCAACTCACCGGCAACTTTAACAGTCTTCCCAGTCGGTTCCGACTCGCTAGCCAACATGTTCTGAATTTCTACTTGCACAAAAATTTCTTTTAATGTCACTTCTCTTCCTTCTTTGACCTGAACCTCCATTGATTCTTCCTGGTCATATTGCTCCTCCCAAGCACGTGCCATTTTAAGTCTTTGCTCACTTTCCTCATTTTCCTGGGCTTCGGTTTGTCTCTTCCCATATTCTTCCCTCTCAAGAGCTTCTTTTAGTTGCTTCTCATTTTCTTCTCTTTGAATAGCCTCTTTCTGTTTCTTCTCATTTTCCCATTCAAAAGCCTCTTTTTGTCTCTTCTCATATTCTTCCTTCTCGAAAGCTTCTTTTAGCCGCTTCTCATTTTCTTCTCTCTGAATAGCCTCTTTCTGTTTCTTCTTATTTTCCCATTCAAAAGCCTCTTTTTGTCTCTTCTCATATTCTTTCCTCTCAAGAGCTTCTTTCAGCCGCTTCTCATTTTGTTCTCTTTGAGTAGCCTCTTTCTGTTTCTTCATCTGCTCCCATCCAAAAGCTTGTTTTTGTCTCTTCTCATGTTCTTCCTTCTCGAGAGCCTCTTTTAGCCCCTTCTCATTTTCTTTTCTTAGAGTAGCCTCTTTCTGCTTCTTCTTATTTTTCCTTTCAAATGCCTCTTTTAATTTCTTCTCAGTCTCTTGCAACTCAAGTGCCTCTTTTAGCCTTTTCTCATTTTCTACCTGCTCAAGAGCCTCCTTTAACCTCTTCTCATTTTCTTCCTGCTCAAGAACCTTCTTCAGTCTCTTCTCATTTTCTGCTTGCTTAAATGCCTCTTTAAGCCTTCTTTCATTCTCTTGCTGCTCCAAAGCTTCTTCTTGCCTCTTTTCAATATCTTCCTTTCCATGAGATTCCTCGAGTCTTCTGTCACTTCTAATTCTTTTATCTTTTGTCTTCAGCTTCCTGGCCTGCTCTACTTTGAACTTATTTTCTTTATCTTGAACCTCTACTACAATGTCATACTTTTCTGATCTCTCAGATCCGTCTCCTTGTTTCTCAGATTCTGCAGGTAGCTTGCCCATGCTAGCACTCATCTCATTTTGTCTCTCCTCATGAATTTCACAAGTCACTTTCACCTTTGTCTCATGCTCTTTTCGTCTGGGGACCTCTTTAGCAGCCTTTGGTCTTGCATTGCATTCCTCCCATCCACAAGGTTGCTCCTCCAGTTCATCTTCTAAAACTGCTCTTACTTTCTTATCATGTTCTTCTTGCCGCACCAATGCTTCAATGCTTTCCTGCTCTTTCTGCCTATGCTCGTTACTTTTTCGGTTGTGAACCAAACTCTTCTCTTTGTTTGCCTGCTCAAAAGCCTTCTTGGACTCATCTAATGCCACCAATTCAAAATATTGTGTTGCTTCTTGCCATTCACTAGCTTTATCAATTCTAAAAGACCCCTGAGATGACAAGGATCCCTTCCCATGCTTCTCTTGTGCAAAAATTTTAGCCACCTTTACCGACATTTCATCTTTTACAGGTTCTGGTAGTTCTCCGGCTGTCTTCAGGCCCATTTGCCTTTCTTTCGTCACAGAAAATTTCATTCCACTGTCTTCTCTTTCAGAAGTGCCCCGCACTCTATCATCTTTCATACTATTGGAACCAACCAAAATTTTACCCACATTTCCATCCTTTTCTTTTATTTCTATCTTTGACACTGATTTTGAACTGCTTTGGAAACCCTCTTTTCTCCTCTGCATTAACTCTTTTGCACTCCTCAATTGTATTTTGGCTCTCTCCATCGCATCTTTCATAGCTGCTGCAGAGGCTGTAGCAGATGAACTTGCATCCACCTCTACATCAAAGAACGGGGGTGAGCTGGTCCCATCAGAGACTACGGTATTAGAGTTTGAAGACAATCTACCAGAATCTCCACTACTGCCATCTACTATGGGTGGTGGTCGAGTGGGTGGTGGCAAATGAGAGGGCTGAGTTCTAAGACTTATGTCTGATACAGTTACAAATGGCTTCTTATGATGAGAAGTTTGAGAACCATATCTAACATATCCCCTTTCATGTTTAAGGTTCTCTCCAAATGACTGCCCAGAAGAACTATCATTAAGAGCGTGCGACATGATCTTTTTGAGATGCTTTTCAGTCACCGCTTCCACATTAGGGATCACATTTAACTTGCTATCATCGACCACTTGAAAGACTGGATTCTCATCGTCTGCCTGTTGCAAAGTAGTGATTTCGTCCAGCAGAAATGTGCATCCAGGAACAACATGTGCCTCGGTCACATGTGCCATCCCGCTCAAAGGACCTTTATTTCTTTTCTGATGAGCTGTATGATATGATATGCTGAGCTCTGTATTTCCGTCAAATGACTGGTAGGGATGTCTTTTTGCAGAGAATTTGTTCTTTCCCGAATCATCGGACCCTTCTGAGAGAGACCCAGATTCAGCAGGAGTCCTATGAATAAGGAAACCAGACAAACATATTCTATCGTCAAATTAGAGCATCAGCAGATGCGAAATAAGTAGAATCCACTTTTTGCTATCCCCATTTAACATTAAAAAGATGGACATACATTTATGCTTTTTAATCTTTTCACATTTTCATGTGCAGAGACACTAAATTATATACATTAGTACACATTCAATATACATGTTGTATTCTTACAATTCTTGTCTCCAACGGTAATCAAGATCAAAAAGTCGCACCCAGATTGTATCAACACCTTGACCCTAAAACCCACAGATCCTAGTAGACAAGTTAATCTTGAAGTCCAGTTACACATATTATTTCAGGCTTTTTAATCAGAGAAGTCAAATTTTACTTCCAATCCAATTTTATCACGTGAATAACCTCTCCTTATGGATGCTATTCCATACTTAATGAACCCGAATAACCCCCAGATCAAAGTTTCACTGTATATTAATTACCTCATCAAATTAGCCAAATACTTATTCAACAGAGTTTTTTGGTCACCCAATTTCACCTAAATTCCACAAATGCAGAAACACGTATATTTTTTCCCAAAACGCTCAAAATCGTAGACATTGTTCCATGAATCCATATACAGCTCAAAAATCTAAAATGTAATAATATCAAAGTATCAAACACTTCTTAAACAAATTTCAGTAAAAAAAAAGGAAAAAAAAAATTACTTAGGAAAAGACATTTGCACACATTTCACTGAGAATTTAGAAAATAAAAGTACCAAAAGCTAACAACTTTAAGCAAAGAAATGCATGAACAAACCAAGCTTCGTCAGAGGAACCACCATCACCATCAGCACCCTTGGATTGATTAACCAGGTCGTCGTAAGCAACGATGAAATCAAGACCGTTAAAGCCTCCAAATACCTCCCGATAGTCGAAGCCGGAGCTCCGTACGTCGAAGAAGACCTCGGTTTCGTCGACCGCGGGAATATCGAGCACCGGAATTGACGAAGCGCGTGACGCGTGGAAGCACCCAAAAATCTCGCTGTAGTCCTCCAAACGAGGCGAGAGAGACGAGAGGCCGAACTTGGGCGGACCTCCGTAAACGTCGTCGTAAAGTGTCTTGGCTAAGAAGCCGCCATTGTTGATCATTTTGGCGGAAGAAGACCTGTTTGGATACCGAGTATGCGATATATTTTCCATGGGAGAAAAAATGAAAAAAATTGCGGCTCCTAGGGTTTTGCGTTTCGAAGCCTTTCGTTTTCTTCGCCCAGTTCTCTCTCTCTCTCTCTCTCTCTCTCTCTCTCTCTCTCTCTCTCCCTCTCTAATTTTTTCTCTCAGCTGCTGAGTCCCCTGCTGCAGAGTCTCTCAGGACTCAGAAACTCAGAAAGGCGACGACGAAAGTGGAAACTAAAAGGAAAAGGTGAAATGACCAAAATGTACATCTATAATTGCATGACGAATTTTCCTTTTCCCTTTTTCTTTTTCCCAAATTTGCAAGTTACAATGTTTTTAATATATTTCTCTGTATTTCATAACAAAAATCACGAATCTAACTATATTAAAGCACCAAGTCGATTCTTAATTACTTATTATTCACATGTACTGTATTTTTTAGAATTGTTTTTAATATCGAATAATACTATCATGAGTGACTTCTTAAGAAGTATTCGTGTTGCATCCATTTAAACAAAAAATTGATGCTTAATATTCTAATTTCCTTTTTAATATTGCAAAATAATAAAAAGACTTGGTTGTAACTTGCCACTCAAAAAATTAAAAAATAAATATAAATTTATTTCTATTTGTCAAACATAATTAATTTCATCTTTGATAATTTACCTAATCATCTAAAAAGAATAATATACCTACTTCTGTGCATTATAAATTTCAATTTATTCTTTTAATATACAATAATGAAAAACATGTTAAGGATCAAAATTGTAATTTAGAGGTTAAGTATTGAATTTCATATTATTACGAATTTCAAATTTTCAAACACAAGATTAATGAAGTTATACTAGAATTGATAGGTTATATACTAGAATTGTTATATAACTTAAATCTTTGTAAGAGTTTGTGGGAAAATAAAAATCTTTGTAAGAGTGGCGATGAGAGGGGGTTGAAATGGGGAAATAGAGAATTTGGGTTGGAACCTTGAAATATCGGCTCATGTCATGTGTGTCTTTGAGACCAACGAAAACTGTCCGAGATTGGGTACGGTGAGCAAAACTGGCTACTTTGGGGAGAAAGGACACGGTACAGAGAATAAGGACTGATGTCTACCATTTGCTTATGAATACTGAATAACCCTGGCTTTATGGTGGTATTTAACTATTTGGGGAAGCTAGGGTTTGTAAATATGATGAACTTCAGCGAATAAAGTTGGCTATTTTCAAATTACGGTTTTCTATAAATAATATCCAAAGAACTATATATACATTTAATATCGACACCGCACTCGCACTGGTATTTATAACATTGATATATTGCAAATATAGTGACCACCAATAGTTGTATTTGGCCGGTTGTTTGGAAACTTGCATCGGAATTGTGGTCTTTGAGTCTTTTGTGAATGTTGCATTGCCTCTTGAGGAATGGTAGAAGTTGTTGTTTGAAGTAATGGACGAGTTTTACGGTATTCGATCACATCATTTGATTTGGTTTGATGAAAGGTCTTTATCATTTCTTGTTTGTTGGCAATATCAATGTCAGTTGTTTATATGAAGTCATAAGGTTCTTGAATTTTAGACTAATTTTAATTAATATTGTATATAAATTGTATTATTAATAATAGATATATCTGAATTATATTTAGACTTGTAATAACAACTCTATCATTAAATTTCTCAAGGATATTTATTAAAAAATATACGATATAATAACTTTACATTTATTCTTAACAAAAATCGTTAAAAGATTTAAAATAAAGATTATTCATGAACACTTAGATATAATTTAAAGATGTACGTTATTAGTAATAAAATAGGAATGATAGATAAAATTAATGTAAAATTCAAGAACGATGTCTAAACTTAGGAACGTTACCAGCTAACCCATGTTGTGAGACCACCCTCATTCGCTCCGCCTGGGCAAGGAGAAGGTTAGCCTGCCTTTCGTCACATTCACCATTGCTCGTGGCTTGCAAATCAAGGGTCAACGATGAAGGAGGATTTTGAGTTCGTACCTCCAATTTTGCCTCGACGATGAGTCTTGGTGGAGAGGGAGGCCATAGATGAGGCATCTCGACCTAGGGAAAATTTTGAGTAAGGTGGCGAGGTTGAATTTGGCCGAGATTGGGCATAGTAGTGGTTGGTATTCGGTGGTCGGTGGTCGCAGAAAGGGGAAGAAAGGGAAAGGGACATGTTGGGTATTTTCAAATTTGGTTTAAACCCTTCAAAAGATTTTTAAAAATATAGAAAATATCTTAATTGGCTCTACAAATTTTGTAATATTACTGTCATATCAGTATTTTTCACACGGATCGTAACATACCTTAACGTTTGGCGCAACAACACTGATAAAACGTCAATTCTTGATACAAAATGACAAAATTTCTTGTTATGAGTGTAAATTCAGTCTTCGTATTATGTTCTGACAGGATACATTTTGAATAATAAGTCTTAATATTTATGGACTTTAACCTTATCCATTATCATCAATACAAATGGTTGCTATCGTGAATCCCACAACCATTACAGTGACTTGCAATTATTCACTAGTGTGAATTTAGTACATCAAGCAATGATGTTGAGCTTCTTATGAATGAAATCCAAAAAAATATATGTGATATATATATAGATATATTAGCAATGGATTTAAATCGTGAGATACACAATTTTGACAAGCAATATGATATATATGTCATAACCCTCTTTTTATTTACTTTTGACAATACTTTCTTTGTTTACGTGTTATAATATAAACAAATCATAAGATCAGTATATTATAAATATAAAATTCATATTTATAATATAAATGAATTAACTATTAATATTATGTGACAATATAACAATTATATAAAAAAAAATGATTCACAAAATACATAATCATTAACAATGAGAAATTTCAATGAAATGGAAAATTCATTGGACAGAACAAAAATAAAAATCGTCATCAATTAGCTTTAGAAATAGCTCATCATGCACAATCCAATTACTAATTGCTTAAGGTAAGAATTAAAACAAATTTTCTTCTTATATAATAGATTAAGCTACCTAATCCATTTTATTTAAATAAATTCAATCATCAAAGAAGAATATTAAACAGCTTGCAGGCTGCAAGCTCAACTTAGTTGTCAACATTTAAAATTGCAGAAAACTCCCATGGCCATGGGGCTGCTCAAATAGAGGCAGTTGGAAGCAATTTAATGTCATAATTTATAATATGCATTTTATGTCTACTTTGATGGTTTGGCCTACAATTTTTGAAGTTTTTTTTTCTTTTAATTGAAAAAAAAAAATCAAACCAAGATAGAGTTGTATAGATTTCATTTTTGCCCTATAAAATTTCAGATTATTAAATCTTGGTTTGATGTCAGGCAAAAGGGACGCACGAATTATGAAATACAGAAACATAAATTTTCCTAAATCATTATAAGACTTTAATGAAAATTAGCGTATTATCTAAATGTCACTGTTTAACACTTAGAATTTGACTCGATTTTAGAAAAAATTGAATTCACAACACACTAACACAAATTCTCTCTAATTCCTAGACGGCAAAAGGGTGAGTGATTTTGAAGGATTTTGATGGAGACAATATATTATGACACATACATAATGTGTCAATCAATTAATAATGTTACTTATTAAATTAAATTACTTGGTACACCAACTTTACAATTTATTAATTACAACATCAAATGTGTCACTAAATGTGGTTAATTTAATATATCCAAATAACATTCCTGATGATTTAATTATGAGCCTAAGTGTTAGCATGAGGCAATTGAGATTAGACATGGCTATGTGTCTATGTAGGGGGACCAAAGCCAATCATTCAAAATGGTTGCACCATATTGCCTTGATATTGGACCTTATTGTTATTGGGGCCAATAATGAATCCTTCTCCGGCACAAGCAGAAGCAATAAGCTCAACTGCTCACACATGCACAGGAAATTGTGAGCGAACACAACGGTGTAATCATGAGCATTGTTCCAAGAGTGTTTTTGCTCACTATCCTTAATTGTGGTTGGTTGCATAATTAAACTTTCATACTTGTATATTAAATAGATTTAATTTCACTTGTCAATTGATAATTAATATAGTACGTAGGTGGTAATAGAGAGGTTAAAAATCTTCGTATGAATAAATGAGAGTTGATTTTCGCATTCTATTTCGTATTTATTGTGCTTCATTTTTTTTAAATGTAAAAAATAAATTTACAATTGGAGTACAACAAATAAAAAATGGACAGTAAAATCAACTCCCTAATAAAATTGCTTGTAGTAATATTCGACAAACAAATTTAAAACGATTATAGATAATACATGAGTCTTTAGCAGAAGTACACAATGGACCGCTTTTAAGTAATTATCCAAGAACTGTTTATGAGCAGAGGAACCTCCTACATCTGTCAGCAACACAAACTAGTTTGGGATGTAAAAGTTGTTGGACTTTCGTTGTCTGATCGATCTTTTCAGATGTGGTTCTTCAAGAGCTTGATCTTCTTGCACATATTCAGGTACAACATTATCATCATTGTTGTTAAGAATAGGTTTAGCATTATTATTCTCAGCCGCATCTCCCCCTTCATCACGAACCTTGGCCTAAGGAACTGAATATAGGTCAACTGGATAATCTTTGGACTTGTTTGACTTCTCTCTCTTCTGGACATCTTCAATGGTTTGATCTTCAAATAAAACCACACATCTACTTCTGACAATCTTCTTATTGACAGGATCTCATAGTTTGTACCCAAATTCATCTCCATAGCCTAGAAAAATGCATTCTTTTGATTTGACATCAAGCTTGGACCTCTCATCTTTTAGGATGTGAACAAATACTATGCAGCTAAATACCTTCAAATATTGATAGAATACATGTTTACCACTCCAAAAATTGTTTGGTACATTGTCATTCAGTTGATCTGATGGAGATAAATTGATCAAGTGCACTCCAGTCATCAATGCTTCACCCCAGAAACTCTTTGGTAACTTGGAATGAGATAACATACTTTTTATTCGCTCAACGATTGTTCTATTCATCCTCTCGGCCAACCCGTTGTGTTAAGGGGTCTTTGGAACTGATCTTTCATGTCTGATCCCATTATTCTTACAATAGGCTCTGAAGTCTCCCATGTACTCTCCACCATTATCAGAACGGATACACTTGAGTTTCATGTCTGTCTCACGTTCAACAGTGGCATGGAACTTCTTGAAAAACTTCAAAGACTTGATCTTTGGATTTAATTGTAAAGACCCACACCTTCCTGGAGTGATCATCAATGAAGGTAACAAAGTATCTTGCACCACCAAGGGTGTTAGTAGTCATAAGCCCACAAACATCAGAATAAACAACATCCAATATTTGGGTTTTTTAGGTGCAACTTTATAATGAAATGAAGCTCTATATTTTTTTCCAGCCAAACAATCAATGTATTGATCTAGAGGTGTACCTTTTACTTTCAATCCGGTTAACACCTCTTTCTTAGCGAGAATTTGAAATCCCTTCTCACTCATATTGTAACGCCCCGGAAACTCCAAGAATGTAAAATTGTAAAATGATAAATGAAATGACGTTTTTACCCTTGTGAATAGTATGGTCAAATTTTGACTTTTTGCTTGGCAGGTCTAACGGACGTTGGCCGATGACTGTGACGTAGTTCGGGACTTCATGAGTCCGTAGACAGGTGGCACGTCCGACTACGAAGATCAGGGAAGAAGTTATGACGTTCGGAAGTTCAAGGGCATTTTCGTAATTAGGTCGAAAAGGAGGAAATTGTTGACTTTTTGTTCGACCACTATTTTTCACGTAATTCGAGGACTATTAGGTAGGTCTAGATGCCCTGAGTCTGTAGACAGACGGCACGTTGAAAACGAACCTCGAACGGATGAGTTACGGTTCTAGAACGAGGAAGGACATTTTGGTAATTTTGCGAAGGAATGGCAAAATGGTAATTTCAAGGCTGCTGTTTGAAACAGCCGTGAGTGGGATTCATTGTTTAACAATGTAAGTGACATTGGGGGAATTGTTTAACGTTATGGGTGACAATTGTCACTAATAAAGGCTGAGTGGAAGCACAGGCTTACTGGTTCCACTGTGAAGACAGAGCACGGGCACCAATGTTTTTTAGTTTGGGATGGTTGCGGGAAACACAGCCACAAAGAGACTGAGAGATTCCCACGAGCTGTTGGGTTGGACGGTTTGAATATGGGAAGTTAGAGTGAGTCGAGAGGATCATTTTGGAGAGGAAAGAGCTAAGGAACTTGAGAGGAAACAGAATCGGGAAAATTGGGAAAATGGAGGGAAAAATTCGAGTTTAATTTGTGAGGGGAGAGGAGCTAAACTAAGATTGGAAATAGTCTTCTGGGCTCATTTCGATTTCAACCATACAAAAATCGAAGGAAGTTGATCACGGTTTGGCCTAGAACTGAAATTCCAGTTTTTGGAAAATTTCGAGGTTGAGGACGACTACCTACAGGTAAGGAAGTGTGAAATTGGTTACGGTTTATTGTTTTTGTAGGTCTTACGAAGCTGCTGTATCAGTTAATTAGAAAACCAAGTTGATTTGAGTGAGTTTCGAAAGTTGACCCGTCTGTTTGATCATGAGTGAAATGATCGATTTAGGGCTTGATGTGTGTAATTAGTAATGGAGAACCTAAATTAACACTTAATGCAAGGATTTCGGTGGAAAAAATAAAGGAATTAAGCTGGAATTGTTAGAGATTCAACCGGGTCGAGTCACAGGTCTATAACCCGTTTAACAGAGAAACGGGTAAGGAAGACGACACTATAGCTTACTGTGCAGGGCACGTGGCTTTCACACGCAGCCACTTTGGGCGGCGCCTGTGGGCGCTTGAGGCCATATCTCCGGTCACAGTCAACAGGTGATTTTATCCTTTCAATGTAACAGACATTTTGAGTTAAATTTCGAGTCGATCGGACGTAGTTCGGGATAGTTTGGAGAGTTCGAAGGTTTAGGATTTTAATTTAATTACGTTGAAAAATCCCGAAAATTTAGGGAAATTAATGTAAGCTTAATGGAAGTGTTTGTGACCCAATTTGAGATCTTTGACAGGCCAGAACATTCCCGAGGCAACCGAGGAACATACGGGACGCGATTGACGCGTTCAAACTTCGTGAGTGGACTTTTGATTTCTAACCGAGCATGCATAATTGTTTTTACTCCCTTGTTTTATGTTTCTATATATGATTTTATGATTACATTTATGATATTTCTGCTTTACGTGAATGCACGCTTTTCGATGTGATATATCGTATTTTTACGTATTTCGAGACTATGGTTTCTCTGATACTTTGATGATGGTTTGATGAGTGATTTTATACGATTTGTGCATATTGCATTTTAATGATGATTTGATTATGATTTGTGAGTAAGATTCGGGACTTGATCGTGAAATTCGAACATAAGTCCTTTTTGATAAAATGTGATTTCGAATTGATTTTGGAATTTGGATCACGATGGATCCTAGATTTGTTATGATTTACACGTGATTTGGGGTTTTAAAAACCCGGTACGATTCCTGGATTTGGTTTTGGGTTTCAAGACCCTGTTAATTGATGACGGGGGCCGGCCCAGATTGGGTTTAAAGACCCGGATTGAGTTTAAAGACTCGGAAGTTTAAAGACTCGGTTACTGTGATGTCCCCTGAGGCCTATTGATTGTGTTTTGAATTTAAAGACTTGTTGATATCCCGGGAAGGCCTGATATGTGAGTTTAAAGACTCGGATGGATCCAGCAGATTTGATTCGTTGTTGTTACATTCGGTTTTACATGGTTTTATAGTTATCTACTCTAACGGTTTCCATACGATTTACATAAGTGATTTTCGGATTCTTAGTTATGCATGCATGTTTTGAAATTGGAGGGTGAACCCTGATTTCATTAAACTGTTTTCCATAATCGTTTATTTTAGTCCACTCACACTTTTCTATTTTAATACCCTTCAGGTCGTGGTATAAGTTTTGGGAGCTAACGCCGAGGCAGAGGCAGAGGCATAAAGTTTTCCCATTGCGGTGTAATTAGTTCACAGAGTAGGGTTTTATCCTTATCTTGTTTTGTAACCATGCTCTGTGATACTGTTGACTGGTTGTATCATTTTTTCTCTCTGGTCTGATAGTATGTGTAATGTATTATTGTGTGGTTATTTTGGTTGTTTGTGTGCAATTGTCAGACGGGAGCAGGATTCTCCCCGGTTATTAAGGCGATAATCAGGGCGGGTCCTGTCAATTGGTATCAGAGCATAGGTTTACGGTTTATGTCTGGCACTAGGATGTACCTAGGTTGTTGTACTAACGTATGCCTCTTTCAGAAGAATGATCGGCCATGCCTTCACGACGTGAACCCCCTCCACGACCTGCAGAAGGCGTTGTTAGTGATGCCGAGAGTGCCACGATCGAGCGTACCCAGCGCCTTCGGGCTACGGTCTTTAGCGGTGGGGCGGATCCCGAGGAAGCCCACCGATGGATTTCTCAGTTTGAGCGGATTTTTGCTGTGATGCACTGTCCTTCTGAGGAGCGAGTTGTGTTGGCCACCTTTTTGCTGGATGAGGCCGCTTATGAGTGGTGGTATACTCTGGAGTTATCAAGTTAGGATGCTCACACAGTGACTTGGGAGACCTTTCGTGAGCGGTTCCTTGATCAATACTATCCCCGTTCATTCCGTGATGCTAAGGAGACCGAATTTCTGCAGCTTCGACAAGGGAGAATGTCTGTAACAGAGTACGAGAAGAAGTTTCAAATGTTAGCCCGTTTTCACCTACCTTTGTGTCTAATGAAGCTGAGAAATGTCGTAGGTTTGAGCTTGGTCTGCGAGGTGAAATACGTGCCAGTGTGACAGCTGGAGCTTTTACTACGCTCAGAGAGTTGTCTGATGCTGCAGTACGGGTGGAGGCTAGTTTACCGACACGTCCACAGTTCTCAGGTGGTGGACAACGTCGAGGGAATTCATTTCCTGGAGCGTCAAGTCAGAGAACTCCGAAAAGGGGCTGTTACAGCAGAGCTTCGCCCGTGGGTAGTGACCATTTTGGTAGGCCCGTCAGTTTTCAGAGTTCCGGATTCAGAGGACCGAGAGCACAGCCAGCTCCACAGGTGAGTACGACCTCAGTTGCTTCCACGGGAAGACAGAGTGGCGGATTTACTCGAGATGTTTCTAGTGTTATCTGTTTCTTCTGTGAAGAGCAGGGCCACTACTGGAGAGAGTGTCCATCTTTGTTAAAAGGTGGTGGCGCAGGTCGGGGTACAGTGGAGCAGGGGCGGAGTACCGCGTCAGTTTCTGGGACAGCGAGTACTAGAAGAGGTGCTGGAGCTACCAGTGGACAGAGGGGTCGTGGGCGCGCAGTAGGACCACAAGCCCGAATTTTTGCGGTTACACAGCAGGAGGCCCGGGCAGCACCTAGTGTTGTGACAGGTACACTTACAATCCTTGGTCATAATGTATGTGCTTTAATAGATCCCGGAGCTACCCATTCTTTTATATCACGGAGTTGTGGTTTGTTAGCGGATAAAGAGGTGTCCGCACTGGGTTGTGATATGGGTGTGAGTACGCCCACGAGGGAGGTGTTTGTGGTAAACCAGGTGTTGAGAGAGTGTCCCATATTGGTAGGTGACGTTGGGTTGGTAGCTGACCTGATACTCCTGGATTTGCATGACTTTGATGTTATTCTGGGGATGGATTGGTTGACATTACATCATGCTTCTATATAGTGTGTCGATAAGAAGGTAACTTTTCAGAGTCCAGGGTTACCTGAAACTACTTTTCAGGGAATACAACGAGCAAGTCCTGTTGGGGTGATTTCGGCTCTGAAAGCCAGTAAGTTATTAAGGAAAGGGTGCCAGGGATACTTGGCTCACGTGGTGGACACACGTGCTGCACCATTGAAGGTGGAGGATATACCGATAGTGCGGGAGTTCCCAGACGTCTTTCTGGAGGATTTGCCGGGATTGCCACCCCACCGAGACATTGAGTTCACCATTAATCTTGTTCCAAGTACGCAACCTATTTCTCAGACTCCGTACCGCATGACGCCAGCTGAGTTGAAGGAATTGAAGGTGCAGTTGCAAGAGTTGGTCGATATGGGGTTTATTCGACCAAGTGTATCTCCTTGGGGAGCTCCAGTTTTGATTGTGCGGAAAAAGGATGGAAGCTTGAGGCTCTGCATCGATTATAGGCAACTGAATAGGGTAACAATCAAGAATAAATACCCCCTGCCTCGGATCGATGACCTATTTGATCAATTGAGGGGAGCTCAACACTTCTCCAAGATCGATCTTCGTTCTAGGTATCATCAATTGAGGGTTAAAGATGAGGATGTACCCAAAACAGCCTTTAGAACCCGATATGGTCATTTTGAGTTCCTAGTGATGCCGTTCGGGGTTAACTAACGCACCAGCGACATTTATGGATTTGATGAACCGAGTGTTGTAGCCATACTTGGATCACTTTGTTATTGTATTCATTGATGACATTTTAGTCTACTCAAAGAGTGCGAAGGCGCACGAAAAACACTTAAGGATGGTGCTTGGTACCCTAAGGAAGAATCAGTTGTATGCAAAGCTTAGTAAGTGCCAATTTTGGTTGACCAGCGTGAGTTTCTTGGGACATGTGATTTCGGCTGAAGGAATCAGTGTAGATCCCCAAAAGATTGAAGCAGTAGCAAAGTGGGAACAACCAAAGACAGTCACTAAGGTCAGAAGTTTCTTAGGGTTAACTGGTTATTACAGGCAATTTGTGGAAGGATTTTCTACCATTGCTGCCCCATTGACACGGCTGACAAGGAAGGGAGTCAGATTTGTTTGGAATGAAGATTGTGAACAAAGTTTTCAAGAGTTAAAGAAAAGGTTGACAACTGCTCCTGTATTGACCCTTCCGGACGATAGTGGGGAATTTGAGGTGTACAGCAACGCATCCTTACAAGGATTGGGATGCGTGTTAATGCAACATGGGAAAATGATTGCCTATGCCTCCCGCCAGTTGAAGTCTTATGAACGCAACTATCATACCCATGATTTAGAGCTAGCTGCGGTGGTACATGCTCTAAAGATTTGGAGGCATCATTTGTATGGTGCGACCTATAGACTGTTTACTGATCATAAGAGCCTGAAGTACTTGTTCACACAGATGGAGTTAAATGTGAGGCAAAGACAATGGTTGGAACTGATTAAGGACGATGATTGCACGATTGAGTACCATCCTGGAAAAGCTAATGTGGTAGCTGATGCTTTGAGTTGGAAATTAACACATTCTGTGGCACACCTACGGATGACCCATTTGCCTCTATTAGTTGAACTCCGTAAGACTAGCGTTAATTTAGGACTTGATAGCCAAGGTGTCTTGCTAGCTAGTTTCTAGGTGCGGCCAATCCTAATTGACCAGATCATCGATGCTCAATTCCAAGATCCTGGCTCGTGTGCTCTTCGGATTGAAGTGGAAGCAGGAGAACGGCAGGATTATACAGTCAAAGATGACGGAGCCTTACTAAAGGAAGGACGGTTGTAAGTGCCTGGAGACGTCACATTAAAGAA
Source organism: Prinsepia uniflora (assembly GCA_032719365.1). Lineage (NCBI taxonomy): Eukaryota > Viridiplantae > Streptophyta > Magnoliopsida > Rosales > Rosaceae > Prinsepia > Prinsepia uniflora. Next base: position 24,562,246 of record CM064876.1, read on the forward strand.
AGAGATTTTGGACGAAGCACATAGTTCAGCGTACGCTATGCATCCAGGTGGAACAAAAATGTACCGTACGCTTCGAGAACACTATTGGTGGCCGGGTATGAAACGGGAGATCGTTGAGTATGTCAGTAAGTGTTTGATTTGCCAGCAGGTAAAGGCTGAGAGGCAAAGACCCTATGGAGTATTGCAACCACTTCCTATCCCATAATGGAAATGGGACCACATAACGATGGATTTTGTGTTTGGACTTCCTAGGACGCCCAGAGGCCACGATGGAGTTTGGTTGGTTGTGGACAGACTCACCAAGTCAGCGCATTTCTTACCTGTAAGGGAAGACTTCCAGATGACACAGTATTCCAGATTGTTTATAAATGAGATTATACGATTACATGGCACTCCTGCCTCTATCCTATCGGATCGAGATCTGCGATTTACATCTAGATTCTAACAGAGTTTACAGGAAACATTTGGAACAAGATTACACTTTAGTACAGTGTTCCACCCTCAGACGGACGGACAGTCGGAACGAACCATTCAGACCTTGGAAGATATGATGAGAGCCTGTGTTTTGCAATTCCAAGGTACTTGGGAGTCACACTTACCATTGATGGAATTCTCTTATAACAATAGTTACCAAGCGAGTATTGGGATGGCACCTTACGAAGCCTTGTATGGACGGCAGTGCAGAACCCTCTTGTGTTGGACTGACGTGGGCGAAAGGAAATTGACTAAATCCGAATTGGTGGAATTGACAACAGAGAAAGTCAAACTCATCAGAGATAGGCTCAAGGCAGCCCAAGATAGACAAAGGTACTATGTGGACCGTCGGATTGGAGATCTTGAGTTTGCGGTCGGAGATTGGGTATTTCTGAAGCTATCTCCTTGGAAAGGTAGAGTGCGGTTTGGTAGGCGAGGGAAATTGAGCCCCCGTTTCATCGGGCCATACGAGATTTTTGAAAGGATTGGTCAGGCTACATACAAATTAGCACTACCTCCAGAACTTTCTAAGGTCCATGATGTATTTCACGTGTCGATGCTACGGAAGTATGTGTATGATGCCTCTCATGTACTAGAAGAACAACCCATTGAACTCAGTGAAGACTTAAGCTTTGAAAAACAGGCCGTACAGATTTTGGATTGAAAAGATAAGGTACTTCGTTGGAAGACCATTCCCCTAGTAAAGGTTCTTTGGATAAATCAGAATGTTGAGGAAGCCATATGGGAACCAGAGACACAGATGCGAGAGCAGTATCCATGCTTGTTTCCTTAAAATTTCGGGACAAAATTTCTTAAGGGGGGGAGGTTGTAACGCCCCGGAAACTCCAAGAATGTAAAATTGCAAAATGATAAATGAAATGACGTTTTTACCCCTGTGAATAGTATGGTCAAATGTTGACTTTTTGCTTGGCAGGTCGAACGGACGTTAGCCGATGACTGTGACGTAGTTCGAGACGTCACGAGTCCGTAGTCAGGTGGCACGTCTGACTCCGACTATCAGGGAAGAAGTTATGACGTTCGGAAGTTCAAGGGAATTTTCGTAATTAGGTCGAAAAGGAGGAAATTTTTAACTTTTTGTTCGACCACTATTTTTCATGTAATTCGAGGACCGTTAGGTAGGTCTCGATGCCCTGAGTCCGTAGACAGGCGGCACGCTGAAAATGGACCTCGGACGGATGAGTTACGGTTCTAGAACGAGGAAGGGCATTTTGGTAATTTTGCGAAGAAAGGGCAAAATGGTAATTTCAAGGCTACTGTTTGAAACTGTCGTGAGTGGGATTCATTGTTTAACAATGTAAGTGACATTGGGGGAATTGTTTAACGTTGTGGGTGACAATTGTCACTGAGAAAGGCTGAGTGGAAGCACAGGCGTGCTGGTTCCACTGTGAAGACAGAGCACGTGCACCATTGTTTTTTAGTTTGGGCTGGTTGCGAGAAACACAGCCACAGAGAGACTGAGAGATTCCCACGAGTTGTTGGGTTGGATGGTTTGAATATGGGGAGTTAGTGACATGACCCATCCCAATCCCCCCGGGATTACCGTGGAATGTGTCATGCTCCCGTCTAACACGAAGTGTCGGACAAGGGATAACCTGATGCCACTGCCCAAACGGGGCTTCCAGAGTGCGCAAGGATCGATGGAGGAGGTATGCGATGTCCCAGTCTCTGCTGCAGTCGCATCTGGAATCAACCTGAAGGGCATTAAAACCAATAAAAAATGTGAGTGGACGAAAATAAATAAGTTAATTAACACATTTCATAAGACGCTTATGCCCTCCAATAAAAATGTATGCATGCCTCAAAAACCAGTAATCAAAACATTTGCTCAACAAGGCATTAGGGCTTTTAGCCAAAACCGTAAACCAAAACCAAGTGTGGGAACTCAGCCCAAAACTATAGGATACCAAATCCGCAAATACAAAATCATGTGGGCCACCACCCAAATCCATAACCATAAATCCAACCGAAAAACCATTTCATAGATCCAATAGTTCATATTTACCACATTACCATAACCGGCATCCCAGATGCCTAGCGTCCCAGACACCTGACGTCCCAGACGTCATGTCTCACGGTATAATAATAAGCAACGCGTGCTGCCTGGGGTCTCTCCGGGTCAATATCTTTGACATCCCAGATGGCTGACGTCCCAGCTGCCTAATTATAGCAATCCTGCTCCTGAGTCACTATACGGTCCGGTAGCTCCGTACAATGACCCCTCGCAGGCAATGCACCGTGACTTCTCCAGTGTCCCAGACACCTGGAAAAGACCATCACATATCCTCGTATCAAGATGGTATATGGAACCAGTTTTATAAAATCATTTCACAACATTACAATGGGCCCTGCCCGAAATCTCCATAAAACATAACAATTCCATTTAGGGTCCCCGACCCGAAATCACATTTATAAAATATAGGGTCCCAGACCCGAAATCACATTTATAAAATATAGGGTCCCAGACCCAAAATCACATTGATAACCCAACTGGGCCTCATGCCCGATTTTGTAAACCACTCGGCCCACGACCCGATTCGTAAATCAACTGGGCCCCTGGCCCGATAGTATAACTCAAATGGGTCTCAGCCCGATTTCATAACAATTGGGCCCCTAGCCCGATTTCATAAAGCAACTGGGCCCCCGGCTCGATTATGTAACTCAAATGGACTCGAAGTCCGAGGTTTCCAAAACAATTGGGCCTCATGCCCGAGTTTCTCTTTCCAATTTCAAAACCATTTCATGAAATCATATCCAAAGTCATAAGTATGGAAAATCCGTATAAAACCGGAAAAACCTCGATTTACGTGCAAGCACGTAAATTGCCTCGAAATGTGTGAAACCGTATAATTTACCTGTCAGGACCCACCCCGGTTTCCCCCCGAAACCCGAGGTAAATCCTGCTCCCGTCTGACTCCCCGACACAACACCAAAGTAAAACTCACACGCAACCCCCAAAGTACTCAGTCAGACGCAGGAGAAACTATACAATACATCCCGAAGTTAAAAGTTTACAGAGCATAGTCCCAAATACGCAGGAAAGAAAACCGATAAACTAGATACACGCACGCGGAAAAGAAAAACACTCCGGGATCCCTCTCGCGACTGCTATGCCTCAGACGCTGCCTCGACGCCGAAACCCCGCTCTAGCTCCACGACCTGGAGGGCAGTTTAAAACAGAAGGTGTGAGTGAACCATAAATAAAAGAAAAGTTTCTAAAACCATTTTATAAGAAAACCAGGTTTAGCCCTCCGTTTTGAAATCACATGCATAACTCAGTTATTAAAAAAGTTATAAATCAATCACCATAAAACATCATAAGAAACAGAAACACTATAAAATGGTTATAGAAAACATAGCAGAAATATTATAAAGCCGTATCATAAACCGTGAACATCAAACCATTCTTTTCCGATTAAACCTGCTGGACCTATCCGAGTCTTTAAACTCCCGAGTCTTTAAACTCAATCCAGGCCTCAATAATATCAGAGTCGTTAAACTCTCGAGTCTTTAAACGCAACAGGCCTACGGGGGAAAATATCAATATATCCGAGTCTTTAAACTCCCAAGTCTTTAAACTCAATCCGGGCCCGTCCCCCATCAATCAATATCCGGGTCTTTAAACTCAATAACCAGATCCAGAAAATCCAATCCAAAACCAGTTGAAAAACCATTTCTAAATCCATGTCCAAACCTGAATCCGAAACCACTGGTCCGAAGCCCTTCCGGCTCCCCGAACTGTCCTTTCGAACCCAAATCCGGAAATTCACTTTTCAACTTTAAAACCAAATCTCGTTTCCCGAAATCCGATTTTAAAACCGAAAACCTTTAATCATCGAAATCATGTTCCAAAATGCCTTATAACCATTAGAAATCATTTATCATTTGAAATCTCGAAACTATAACATTATAATCAGAAATCAACCTTTTATCGTAAAACGTACTGAAAACCGAACTTCCTCGAAAAACATGCAATTAAGTAAAACAGTTATAGCATATTCAGAAAACATGAATTCACATATAAAACCATAAAACAATTATAGAAAAGCAGTTATGCATGCTCAGCTATAGAGAAGGGGTCCACTCACAGTACCGAGCCCTCAATCGCGTCCTGAACGTCTCGTACGTTCCTCATCTTCCTCGGGAACTCCCGATCCTGTCAAAAACCACCAAAGTACGTCACTAACACGTCTACGAAGGTCCACCTAATTTCCCTCAAAAATCCCCGGGTCCTAAACCTAACGAATCGGAACCCTAAGCCTTCACCCTCGCGAAACTACATTGAATCGACGCCCGATTAACCCGAAACCAACTCCAACGGACTCGTCACAACACCTAGACCAAAAACCTAGTTGACACCTTCCCTAAAGACCGCCGCACGCGCCCCCTCGCGCAGCCCAAAGTGGCTGCGCGTGGCCCTCACGCGCCTGCTACAGTGTCACCTTCTACCTCGAGTAGACCCGGTTCGACACAGTGTCTGCAACTTGAACCGGCGAGGACGGTCTTCGCCGTGCCTGCACCAAAACACCTCATTCCTTCACCCACTGCTTCGTCTAGTCCTAGGCTATCCATTCCCGTACTCCAATCACCTCCACACGGCCTAATACTCGTCGACTCGAACTCGAAACAAAACCCGAACACTGCCATGTTTCCTTCTCCGGCCACCCAGGTCACCTCCCATCACGGTGGCAAGCTTAAACCCTTCCTAGGACCATCCTAAACCTCACCCAACTCACCATGACTGTCGAATCTACCCCAGACTTCACGACTCTACGTTTAAAACAAAACGGAAAAACAGGGCACACAGGGCACCTTCCGTCGTCTAGCCTCCACCGTGCACTTCCCTGTCACGGCAGCACAACCAGAAGACACCCAGGCCTCAACTGAGTCCCCTAGACCTCCCTAGACTCTTCGATTCAACCCCTAAACTCACGACTTTCGACTTGAAAATAGACGGCAAAACAGAGTATCGAAAGGGAGAATAAGAAATTACCTACCTCCTGTCGCCGTCGTGAGCTCAGCCGTGAGGCAGTAGCTCCTCCCGTCCACCTCCAACCTCTGGACACCTCCTCTGGCCTTGATTGGTCGAACACTGCACAACCACCACCACGATCTCTCTGTTCACTCTGGTTTCTTCCCTGGTTTTCCCGTGACTCAACTTGCACTCACACACAGTCACTACACCTCCAAACCACCTCACTACCTCCCTCTCACTCTCTGATCACTCATCCCCTCAGCAATTCACACGACTCACACAAAACACCGTCCAATTTCCCAATTCCTCAGCCTCTGTTTTCTATTCTTCGAACACACACGAACACACGGGCATCCCCCAAATAATTGGACCGTGCACACGCCTAGAAGCCACTAGGCCCTTGCCACGCGTCACCATCCTCTCCTCTCCCTCACATCTGTTTCAATCTCAGCCCTCCATCTGTCCCTATCTATTGCACACATCCCAGAGCACAAAAGACCAAAATGCCCTTCTGTTTTAACCAAAATTACAACTTTGCCACTACCTTTCTAGACCCGTAACTCCCACATCGTAAGTCCGATGACTACGTGCCGCCTGTCGTTGGATTCAGGACGACAAGATCTCTCTAACGGTCCTAGGTCAACAAGTCAAAACCCGATCATACAAAAATTCAACTATTCCCCCTATTTTAACCAAATTATGGTTATGCCCTCAACCTTCCGAACATCATAACTTCCTCCTCGGATGTCGGAATCGGGCGTACCACTTGTCTACGGATTCACAACGTCCTAAACTACGTCCTAGTCATCGGTCAAAGTCCACTTGACCGCCCGAACTAAAAGTCAACTATTTACCCGAACCAGGGGCAAAATCGTCATTCTACCCTATCGGTCTAAAAGTACCCAACTAAGTACTACATAAACTCACTAATCCCACCTTAATCACTACCTTAACCCTGATTTCCGGGACGGGTCGTTACATTACCAATATCCAAATCAACATCATACAATCACAATCATAATCCATATATAACAGTTGTGCATGCATAGAATTTATAAAACCAAAGTCCACTCACAGACCGTCCAAATGTTGCGCCTCGATTTTCGTGCCCTAAGCTCTCCCGAGCCAATCGCTATTATCGAGACTCCCAAACCTGTCCAAATTGTAATAGAAGGTTACTAACTACTTAATTAACCTCCTACCAAAGCCCCGTTATTTTTCCGAACTTTTAACTATTTTTAAACCGATCCTAAACCTTCCGATGCCCCGAAACACATCGAGACGGTATCCGATCGACACGAAACCAGTCCCAAAATGTTCGTTACATTGAATAGAAGATTTCACGTGTTGAACACTTTCCCAAATTATGGCCCACGCGCCCTAGAAAGTCACCTGCGCGTGAAGCGCACGCGTGGGTACTGTTCACCCGTCTTCAAGCTTGAGACAAACCAGTTTTCTCTGGTTTTTGGACCAGTTCAGGGTCCATTTTAGGTCCATTTCATCCCATTTTAATCCTAATATGTTTCTAATCTCATTTCTAATCTTTCTAGTTAATTAAAACGGAACAAAATGTCCAAAACCGTACCTTCATCCGTCATCAATGGCGACCAGACCTTCCCTTGCCGTTCACGGCTGTTCCAGGCCATCCCAAGCCACGAAAACAATCCCATTAGCTTCCTGGGGTCCCCAGAAACATTAACCAATCCTTAGGTTCAATTAAAACACCATAAAACTGAGTTTTGAATTTTTGAATAAAACCCACCTTACGGGTTCTCTCCCGTCGTGAGCCGCCGTGGCTCGCCACCGTTGGCCACCGTCCTCTGTCCTTTCAGTCCTTCATTACTTTCTCATGGTCACACACAGCATATGGGTTCATGGTGGTGAGGTGTGGGTTGTGTGTTTAAGAGAGAAAATGAAGGTGAAGATAAGGGAGGAAATATGGATGGTTTCGGGTTATGTGGATGAAGAAGGGAGAAATGAAATGTGATGAAGAAGATGTTGTCTGATGAGAGAGGGAATGATGGATCAGATCAGATATAAAAGAAAGGTGGAGATAAGATCAACGGTACAGATTCAATCTTGAGTCAAATGGACGGCTGAGGATAAAAGGAGGAATAAAATCATATGTTAATGATTTAGTGGAACATGATCCAATCTAGCCAACGAATGAGTGACACTTGTCACTCATCCAAGTGTCCCCTAACCACTTTCCCACTATTTCAGAATTAAATAATCGACACGATTTTCGAGACGTAAACTTCACCGATTTCACGTTCCAGACCATAACATTCCCGTACGAAGTCCGATTTCGGCGTGCCGCCTATCTATGGATTCGTATCGACTCGCTCTACGTAACGGTCCTTGGCCCCTTTTAACCAAAATTACCAAAATGCCCCTCGACTTCCGAACGTCATAACTTCTTCCTCGAATGTCGGAATCGAACGTGCCATCTGTCTATGAACTCGTGACGTCCTGAACTACGTGACAGTCATCAGTCAAAGTCTGTTTGACCGCCCGAACGAAAAGTCAACGTTTTGCCACGCCTAGGGGCAAAACGGTCATTTTGCATCGTTCGTCCGGTTTCCCCCAATTAATCATCGATTAACCTCACTAATCACGATTAGTTACTAATCTAATCCCGGAATTCGGGATGGGTAGTTACAGTTAGAGTGAGCAAGAGGATCATTTTGGAGAGGAAAGAGCTGAGGAACTTGAAAGGAAACAGAATCGGGAAAAACTGGGAAAATGGAGGGGAAAATTCGAGTTTAATTTGTAAGGGGAGAAGAGCTAAACTAAGATTGGAAATAGTCTTCTGGGCTCATTTCGACTTCAACCATACAAAAATCGAAGGAAGTTGATCACGGTTTGGCCCAGAACTGAAGTTCCAATTTCTGGAAAATTTCGAGGTTGAGGACGACTACCTACAGGTAAGGAAATGTGAAATTGGTTACGGTTTAATGTTTGTTTAGGTCTTACAAAGCTGTTGTATCAGTTAATTAGAAAACCAAGTTGATTTGAGTGAGTTTCGAAAGTTGACCCGTCTTTTTGATCATGAGTGAAATGATCGATTTAGGGTTTGATGTGTGTAATTAGTAATGGAGAACCTAAATTAACACTTAATGCAAGGATTTCGGTGGAAAAATTAAAGGAATTAAGCTGGAATTGTTAGAGATTCAACCAGGTCGAGTCGCGGGTCTATAACCCGTTTAACAGGGAAACGGGTAAGGAAGACGACACTGTAGCTTAATGTGCAGGGCGCGTGGCTTTCACGCGCAGCCACTTAGGGCGGCGCGTGAGGGCGCGTGAGGCCATATCTCCGGTCACAGTCAACAGGTGATTTTATCCTTTCAATGTAACAGACATTTTGAGTTAAATTTCGAGTCGATCGGACGTCGTTCGGGATAGTTTGGAGAGTTCGAAGGTTTAGGATTTCAATTTAATTACGTTGAAAAATCCCGAAAAGTTAGGGAAATTAATGTAAGCTTAATGGAAGTGTTTGTGACCTAATTTGTGATCTTTGACAGGCTAGAACATTCCCGAGGCAACCGAAGAGCGTACGAGACACGATTGACGCGTTCGAACTTCGTGAGTGGACTTTTGATTTCTAAACGAGCATGCATAACTGTTTTTACTCCCTTGTTTTATGTTTCTATATATGATTTTATGATTACATTTATGATATTTCTGCTTTACGTGAATACACGATTTTCGATGTGATATATCGTATTTTTACGTATTTCGAGACTATGGTTTCTCCGATACTTTGATGATGGTTTGATGAGTGATTTTATACGATTTGTGCATATTGCATTTTAATGATGATTTGATTATGATTTGTGAGTAAGATTCGGGACTTGATCGTGAAATTCGGACATAAGTCCTTTTTGAAAAAATGTGATTTCGAATTGGTTTTGGAATTTGGATCATGATGGATCCTGGATTTGTTATGATTTACACATGATTTGGGGTTTAAATGTTAGGGCCCACCCCTAATCCCCCAGGATTAGGGACTAAACCCTGCTCCCGTCTGACTTACGCATGACACGGATGCCAGACTGACGTCTAACCTTCATGTGACACGTAAGTCGGACCAGGGATTCTCGAATCCAGCCATCCGACTGTGGATCGCGGGTGTGATGTCTCCATCTCTCTCGACCAACAGCCTGCACCGCAATAACCTGGAGGGTATCGAAAACGCGAAAAGACTGTGAGTGGACAAAAATAAAGAAAAAGTTCAAAACAGTTCATAAAACAAGTACATTTATACCCTCAGTTTCAAAAACCAATGCATGCATATCAAATTCAGGTCATAAAACCATTCAATATTCTCGTTAACCAACCATATAAGAAAAACCGACACCAGTTCCTTTTTCCAAATCCCAGGCCTCAGCCCAAAACCATCGAAAACCATTTCATCCGGGCATAGCCCAAAACCTCAGAAAACCATGATTGAAAACCACTCCACATTTCCGTTCATCGAACCTACTGGATCTATCCGAGTCTTTAAACTCAATCCAGGCCTCAATATAATCTGAGTCTTTAAACTCCCGAGTCTTTAAACTCAACAGGCCTACGGGGGAAAATATCAATATCCAAGTCTTTAAATTCCCGAGTCTTTAAACTCAATCAGGGTCTTTAAACCCAATCTGGGCCCATCCCCCGTCAAACATAATCCAGGTCTTTAAACCCAATAATCAGATCCAGCAAATCCAATCCAAAACTGATTGAAAACCTTTTTCCATTTCTGAATCCGAATCCGCAATCTCATCAAGATCCCGAATCCAAACCCAGAACTCATTTCCATCTCCTTTCCAGATCCGAGTCCGCAACCATCATTCCGTAAGCCAGCATCCGGAATAATTATTCCGAACCCAAACCCAGAAATCCATTTTAAAGTCCCAAACCGAATCTCAAATCGTCATCCGGAAATCCGATTCAAAAACCCGAAATCACGTTTCTTAAAACCACTTTTTGAACTGGGCCTCTAAGCCCGAAATCACTTTTCCAAAATCCTTTTACTTTTATTGAAATCAAATCGTATTTCAAATCCCGAAATCAAATCATTAAAACCAGGTTCAAATCACAATATCCAACGAAATCCCGTAAAACGTGAAATTCCGTAGTTTCCTCTAAAAACGTGCAGAAACCGTACACCATCACAATCATAAATCAAATCATAGAATCAAGTATAGAAAACATATAAAAACATATATGCATGCATCAAGAGTTAGAAAGCAAAGTCCACTCACAGACCATTCCGACGTCGCCTCGATACGCACACACTTACGCCGTCCCCGACCATTTCGCTATCCTCGGCTTTCCCGAACCTGTCCAAAGTCCATAACGAGGTTACTGACTAGTTTATAAAAGTCCTACTCAAATCCCATAATTTTCCCGAACTTCTAAGTGTACTTTAAACGGAATCCTAAACCTTCGATCCCACAGAACTAAACCGAAACAACGTCCGATTGTCCCGAAACCTATCCCAATAGATTTGTTACAACGATTAGACCAAAAACCTAGTTGAACGTTTTCCCAGAAACCACCGCACGCGCCTGCACACATGGTCATCTTCAACCTCCGTCCAAGCGGTCCAGACCTGTTCAGCCAAACCGAACCGGCGTGACCGGTTCTCCGCCGTTCCTCAACCCGTTTCTGTTCCTTGTTCAACCAGTAGCTTCGTCCCCTTCCTAATAATCGATTCCCTTATTCAAAACACAACAACGTGACCTCGAAACCACCTCCCTCAAGCTCGAACTAAAACCCGTCCAAACCCTGTTTCAGCTCCCAGCCCACCGTGCACTCCCCCGTCACGGTTTCAAACCCTAGAGCTTCCTAGGAACCTACTGAACCTAACTAGCACTTACAGACCCTTCGACTCAGTCCCAAAAGCCACGACTTTCAGTTTGAAATTAAACGGCAAAACAAAGCATATAGAGAAAATCGAGCAATTACCTGCTCTCAATCCACCACCGTGAGCTCCGCCGTGCTTAACCTGTTAAGCACAACTCCACCGTCCTCTAAGCACCACCACCAGTCACGCTTGATCGAAACACGGCAGCACCACCACCACCAAACTCCCTCTCTGTTCTCTGATTTTCCCACTCACCGCACATATCCACTCGACCTTCCAAACGTCCCCAGACACTCCCTTCCTCTCAAACACTTCTAGTCACACTCACTCACTCTCAAGAACTCACACTCTCTTTGCAATTGATCCATTCCTCCCTCAATCTCACTCTCTGTTTTCTCCCTCGTCCACGACTCAAAGAACACGGTCCATTTTTAATTTTGCCCGTGCAACTTGTAGAAGCCTCTAGCCAACTGCCACATGTCACAATCCTGTGGTCCAAATCCAAAACTATCCAATCCCTCCTGTACACTTGTCTTCATCTCCTTTGCACAAATCCCAAGGCACCAAAAAGACCAAAATGCCCCTGTGAGTCAAAATTACCATTTTTCCCTTCGTCGTTCTAGACCCGTAACCTACTCATCCTACGCCCGATGAAAGCATGCCGCCCGTCGTTGAAGTCAGGACGACGAAATCTACCTAACGTGACAGGACCCATCCCAATCCCCCCGGGATTAGTGCGGGATGACCCTGCTCCCGTCTGACACGAAGTGTCAGACAAGGGATATTTCCGACCTTTGCCCTCCCGGGCTATCAGAGTACGCCAGGATCCGGAGGAGGTATGTGATATCTCGATCTCTGCTACAGTCCACACCGTATCCAACCTGAAGGGTATTAAAAACAGAAAGACTGTGAGTGGACAAAAATAAAGAATTTATAAAAACATTTCATCAAAGACCTTTATACCCTCCACTAAAAAGCATGCATGCATAGTAAAACCATTTATTCAAACACATATGTTTAAACAACCAGAAATAGGGTCACAACCCCAAATTTCGTAAATACAAGTCACACGAGCTCCTGCCCAAAACCATTTACAGAAAACCATAACACATTGAACATATGTGGGATCTCAGCCCAAATCCATTTATCATTATAAACACAATTTCCCAAAACCAATTGAAATCATGTTTATCCATTATATTTCATATCCAGAACCTGTCACGGAAAGATAAAGCTACACGTGTGCTAACCGGGGTCTCAAACCCAAGTCTCTCCAGGGTCCACGCAGGTCAATGTCCGTAGATCAATAACCCTCCCTGAAGGTAACGAACCATGTCCATCCTGAGAGTAAGGAACCCAACTGGGGGGCGACTCCACTCAGTCAGTGCTCCGTGACTACTCCGGGGTCCACCCAGGCCAACGACCCTCCCCGGAGGAGACAATCATATATAAAGGATGGAATATGAAAAACCGTTTGAAATCATTCTTTAAATCTTTCAAGGATTCATGCCCGTCCCCCATAAGCCGTCATGAACCATAAAATCCTTTTCAAGGGTTCATGAAGGTTCCCATAAACCGTCATGACCCGTAAATCCATTTCAAGGGTTCATGCCGGTCCCCATAAACCGTCATGAACCATAAAAACCATTTGTAACACATAGCTGGGCCCTAAGCCCGAAACAACATACAAACTGGACCTCAAGTCCGATTCATAAACCAACAGGGCCTCGTGCCCGATTTCGTAAATCAAATGGGTTTCGAACCCGAGTTTACCTTTTCAATTCCAAAACCATTTCATTAAATCATATCCAAAACCACAAGTACGGAAAATCAGAGTAAAACTGGAAAACCTCGATTTACGTGCAAGCACGTAAATCGCCTCGTAATGCGTGAAACCATGTAATTCACAATCAACCAAATCAACATCATAAAATCATATTCATAATCCATTTGGAAATCCAAAACCATTTCATTTAGACCAATAAAGACATACAGCCCCGTATAGGCACCGTATAGGGCAGAAACCTCGAAATACGTGCCTATAAGTAACCACACATCCAAATGCACTCATGGCATCACAAACAAGTATTTAAAACATATAATAAACATTTATGTATGCACCAATTTAGAAAACAAGGTCCACTCACAGACCGTCCGAGCTGCCGCCTCGATTTGCGTGGCATTCGGCTCCCCGAGCCGATCACCATTACCAGGACTCCCAAACCTGTCCAAATTTTAATAGAAGGTTAATATCTACTTAATTAACCTCCCATCAAAGCCCCGTAATTTTCCCAAACTTTTAACTATTTTTAAGCCGACCCTAAACCTTCCAACACCTTGAAAACTATCGAAACGATGTCCGATTGACGCGAGACCAGTCCCAAAATCTTCGTTACATCGAATAGAAGATTTCCTGTGTTGAACACTTTCCCAAATTATGGCACACGCGTCCTCACGAGCCCCTAGAAAGTCGAAAACACTGTTCATCGGCACTAACCTCCAGCAGACCGGTTTTACTGTTCATGACCGGTTCACCTAGTTTGGCCGGTCCAACTGGACCGGCATGACCGGTTCAAAGCCCTAGACACCCTATTTTTCATCCTAGTTCTTCCTTTTTGGTTCCTTTCATCCTATTTTGATGTTTTCTATCCATTCCAATCCTTAAACGCAACCGAAAACGTCTAAATCCTATGGTTCGATTTTGAACCAAACGGTTCAAGTTTCCAAAACTGTACCCATGGCTGCCCAGCCATCCCAAGCTTCCTTAAACCTTCCTAACATGTCCCTATCAACCTAATGGACTCATTAAAACCATTAAAAACCAACCATAACAACAAAAATGGAAAAATGGGTCAAAATGGACTAACCGTGAACCTCACGGGTTCCTCCTCCTCTCGCCGCCGTGGACGGCGGTTCTGGCCGCCCAGCGACCTCCTCAGTCTCCCTGGTCCTCTGCCTGGTCATGGGTGAAGAGTGGATGGGTTTTGGGTTGCACGGATGGGAGGAAAATAGGTGAGATCGGGTTGTGTTTTGTGTGTGTTTGAAATGGAGAAAATGGAATGGTTTGCACGGTGCATGAATCAATATAGGTGGCCTGTGGATGGGTGACACTTGTCACTCATCCATTGGGCCTCCCTAAAATATCTGGGCCCCACTAGAGTCCAAAAGTTAGTTCGTCTCGTAATTTGTGCAATAGTGCTCTCGAACTTTCGTGAATCGTAACTTCGCCGTCGAACGTCCGAATTCGACGTGCCGCCTGTCTACGGATTCGTATCGTCCTTATCTACGTAACGGTCATTGGCCCTCGGCCATCGGACCTCTTGGTCAAAAAGTCAACCTTTGACTCCTCTTTAACCAAAATTACCAAAATGCCCATAAACTTCCGAACGTTATAACTTCCTCCTCGAACGTCGGAATTGAACGTGCCACATGTCTATGAAGTCGTGACATCACGAACTACATCACGGTCATCGGTCAAAGTCCATTTGACCGCCCGCTTGAAAAGTCAACGTTTTGCCACGCCCAGGGGCAAAACGGTCATTTCGCATCGTTCGTCCGATTTCGCTCTACTAATCACGGATTAGCCTCACTAATTGTGATTTGTCAATAATCTAATCATGGAATTTGGGACGGGTCATTACAACCTTCCCTCCTTAATTAATTTCGTCCTCGAAATTCCAACCGACCTAATTCCAACCGTTCTTCCCTCGTTAATTTAGTTTCATTCTCAAAACTCCAACTATTTTGATTCCACATCCACCTCGTGGAAAGTAAAATTGACCTCGAAACACGTGTTCACTCGTACACCCACTAACCAGAACAGTACTCGTCTGCAACCAGACGTACCATTAACACTCACGTCACATCGACTACACTCGACCACGTCGAATGACCGTAATCATACGTTCCGAATTGACACTACTTGTCAAATCTACCAAGTCACTGACATAAACACTCGAAGGTTCCTTCCTCAATCACCAAACAATCCTGATGTCTACTCCCACCGGGAGTCATCAGACCTCACTCAACGATCCTCGTTGACACCTCCGACAAACCGTCACCACTTAATAGTCGCTAGTCGAAAACTAACACTATACCCATTTGTGGTTACACTAACCAGCAACTCACTCAACCTGAGTATACGTTTACCAACAAAATACTCGACCTGTGTGTAACTGGACCCATCAGAAACACCATGACCCAATGCACAGTATCCAATGTCCAGTCCACAACCTCAAATAATCCAATGGTATCGGAACTAATCTGACTACCAACACGCTCACCAACACACCACTGGTATAACCTATATACCGTCACCAGGAAAGACAAGTCTACCTGGTATTGTACCTCGAACTACGTACAAGGTACGTACATCTACCCATCAATCAGCCTACAACCACCTAGGTTGTAGCCAATCACGTTTCAATAATGGAGTCCATCTGACCAATCCCGTACCAGACAGATCAAAACTCCGACCCATTATCAGTTTCCAAATCTGAATCTGAATCCGCCATTTCGTAAGAAATCCCGAATCCAAACCCAGAAATCACATCCATAGCCATATCCAAATCTGGATCCAAAATCATTATTCCGTAAGCTAGCATGAGGAATAACCATTCCGAACCCAAATCCAGAAATCCTCTTTCAAGTTTCAAAATCAAATCCTGAATCGTCATCCAGCAATCTGATTCCAAAACCTGAAATCTCGTTCTCGTCTACCGAGACGTGTCAAAACCGAACCTTTCGGTTACCTGCTTAAACAATTACCTCGACACACATTAGATTGACTTCATAGGGAAGCCAATCCCAACATCAACACTAGTACTATGTCTGACAAAATCTGACCTCGTCAGACACTTACTCACCTGAGTAACATACCATATGGGATTTACCTCGAAAAGAAGTTCAGTCCCAACATCCTCAACTCAAACATCCAAGTAAGAGCGATATACTCTCCACCTATCTGGATCATCAAAATCACGATCCAGATCCTATCATTACATCACCCGACCATGAACGTCACGATCGAGAATCGTCACAATGTCCAAGGTCCACAACATCACAATCCTGATCCCCATCGGGATCCACATAATCTCACTCAGCTAACCATCCACTTGATGACCCATGACAATTCACGGGTCCACCAACCAATACACGATCAGTGTACTAGTGTCAACCAACAACATCTACATCATAAACATTATCTACCATCATCAATCATGGTAGAACCTGAGAAGTCACCCAAAATGACTTCGAAATACCCAATACCAATGCGGAAAACCCGCATTCCTCTCGTCACCACAATTACAACCTCTCGATTCCGAAATTCCAATCATATCGGAACCGACACACTAGGACATCAACCATGCGACCATAACGAGTCAAACTCACTACCAAGTTCGACTGTCGGTTTACACCATTTATTTAGTTACACTCATTCCGAGTGGAATTCACGCAACTCAAGGTTAAACCGTGTATATTATTTACAAATGTGCCTAAACGGCATCCAACACACGCATCTCGTACCACAAGTCCCAACTAACCGTCTCACGATCACAACCTAACGTACGAATACGTTCATCCTTCCATAGAGTCCCACACTGTCAACCCCGACAGAATTATGGCAACCCAGGCATCAAGTGTCGAACCAGGACATTCCACGATACAGTCCTACTAACTATCGTATCGGCATCCCAACAATCAGGTTGACCACGAACTGTAGCCCCTTGAGATATCACATCCTCGACCTGCGTACATTCCAAGAGCTCCGCGGTTGCTCGAATAGAGACAACCTCGCTCTGTTAAGCATCCTACGAGCAATCCTATGCTCTGATACCACGTTGACAGGACCCATCCCAATCCCCCCGGGATTAGTGCGGGATGACCCTGCTCCCGTCTGACACGAAGTGTCAGACAAGGGATATTTCCGACCTTTGCCCTCCCGGGCTATCAGAGTACGCCAGGATCCGGAGGAGGTATGTGATATCTCGATCTCTGCTACAGTCCACACCGTATCCAACCTGAAGGGTAGGGCTGGGCACATGGAACCAAAATACCGGAATCGTACCGTTCCAGATCAAACCATACCGAAAAAAAACCGAATAGTAAAACCGTTGTCTGTTTGGTACGGTACCGAAACCGTACCGATATAATTCGGTACGGTTTCGGTATCGATATTTTGAAAAACCGTCCCGTACCGATACCGTACCGAATTAGGATATTTTTTTAATAATTAAATTTATAATATTTCTTATTGGTTGATTAAGCAATCCTATAGTTTTAATATAGTATTGACCATAGCTAACCAAAACCAAAAAAACCAACAATTAAAATGTAAAACTAGGGTTGCAACTAGATCTAGTTTTTACCCATCTCTTGAAGTTGAATCTCTTCGTTCTTGACTTCTTGTTCAGACTTCAGAGGACATAGGCTGCGACTCTTCTTCAGTTCTTCAACTTTGTTGTTCGGCGGCTACCAGTCATCTTCCTCCGCCAATCCAGTCATCTTCCTCGCCACTCATCTTTCTCCTTCATTACTACCCATGGTTTGTTCTCTAATACTCATGATCTCTTCTCTAATATAAATTTGTATATGGTTTTCTTTTCTACTTTTCATCCAACTGAAACTGCTTCATGAATCTTCAAATTGCTTTTGAATGCTGAATTGGAGCTAATTCTTCAGACTGTGATACTAGCTAAGGCCCCTCCCTTAATTAAATTTCCATCTTAACTTCTTTAGATTTGTATATGACTATATGTGGCTCTCATAGCTTTCCAACTGTTACTTTGTTTTCGATCTATGAAATTTATCATCAACAAGCACTAATTAAGTCATATTTGTATATGTGGCTCTTTAGATTTGTATCCGAATCTTCATGTTGATCTGTTACTTCTTTAGATTTCAATATCATCAAGTCATATTAGTCTCATTAAAAAGTTTTTTTAATGAGTTTTGAAGAGTTTAATGAGGCTAATTAATACAAAATATAAAGAATAGAATAGTAATTAACTAATTAAGTGTAATTTGCGCTGGAATTGGAGTATACAAAGTTACAAACAAGTTACTTTGGAGCAAACCAGGACGTCTCAGTGCCTCATTGGCAAGACATGCATCTCTCAAAGGTACGGGTTTTGAAAAGTTGGTGTCGGCAACCTAATCGACGGTAATCGACGGTAGTAAGTAAATAATGTCTTGCAGGGGAGAATTACAAAGCTAAAGACAGAGAACATAGAAAAGGAGGGTTGCTGTCGGATGTCGATGACTCGATGGGTACGTACCAATTAGGTTCCGGCCTTTGCGTAAAGATGCTTCCCGGTTTTACATATCACCACACAGGCAAAAGCTTCAGCATGTGGCTTAAAACCGTCCATAAATCCAAATGCTTTAAAGACAAGAAAGGGCATGAATTAAAATCCAATCATATTAACATTTGATTTTGAGGACGTGCGCACTCTACAGTACTATCTGTTTTGTTGGTTATGTATAGGCATATAGTCCTAATCCGTAAGGGCCATAATCATTGCCATGCTTTCATGATCTATCTATCTATACCTAAGCTTATGTTTTGCTTCCTAATATGTCATTCATTAATCGATACATACATTTGGTTTGTTTTAGAATTTTTGTGGATAAAATAAAGATATATATATCACTATTATATTAACTAGCATATTGATTAGGCATTTCTTCTCCCTTGCTTGTTGGTTGCTAATTGCATCTTGAAGGCGTTTGTATTGCATTGCATATTTAAGGTTATGCATATTGCATCTTGAAGGCGTTTGTATTTCATTTTAACTCATTAATTTTTCTTTAATACCTATGTAGTCTTCAATCAAGTCCAAGACCGGACAGCAACAACCTAGTGTTGGTTTTTCATGTTCGTCAGCGGCAAGTGCATCCTCACCTTGTTCTATTCAAGCCCAAAAACTTGCTAACCTACAAGCTGATTTGGAAGAAAATGATGAAGGAGAACAACATGTTCAATCCACAACTAGGGAGCCCTTGTCTGCAGCAGTGGTTACAAGCTCGTTGGAGGAAAAAGTAAGTGACCTTACATCTATTGCTATACCTAGTAGATTAGGGAAGAAACGTAGTCTTGTTTGGGAACACTTTAAGACTTATGAATTGAAGACATTGGAGAAACAATTGGATGATAATGGGAAAGATATAATGGTTGAAGTAATACGTACGAGGGCTAAATGTATTTACTGTCCTAAGGGTTCAGAGGGTGATTATGCTGCAGATGCTGGTAAAAATGGGACCCGTGGAATGTTGAACCACATTAATAATTTGTGTAAGTACTACCCTCCAAATCAATCAAAATTTCAGAAAGTTCTATTGTCTGATAAGTCTCATGGAAATAAGATGGTTGCTAGGGGATTTGTGCAAAGTGATTGTTTGTCTGCTTGTGTTGAGATGATTGTCCTAGATGAGCTTCCATTCTCATTTGTAGAGAAGATGGGGTTTAGGAGGTTTTGTAGTGTTACTTGTCCAATGTTTAATGTCCCGAGTAGAAGAACCTTAGTAAGACAATTTTTGAAGATGCATGACAATATTAAAGAGGAATTGAAGAAGGATTTGGGTAATCATAGGGTATGCCTCACAACTGATACATGGACTAGCCTTCAAAACATCAATTATATGGTGCTAACTGCTCATTTTATTGATAATGATTGGAATATGCACAAAAGAGTCTTGAACTTTTGTGTGATTCCTAATCACCAAGGTGCAACCATAGGTAGGCTTATAGAGTCTTGTTTATTGGAATGGAAAATAGAAAAAGTGTTAACTATTACTGTTGATAATGCTGCTGCAAATAAGACTGCTTTGGATTGGGTAAGGTCGAAGATGAATAGATGGAATAATTCACAAGCTATATTGGAGGGGAAATACTTACATGTGAGATGTTGTGCTCACATTACTAACTTGGTGGTAAGCAGTGGGTTGAAGAGGCTGAATAAGTCGGTTCTAGCTATTAGAAATTGTGTAAAATATGTGAGGTCTTCCCCAAATAGACTGGAATATTTTAAGCAATCTGTGGAGAAGGAGAAGTTGTCCAGCAAAAATTTAGTGTGTTTGGATGTCCCTACAAGGTGGAATTCGACTTACCTTATGTTGGAGACAGCATTGAAAGTTAAGTCGGCTTTTAATAGAATGGGGGAGGATTCAGACAGCCCTTTTCTATCTTATTTTAAAGAGTCGGACGATGAATTTGATGATGAGGGAAAGTTAGTGCAAACTTCTAGTAAAAGACTTAGGGTTGGGCCACCAAGTGAGGAAGATTGGGAAATGGCAGCAGTCTTTGTCAAGTTTTTGAAGGTATTTTATGATGTGACATTGAGAGTGAGTGCTTCTAATCACCCTACTGTCCACACAACCTTCCATGATGTGCTAGCCATGGAACATGAAATTGACAAGCTCATTGTCCCTCCTGAAATGCTCATTGGATCACCACCAGAGAGAGTGTTGATGGACATGGCAGCACTTATGAAGGAAAAGTTCATCAAATATTTTGGATCTTATACAGAACTAAACAAGTTAGTGATTATAGGACTTGTTTTAGATCCTAGATTCAAGTTGAGGCACATCACTCATTTGTTTCGGAAAGAGAAATTTGATGAATATGAGGTGCAATATGTAACTAAAGAGCTAAAGGCATTGTTAATGTCATTGTATGAGGCGTATGGAGGGAATGTGGAAGGGGGAAAACAACAAACCAACTTTTCTAAACAGAGCTCAACAAATGCTATGAAATTAGAGGAGAGTAAAAGTGGATGCAGAGATGATATTTTGGATGATTGGAGAAAGGTTGTACAAGAGAGTGAAGCAGCAGTGGTAGCACATGAAGTTGACCAGTTTTTGTTGGATCCTTTGGAGTTTACAAGTAAAGACTTTGATATTTGTTCATGGTGGAAGGTACATGGTTCAAAGTACCCAGTCTTGGCAGCAATTGCAAAGGATGTGCTTGCCATTCAAGTGTCAACAGTAGCTTCGGAGTCCTGCTTTAGCACGGGTGGGAGGGTGATTGATTCTTTTAGGAGTTCTTTAACTCCTTCTTCAGTAGAAGCTTTGATATGTATGCAAAGTTGGCTACGAGGGGATACGATTTGTCAATCTTTGGAGGATGAGCTTTCAATTGAAGAACTTGAGTTTTATGAAACAATTGAACAAGGTAACTTGTCTTTAAGTATTCAATATTTTTTAGTTTGTGATATTAATTTTCATTATCTAGCTATGTAAATTAATTCTTGATATTTTTTAATTGTAGAATACAAAAGTGGTGGGAAGTCTACAAATACATGAAGTGGGAAGAACCAAAGAAGTGAAGTAGCTTATAATATTGTTTTTTGTTATTCTGCCATTTTAAAGACGTAATTTTGCAACTTGTTTATGAATTTGGATTGTATGTATTGTATGGAAGTTTAGTGTGTGTTGATGATGGCAGTTTAGTGTGTGCATTGCTATGTTGATGATGATGTTGACTTGTGTTGATGACTTGATGACGCTTGGCAGATTGAAATTTGGATTGTATGTTCAATGTTGCTTGATGTAATTTGATTATTTATCATTTAGAATCTTAGATTATATGTTGATTTAGTTTGTTAATGTGTTGATGACTTGATGATATTGTTGTTGAATCGAATTATATATATATTTGTGAAAGACATTTTGGTCGAGAAGATGGTTGAAAATAATATTTCATACCTCTTTACAAAATTTTGGTTCAAATCGAAACCATACCGAACCGTACCGAACTTAATTGGTACGGTACGATCTGGTTTCACTTTCAAAATATGGAATACCGAATCGTACCGTACCGATTAAAATTAAATGGTATGGTTCTGGTATCGATCAATTTTGTACCATACCGAACCGCGCCCACCCCTACTGAAGGGTATTAAAAACAGAAAGACTATGAGTGGACAAAAATAAAGGATTTATAAAAACATTTCATCAAAGACCTTTATACCCTCCACTAAAAAGCATGCATGCATAGTAAAACCATTTATTTAAACATATATGTTTAAACAACCAGAAATAGGGTCACAGCCCCAAATTTCGTAAATACAAGTCACACGAGCTCCTGCCCAAAACCATTTACAGAAAACCATAACACATTGAACATATGTGGGATCTCAGCCCAAATCCATTTATCATTATAAACACAATTTCCCAAAACCAATTGAAATCATGTTTATCCATTATATTTCATATCCAGAACCTGTCACGGCAAGATAAAGCTACACGTGTGCTAACCGGGGTCTCAAACCCAAGTCTCTCCAGGGTCCACCCAGGTCAATGTCCGTAGATCAATGACCCTCCCTGAAGGTAACGAACCATGCCCGTCCTGAGAGTAAGGAACCCAACTGGGGGGCGACTCCACTCAGTCAGTGCTCCGTGACTACTCCGGGGTCCACCCAGGCCAACGACCCTCCCCGGAGGAGACAATCATATATAAAGGATGGAATATGAAAAATCGTTTGAAATCATTCTTTAAATCTTTCAAGGATTCATGCCCGGCCCCCATAAGCCGTCATGAACCATAAAATCCTTTTCAAGGGTTCATGCCGGTTCCCATAAACCGTCATGACCCGTAAATCCATTTCAAGGGTTCATTCCGGTCCCCATAAACCGTCATGAACCATAAAAACCATTTGTAACACATAGCTGGGCCCTAAGCCCGAAACCACATACAAACTGGACCTCAAGTCCGATTCATAAACCAACAGGGCCTCGTGCCTGATTTCGTAAATCAAATGGGTTTCGAACCCGAGTTTACCTTTTCAATTCCAAAACCATTTCATTAAATCATATCCAAAACCACAAGTACGGAAAATCAGAGTAAAACCGGAAAACCTCGATTTACGTGCAAGCACGTAAATCGCCTCGTAATGCGTGAAACCATATAATTCACAATAATCCAAATCAACATCATAAAATCATATTCATAATCCATTTGGAAATCCAAAACCATTTCATTTAGACCAATAAAGACATACAGCCCCGTATAGGCACCGTATAGTGCAGAAACCTCGAAATACATGCCTATAAGTAACCACACATCCAAATGCACTCATGGCATCACAAACAAGTATTTAAAACATATAATAAACATTTATGCATGCACCAATTTAGAAAACAAGGTCCACTCACAGACCGTCCGAGCTGCCGCCTCGATTTGCGTGCCATTCGGCTCCCCGAGCCGATCACCATTACCGGGACTCCCAAACCTGTCCAAATTTTAATAGAAGGTTAATATCTACTTAATTAACCTCCCATAAAAGCCCCGTAATTTTCCCGAACTTTTAACTATTTTTAAGCCGACCCTAAACCTTCCAACACCCCGAAAACTATCGAAACGATGTCCGATTGATGCGAGACCAGTCCCAAAATCTTCGTTACATCGAATAGAAGATTTCCCGTGTTGACCACTTTCCCAAATTATGTCACACACGTCCTCACGAGCCCCTAGAAATTCGAAAATACTGTTCATCGGCACTAACCTCCAGCAGACCGGTTTTACTGTTCATGACCGGTTCACCTAGTTTGGCCGGTCCAACTGGACCGGCGTGACCGGTTCAAAGCCCTAGACACCCTATTTTTCATCCTAGTTCTTCCTTTTTGGTTCCTTTCATCCTATTTTGATGTTTTCTATCCATTCCAATCCTTAAACGCAACCGAAAACGTCTAAATCCTATGGTTCGATTTTGAACCAAACGGTTCAAGTTTCCAAAACTGTACCCATGGCTGCCCAGCCATCCCAAGCTTCCTTAAACCTTCCTAACATGTCCCTATCAACCTAATGGACTCATTAAAACCATTAAAAACCAACCATAACAACAAAAATGGAAAAATGGGTCAAAATGGACTAACCGTGAACCTCACGGGTTCCTCCTCCTCTCGCCGCCGTGGACGGCGGTTCTAGCCGCCCAGCAACCTCCTCAGTCTCCCTGGTCCTCTGCCTGGTCATGGGTGAAGAGTGGATGGGTTTTGGGTTGCACGGATGGGAGGAAAATGGGTGAGATCGGGTTGTGTTTTGTGTGTGTTTGAAATAGAGAAAATGGAATGGTTTGCACGGTGCATGAATCAATATAGGTGGCCTGTGGATGGGTGACACTTGTCACTCATCCATTGGGCCTCCCTAAAATATCTGGGCCCCACTAGAGTCCAAAAGTTAGTTCGTCTCGAACTTCCGTGAATCGTAACTTCGCCGTCGAACATCCGAATTCGACGTGCCGCCTGTCTACGGATTCGTATCGTCCTTATCTATGTAACGGTCTTTGGCCCTCGGCCATCAGACCTCTCGGTCAAAAAGTCAACCTTTGACTCCTCTTTAACCAAAATTACCAAAATGCCCATAAACTTCCGAACGTCATAACTTCCTCCTCGAACGTCGGAATTGAACGTGCCACATGTCTATGAAGTCGTGACATCACGAACTATATCACGGTCATCGGTCAACGTCCATTTGACCGTCCAATTGAAAAGTCAACGTTTTGCCACGCCCAGGGGCAAAACGGTCATTTCGCATCGTTCGTCCGATTTCGCTCTACTAATCACGGATTAGCCTCACTAATTGTGATTAGTCAATAATCTAATCATGGAATTTGGGACGGGTCATTACAACCTTCCCTCCTTAATTAATTTTGTCCTCGAAATTCCAACCGACCTAATTCCAACCGTTCTTCCCTCCTTAATTTAGTTTCATTCTCGAAACTCCAACTATTTTGATTCCACATCCACCTCGTGGAAAGTAAAATTGACCTCGAAACACGTGTTCACTCGTACACCCACTAACCATAACAGTACTCGTCTGCAACCAGACGTACCATTAACACTCACGTCACATCGACTACACTCGACCACGTCGAATGACCGTAATCATACGTTCCGAATTGACACTACTTGTCAAATCTACCAAGTCACTGACACAAACACTCGAAGGTTCCTTCCTCAATCACCAAACAATCCTGATGTCTACTCCCACCGGGAGTCATCAGACCTCACTCAACGATCCTCGTTGACACCTCCGACAAACCGTCACCACTTAATAGTCGCTAGTCGAAAACTAACACTATACCCATTTGTGGTTACACTAACCAGCAACTCACTCAACCTGAGTATACGTTTACCAACAAAATACTCGACCTGTGTGTAACTGGACCCATCAGAAACACCATGACCCAATGCACAGTATCCAATGTCCAGTCCACAACCTCAACTAATCCAATGGTATCGGAACTAATCTGACTACCAAAATGCCCATAGCCTTCCGAACGTCATAACTTCCTCCTCGAACGTCGGAATTGAACGTGCCACATGTCTATGAATTCGTGACATCACGAACTACATCACGGTCATCGGTCAAAGTCCATTTGACCGCCCGATTGAAAAGTCAACGTTTTGCCACGCCCAAGGGCAAAACGGTCATTTCGCATCGTTCGTCCGATTTCGCTCTACTAATCACGGATTAGCCTCACTAATTGTGATTAGTCAATAATCTAATCATGGAATTTGGGACGGGTCGTTACATAATGGCCCTCGGTCTACGTGAAAACCAAGAGGTCAGCAAAAAGTCAACATTTTCCCTCTATCTAACCAAAATTACGGTAACGCCCTTAACCTTTCGAACACCATTACTTTTCCTCTGATTGTCCGAATCGGATGTGCCACCTGTCTACGGACTCGTGACGTCCCAAAATACGTCGCCGTCATCGGTCAATGCCCAATTGACCGCCCGAACTAAAAGTCAACTTTTTATCCAAACTAGGGGCAAAATTGTCATTCTATGCTAACGGTCCACAAGTAACCAACTAACCACCGATTAAACTCACTAAGCCAGTACTAATCACGTCGCTAATCCCGACTCCCGGGTCGGGTCCTTAAATTAAAGACCCGGTACGATTGCTGGATTCGGTTTTGGGTTTAAAGACCCGGTTAATTGATGACGGGGGCGGGCCCAGATTGGGTTTAAAGACCCGGATTGAGTTTAAAGACTCGGGAGTTTAAAGACTCAGTTACTGTGATGTCCCCCGAGGCCTATTGATTGTGCTTTGAGTTTAAAGACTCGTTGATATCCCGGGAAGGCCTGATATGTGAGTTTAAAGACTCGGACGGATCTAGCAGATTTGATTCGTTGTTGTTACATTCGGTTTTACATGGTTTTATAGTTATCTACTCTAACGGTTTCCATACGGTTTACATAAGTGATTTTCGGATTCTTAGTTATGCATGCATGTTTTGAAACTGGAGGGTGAACCCTGATTTCATTAAACTGTTTTCCATAACCATTTATTTTAGTCCACTCACACTTTTCTGTTTCAATACCCTTCAGGTCGTGGTACAAGTTTTGGGGGCTAACGCCGAGGCAGAGGCAGAGGCAGAGGCATAAAGTTTTCCCGTTGTGGTGTAGTTAGTTCACAGAGTAGGGTTTTATCCTTATCTTGTTTTGTAACCATGCTCTGTGATACTGTTGACTGGTTGTATCGTTGGTTGTATCGTACTTTCTCCCTAGTCTGACAGTATGTGTAATGTATTATTGTGTGGTAATTTTGGTTTTTTGTGTGCAATTGTCAGACGGGAGTAGGATTCTCCCCAGTTATCGAGGAAATAATCAGGGCGGGTCCTGTCACATATGACCCAAACACCTATGCCATAGCCCAATTGTTGAATCTGATTGGCTGGTTACTGTATTGACATATTGATTACTAATCTTGGCATGTGTCATATAGAATGTATTCTCCTTCTTTCCCCTTGCTAGCACTAAAGAGCCTTTGATGAGCTTCCATTTTCCATTAGAAACACATTGGTGTAGCTATCATCATCTAACAAGTCGGGATACTTCAAATTGAGACGCATGTTTAGAACATGTCTCACATTCATGACAACCAAGGGGCAGCCTATCTTGGTCTCAAGAGCAATTTCTCCTCTTCCCACAAACTTAGACATTTTGTCATTTCCCATCATCACATTTCCAAAATCTGCGCTTGTATAGGATGTGAAGAAATCCTTTCGAGAAGTAACATGGAATGATGCGCCAGAATCTACAATTCAGCATGAATCTTGAGAAGTTAAATTAATAAAACCATCATCACAAATAATGTTGACCTCATCGCCTTTAGAAGCAGTAGCGGTTGTATCCTTGATTTCATTCTTCTCATTGGCTCCATTTTTTTACTTCCTTTTGAGTTTTCTATATTCTCTCTTCATGTGAACCTTTTGGCTACAACAGTAACATTCTATCTCTTTCCTTGGCATATAGGTGCCCCTGGAATGGTCCATTGCCTTGCCTTTGGAACGGTCACGGTTGTGGGATTTTCTTTGAGAATTTCTTCCACGATTCTCTGTAATAAGAGCCACTGACTCAGTTAATATCGCTTGTTCTTTCCACCTTACTTCTTCATTTAATAAATTGTCCTTCACTAATGGCAGAGTAAGGACAACTTGAGGAGCATAGTTGCTAAGGGAAACCACGAGTGTGTTCCAGGTATCCGGTAGAGAGCTAAGCACCAAAAGTGCTAACAACTCATCTTCAAGCACCAGCTTCATGGTTGATAGTTGATTCACCAATTCTTGGAAATCACTCAAGTGTTCAGAAACACTTGGACCGGTTCACCAATCAACGGATAGGCGAAGCTTTGTTTTGAGGAGTCTCCTTTTCATATATCGACGTCAATTTTGTCAGTATTTGGAAGACATCGGTCTCCTTTGAAATGCGGTGAAAAATACTTTGGTCAATATATCGACGAATTTCTATAATACACAAATCAAATAAATAATTATAATCACCAGAATCAAATTTTTCACACCCTCAAAATAAATTGAGTAAATAAATTGGCAGAAATAAAGTATAAGTAAAACGGTAAAAAAGAACACTGAAATTTAACGAGGTTCGACAATGTGCCTACATCCTCGGACAACAGCTCCAAAATTCTTTCACTATGAATAATGGGAATACACGTATAATGCCACTCAATGATGGATACACAACTGTCTCTTGGATTCACTCAAGATGATCTCACTTTCTCTATTTTCTCACAAAAGAGACTATCTCTATATTTCTCATACAAGCAGGAACTCTCTTCTCACTTTCACTTTTGGTTGATCACTTGTTGCTTGAAGGATAATTGATAATACTCAATCCCTCTCCTTTATATAGGGATGGATGGAAGGAAGCCATCAATGCATAATCATGTATAAGAGTTAGCTCTAATTAATCTCATAGTAATTCTCATGAGCATAGTAATCTCCACCGATAAGTGTTCTTCCTAATGAACTTACCAAAAATCACATCCATGCACAAACCATCACATGTGCATTGGTATATCAAAAGTCTTCATTTGGAGAACTCCAAATATCATATTAATTTTCCTCCACTTAATGGAGGGATTAACCCGTCAAATTCTCCTCCACTTAATGTAGGGACTAACCAATCACAAATTTCATAAAATTTGCAATTTCATATTTAAAATTTCCTACTTTATAAATTCTAACGTTTTGATATCAATATTAAAAATCATGAAAATTACAATTTCATTTGTTTCAATTCATCATTTGAAAAATTATGACACTTGAGACTTAATTTCAACTCATCATTTGAGATACTCAAATCCTTCTATAATTTCCTCTGGAAATTTACCAATTCTGACTTAGTTTCCCAAACGAAAGAAAATTAATTTTCCATTCACCAAATGCTCTCTTCACATCAAATAACATGTTTATTTCTTGGAGCTAAACAGGCTATTAATGAATTTAATATGCCAATGGGACAAGAGGAAGCCAAATTTAGAAATTAAAATAATCTCAAACTACCTTTTTTGCTTGATTAATCAAAAGCAACATGCACAAAAATCAAAAGCAACATGCAAAGATGCCATTTAGTGACTCAATTCAATAATTGAATGG
This sequence comes from Prinsepia uniflora, assembly GCA_032719365.1. Taxonomy (NCBI): domain Eukaryota; kingdom Viridiplantae; phylum Streptophyta; class Magnoliopsida; order Rosales; family Rosaceae; genus Prinsepia; species Prinsepia uniflora. The sequence continues at coordinate 24,591,471 of CM064876.1, forward strand.
TATATTTCTATATATTACGTAGAATATTTGGAATTTGGCTATTATAAAAAATGAGATTTGATATTTAATATATATATATATAGCAATTTTTCTTCCTTAGCATCATTGTATTTTAAAAAAGGGCATATACAAATTAAGATAAAATTCCTAGCAATAATCACCCTCCAACGTATCTCTCACACTAAATAATCATACGACCATCTCAGAGATGTTATTAGCTAGAAGTGAGAGATGAAAAAGTACTTCCTTCTCAACCCTTGTAGTATGTCAACCTTGTTACAAATTATGTATCAATACTTAATAATCAGTTACGCATCTGACGATTGTCGGAAGTAAAACCGTGTCTTATTCTTAAACAAACGCTTGTCGGACAGCAATTATTTAATAACATTTATTAATTTTTAAACACCCACCGAGAGCTCCTCTTAATCCTTACTCCTTGGATTAAAGAAAAGCCATTATCTTGTTTTGAAGACCTGTCTAGGATTTGTATATTCCAAACAAGGTAAAGAAACAACATTGTCTGTCTCTCTGTGTTTCAAAGGAGGACAAAAACTGTTTTAAAAATGACTCAAACAATTAAACAAAGGTTCTGGGAATCCGAATGCAATTAATTAATTAGTAATAATAATCCATAATCCAAATGACTCAAACAATTAAACAAAGGTTCTGGGAATCCGAATGCAATTAATTAATTAGTAATAATAATCCATAATCCGGCTGATTATAATTAATCAATTATATTAGAGTATCTTCTTCTTTTTACTACTTTCGCTCTTGTCCCCCCGTATACCCTGCCAACCAGTCCAAAAAATTAAAGCTCATCAAACGTTATATCGCACTCTAGTATTGTTTATTTTTTTGGTAAATAAGTCGAAACATATTTTTAAAAGGGTCATGTGTGCGTGTCACACATTATAATTTTTTGGATGGTATTTTGACCATATGAACATATTACGTTCAATTGATTTTAAAAAATTTAAGTGAGATTTGTTTTGAGTTACGTTTTAAGGTGACAAATTAGAACTAGTGGGAAAGTGTTGCGAGAATTTTTTTAAAATTTGTCTTTTTTTTTTCATTTGAAAAAGAGAAACGATATCTCCTCATATTTTTTAAATTATTTTTTAAAATATGTTTCATTATCGAAACTATCAATTTTATAAATCATCTTTAAAATTTATTTATGGAAAACATTAGTTAAAACAAAAACAATTTTATCTACACATTAAAAAAACAAAGTTGCCGAGTCTAACACCGTAGGATTGTAATAAAGAGAAAAATAAAGAAATTGTCAATCTAGAACTTAATTACCAAAAAAAAATACACATTTTATACATCATAAATAAGTAATAAACAATAAATAACATTGAAAAAAAAAACACTAAGATACAATTAAATTTAAAGGACCATAATACTAGGAAGAGAGCGTTTTTATAGATTATATTTGTAAGCACACAATAATACAAGTAAATCTTAATTGTATGAATGTGTTGTATCTACATGACTACATTAGTGTGTGTACAAATATGATCTTCGTATTACCCTTTAAAGAAATTGTGGAAATTTGAAATGTTTGAAAAATTAAAAAATTTGAAAGGCTCGAAGCTAAAAAAGTTGGGCATCCAAGAAAGAAGTGTGATGGCAAATACCAATGGCACAAAAGAAGGGTGGCCTGCGGTCATTATGGGGCCTTGTGTTTGCCACTTTGTGACAGTACTGGCATTCACCAAAATCAAACCACCAAAAGTCATCATTCTTCCTCTTAAATAATGGATTTTCTTTGTTTCTCTTTCTTCCATCATCTACAATATATATTTAGAGATACACTCATTATTATACTATCAATATCCAAAACTTGTTGTATAAGATTAAAATATGAGAAGTCCCATGAGGGCAATAACGTAAATATAGCCATACAACGTGGTAGTCATATTCCTTAGCTGGGGGCACATAATTTCAAAAACAGTCGTATTTATTCAACAAAATTAGTCAACGAGAAGAATAATCCCATGCTCACCAAACAAAATTTAAACACTGACACATCACCAATTGACAACTGAAAATAGAAATTTTGGTTGAGCTCGGGTTTACTCCAATTACAAGCTGAGAAAAGTAAGATTTTGTTTGTTTTAGGATAGATTTGGATTTGATAATGATGTTCAATTTGTTGTTTATAGTTTTAGTATGTATGTAAGTTGAGATTTCAATAAGAAGGAAGAAAATTGTCTAGAGATTATATTTGAAGACCGTATTTATAAATTACATATTAATATAGTAGTAGATTATATTTGTATTGGTAGGTCTTATTTGTATTAGACTACTAATATATGATTTTAAAATGTTATCTATAAATATGGTATTACTGGTATTGTCCAAAAGGAAAATGAAGAAAACAAATTACTTTATTCACATAGTTGTTTTAAGACTTTTAGCTTAAATGCACAATGAACTCGCACGATGATTACACTTTGTATTATATCATCAATATTCATTTACTAAACAACATGTATCAGTTGAGTTGGACCTATTTAGTTGTTTTTATGTTACTTTCATTCCATTTGGCGTCAAAGTGACTATGTAGCGCCTACGTATATTAAAATGCACTGAATTGGCAAAAGGGCAATTGTGGAACTTCACAATTATGGCCCTTAAATGGTTTCCAGCCCATCCCCAATTTGAAAATCCCAATTCTTGGACCAGATTATTAATTGACTGCCTCAGTATTTTCATTCTCAATTGAGGTTCTTCCCTTCCCTCGTCGAAGAAGAAAATATGAACAACCCGTTGAAGCGAAAAGTTGTCACTGCGTGAAGAAATGCAAAATCAAGACTTCATGAACTGATAGACACCCTAGCAAAAGATTCTAAATGTGTCCATGTTCTAAGGTAATGAAAGTTAATAAATTTGTATTGGTTGTTGAATGACGGTGGATGGTAGATTTTAGGGGTTAGGGATTCAATTTGACTTCTCATTTGTTCATACAACATGTTTGGAATCTTATTTAGATTCAAGGCTTTAATTTTAGTTTAATGATGTTTACTTTTACTCAACTAATGGGATTGTTGACATTGATTTATTGTTATTAGGTAAATTTCTGTTTATATGGTGTGTTTAAATGCATGGAAGCAATTGTGGGTTTTGAAAATGGTTTGATTATGAAATGTGTCATCGCTGCAATTCCATTATACTTGGGTTGTTGAGGAAAAAATGAAAAATGGAAGAGGAATCAAAGAAGAGCAAAGCTTAGATAAGGAAGCTATAAGTTGCTTAATAATAACCTGGCTTGTGGTGATTGTGAAGAAGCTTGAAGTTTGAAGTAATTTGGAACTGCCTAGCAATCCAATTTTTTAATAAATCCTAACATTTAAGTTATTTTGATGGTAATATAATTTGGCTTCTAATGTGTGGAATGAAATATGGAATTGAAATACGGAATGCAATGAAATATGTGACAAAATTGGGCCACTTAGTCTGTTACAAGGTGCAATATTGAAACTAAAACGTGATAGTACATGGTAAGAAATGTGATAAAAGTGCTAATACAGGGTACAAAGTGTGAATTTAAACTAAAAAAATGCTAATACAGGGTACAAAGTGTGGCAACAGTGCAAGTACATAGTGTTGATGCACGAAATGTGCCAACTTAGGGAGCAAATGCTGCTCTGCCACGTGCCCTGTGTGAACCTGAAAGAGGAAAGAAACTGGTCGGTCGGTGAGAGTATAGGCACCGGTGTGGTACCGGCCCAAAGGTACTCCGACGCCCAAGTCAGTGGTAGGTATGAGGTTTAGGGAGGTAGCAGAAAGTATACTGTAAGAGTAATAGTAAACAGTAAATTGCTCAGTCACCTTTGTACGACAAGTGGACCCCTTTTGTATGGGTGCGGCGAATATAATATTTGTATTTTTCCGATGTGGGACAAATATCAATTCGCTGTGGGACGGACACGTGGAGGTTCCATCCAAACCGAGTGGGACTTGTCCGTGTGAGTGGGCTTGGGCCCCTTGGGCTTGTGGTAGGCGGTGGCACTGGGCCGACCGGTAGGTCTAGGCCGATGCACCGACCGACAGAAGCTGGTCCTCTGGAGTCGGCCGGTGGCATGATTTCTGGAAGAGGGCTGGGCCTCTAGGTCGGTCTGGGCCGACGCGCGGAGCTAGGTAGAGGGCTGGGCCTCCAAGGTTGGTCCGAACTGGTGTTACTTCAGTGATGGGCTGGGCCTGTAGTCAATATGGGCTTCAAGCTCGGTCTGGGCCGATATGGTATGAACAGAAGTCCCCCAAGTTCGTGACCGAGGTGAAATTTCTCGATTGGGGACTTGTAAAAAGAGAGCCCCAGACCGGATGTACATGCCCTCAGTCCCCCAAGTCCCCCAGGCGAGGGATTGAAACGAGCGGATGTGCTGGTGACAAAGTGCGGGTGGTAGACTGAGGCGCCAGGGTTCGGTCGGTGTGGGTGGGAGAAGACGCCAGTAGGTGTGGCAATCGAGGAGCCGTCTGCGTTGCGTGTCAGTCGGTGGACGGTTGGTATTCCCGACCGTTGGCTGTTAGCGGTATTTATGGTCACGCATGCCGCGTGGGGAACAGCTGTCCAGGGTAATAAATGTCACGCGGAACAAGGCGACGCTTCGACTACCGACCCGGGCCTATAAATACTGGGTGAAAAAAGCAGTTGTACCCTTTTTACCTTCGTGCAAATTGGTGGTGCGTGCGTTGTCTTTGGTTTAGGCGATTTCCGGCGAGGATTCCGATAACCTGTCACGGCGGTACAAACTCCGGTAAGGACATTGTGTCGGCGGAGCATAAGGTAAGCCGTTTTTCTCCCCAATGGGATTGTTCTTTGCGATTTTTCTTGTTTTATTTCTTAGGAATGAACCGGGTTCGGACACGGGTCAATCCTGGTAAAACACGGGTCGGTGTTCAAGAGTGCTTTTTGTCTGTATTCCCTGCTCGCAGTGGTGCGATGTCTGAGAGAGATAGCCAATCAAATGAAGTGCAGGACTACGACGAGGGGGAGCAACAGAGCTCCTCGGTGGACGGAGGCGTTGCAGTGGAGGGTACACCGTCGAGGCGTGAGGCCCAAAATGCTGCCAGGGGTGATCAGACCGGGGTGTCGGCGTCTGGTCGGTCGAGGGTGGAGAGAACCCCGACCAGTAAGAGGGGGACGGCCGGTGCGAGCACGGCTCGGGCCGCTGAAAACCCTACCGAGGAGGCTGGCACGGTGGTGTGGTCGATTGACGCCTATGAGAGTCGAGAGACTGAGGCGTCAGTGAAGAAATTCCGGTCGGCGTGGGGCGTACCGGAGGACGTGGAGATGCTGGTGGTCGGTCCCACCGAGTTGCCCAGTGAGGCCCCAAAGGGATGGGCATTGCTCTATACCGAGTTGTTCAGCCATGGCGACTGGCTGCCCCTGCACCCATAGCTGAGGAGGATGGTCCGAGGGCTGGGCGTGGCCCTCGGCCAGCTGAACCCGAATGTCTGGATCATTTTGGTCAGCCTGTATGCGGCCTTTGCCAGAGCTGGGGAGAAGCCATCGACCTACGCCAAGGTCGTCTATTTGTACGAGTTTGCGCAGCAGCAGCAGAGCACAGGCTGGGTGCATGCTCGGTGTTAGGATAAGATGGCGCGGGGGGAGTTCATCTATGGCATACCGTCCTCCCAGAAGACGTACAAGAACAAGTTTATCTTCGTTGGTGGGAAATGGGGAGGACGAGGCATACCGTCGTCTTTCCAGGATCTGGGTGCCGAGGGTCGGTGGTTACCTTAAAAATTTAACTGCCGTTATTTCGGGTCGGTGGACATGGCTGACCGACGTGTGTTTTTGTGCAGATACTCTTCCCGAGGCGATCCCTACCACTGAAGAGAGGAAGGCCTGCGAGCGGGTCAGGGAAACGTGTACCGCCCCGTGGCGCCACCGAGACGTGCTTCGGGTACCCCGACTGTTGCATGAGGTCGGTCTGATCCCCAATCTTGGTAAGTAATTTTGTTCGCCATACTTCACATTTATGTATGCCCTTTTTTTTGACACTTGGTGTTTGGTGCAAGTCGTCCCCAAAGACGCGAAGATGAGGATTGACCGAGCGGCTGAGGAGGCAAGGACAGAGCAGAAAATGTCCGGGTCGGAAGAGCAGAGGAAAGTGGCTGGGTCGGCTAGTTCTGCTCATAAGAGAAAGCAGGTGCCGGATGCTAGCTCGGGATCCCAGCAGTCGTCTGGCTTCAACCCAAGGGCGGCCGAGAGGCTTGGCAAGCTGTTCAGTGTTGACAGGGGGAAGAAAAGAAGGAAGAGCCAGCAGAAGAATCCGATGAGCCCGTCAGTGGTCGCCCCTACTGCACCGAAACAGCTGAAGAGTTCGAGGCCGGAGTCGGGGGCCGAACGCACCGAGCCTGAGCTTGCGGCTCCGGTCATTAATCTGGAGGACCCCGATCCCGTGCTCTCGGCTAACGCCCCTGTCATCATCGTGGTTACGGAGAACGAGGCCGAGCGGGAAAGGCAGGTCTGGAACTCCCTCGCCAAGATCGGGGAGGAGGTGAGGACACGGGTTGCCATTCCTGATCCCACCGAGATGGCCTTCGCCAAGCCTCCATTTTCCTTCCGGGGAGTACCGCCGCCGACTGGCCCTCAGCCAAAGGACGCACTTCTATAGCAGGCAGTGTGTTCAAAGAAGTTCGAACCGTCGCGGTCGGTCCCGACGCGCCCTTCTGATGCTGCTTTGCTTGCTAAGCGGTCGGCTCAACCGCACCCGAGTCGGGGTAGACCGCTTGCTGGAGGAGATCGGTGGGAGGATACCCCTGCCTTGGTCCGTGATCGGATGCAGCCGGTTGTGGACAACATGGCGGCGGGTGCCTCCAAGGAGCTGCGCGGTCTGAGTACCTGTTCTCGGGACGCGGTCCCCAAGCGGTTGTACAGGTCTATGGCTGCTGCCTCTCATGTAAGTAACTCGGTCGGCCCTAACTTGTGTTTTGTCCTTTACCTTGGTATTTTTACTGACTTGTCTGTTGCTGCAGTCCCTCGGTCCGCTCTTTGTCAGCTACTCCGATGCCCTGGACCGAGCGGCTTCCGCGAAAGAGGAAAGCAAGCAAATGAAGGAGCAGGCTACTACGGCTGCTCGGGAGTTGTTGGAGACCAAGCAGATGCTGAAGGCGGAGGCCGAGTCGGCTCAGGAAGCTGTGGTGGAGATGGAGCGGAGGCCTCAGGGCCAGGAGCAGGTGCTGACAGAGATGGAGGCTCGGCTAAGCATGTACGCCGAGGAGGTCAGTGTTGGGCAGCGGGCGGCTAAGGAGGCGGACCGACTGAGGTCCGAGCTGGGGTTGGTCAGCGAGGAGAGGGACCTCTTTAGGCTGGAGGCGGAGCAAGGGAAAGCTTCGGTCAGTCAATCCCACGCGGAGCTGGCTAAGCAACGGGCAGAGATCGACCGTCAGTCGGCTCGGGCAGAGCGTTGCAAAGATGTTGCCGAGCTGCTCAAGGCGGAGGTGGTGATCCAGGAGATGGACTAGTGCATGCTTCAAGACCGTCTCTCCTTTGCTCGGTCGGACGCCGTCTCGGACTATCTCCATTCCCCAGACTTCAACGAACCTCAGGATGCGTTCGCGGCAGCGGCAGAGAAGAAGATTTACAAGAACATATTCCGGTCTTATCCCGACTTCGACTTGGACACGACCCCCTGGCTCGACCCCCTGGCTCGGGGTAGGTCGATGACGAGTTTGAGCTCGGTATGTTTGAGCGTTTAGCCATAGGAAAGGTGTTTCCACGTATAGGCGTCTGCCTCGGTTGAGGACTTGCACAGACCTCCTGAGTTCTGGGACTCGGTGTGTCCCTCAGTCCCCCAAGTGCCCGGTCGAGGTAGGTCGCCGATGGGGGAGCAGGGGATTGTTTGGGTTATAGAAGCGTAGAACGACTTCGCGAAAAATGGGAGTGGCAAGCGGTCACGAGGTATGTGCCTGCGTGGCCCACCGTCTGTGAGCTGGCTGGCCAGCGGTTTGGGGTCGAAAGACCGAAGGGGTGATGCGTGTCCAACGGGTGGAGCACGCCCTAACCGAGAAACGTGCATTGTGGAATGCTGTCGGTTCCCCTTTGTTTTCCACGTAGGTGGTTAGTAGAAGCATCATGGATGCAAGTGTAAAAGAAAAGGCGAGCTCGGCAGGGTGTTGAACTCGTAGGAGTGCTCGGGAATGGGTGGAGCAATACGAAGAGAACTTTGACATTGATAATTTAAGGGTCAACGAGGACCAATACAATGAAGACCGATAGACGGTGTAAAATTATATGTAGTACCACTTCAGGTGGTCGGCATTCCACGGGTGTCCGAGTGTGCGACCGTCGGCGTCCAAGAGCTCATACGTCCCGGGTTGGCATATGCGGGTGATGCGGTAGGGGCCCTCCCAATTAGGTCCAAGAGTGCCTGCCGATCGGTCTCGGGTGGCGAGGCTGACCTTCCGGAGTACCCAGTATCCGACCTGGAAGAACGTGGTCGGACCTTGGCATCGTGGTATTGGCAGAGCCGTTGTTTGTGGGCAGCATTCCGGAGGTGGGCCTTGGTGCGGTGTTCCTCGATCAGATCGAGGTTGAGAATCATCTGGTCGTCGTTCTGGTCAGTATTGTACGACGTTACTCGGTACGATTCCCCGTCGACCTCGGTGGGAACGACAGCCTCGGTTTCGAAGGCCAGAGAGAAAGGCGTCTCGTTGGTGGCGGTTCGGTACGACGTCCGATAGGACCAGAGTGCGCTCGGTAGGATATCAGCCCACTTGCCCTTGGCGTCACCGAGCTGGGTTTTCAGAGTGTGTTTGATGATCTTATTCACAGCTTCGACCTGTCCGTTGGACTGAGGGTGAGCGAGAGAGGAGAATCATAGATTGATTCTGTACCGAGCGCATAATGCTCGAAAAAGGGCATTGTCAAACTGTTTCCCGTTGTCGGTGATGATCGTATGTGGGAGGCTGAAACGGCAGATGATGTTCTGAAAGATGAAAGTTTCGATCTGAGCAGTGGCAACAGTGCAAGTACATAGTGTTGATGCACGAAATGTGCCAACTTAGGGAGCAAATGCTGCTCTGCCACGTGCCCTGCGTGAACCTGAAAGAGGAAAGAAACTGGTCGGTCGGTGAGAGTATAGGCACCGGTGTGGTACCGGCCCAAAGGTACTCCGACGCCCAAGTCAGTGGTCGGTATGAGGTTTAAGGAGGTAGCAGAAAGTATACTGTAAGAGTAATAGTAAACAGTAAATTTCTCAGTCACCTTTGTATGACAAGTGGACCCCTTTTGTATGGGTGCAGCGAATATAATATTTGTATTTTTCCGATGTGGGACAAATATCAATTCGTTGTGGGACAGACACGTGGAGGTGCCATCCAGACCGAGTGGGACTTATCCGTGTGAGTGGGCCTGGGCCTCTTGGGTTGTGGTAGGCAGTGGCACTAGGCCGACCGATCAGGATTACATCCACATAGTAAAAAACTTAAACATCCACATATGCTTTAAACCTATTATCATCATGATCTTCCATGTTAGCCTCATCTATTTGTCTATAATCACCATCAACCCACATAGGATTATCATCATCATCATCGTCGTCAGTCTTTGAATCAATATCAGTATGAGACTGTATTGATTTCTTTGGCCAACTTCTTCTTGCACTCATCTTCATCAAATCCACAGTCTCGTCTTCAATCTTCACATGCCTAGCAATTTGATCCAATCACCACCTTATTTTTCATATACTCAGTGAGACATTTACTATTCTTAGCATAGTTTCCACATAGTTTGAATAATTGACTGTCGGAGGTTAATTTGACCAAGTTATCACTATCTACTTCATGACAGTAAACAGACAGAGCTGAAGGTAAATAACCTATTTTTACCTATGTACTTCGATTACACATTGTCCCCATTTGTAATTCCAACTAGACTCATTCTCAGTCAGTGAACCGGCATAGTGAACCTTCATATTAAATATGTTTATGTCATCTACATGCATATACCAAGTAGCAACTAAGTGCACACACACATGAATGAATAGTGACTTTAGGGTGTAAAGTGGAACTAAAGTGCAAATACACCTTGTATTCAAGCTAAGGAGCAATTGCAATCTCTCATCAAATATGTCAATGCATCAGCCAATGACCCAACAATCTTATTTCATGTTATATGTAATTGACAACCATGAGAACTCTAACCCAAAAAGATTTCTTTAACATTCATAAAATCTTAAAACTCTAAAACCCTAAACCCAACGCCATACCTTAATAGAAACTACAACACACATAACATCGTAAAATCATAAAATTCTAAACCCAAAGCCATACGTCAATGAACAATTAATGAAATTACAGTGAAAAATAAAATCCTAACACTTACCGTAAAGTGATTGGTCCGCTCCAGACTCGCGAGGAATCATTTTCCTAATCGTCTTAACCAACATAATGGATCGCTATGTGAATTAATTTCCCAATCATCAATTAATTCTCTCCAGATTTTGTACAATTTTGATTTGAAAACTCTAGACTTCCCCCAATTTTAGATTTCAAATTTGGGTCAAGAGGGAGCCCATCTGGTTTGTGATTTTGTGGTTGTAGGTCCCAATATCTTCCACATAGACTACTTACATTGGCTTAAGTGTGTCAGCATGTGAAAATTCTCATTTTCTGCTTTCTTTTTCAAACATACTTAACATCTCAAATAGAAAAATAGTCTAGTGGATCAACTCGACTGTTACATGGTGCCTAATGAACAAATATTGAAAATATGGTGTAAAATGTGACAATGATGCGAGTTTAGGGTGCATTAAGCTAAAAACCCTTATTTTAAATCTCTTCCATTAACATCACATCTAATTATTTCAAATACATTCCATCATATTTTTCTAATTTTTGTAGCACATTTAGCCTTATGTAATCCAAATCACTCAAATTCCTCGTAAAACAAACAGAGCCTAAGATATGATTTCAATTATAGTTAATTTTTCGAGGTAATTAAAAAAAAGGCTCTTGTTACTAGTATTATTAGTTTAATAGTATTCATACTGACAGGACCCGTCCCAACTGGACTTTGATAACCGTGCCAGGTCCTGCTCCCGTCTGACAAGTTAACTGAAGTCTCGAAACTACCCTTCAGCACCTATCAGACAAGGGATAACTGCACTGATTTCCGTTCATGCCTCCGCCTCTCGATCAGCCCCGAACGTCGTGCCACGACCTGGAGGGTCATCAAACAGGAAAGGTGTGAGTGGATAAAAATAATATCATTTAAAACACATTTATCAAAACACATCCTTTACCCTCCAGTTTATCAAACCATGCATGCATAGAATCAACATATGAAAAACATCACCGGCCTTCCACCCAAATCACATGAAAACATCAAATCTCGGCTCTCAAGCCCAATGCCATTCAAATCATTTCATAAAACCATTTTATCACACAATAAAGCATATAACTCGGGAATTACACATCCGAGGATCCTCTGGGAATTACACATCCAGAGTCGTCATCCTGCTGGGAATTACACATCCAGCCTCACCGGGAATTACACATCCGGCCTCATCGGGAATTACACATCCGGTCCCTCCGGGAATTACACATCCGGAGTCCCTCCATGAATTACACATCTGGAGTCCCTCCAGAAATTACACATCGAATCACTGTTCATCGTCCACTCTCCACGATTTCCCATTGTTTTCCTTCAATTGATGCATCAGGAAGCATCGTGGGGTCCTAATGAACACATTTCCACGATCAATTTTCATGGTTTCATGTCCCCAATTTCACGACTCAAGCTCGAAAATCCAATATCCTTCCTCTTTCTATTTTAAGGCAAAACGACCCCAATTCGCATCAATTCTCATTGGGTTCGACTCGTCTCAATCCCAGGAGGCTGAATTCAACATCAATTTCACTCAGAAACGTCTAACAATTCGAATTCGATCCCAAGGTCCATTAATGGGTTTTAGGGTTTTCTGGGTCTCTCTCTGTTTTCCTCTCGTTTTTCACTCACAATTCCCTCATAATCCCACTCTCATTTCGAATGGGTGGAGCCACACAGTTTTCCGTTTTTGAGACTTAAGGATTGCCTTGCATAAATTATATACCTCCCCTGTTTTTTGTTCAAAGAACACACACACGCACACACAGTTCTACTAATTTAAAACACAAATATCTCCCTACATCAGGCCACTAATTCAAACTTACAAGTGACAAATGTCACTAAGTAACAATCCTCATCCAATCTAACGAGCATAGGTGTCCTCACTCCATTTAACACATCACCACAATAGCTGAATCAGCCATATAATTATCTAATTCCCCATACGGCCTAAAATTACCATTTTACCCTTGTCATAACAAATTACCAAATACCCCTCACAATTCTAGACCCATAACTTTCACATCCGAACTCCAATTGACGCATGCCGCCTATCTACGAATTCAGCGTCCCGAGACCTATCCAACGGTACTTACGGAAAGTCCAAACAAGGTCCCGATCAAAAGGTCAACTTTCGGCCCCTTTTAATCAATTTACCAAATTACCCTTAAACTTCCGAACATCAAAACTTTCTCCTCGAATGTCAGAATTGGACGTGCCACCTGTCTATGAACTCGTGACGTCCTAAACTACGTCACAGTCATCGGTCAAGGTCCGTTTGACCCCTCGAACCAAAAGTCAACTGTTCGCCCAATCACAGGGGCAAAATCGTCATTTCCTTCAAATTTTCCAAATTTTTCCTTTTTCGAATTTCTGGGTCGTTACACATACTCATTTTACAGGAAGAGACTTTCAGTTTCAATCTCGACATTAGACATTCGTTATAAAAAAAAAAAACAAAATTCATGCCTCTTGTATACGTTTTCGTATCCTAATACTGTTGTATAATAAAACACAAAAACCAACGGAAGAAAAATAAACGTTTGAAGTTTCTGTTTTACTATTGGGCCTAACCCTCTTATTCCCCCAAAATGAAAATTGTAGATTTGTGACATACTGGTTCTTTGTTTTGTATCAAGTTTACTTACATATAAATTACATAATTTTTTTATTTTCTCTTATGTTCATTAAAGAGTGCTCTAGAATCTTACATGGAACAATTATGAAACAACCTCCAATATACCAACTAACACAATCCCAAAAATATTTATAAAGAAACAAGCATTGGATGAGAGTAACACACTTTTTAAGTTTTAAACCGCATGCATTCATATCAAACTTATGATCGTTGGGAATTGGGATGGTTTGTAAAGATGAATATATATTGTTCAACAAATAAATTATTTTAAGATAGCCATATTACATTCATTTATATTCTTTTTGACACCTCGCTTAAATTTTGATTTAGATCTATGTGCGTATCAAATGTACGAACTATGAAATAATACACGGATGCAAATTCACTCTAATACTAAGAGTATTTCCAACGGAGTTTCTAAAATATTTTTTCTGGTTAATTTAGGGATTTTCAAAGATAAACGATTGCATCACAGTTTTTATTTCACTCATATTTTAGAATTTTGTTATTTTGGGAATTTGGTGAGTATCAATTGATTATACTTTTGGATTGGAGAAGAAATTCAATATAAATCGGAGTTTCTGTTACTAATCATTAGGCAGCTAGACAGCTTTAACTTTCAAGTTTAGGGTCCCCTAAGCTTTACTTAACTTTTTCTTTTTTGCTTAGAAAGGTCATTATTAACTTAACCACGATAATAATCCACTATCTCATCAATTATATCGTGACGAATACGAAATCATTTTTCTACTCATTAAATAAAAATAAACTTGTTTATCTTTTAAAAAAAAAAATACAAGGTATCGTTGCAAAAAATACATACATCGAGTATCAATCTTTTTCTTATTGGAACCATGGTTGTCACCCTTATTCTTAAAAATCAATTATAGCTTTCTCAAGCCCAGCCCACAGACGTGGAATGACAATGTAAGGATGTATGGCAGCCTGATCCAACACAATTGGGCCATCTTGTGGACCTTCAGCACACATTTCATAACATGTTTTCCAAAAGTCATCCGAAGGCTTCATATAATAGTATTCATCATTACACAGTAAGGAAAGATTTCGGATGCAACGCTCATTAATATCCAATGCATATAATCTGTCTTTTCCAATATCATTATATCAAAAACTACTACAAACGTTAATGCACATAAACATAGGGGCAGAACCACATGCATATCCCAAATGCCATACCCTTTTTGAAGTTCATGTAAAACTCATGAGACTAAGAGCAACGGTCTAAATAATTCCAAGGTACCCGCAACAGAAGCTCAATCAAATAAAATTCTCTTCTGATCACGAGGAGAAAAATATAGGGGGAACTAGGATTGAATGCTTTATTAATTAAAGCTACCCCAGAAATTCTAACAAGCTCCGATGCCTGATTTCGTTTGCTTTCTTTATTTCACAGAACATAAGCAAAGCAATTACATCTAAACTAAAAATCTAACAGACCTTCCAGGATCGTTTTCAAAACATCCAGACACATATATAGCAAATGTTTTCTCGAAAAAAAAGAAATGAAGTTGCTGATCAATAAGAAAGTTGAAGGGAGCCATATGCCGAGAGATGTGTCATCCATGTTTTGATCTTCACTTCACACTTCCGATGGCCCCAAAAATTATTGGAAATGTAAAGCAGCCCTTCTTTATAAATCCGCACAGAAACAAAATACTCGCTTACACTAGATCTCAAGAGGTACGTACCATTTCTCCATTGCCGACATCATTACTAGTCACACTTTTAAGCAGCCTTGGGTTCCTTGCCTGGCTGTACGTTATCAGGAAGAGTGATCTCTGCCGGAGTTTCACGAGCAATACCCAACATAGAGTCATACTCCTCATTGCGACGTCCAAACTTCTTTCGAAGTACCTTCTCAAACTCTACTTCATCCAAGCTCTTTGCATTTTCAGCTGCATGAGCCTGAGCCAAGTTGGAATAATTTATAGCGGATTGAGAGATGAAGGCCATCTCTTCTTCTGTCAGCTTCCTTAGGAACTTCGCTGGATTCCCTCCCCATACCTGTTATCAAACAATCAGTAACCAACCACTTAAATTTCTATTTGTTTCGAATGCAGGATAAACACAAGAATTCGGCATTCAGTTAAACGATGTCAGCTCATTGAATTACTTGGATGACCATCCTGTGTGAACTTTTTTCTAATAACAAGTTAAAGATTAAGCTACAGGCTCATCTAACTAGATATCAAATCTTCTGAAAACAAAGCTGTGTGTTGACAAACCTCTCCACAGGGGATCCTTGTATTTTGCCTAACAAGGGCTCCAGCAGCAATCATCGCATGTTTCTCGACATAGACCCCGTCAAGCAAGGTTGCAGCCATACCAACAAATGCCTCATCCTCCACAGTGCATCCATGTAAGACAGCACTATGACCTGCATGGTTAAAATGTAAAACCACAACGCAAGAATTAAATTCTTACACAAAAACCACATCAAAGAAAACCCTAAAATCGCCTGACACATGATTACATGAAACTCACCAACAGTGACATTATCTCCAATAGTGGTAGGCAAAACCTTGCCACTCAAGTTAGACTTCGCGACATGAACAAGGGAATTGTCTTGTATATTGGTTCCAGACCCAATGCTGATGCTGTTAACATCACCTTGACATCACGAACCAAGATCAGGTAAGTATAAAAAAATACGTGATTATAATTTTAATTCTAACAACAAATTGGTCTAATTTTTTTGCATAATTAAGTTCTAACATCAAAATGTTTCGAGTAAAATTACTTCACAAAATCCTGACGACAATGATAAGAAGAATGATCAAACTCGTAGAAATACTTACCCCTCAAAACGCAACCATACCAGATGGAGGAGCCTCGGCCCACCTGAACTTGGCCTATGATGGATGCACTGGGCGCCACAAACGCTTCCTTATCAACCACAGGAGTTTTGTCAAACACGTTCATCAGCGTCCGATGCCTAGACACTTATCAAAACAACCACAACAAAATCAAGAAAAATTCAACCTCCGCAGATCTCAACATTTCAATTCGATAAACAGAGCAAAATAATCACAATTCTGTACATTTGTGCGCAAATATGGGTCCGACTAAGAGTTAGGGTTTGGAGGATTGGAGTGGAAGGAGAAGAATTGGGAGACATACGCTGTTCTTTGAAGTAGTTGTTTCCTTGGAGGCGGGAACCGAGGCGATCAATGGCTTGGCCGGTCTCGCGGATCCAGAAACCGACGGTGTAGATTGCTCTGCCCATGGTCCCCATTTTCGTCGGAGATTGGAGGTTTTGTAATGAACGTGAGTTTCAGGAGATGATGTAGGTGGTGGCGGCGGTGGTTTTGCTGGTGGCGTATTTTGGGCTCAGTCTCAGTCTCGGCAATGGCTGTTGTAGCAAAGCATTGAGAGAGCGTTTGCTGCTGACAAATGGTGTGGAAATGTTGGGGAACAAAGGAGGTCGCTGGACTCACTAACTCACTCACTCACCTGGCTAAGAACCAATGCGCGCCGTTTGCGCCCGCACTTTCAAGGGTGACAATTTTTAATACGACTCGAAATGCGCACGAAATTTATCAGAATCAATTCACACGATTAAAATTTAGGGTCATTTTTGAATCAATCCGTTATGACTTATTTATTAAACGGGTGAATTTCGGGTCAACCTGTTAACCCGTTTAATAAATGGGTAGATTTTGGGTTAACAGGTTAACCAGTATATTGGCTTATATATTGACCCATTTAATAAACGTGTCATTACTAACCTCATTTACCTACCTAAATATCTATTAAATCGTATAATTTAAATAGGTTAAACATGTTAAACGAGTCAAACATGTCATAAGTTAATTGAGTTTTGAGTATGACCTGTTTATTAAATTAGCTAAACGGGTTACACGAGTCATTAACAGGTCGGGTTCGAGTTGGACATTCTTGACACGATTATTAAATAGGTTGGATTCGGGTTGGGTATAAATGGGTAAAACAGAAATCATGACACGACACGACCCATTGCCACCCCTACCCACCTGACCCCTTTTTGTGGTCAGTATCATCTACTGCTCTGCCCACAATTTCTTAATGTGATCTCTCAATTACACACCACGTTAGTGATGAGCATATCGTCCCAAAATACCGAAATTATCCTGTCTCGTATCATACCAAACTGAAAAAAAAAATCGAATGGATGATCGGTACGATGTCGATACCGTATCGGTTCAAATCGGTACGCGATCGGTTTCAATATTAGAGAATACCGTCTCGTACCGAAACCAAATCGATTTTAATTTTTTTTAATTAATTAAAATTAAAATTTAATCGAATAATAAAAAAATAAAAAACCCTAATATTCTAATAGCTAATGCTGGATTTAATTGTATATTATTTTTATTTGATAGATTTAATTGTATTTTAGAGTTTTTTAGTTGATGTATTTAATTGTATGTTAATTTTAGTACATGGATTTAATTGTATGTTAGAGTTTTTTAGTTGATGTATTGAGATTGAGTGGTTGCCTTATGAATTTTTTTATACAGTTTGAGCAATATTTGTTACCTAACATGAGGCATACTTCTCAACTTCATCAAAATGTTGTTTTTAGACATTTAATCAAGTAATCCAGAAATGGAATTATGAATTTGAGCTCAAAACCGAAATCGTACCGAACATAATTAGTACAGTACGGTACGGTATTGTATCAATTTCATATTTTAAAATAACGTACCATACCGAATCGGTTAAAATTACTTGGTACGGTTCCGGTACCACCTCCATACGGAACCGTACCGAACCATGTCCTGAGCTACACCGCGTCATTCTTCAATTACGGGTTGTGTTCCACTATTGCGGGAACCTCCTCGTTCACTCTTTCCATTTGATACATTTTCTTTATATTTATATAGGCTTATTAGGCTAAGTGTACCAAGAATAAGTTACTTTATCTCAAAGTACACTAGGGATTGTAACCGTAAATACTGTTGCACCATCCGTCCATCTCTGTTATTAACGTTATGAAAATTGATGACGTGGCAGTCATATTACAAATTTGTAAGGGTATTTTAGACATTTGATACCGTTTGTTAAATTTTAAATTAATTTCTTTTAAAAAATAAAAAAAAAAATCTCAAAATCTCTCCCCCAATCCCTCTCATTCTTCGCTCCATTTGGCCCTAGTTCCCACTCCCCAAATCCCTCTTCATCTCCTTCATTATTTGCACATGTATTTGGATTTGAGTGTTTGGAATTTTGGGTGTTTGGATTTGGATGGATTTTTGGAATTTTGGGTGTTTGGATTTGGGGAAGTGGGAACTGGGGCCAAATGGAGCGAAGAATGAGAGGGATTGTGGGAGAGATTTTGTGATTTTTTTGTAATTTTTAAAAAGAAATTAATATAAAATTAAAAAAAGATATCCAATGTCTAAAATACCCTTACAAATTTGTCATATGACTGCCACGTCATTAAAAACAGAGATAGACAGATGGTGCAACGGTATTGAAGGTGTAACCGTTCCTGGTGCATGCTGAGGCAAATTACAGTCCATAGTGTATTTTAAGACAAAATGACTTGTTCCTGGTGTACTTAGCCTAATAAGCCATTTATATATTTTGTAAACTATATTTTCATATTGTAGATATAACCCAATAACTAAGTCTGCATCAAATTAGATCTTTAGAGGGATGCTTTCACATAATAATGTGCTTATAGTCTAGAATGCAGGCACCGCTAGTACATAAGAAAAGAAAGATCAACCATCCTCATTCATTGGTTGGATTTCCATAAAAGAGGGACGAGTGATAAGGGACTTGGGTGACTCGCCCTAATGAAGAAACATGCCCTATTTTTAGAAGAAGATAATAAATAATAATATTGGGACTAGTTGTTCATCAACTCCAGTCTAAATATCTATTATCTATAAAATAAAATACCATGAATTTTACAGATATATATATATATATATAAGACCCATGATTTTGGAAATCAAGAACGGTGAGCAATTACACATCGCTTGGGGAGGGACAAGTGAAGTGTCTTATATGTGTGAATACTGCTCTTACTAGCATGAGGCCATTTGGGAGCTTACTGGCTTTGAATTCCTTGGGAACTCCAAAATTAAGTGAGATTGGATTAGAACAATCCCAAGATGGGGTGGCCTACTGAGTCGTTATAAGTGAATTCCTAAAAAAAAAATCATTGGGCATGGCCCAAAGCAAAAAATATCGTGCTAGGAGAGTCGGACCGTTATGTAACGACCCGGACCTTAATTACGGGATTTTTTTGGGGATTTTACGTATTAGTTTTAGCTTGTTTGACCATTTTTCCTTAGGTTTTTAGTTGGATTTCTAATTTGGGGAAGGGAAAATTGGAAATGTGGAAATGTGGATATTTTAGGTTGTGTGGATAGGGTTGGTTTGGATCATCTTATTCATTTCTCCCCTTCTCTCTCTCATTTTCCTGTGCAAACAAACCACAAAAAAAAAAAAAACACACATTATACATCATAACCCCATCTTCATTTGCAGAAGGTTTTGGCCCAAACCAAGGCTGAAAACATGTTCTAGGGACCTTCACGAGCAAGATGAGCTAGGGGTTGAAGGTGGTGGATGTTGGGAGTGCATAGTGAGAGATGAGGAAGGTGACCCGTGACTTTGGGAGCCTATATCTTGGAATCCAGATAATATTTCTGAATTTTGGTCTTGGATTTGAATTCCTAGAGTTGATTAGATAGACGCTGATATAAATTTTGTTAAATTTGGTAAGGAAATGAGGGAGATATTGAAGGTTGAAGTTTCAACCTTTAATGGAGGTTTTTCGACCATTACGGTTGTAACGACCCATCCTGAATCTACGAGATTAACTAAGAATTCATTAAGAATTAATCAAGGATTAATCGGAGATTAATTGAGGATTATCAGATGGTTAGGGTGAAATGACGATTTTGCCCTTGAATGGGTGAAATGACGATTTTGCCCTTGAATGGGTGAAAATTTTGACTTTTGACTCGAGAAGTCATTGGCATATGGATCGAGATTTATTACGTAGATCGAGATGATACGAGTTTGTAGACAGGCGACGCGTTGAAATCAAACATCAAACGAAATATTTACGGGTCAAGGACAATTTTTCATACTATTCACAGTTGCACGAAAATCGAGATGGTTGACTTTTGGATTTGTCTTGAGTGGGCCCAAAATATCTTCTACAGACCAATGGATGAGTGACAAGTGTCACCCATCCCTTGGTCTACACCTTTCATACATGCACAATCTCCCATTTCCTTCTTCCATTTCGATCCAACCCAAAACCCATCACCCCCACCATTTTTGCATCATCCCTTCCCCTTCTTCTGCGTGAGAGAGACTGAGAGTGAAATGGAAAGGCCGTGAGAGACGGCGGAGGGACGGAGGAGCCACGACGGTGGTCGTGAAACCCAGGTAAAACGCGAAACCAATTTAATTTTGAAATTTGAGTTTTGGACGTTTGGGGTTGGTTCTGATGCCATGGTTGTCTTTGTTGCGCTCATACGAGCCTATAAGGATCAAAACGGACAAAAAAGGGCAGCTGGGTAGGTCTGGGTGGTGGTTCAAAGTCTGGACCATGGAAGATCGATTTTGATCAGGTAATCCCAGCCTTTATTTCATGTTTTTGAGGTTCTAGGTTTGTTTCTAGGAGAACGACGAGTGTAATGGAATAAAAATGGTGGTTTTTGGTGGTCGGATGGTGAAGATATGACTGGGTCAGGTCGCGGGTTAAAACGACCCGTTACAGTCAAACGGGTCAACCTGGCCAGAGCTTGACGACAATGACGAGGCATGTTAAGTCATCTTGTCAGGCCACGTGGCCAACCAGGTGGTGCCACATGGCTATCTATCAGAGGGTGTCAGGCTTACGTGGCAGTTGACGTGGCAGGTCCACGTTATCATTGTCAGACCATGTAGGCCAGTGAGGTGGTGCCATGTGGCATGGTGTCAAGACTTGTCAGGTGATGTGGCAGCTGACGTGGCATGTCTACGTTAGCTGTCAGGAACCGTCCCAAATCCCCCGGGATTAACGGGGGACGTGTCTACTCCCGTCTGACACGAAGTGTCAGACTAGGGATAATTCCGTCTCTAGCCCTCATCGAGCTTCCAGAGTATGCTAGGATCGTAGAAGGAGGAGTGTGATGTCTCGGTCTCTGCTACAGCCCGCATCCGCGATCAACCTAAAGGGCATTCAAAACATTAAAAGTCGTGAGTGGACAAAACAAAGAATTTTATAAAAACATTTCCACAAACATCAATTATGCCCTTCACTAAAAGCATATGCATGCATTCAAAAATCATTTACCAAAACGTTCATAAAACCATTTGAAAACATTCTCAAAACCTTTCAAGGGTTCATGCCCGGTCCCCATAAACCGTTATGAACCATAAAAACCTTTCAAGGGTTCATGTCGGTCCCCATAAACCGTCATAAACCATAAATCCATTTATGGGTCCCCGACTTGAAAATCATAATCTTAAAACATGGAACACGGGGTCTCCGCCCCAAATCACTTTCCGTAAGAACCTCATACATATAACCTATCTGCGGCACTTCCGAGAAGATGCCAACTCGGGGCCCACAGCCCATAGGGAACACATCCCCGATATATGTCACGATTCATCTCTATACTAGTGTGCACACTACTCGGGGTCTCACTCCGAGTCTACCCCTAGGAATTCTCCATCTTGGAGGCTCTATCTCCGGATCTAGTCCGAGCTCTACCTTCGGATCTAGTCCGATCATCTCTCTGGAATTTGGTCTCGGACCAAATCATAACTCCCACTCTTGGAACGGGATCCCTATGGGGATACCCATTTTGGTCTGTGGATCGTGACTCTCCAGGTCGACGTCTATAGGAGACGATATAAATCATATGGAGGGTATAATACATTTTCAAATCATTTCCTTTCTCAAAACATATTTCCAACTGGGTCTCATACCCTATTCATCTCAACAGGATTCCACGAATCCGATTCAAATCAATTTCACAGGTCTCAGCCTAAATCCACAGTTTCACTAAGGTCTCAACCCTGATTCTCATTTCGTAAACCAAACTGGGACTTAAGCCCGATTTCACAATCAACTGGGCCTCTAGCCCGATATCACGAATAACTGGGCCCTAAGCACGAAACCATAAATCAACGGGGCTTCAAGCCCGATTTCACAACCAATAGGGCCTCAAGCCTGATACTACAGTCAACGGGGCCTCAAGCCCGAGATTACAACCAACTGGGCCTCAAGCCCGAATTCGAAAAATCAATGGGGCCCTTGGCCCGATCGTATAACTCAAATGGACCCTCGGTCTAATTCCTCATCAAATCAAATGGACTCCAAGTCCGAGAGTTTGTAAATCAAATGGGACTCATGTCCGAGTTCATATTTCCAAATCCAAAATCCATTCATTAAACCCTCATTGAAAACTTTGCACGTACAAGTATCGTATAAAACAGGAAATCTCGAAATACGTGCAAATATGTAAATCCTAGGCTACCACAAACAAATGAACTCATGGCATAAAAAAATATGTATTTTAAAGCATATAAAACATTTATGCATGCATCAATTTCGAAAGAAAGGTCCACTCACAGACCGTATGAAGCCGCACCTCGATACGCGCGCCATAAGCCTCTCCTTGGCCAATCGTCACCTCCGAGGTTCCCGAACCTGTCCAAATTAATTTAGAGGGTTATTAACTACTTAAATAACCCCTCACTAAAGCACCGTAATTTTCTGGAATTTTTAACTATTTTTAAATGTGATCCTAAACCTTCGGAGATCTCGAACTATATCGAAATGATGTCCGATCGACACGAAACCAGTCCCAAAATGTTCGTTACATCGAATAGATGATTTCACATGTTGGAACTTTCCCCATCTGATTGCTCACATCCTCTCACACGCTGCCCAAAGGAGCTGCGCGTGGGAGCCACGCGCCTTGCACTGCAGATCATCCTTGTCCTCTAGCAGTCGGTCCGGTCTGGTTCGGTTGGGTCGGCTGGTCCAACTGGACCGGCGTGACCGGTATGCCCTATATTTTCCTTATTTTCTTCTAATTTCTTTCTCTTTGATTCCATTCTTCCTATTTCATAAATTCCTATCATTTCGTATCAAGAAACCTAAGAAGAAACGCCTAAAACCTAACGGTTTGATTCCTTCCCTCAAGGTTCAAACTCCCCGATCATCCCCTAGGCTGCTCAGCCCCTCACAGCCACCAAAAACAGCCCATACTCCCTCCTAACAACCTAACAATCATCTCCCAATCATCCAAAACAATCCATAACGTCAAAATTGAAATTAATGGAAATTTGGGTCTAACCGAGCAATCGGGTTTACCTCGGGTTTCCAGGGCCTCGCCGCCGTGTACGGCGGTCCTGTCTTCACCAGCCACCTTCAGCCTCTCTCTTTATTCCTCTCTCTCAGTCCAGCAGCCAGGATTGAAATGGTTGATGTATGGGTTTGGGTGAAATCGGGTTTGTGTGTTTGGTATGCACAAACAAGCAAAAAAGGGTGATATGCATGAACTAATTTGGGTGGGTAATGGATGGATGACAAGTGTCATTCATCCATTGGGCCTGCCCCAAAAGATCTGGGCCCTACTTAAGTCCAAAAGTCTCCTGTATCGAACTTCGTGCAATAGCTCCCTCGAACTTCCGTGAACTGTAACTTTTCCATCGAACGTTCAAATTTAACGTGTCGTCTGTCTACGGATTCGTATCAACGCGATATGCATAACGATCCTTAGCCCTCGGCCATCGGACCTCCCGGGTCAAAATTCAACAGTTTGCCCTTTTTCAACCAAATTACCAAAATACCCTCAAATTTCCGAACGTCGGAATTGGGCGTGCCACCTGTCTATGAACTCGTGATGTCCCGAATTATGTCACAGTCATCGACCTAAGTCCATTTGACCGCCTGAACGAAGAGTCAATGTTTCACCCATTTTAGGGGCGAAATCGTCATTTCGCCTTCAACGTCCGTTAATCCTCGTCTTATCCCCGATTAACGAGGCTAATTCGTCATTAATTCTTAATTAATCCCGATAATTCGGGACGGGTCGTTACATTAGCAATGTCAGACCACGTGAACCAGTGAGGTGGTGCCACGTGGCAATGTGTAAGATGGGTGTCAGACTTGTTAGTGACACGTGGCACCAATCAGGGAGTGCCACGTCTCATGTTGTTGGAGCTGTCAGGTGTCAAAGTTGTCAAGCTGACATCAATAGGTGACGTCAGCAAGTGACGTCAGCAGGTGTCGTCAGCAAGTGATGTCAGCAGGTAACGTTAACAGGTGACGTTAGCAAGTGATGTCAACAGCTGACGTCAGTGTTGACCGGTGTGGCGTCAGTGTTGACTTCGTTGACTACCGTTAACCGGCGTTAACCGTCGTGGATAGGATTTTGACTGGTGCGTGAGGGCTCATGGACACAAATTTTGAGGTCAAACTGGTATTGTTCGAAAGGTTTTGACGATCTGGATCCAATGGTGGCGGTTTCAGGTCGATCAGAGATCGTTTGATAGGTAATTTGGAGATTTTTAGCCTTAGGAAGCGTGCTCGGGACACTTTTACTATTCCGAAAGTCTTGAGGATTTATGGTTTAGACTTTTATAGATGGATAGTGACCTTTGGGTATGATTTGGATAGGTCCGGACGTTCTGGAGACGTTGGATTAGCCTCGGAGTGGCTTACGGCGCAGATTGTGAGCGCGCAGCATGGACAATCTGTGAGTGGACTTTTGATTTATAAATATGATGCATGCATAAATGTTTTATATCTTTTATGAACATGGTTTTAGATGCACTGGTTGCATATGATTTGATTATGATTTGGCAGTTTCGTAGAAAATGTTATTATGCACGTATTTCGAGATTTCTATTTTATATGATCGGGATTAGGCCGAGTTTTCTACGTGCTTGTGATTTATATGATTTGAATGATTTCACGAAGAGGCGTGGAATTGAGGATTTGATTTTCAGTTTTGAATGATTTCATGGAGATGCGTGAAATGTTATTTCGGGCTTGAGTCCTAGTTGATTATTGACTTTGACTTGGATTACAGTCAAAGGTGATTTAGAAAAGTGATTTGAATAGTGAAATGGTTTTCGGATTTGGAAATAATATTTGGGCATGTGTCCCAGTTGGTTTATGTTTTGACTTAGAGTATAGTCAAACGTGAAATTGAACAATGTTTTGATTTGGAGATATATCAAGTTTGTAACCCAGTTCTGATTTATGATATGAGATTTTGGGTTGTATCCCCGTTGTGGATTTACGAGATAGGATTCGAGGAATCCTGGATTTATGTAATATTTTTGACACTGCTTTTATGATGGTTTTGTGGAAAATGATTTGATGAAACTATATTTTGGGCATAGGCCCCATTGAAATATTTTGAGATGATTTGAGATTTGTGAACTGTTTTCCACACGACCATTCTTTATGATGTGATTGTTCCCGTCAGACGTCGTAGATCTTGGTGCGGTAGCCTCGAGACGTCATAGATTTTGCAGCAGTAGCCTCCAGACCTCTTAGATCCTGGAGAGGTCACGAGTACAGTGCATGGAGGTGAGTAGCTCCGAGGGGAGGCTCAAGTTCAGGAGTGTTAGAGATGGAAATTACTCAGACGTCGAGCCATGGGTTTCGAGCCTATGAATGACATCGCTCAGACGTCGAGCTAGGGGCTCCGATCCTGAGTTATCACTCAGACGTCGTAGATCCTGGGTGTATATTCAGACATGTAATGCCGAGTCGCATGCATTGCGTTGATATCGTGACTATTGAGATGATTTTCTCGATATTGGATAAAGAAGATTGGTTGATCATGTTTTCATACAACTCTGGATGTGAGTCTATATTTCGGGCAGAAGCCATATTGAGATGTTTTATGAGATTTGGATTTGGGCTGAGACCTTACGTGATTTGGTTTTGGGCTGAGACCCCACTGAGGAAATGACTTAGATTGATAAATGTTTTCACTATGTATTGATTTGAAAAATAATATGTTTTGCTTTTAAGAATGTATTGAGATACTGTTTCTAATGCATGCATGTTTTTAAGTGAAAGGTTTAAATTTCTTTTCGCTAAATGGTTTTATAAACTGTTTATTTTTTTCCACTCATAGTTTTTAATATTTTTGATATCCTTCAAGTTGATCACGAATGCGGGCTGTAGAAGAGACCGAGACATCACATGCCGCTGCGTACTCTGGAAATCATTGCGTACTCTGGAAAGCTCGAGTGGATTATGGTTTTATCCCTAGTCTGGCATGTGGTGACATAAGGGAGCAGAGTACATCCCACGATAATCCAGCAGGATTAAGATGGGTCATCTTAATGGCATCGCGACCGTCATCTCCAGCGAGAGATGATGTCAACATGATGTCATAATGACATCACTAGGTGATGTTATGATGTTGTCCGTAGGACAGATGACGAGTACCACGTGGCATGTGTCAGGTGGTGCCACATGGAAGGGTGCCACATCAGCAATCATATGCCACGTGGCCATGTTAGCTGTCAGGTGCCAGATGACAGGTGGCTAGTTGTAACGATCCGTCACGAATATCGAGGTTAAATATTAATTAATTATGAATTTAGTATGACTAATCGAGGATTGGTTGAGTGAATTCGGACGGACGGTGTAAAATGACTGTTTTACCCCTAGACTTGGGCAAAATGTTGACTTTTGACTCGGGGAGTCAAACGTACGAGGACCGATGACCGTGATGTAGATCGGGACGTCACGAATCCGTAGACAGGCAGCACGTCAAAAATGGATGTTCGACGAAAATTTATGGTCACGAGAGCGGAATTGGTTAAACTTACGTCCTGGGAATTAGATTAAGATAATGATAAAATATTGAGGGAATGATGAGTGACAAGTGGACCCTTAGATGTGTGACAACTGTCACTCATCCCATGGCCCAATTTCCACAAAAAAGGGATCTTGTCCCATTGGCTGTTTATATATATATGTATATTATTCTTCTTTCATCTCACCGTTCATCTCTCCCTCAATTCTCTCATCCTCACCATTCATTTCTCTCGTCTGATCATCACCTTCTTCATCATCTAACAACCTCACCATTTCTGCTAAAACGTGAACCCCATCACCCATAAACCTCCATAAACCTCACATTATTCTTATAACCCGTGAAACTTCTAGAACCATGAACCCCAACCCCTATATAATCCCTCCAATCTCCATTAATGGTGGTGACTGTGTGAAACTGGTGTTCAGTGAGGGTCAGTCGAGAAAGTGAAAAACAGAGTGTGTGTGTGTGTGTGTGTGTGTGTGTGTGATCGTGAACCCAACCCTCTCAAACCTCACCTATTGCTTGTGTTGTGTGAATAAGAAAGGAGGGGGAGGCTAAGGCAAGTTCAACGGTGGCCACGACGATGGCCCACGATGGAAAAGGGAGGTAAGAAACCATAAGGCTCTTGTTTTGATTCAAAAATGGAAAACGGTGTTTTAGTAGCTGTTGATCGAATTGGTTGCTTAGGTGAGATTTTGGAGGTTTCTAGGAAGCTATTGGGCTTGGAACGGAGGCCAACGGTGGCCGGAGTCATGAGAACACAGAGGAGGAGGTTGGCCGGTTCAAACTTCGATCGGGGAGGTAACTTTCAGCCCTTATTTTCTAGTTTTGAAGTCATAGATCGACTAAAATTATTGGGATGAAGCTGTAGGGATTAAATTGGATTGAAAACGGGTTAGGAATGGACAAAACTGGTCAAAACGATTCAGTTGGACCGGAGACTAGTGGACCGAACTGAACCGGGTTCGACGAGAGGTTGAAGATGAACAGTAGCTGGTGCGTGAAGCCCACGTGCAGCGCCTTTGGGAGGCGCGTGGGACATTCTTGCGGGGAGTTTTCAACACACGAAATCATCATTTCGATGTAACAAACATTTTGAGACTGGTTTCGAGTTGATCTGACATCGTTTTGATATAGTTCAGGATGTCCGAAGGTTTAGGATCAAGTTTTAATACATTTAAAAATTTATAAAAATTACGGGGATTTAATGGAATGTTATTGGGAGTGTTAGTGACCTTAGAATGTATTTTGGACAGATTCGGATATTCCGAGGACGGTGTTTTAGCCCGGGGAGGCTTACAACACGTATATTGAGACTGCAACGTCTGTGAGTGGACATTTTTTTCTAAACTGTGATGCATGCATAACTATTTTATATGTTTTACATATGTGATTTCTATGATGATGATTGTGGTATTGGTGATTTACATATTTGCACGTAATTCGAGGTAATTCGGTATTTGCACGTATTTCAAGGTTTATGATTTTATACTGTACTTCTACGTGATTGTGGTTTTA
This sequence comes from Prinsepia uniflora, assembly GCA_032719365.1. NCBI lineage: Eukaryota > Viridiplantae > Streptophyta > Magnoliopsida > Rosales > Rosaceae > Prinsepia > Prinsepia uniflora. The sequence continues at coordinate 24,619,795 of CM064876.1, forward strand.
ATAATGGTTCAATGGTATGATCTTGGATTTGGAAATATGGAATTGGGCTTGAGACCCATTTGGTTTATGAACCATCGGACTTGGAGTCCATTTGATTGAATGAGGCATCGGGCAAGGGGCCCAGTTGGTTTACGAAATAGGGCTTGAGGCCCAATTGTGTTTTATGAATGTGATTTCGGGTCGGGGGCCCATAAATGGATTTGGATAAATGGATTTGGATTTGAGAAATCAGATTTGTGGATTACGATGGTTTTATGGAAATCCCGGGTATAGGCCCATTTGAACGGTTTGAGATGATTGATGAAATGGTTTTCCATATATCATATATCTATGGATTGTCTCCTCCAGTCGTCTGGGACGCTGGAGTAGTCATGGCGTATTGCTTGCGAGGGGTTACTGCACGGAGCTACCAGACCATATAGTGACTCAGGAGCAGGATTTATAGACGTCTGGGACGTCAGACATCTGGGATGTCAGAGATTGACTCGGGTTGAGACCTCGAGTAGCACGCGTAGCTTGGATCGTGACATGACGTCTGGGACGTCGGGCGTCTGGGACGTCGGGCGTCTAGGACGCCAGGCGTCTGGGACTCCAGGCATCTGGGATGCCAAGGATTGGTATATATAATGGTATTGGATTGAATTGTGATTCATGGCTTTATTGGATTATGTATGTGGATTTCAGATTTATTGGGTTTATGAAATTGTATTTCAGTGTTGGTGGTTTTGGGCATTGGCCCATATGATTAGATTTACGATTTTTGGGTTGAGTTCCCATATACTTGGATTTATAGTTTTGGGCTAAGGCCCCAGTGATTTAATTAAAGTAAAGGTTTTATTTTCGGTTTTCGGATGCATGCATACTTTTTAGTGAAGGGCATAAATGTTTCTTTATGAAATGTGATTTATTAAATTATTGATTTTTCATCCACTCACAGCTATTAAATGGTTTTAATGCCTTTCAGGTTGATCACGGTTGCGGGCTGTAGTAAAGACTGAGACATCACACTCCTCCACCGATCCTGGTGCACTCTGGAAGCCCCGAACGAGCTGAGGTTTGAGTTATCCCTTGTCTGACACTTCGTGTTAGACGGGAGCATGGCACATCTCGCGATGATCTCAGGGGGATTGGGATGGGTCGTGTCATTAGTAGTGCCACGCGGCACAAAGCGGCATGAGGCGAGTGGTGCCACGTGGCAGTTCCAGGGTGTGACACATGTTAGATGTCTCAGATGTCAGGGGCACGTGGTAAGTGCCACGTCAACAGCTGATGTCACGCATGTGGGCGACACGTGATGTTGGCCACCAGACTTCCTCAGATGCTTGACGGTGCTTGGAGGCGAATCTCGAGGTGAGACCGGGCTCATTCGAAAGGTTTTGTGACACGACCCATCCCAATCCCCTCGTTCCAGACCAGGGATACACCCAAACCCTCTTAGGTCAACCCGAGTGCGCCAGGATCTGTGGCAGCGTGTGATGACTTCTTCTCTGCTACCTTTCGTATTCGCGATCAATTTGAAGGGTATTGAAAATAGAAAAAACTGTGAGTGGACAAAAATAATCAGTTTACAAAATCATTTTCGAAAAGACATTTATACCCTTTCACTAAAAAGCATGCATGCATAGAAAACCAGTTAGAACAACCATTTTATTTAAATTAAACCCCAAGACTTCCAAAGCTGTAACCAGTGAAAAATGCTTCTCAAATCAAGCTACAAAGAAAAACATTTCTCAATAATTTCCATTTCTACAGTAGGGTCTCAGTCCAAAAACTAAATCATGTGGGTCTCTGTCCAAAACCAATAAAATGCAATATACTAATCCTTGGCATCCCAGATGCCTGAAATCCCAGATGTCTAATCAATATTGTCACGGTTCTAAAGCTACGTGTGCTACTTGGGGTCTCAAGTCCGAGGGTCCCCTTGGGTCCACCAGTGTCCAGGAAGATACCATAATGGTATGCCTCCCCAGATCACTGCCCGGGGTATATCGATCTCTAGCAATCCTGATCCTAAGCCTCTCTGTAAAGCGGCCCCTCTCAGACAATGCTTTGTGACTACTCTAAGATACTACGGGACTTCTGAAGGAGATAACCACTCATAAGGATGGTACATAAAACCAAAATCAAATCCAGTGGGAAAATCATTATAAACCATTTATACCTCAAATAAAGTTTGAACCATTCCAACAGGGTCTCAACCCGAGGTATAACTTACATAAACCATTTCCATAAAATCAGGATTCAAGGAATCTAATCCAATCCAAATATCATAGGGACTCAACCCAAAAATCCATATCCATATCCAAATATGAAAACCAAATCTCATAAGGTCTCAAACAAATACATTGCCATAGGTTTTCAAATTCGAAATCTCATTTATAAACCACAACTGGGACTCATGCCCGATGCCATAAACTAATTGGGTCTCAAGCCCGATATTTCATTATTCAACGGGGCCCTAAGCCCGATATTATAAACCAACTAGGCCTCAAGCCTGGGATAATATTTCCAAATCCAAAATCATTCCATTGTTCAAACCATTTGATAACACAAGTCCATATGAAAACCATAGGCCAGTTATATCATAAAGCATAAATCATCGAAATACGTACAAATCCACATTTATACTGAAATGCCAAAACACCACAATCATATGCACTCAAGGCATCTCATATCACATATTTAAAACATATAAAACAGTTTTGCATGCATCATATTTAGAAATCAAGTGTCCACTCACAGACTGTCCTTGATGTGCGCCTGCAAGTTGCGCCGTAAGCCGTTCCGGCTATACTGAACTCTCCAAGTCGTCCAGATCTGTCCAAAACATACTTAAAGGTCACTACTAATGTGACGACCCGAAAATTCGAAAAAGAAAAATTTAGAAAAAATTGGAAAGAAAGGACGATTTTACCCTTGGTTATGGGGGCAAAAGTTGAATTTTTGATCGGGACATTATTTGGACTTTTTGGAAGGACCGTTGGATAGGTCCCGAGAAGCTGAATCCGTAGACAAGTGGCATGCGTCAATCGGAGGTCGAATGTGAAAGTTACGGGTCTACGAAGGCTAGGGGCATTTTGGTAATTAGCCAAGGAAGGGCAAAATGGTAATTTGGGGCAATAAGGTGAATTGGACGGTTAATTGACAAGACCCATCCCGATTATCCCTCGATAGTCGTGATGAATCCTGCTCCCGTCTGACAATAACTAAAAATGTCCAAAAGTAACCAAACTTATATACATACCACACACAACAAATCCCGAAAACATTGTCAGACAAGGGATAGTTAAGTTTTACAGACCAATGACGTCACAAGTTTGACTAGTCAAGGACAATACAGAGCATAGGTATCATTACAGATAGGGGTCAAATTCCTACTCTGTAAAATGTCTGAGTGCGCAACGGTCTACTTATTCTTTTGCCTCGCTTGCCTCGTTTTTAGCCCTCGTACCTGTACACTGGCCTGGAGGGTGCATAAAACAATAAAGGTGTGAGTGGACAAAAATGACCTCTTATAAAAACATTTGCCAAAATACAATTCTTACCCTCCAGTTTTCACAAACATGCATGCATATCATAAAACACGAGTGATAATGGGAAATCAATTAAAGTGGATCAATCAAAACAATTTCCACAAAACCACGGGACTTATTTCCATATCTTGTTGCTTAGAGTCACGTTTATTCCTGCAACGCGTGCATATCAATAGGCTCAAGGACCGCTCAAAATCCGAGCATCCGCCGCTGTGAACACATCACTAGCCGGCAATCCAGATCTAGTGAACACATCACTTACCGATCCATATAATCCAGCACATCTGATCTGAGTCAAGCCTCCCCTGGGCTGCAAGACAAAGATCGTGCTACGTGACCTCTTCGGGGTAAACACTTCCATCCCGAAGGCGAGCGTTATCTCCAGGGTGCACTCCGGGGAAAAACATATTTTCTCCCGAAAGCCCTAAATATCCGCAACATATCACCATCACTAAAACCAGTGAAAAACAGTTGCATTGAAAACCAAATCAAATATCAATACAGGGTCTCAGCCCTAGGTTAACCAAAGTCCCGATTTACTTTATAAATCCGAAATCATCATTATCATCATATAATCACATGGAAAATGCAAATCCAATCAGAAACACAATTCCATTGGGTCCCACCCCAAAATACCAATTTCACGTAAATCCGTGCAACCGTAAACCCGAGTTGCCACGATCACGTAAATCCATAAAATCAATCATTGACTCATAATCCGAGTCCAAATATCATTTTCAATCCGGGCCTAGCCCAAAACATCAATTGCACGTTCCTCGTAAAACGTGCCCGAAAGACTGATTAAAATAATCACAAAAATCACGAAAATACGAAAAATCATCAAATTCACATGTAACTCCAAATCCGAGTCAAAATCATTATTTACTTGGGTTCTCACGCCCACAATATCATTTTTAACCAATTTCATGATTTCTCGAAAAGCGTGCCAGAATATAATAATATAATAATCATAAAACCGAGAAAATCGAGAAATCACCGAATCAAAGCATCAATCATGTCAAATCATAGAAAATCATATAAATAAGCATTTTAAACCATATATGCATGCATCACAGTTAGAAAACCAAAAGTCCACTCACACACACCGTCCCGATTGTTCAGCCTCGAGCTGTTCGTTTTCCTCCGAAGTCCCGGGAATATTCCAGCCTGTCAAACAAAGTGATTTAAGGTTACTAGGCTATCATACAATCCTTAAACAGGAATCCCCTAATTGTCGGAATTTTATAATATTATTTTAATATAAATTTAAACGTGTCGGGTACTCGGAACTACACTGAAACCATATCCGATTGACCCGAAACCAACGCGGATAGGTTCGTATCATCGAGAACATCAAGTCTCATGTTGAACACTTTGCCGGAATCCTCCCCACGCGCCGTCACGCGCCGCCGCAAGCGGCTGCGCGTGAAAGCCACGCGCCCAGCACAGTACAGCTACAGTGCATCGTTCTCGCCCGTTTGTCTGATAAACGGGTTGAAATACCCGCGATAGGATCCGATGCAATCTCAGCCAATTCGACCTCAAATCGATCCGTTCTTTCAACTGATCTCATCTACTCTAACCTCATTTTAGTTCTGTGAAATCAATTACCTCAGGTAAGGTCCAAATCTTCACGACTCACGATCGAAATTCGACGGGTCTCCTAATCGGGTTTCACGATTCCGTGCCTGATTTTTCAATTAATTCATATGGTTAGCTTCGTGAGAGTATAAAGAACAATTGTCCATGATCAATTTCGATTGAGCTTACCTCTAAGTATCTGAACTCAAGGTCGATTTTTGGCAGCCATGGCAGCGTCTGTTCTTCCTCAATTCGACACGAATTCTTCTCGTTTTTGTTGCAAAGCTTTTAGTTTTGATCCCAGCAACCTAATGGAATCCTCAATTGCTCCTCTCCTGGCTCCCAAATCCGAATTCGATTTTCCCCCAATTTCCCAGAATTTTCGAAGCAAAATTCTCTCAGTTCTCTGAACCTCTCAAGTCCCTCTCTCTCAGTTATGCTACTTAGACGTTCAATTGCATAATGGCGACGAGTTTGGGGCTTATCACGGGCCAATTGGACATAATCATTGTCCAAGCCTAAATTTGGGGAAAAGTAGTCAAAAGGGGATATTATTGTGTTTCCCTTAAGACCCGGTTCTGTGTTTTAGGAAGTGAGAATCAGACAAAAGACAAGTCTGATCAAGGCCAAAAGTCCATTTTGCCCCTGGTTGGACAAATTACCATTTTGCCCCTAGCCTTCCGTGACCCGTAACGTTCGTAACCGAACTCCGTTTTCGACGTGCCGCCTGTCGTTGTACTCCGGGCATCGAGACCTACCTAACGGTCTTCGAATCGTGTGAAAATCAGTTGGCAAACAAAAAGTCAACATTTTCCCCCTTTCCGCCCAAATTACGAAAATGCCCTTGGGCTTCCGAACGTCATAACTTTTTCCCAGGTTGTCGGAATTGGGCGTGCCACCTGTCTATGGACTCGTGACGTCCCGAACTACGTCACGGTCATCGGTCAACATCCGTTTGATTCACCAATCAAAAAGTCAACAATTTGACAATACTATTCACAAGGGTAAAAACGTCATTTACTCATTAGGTTACAAAATTACATTTTCTAAATGTCCGGGGCGTTACAACCTTCCCCCCTTAAGAAATTTCGTCCCCGAAATTTCAATGAAACAAATACGGGTACTGGTCTCGCATCTGTGTCTCAGGTTCCCACGTAGCTTCTTCCACGTTCTGATTCCTCCACAGAACCTTCACTAAGGGAATCGTCTTCCGTCGGAGCACTTTGTCCTTTCGGTCCAAGATCTGTACAGGCTGTTCTTCAAAACTTAGGTCCTCTCTGAGTTCAACCGGCTGTTCCTCCAACACATGGGACTCATCATACACATATTTCCGTAGCATTGACACATGGAAAACATCATGGACCCTCGAAAGCTCAGAAGGTAATGCTAATCTGTAGGCAACTCGACCAATTCTCTCCACAATCTCATAAGGTCCAATGAAACGGGGGCTCAGTTTCCCGCGTCTGCCGAATCGCACAATACCTTTCCAAGGAGATAACTTCAAGAATACCCAATCTCCAACTGCAAATTCCAGATCTCTGACTCGGTGGTCTGCATAACTCTTTTGTCTGTCTTGGGCTGTCTTGAGTCTGTCTCGGATGAGTTTAACCTTTTCCGTTGTTAAGTCTATCAATTCAGATTTAGACAATTTCCTTTCGCCCACCTCAGTCCAGCACAAAGGGGTTCTGCACTGTCGTCCATATAAGGCTTCATAAGGAGCCATCCCGATACTTGCTTGGTAACTATTGTTGTAGGCGAATTCCATCAATGGTAGATGTGACTCCCAAGTACCCTGGAATTGCAAGACACATGCCCTCATCATGTCCTCCAAGGTCTGAATAGTCCGTTCCGATTGCCCGTCGGTCTGAGGGTGGAATGCCGTGCTAAAATGCAATCTCGTCCCGAAAGCTTCCTGTAAGCTTTGCCAAAATCTGGATGTAAATCGGGGATCTCGATCAGATACAATAGAGACAGGAGTACCATGGAGTCGAATAATCTCGTCAATGAAGAGTCTGGCATACTGCGTCAACCGAAAGTCTTCCCTTACAGGTAGGAAATGAGCTGATTTGGTAAGCCTATCCACTATTACCCAGACTCCATCATGTCCTTTAGGCGTTCTAGGAAGTTTAAACACAAAATCCATGGTTATATGATCCCATTTCCATTCCGGTATCGGTAGGGGTTGCAGTGCTCCATAGGGTCTTTGCCTTTCAGCCTTTACTTGTTGACATACCAAGCACTTACTCACAAACTCTGCAATCTCCCGTTTCATACCCGGCCACCAATAATGCTCTCGTAACGTACGGTACATTTTCGTCCCACCTGGATGCATTGCATACGCTGAACTATGGGCCTCGTCCAGAATCTCTTTCTTTAATGCTACACTTTCGGGCACACACAACCGTCCGTCCTTTACTAGGGCTCCATCCCTTCTAATTGCAACATCTTGTCGTTCCCCCGCATCAGCTTCAATTCGAAGGACACACAAGATAGGGTCTTCCAGTTGGGCTTCAATAACTCGATCAATCAGAATTGGTCGCACCTGGAAACTTGCTAGTAAGCCACCTTGGTTATCCAGTCCCAAAGCAACTCCAGTCCTACGTAGTTCCACCAACAAGGGTAAATGCACCATTCGTAGATGTGCCACAGTGTGAGCTGATTTCCGACTCAGTGCATCCGCTACCACATTAGCTTTTCCAGGATGGTACTCAATCGTGCAGTCGTAATCCTTAATTAGCTCCAACCATCGTCTCTGTCTCAAATTCAATTCCTTCTGTGTGAAAAAGTACTTCAAACTCTTATGATCCGTGAAAAGTCTACATGTCTCCCCATACAAGTAATGTCTCCAAATCTTCAGGGCATGTACCACCGCAGCTAATTCCAAATCATGAGTGGGATAGTTACGTTCATGCGGTTTCAGTTGTCGAGAGGCATATGCGATTACCTTTCCATGTTGCATTAACACACACCCTAATCCTTGTAAGGATGCATCACTGTACACCTCAAACTCTCCACTATCATCCGGAAGGGTTAAGATAGGAGCGGAGGTCAACCTTTTCTTCAATTCTTGGAAACTTTGCTCACAGTCTTCGCCCCAAACAAACTTGATTCCTTTCCTGGTTAGGCGGGTCATCGGAGCAGCAATCGCGGAGAAGCCTTCCACAAAACGTCTGTAATAACCGGCCAATCCCAAAAAGCTCCTTACTTCGGTTACTGTCTTTGGCTGCTCCCAGTTTGCTACCGCTTCTATCTTCTGGGGGTCAACACGAATCCCATCCGCGGAAATCACATGTCCCAGAAAACCAACACTCGTTAACCAAAATTGGCACTTACTCAGTTTGGCAAAGAGCTGGTTCCTCCTTAGCGTATCAAGCACAATCCTCAAATGTTCCTCATGCGCCCTCTTACTGCTTGAATACACTAGAATGTCATCAATGAACACAATAACAAATCGGTCAAGGTACTTCCGGAATACTCGGTTCATCAAATCCATGAATGCCGCAGGTGCATTAGTCAATCCAAATGGCATCACCAGAAATTCATAATGACCATACCGAGTTCGAAAAGCTGTTTTTGGAATGTCCTCCTCCCGAATCCTTAACTGGTGGTAACCAGAACGCAGATCAATCTTCGAAAAATACTTGGCTCCCCTTAATTGATCAAACAGATCATCAATCCGAGGCAAAGGATACTTATTCTTTATCGTGACTTTGTTAAGTTGCCTGTAATCCATACAGAGTCTCAAACTTCCTTCCTTCTTTTTCACAAACAATACTGGGGCTCCCCATGGCGATACACTTGGTCGAATGAATCCCACATCCACAAGATCTTGCAACTGTACCTTCAATTCCCTTAACTCCGCTGGTGCCATCCGATAAGGTGTCAAGGATATAGGTCGTGTACCAGGAATTAGTTCGATAGTGAACTCAATCTCTCGAGAAGGGGGTAATCCTGGTAAATCCTCAGGAAATACATCTGGGAAGTCACACACTACTGGGATATCCTCGGCCTTGATTGGTGCATCCCGCACATTGACAACATAAGCTAGATAACCCTGACAGCCCTTCCTCAGAAATCTATCTGCCGAGAGGGCTGATATGACTCTAGGGGTTATCATCCTCCGATCTCCCTGAAATATCACCTCAGGTAATCCAGGGCTCCGAAGTATCACCCTCTTATCGAAACACTCGATAGAGGCATGATGGGTTGTCAGCCAATCCATCCCAAGGATAACATCAAAGTCACACAAGTCTAAGAGTATCAAGTCAACCACTAGATGCACGTCCCCTATCACAATAGGGTATCCTCGTATTACTTGGTTTACTACATACAACTCTCCAGTCGGTGTACCGACTCCCATCTCACATCCGATCGCAGAAATCTCTCTATCTGCCAACAGTGCATACTCCCGAGAAACAAAAGAGTGGGTAGCTCCCGGATCTATTAAAGTACGTGCATGATGACCGAAAATAGTAAGCATACCTGTCACCACCTCCGGGGCTGCTCGGGCCTCCTGTTGAGTCACCGCATAGACTCGAGCCTGTGGTCCCGAAGTCCGACCACGCCCTCGTGATCCACCAGATCCACCACGAGTTCTGCCACCTCCTCTCCCACTTGCAGCATTTGAAGCTGAAGTCGTACTAGGGCCCCGCTCAGTAGAGCCCCATCCAGTGCCGCTACTACCAACCAATCGTGGACAGTCTCGTTTGAAGTGACCCGGCTCCCTACAGTAAAAGCAGACAAGAACATTGCCTCGGTCATTACTCTGTCGGTCAGTAGATCCCACTGATGCCTCTCTGAACTGTGCAGTCGCTGATGGTCGATACCCAAATGTCTGTGTTCCCCTACCTCCATAACTCGGTCGAGCGCCACGCGAAGATCCAGAGCCATAATTACCTCGCTTGGAGGACCTCTGGTTCGTAGATCCCTGGTACTGACGGTCCCGGCGTCGACCAGAGCCCGAAAACTGCTGTGGCACTGGCAAGGTCGCCTCAACTCGTGCAGCTGCATCAGACAACTCTCGCAGGGTGGCATAAGTTCCCACAGTCACAGCTCCTCGGATGTCATTCCTCAGTCCTTGCTCGAACCTTCGGCACTTGTCCTCCTCGTTAGATACATAAAGAGGAGCAAAACTGGACAGGTTCAGGAATTTCAGTTCATAGTCTGCCACTGACATGTCCCCCTGATGTAGTTGTAGGAATTCAACCTCCCTGGCATTACGAAAGGAGCGAGGATAGAACTGATCCAGGAAACGATGACGAAAGTCCTCCCAACTCAGAGTACGGGCATCCATCCCTGTTAGTTGCAATCCGCGCCACCAACGGTAAGCTTGGCTGCTCAGCATAAATGTGGCCAGTGGAACCATATCTCCTGGTGGACATTGCATAATCTCGAAGATCCGCTCAAATTGAGTGATCCACTCAAAAGCCTCTTCTGGATCAGTCAGGCCAGTGAATGCAATGGCCCCTAAACGTTGAGCTCTCTCAATGTCCGGACCTCCAAAATCATCGCCAGACTGGGTACGGGGCTCGCGTCTCGGAGGCATATTGTGATGTTCTGTTCTGTAAGAGAAACATATCAATATCACAATTCGTGTATACTAATGTGTAAGACTCAGACCGTGACCTAATGCTCTGATACCAATTTGACAAGACCCATCCCGATTATCCCTCGATAGTCGTGATGAATCCTGCTCCCGTCTGACAATAACTAAAAATGTCCAAAAGTAACCAAACTTATATACATACCACACACAACAAATCCCGAAAACATTGTCAGACAAGGGATAGTTAAGTTTTACAGACCAATGACGTCACAAGTTTGACTAGTCAAGGACAATACAGAGCATAGGTATCATTACAGATAGGGGTCAAATTCCTACTCTGTAAAATGTCTGAGTGCGCAACGGTCTACTTATTCTTTTGCCTCGCTTGCCTCGTTTTTAGCCCTCGTACCTGTACACTGGCCTGGAGGGTGCATAAAACAATAAAGGTGTGAGTGGACAAAAATGACCTCTTATAAAAACATTTGCCAAAATACAATTCTTACCCTCCAGTTTTCACAAACATGCATGCATATCATAAAACACGAGTGATAATGGGAAATCAATTAAAGTGGATCAATCAAAACAATTTCCACAAAACCACGGGACTTATTTCCATATCTTGTTGCTTAGAGTCACGTTTATTCCTGCAACGCGTGCATATCAATAGGCTCAAGGACCGCTCAAAATCCGAGCATCCGCCGCTGTGAACACATCACTAGCCGGCAATCCAGATCTAGTGAACACATCACTTACCGATCCATATAATCCAGCACATCTGATCTGAGTCAAGCCTCCCCTGGGCTGCAAGACAAAGATCGTGCTACGTGACCTCTTCGGGGTAAACACTTCCATCCCGAAGGCGAGCGTTATCTCCAGGGTGCACTCCGGGGAAAAACATATTTTCTCCCGAAAGCCCTAAATATCCGCAACATATCACCATCACTAAAACCAGTGAAAAACAGTTGCATTGAAAACCAAATCAAATATCAATACAGGGTCTCAGCCCTAGGTTAACCAAAGTCCCGATTTACTTTATAAATCCGAAATCATCATTATCATCATATAATCACATGGAAAATGCAAATCCAATCAGAAACACAATTCCATTGGGTCCCACCCCAAAATACCAATTTCACGTAAATCCGTGCAACCGTAAACCCGAGTTGCCACGATCACGTAAATCCATAAAATCAATCATTGACTCATAATCCGAGTCCAAATATCATTTTCAATCCGGGCCTAGCCCAAAACATCAATTGCACGTTCCTCGTAAAACGTGCCCGAAAGACTGATTAAAATAATCACAAAAATCACGAAAATACGAAAAATCATCAAATTCACATGTAACTCCAAATCCGAGTCAAAATCATTATTTACTTGGGTTCTCACGCCCACAATATCATTTTTAACCAATTTCATGATTTCTCGAAAAGCGTGCCAGAATATAATAATATAATAATCATAAAACCGAGAAAATCGAGAAATCACCGAATCAAAGCATCAATCATGTCAAATCATAGAAAATCATATAAATAAGCATTTTAAACCATATATGCATGCATCACAGTTAGAAAACCAAAAGTCCACTCACACACACCGTCCCGATTGTTCAGCCTCGAGCTGTTCGTTTTCCTCCGAAGTCCCGGGAATATTCCAGCCTGTCAAACAAAGTGATTTAAGGTTACTAGGCTATCATACAATCCTTAAACAGGAATCCCCTAATTGTCGGAATTTTATAATATTATTTTAATATAAATTTAAACGTGTCGGGTACTCGGAACTACACTGAAACCATATCCGATTGACCCGAAACCAACGCGGATAGGTTCGTATCATCGAGAACATCAAGTCTCATGTTGAACACTTTGCCGGAATCCTCCCCACGCGCCGTCACGCGCCGCCGCAAGCGGCTGCGCGTGAAAGCCACGCGCCCAGCACAGTACAGCTACAGTGCATCGTTCTCGCCCGTTTGTCTGATAAACGGGTTGAAATACCCGCGATAGGATCCGATGCAATCTCAGCCAATTCGACCTCAAATCGATCCGTTCTTTCAACTGATCTCATCTACTCTAACCTCATTTTAGTTCTGTGAAATCAATTACCTCAGGTAAGGTCCAAATCTTCACGACTCACGATCGAAATTCGACGGGTCTCCTAATCGGGTTTCACGATTCCGTGCCTGATTTTTCAATTAATTCATATGGTTAGCTTCGTGAGAGTATAAAGAACAATTGTCCATGATCAATTTCGATTGAGCTTACCTCTAAGTATCTGAACTCAAGGTCGATTTTTGGCAGCCATGGCAGCGTCTGTTCTTCCTCAATTCGACACGAATTCTTCTCGTTTTTGTTGCAAAGCTTTTAGTTTTGATCCCAGCAACCTAATGGAATCCTCAATTGCTCCTCTCCTGGCTCCCAAATCCGAATTCGATTTTCCCCCAATTTCCCAGAATTTTCGAAGCAAAATTCTCTCAGTTCTCTGAACCTCTCAAGTCCCTCTCTCTCAGTTATGCTACTTAGACGTTCAATTGCATAATGGCGACGAGTTTGGGGCTTATCACGGGCCAATTGGACATAATCATTGTCCAAGCCTAAATTTGGGGAAAAGTAGTCAAAAGGGGATATTATTGTGTTTCCCTTAAGACCCGGTTCTGTGTTTTAGGAAGTGAGAATCAGACAAAAGACAAGTCTGATCAAGGCCAAAAGTCCATTTTGCCCCTGGTTGGACAAATTACCATTTTGCCCCTAGCCTTCCGTGACCCGTAACGTTCGTAACCGAACTCCGTTTTCGACGTGCCGCCTGTCGTTGTACTCCGGGCATCGAGACCTACCTAACGGTCTTCGAATCGTGTGAAAATCAGTTGGCAAACAAAAAGTCAACATTTTCCCCCTTTCCGCCCAAATTACGAAAATGCCCTTGGGCTTCCGAACGTCATAACTTTTTCCCAGGTTGTCGGAATTGGGCGTGCCACCTGTCTATGGACTCGTGACGTCCCGAACTACGTCACGGTCATCGGTCAACATCCGTTTGATTCACCAATCAAAAAGTCAACAATTTGACAATACTATTCACAAGGGTAAAAACGTCATTTACTCATTAGGTTACAAAATTACATTTTCTAAATGTCCGGGGCGTTACATTAATTGACTGATTCAGCCGTGTGGGTGAGTCAGGTAGGTATTTAAGTGATATCTGTCACTTGCTAATTGAGATTGGTGGCAATGGTTTTATGAAATGTTTCATATGTTTGATTCTATGCATGCATGGTTTGATAAACTGGAGGGTAAATGATGTATTTTGAAATGTGTTTTTAAATGACATTATTTTTGTCCACTCACACCTTTACTGTTTTGATGACCCTCCAGGCCGTGGCACGACTTTCGAGGCTGATCGAGAGGTGGAGGCATGAGCGTAAATCAGTGCAGTTATCCCTTGTCTGACAGGTGCTGAGGGGTAGTTTCGGGATTTCAGTTGACTTGTCAGACGCGAGCAAGACCGGGCACGATTATCAAAGTCCAGTTGGGACGGGTCCTGTCAATAAACCTAGACAAGTCCTAATAAAAACCCTCAAAACTCTCAGAAAAGTCAACGTGTCCCGGACACGCATCCCTAGGCTAAAAACCTAAATTTAGCCAACCTAACAATCCCCGATCAACCTGAAATCACCACCATTGGATTCAGAACGTCAAAACCTTTCAAACAAGATCAATCCCACCTCAAAATTCGTGTCCATGAGCCCCCACGCGTGACTCAAATTTCATGGTCAATGCTGGTCAAAGTCAATGCTGATGTTAGCCAAAGTCAACATTGACGTTAGTAGTCAAAGTCAACAGTTGACGTCATGCTGACATCAGCCTGACAGGTCTAACACATGTCAGCTCTAACACGTGTCAGGTCTGACAATGCCATGTGTCAGCTCCTAATTGGTCCACGTGCCTAACACCTGTCAGTGCTGGCTAGACCTGATAGCTGCTATGTGGCAGCCCCTAATTGGACACGTGGCCTGACACCTCTGACAAATGATGACATCACCTAATGACATCATTATCTACAACCTCTCGACGGGTCGACGCGGACCCCTACAATCGGGTCAACAGGACCCACGACCTCCCCCGCCTAGTTTTCACTCATCCGACCAGTATTTCCCACCATTTTTGGACCTCTAGACTCGCCTTGATCCCTAGAACATCTCTATGAACCAAGAAATTGCAAAAAAGGGTCTCAATTTTACCTTCTCACGATGAACAATGACGTCCAAACTTCCATCTTGTTTCCCCGTCGCTTCCAACCTCCTCAGACCTCGTTTTTGGTCCCTGTGAGATTGTACAAACTCAAGGAACATGTTTGAAATTAAAAACTCACCATCTCGATTTTTCGGCCACCATGCACCGCCGTCCAATCCGTTGCCATCATCCTGATCGTCTCCTCTCACTCTCTCATTTCCCTTCACACCCGAGAAACAATAGGTGAGGATTGGTGGTTGGGTGTTTGAGTTTTGGGGTGGGTTTCTTTGGGTTTTCGGGTAACACAAAAACAAAGGATGAAGATGAACAAATATCCCAATATTTGGGGTTTTAGGCCGATCATATGGGCAACACTTGTCACTCATCAGGTGGTCCCCCCAGATTTCAACCCAATCCAAAACTGTCATTTGTCCAATTATCTTATAAACAGGAATAGTACCGTTTTTCTTCCGTGAACCATAACTTTCCCATCGAACGTCTAATTTTGACGTGTCGTCTGTCTACGGACTCGTATTATCTCAATCTAGGTAACGGTCCTCGATCCTCGTGTATTTACAATCCGAGTTAAAAGTCAATTTTTTTACCCATTATTGGGGTAAAATCGTCATTTTACGCTGACCATCCTAAAATCCACGATTAATTCCTGATTAATCACGATAATTCTTAATTAGTCCTTAATTAATCCCATAAATTCTGGACGGGTTATTACATTTTGACGAGCTAATCCAATTGTGGTAGTTTTAGGCTAATCAGAGTTCGTTTATGGATAGTTTTGGGCATTTTTTCCTCAGGAAGCGCGTTTGGGATATGGTTACTGTTCCGGGGGTTATGAGGGTTTTACGTATAAGCTTATATGGATTTTTGGTGACCCCCGTGTGTTAATTTGATAGGACAGGACACCCCTAGAATTTTGAGCAGCACACGACTCAGGATTTAGTAACCAGTTGTATTATGAGTGGACATTTTCTTTCATAATTGTGATGCATGCATATTTACATATTTATATGGTTTTAAGTTTTTAACGAATCATTTGGATGGTTATGATTCAAGTTTATGATTCTAAATGTTTTCTAGATAAATGTATGGCTTTGGAATGTTTATTCGGTTGTGGTTTTCTAGACATAGGTGTTAAGGTGGTTTTGGAAAATCGGATTTTGGGTTGGTGCCCACGATGTAAATGTTTTGGGTTGGTGCCCGGGTATTTCAAAAGCAGGTAAAAGTATTTTTGGTAAATTGTGTTATGATATGGTCAACTTGAGGCGATTGGATTCCTATTCCGGATTTAGACTCCAATGATTCCTAGGGACAGACTCGAAAGTGGTTGGAGTTAGACTTGACCCATGCCAACGAAGTTGGGCTCCTCAGAATCCATAGTTTTCTACGCGTAGTACAGAGGGAATGCTGGTGGGACCAACGAGATGAGGTTTGACTCTTATTGCATGTTGTGTCAAGAAGTTTGCATAATGGTTTATAACCGAGGTTTTCAGGGAAATGTTGGTCAGGGGCATTTATGTATTTCATGTTTTTATGGATGCATGTTTTTTATAAAACTAGAGGGAAAAATGTTTATTTCAAAAAATATTTTTTTCGAAGGCTTTATTTTTTTCCACTCAAAGTTTTCCTGGTTTTTTGTAACGACCCGTCCCAAATTGCAGGATTAATTAATAATTAATTAAGGATTATCGTGACTAATCCTTGATTAGTCGAGTGATTTTGGACAACAAGTGTAAAATGACCATTTTGCCCCTAGGAATTGGCAAATTGTTGACCTTTGACCCGGGCGGTCACGTGCATGAGGACTGAGGATCATTATGTAGATGGGGACGTTACGAGTCTGTAGGCAAGAGGTCCGTCAAAATCGAACGTTCGACGGGGAATTTACGGGCCTAGACGCATTACGATACTATTCATGCAAACCGAGAAATATCGACACGTGGCATAATTGGATTGGATAAATATCTGGTGTGGACCACCATATGAGTGACAAGTGTTAGCCATCTGATTGGCCCAAACCCCAATTAATTGGGTTCATCATTCATCCTCATCTCTTTGTTTTTCATTCCCCTAACCCGTGAAACCCACAAACTCGTACAAACCCACACCATTAACCATTCAATCTTCTTCCATCACGTCTGGTGTGTGAAGGAATGTGAGAGAGTGAGGGGAGATGAGCTAGATGGCGGCAACGGGGGGGACGGCGGTGCACAGTGGTCGGAGTTTCGACGGTAAGTATATTTGAGTTCAAAATTGGAAGTTAGATTTAAGTGTTTATTGGTCGATTTGATGAACTGGGTTATGATCTAGGGACACATACGAACTCAAGGGACTCAAAATCGAGGGAAACAGTGGCTGGAATCGATGACGGAATGGAGTTGCAGGTGGCTGGTTATTGTTCACCCTAGAACAGGTATGATCTAGCCCTTGTTTCATGATTTTAGTTAGGGGGATCAATTTCTAGGGTTGAGAAGAAAAAAATGGTAGAAATACAGAGTTGAACGGTGGTCAGATAAAGGTTTTAGAATCGAGTCAGGGTCGGGGTCTACGAGACCCGGTTAAGAAAAACGGGTGACTCGAACGGAGGTTGAAGACGATGATGATGTCATCATCTGAAAGGTGTCAGATCTGACAACTATCAGAACCTGTCATGCTGACCGCTGACGTCAGCATTGACTTTTACGTTGACCACACACGTGGGGCGTGTGGGAGCGAATTTCGAGGTGGGATTAGTGTCATTTTAAAGGTTTCGACGATTCAGATCCAATGGTGGTAGTTTCGAGTCGATCGGAGATCGTTAGGTTGGGTAAATTGAGATTTTTAGCCTTAGGAAACGTGTTCGGAACGCGTTCCTGGGCTGGTACTTTTCATAGGTCTTAGGTATGACCTTATAGAGTCCGTTAGTGACCTTTGGTATGATTTGGACAGGTTCGAAAGTTTTGGAGATGGTGAATTAGCCCGAGGGAGGCTTATGGCACGCGTATCGAGATGCAGCGAGGACGGTCTATGAGTGGACATTTGTTTTCTAAATTGATGCATGCATAACTATTTTATATATCTTATATGTGATTTCTATGATTATAATTATGGTATTTATGATTACGTATTTGCACGCATTTTGAGGTTATGGTTTTCTACTGTGTTTATGTGTTAGTATTTCAATGATGGTTTGATGAACTGATTTTAGATTTGGAAATATGGAATCAGGCATGAGACCCATTTAACTTGGAAACTATCGGACTTGGAGTCCATTTGATTTAAGAAAGTATCGGGCATGGGGCCCAGTTATGGTTTACAAAATGGATTTACGATAGTTTTATGGAAATTCTGGGCATGGCCCCTTTGAAAAGCTTTAAAAGGATTTATAAAATGTTTTCCATAGACCATCCTTATATGTCGATGGTCTCCTCCAGCTGTCTGGGACACTGGGGTAGTCACGACGCATTGCCTGTGAGGGGTCATTGCACGGAGCGACCGGACCGTATAGTGACTCAGGAGCAGGATTGCTATTATTAGACGTCTGGGACGCCAGACATATGGGATGTCATAGATAGGATCGGAGAGACCCTGAGAGGCTCGCGTAGCCTAAACCGTGACATGATGACTACGCCCAAACTACGCATTAAATTAAACACGTAATTTGAGTGTTGTGCAATTTAAACCCTTTTTTTGTGTAGATGTAGTATTGGTAAATAGGGATCGTTCTTAACCGGGGAAATTAGGGAACATTAATAATGTGTTAGTGGGAAAGAGTAATGAATAAATGAATAATGAATTAAATAATTAAATAATTAAAGAATTAACAAATTAAAGAATTAATGAATTAAAGAATAAAAGAATTGAGAATTAAAGAATAAATGAATTAAAGAATTAACTAATCAAAGAATAATAAACTAAAAGTATTAAAGAATAAAAGAATAAAGAGATGAAAGAATCAAAGAATAATAAACTAAAAGTAGAAAAGAAGAATAAAAGAATAAAAGAATAAAAGAATAAAAGAATAAAAGAATAAAAGAATAAAGAATAAAAGAATAAAGAATAAAGAAAGAATTGAAAAGGGGGGTTTTGAAAAGAGTTGTAAATATAAAATAAATAAAACAAGTAAAAATAATTAAATACTTAATTTTACTTCTACTTTAACTTTTGTACTAGTGAACTTTCTTCAAACACATTTTTACCAACACTCTAACATCATGCTCATATTGAACCAATCACGAAATCATACCTTAATCATCTCAAATACATGCATACATTTTTCATATTATAAATGCACCGAACATCGGATTATTACTTACAATATGATCCACCTTAAGTAAGTGATTTAATGCGCCGAACAACGATCAAACATTAAATCTCTTCAACTCTATTCTAAATGCCCCGAACAGCGGATCAACATTTAATTTCGAATTGAAGTTTAAGTACTAAAACATATGAAGTAAAAGAAACTCAAAAAGTAAAACACATGGAGATTGCATTCTTACTTACAAATGTTAGAAAGAAAATATCAACACATATATTGAATTATAAGTAAAACCAATAACAATAACAAGAATTTAAGTAGAGAAGTATGGATTTTCACAAGAATCACCGAACAGCGGCAGGAAACTTGTGAAGATGGAAGAAGAAATACGAGGAATTCGGTCTTAAAAACTCTTGAATTGCCTTAGAATTACTTGGCCTAGGTATTTCTTAAGGAAAGCATAAAAATGTGTTTAAGAGATCTCAAAGAAATATCACAAGAACAAAGTAAAGAGGAAATGAAATTAAGAAAAATAAAAATAACATAAATTAAGAACAAGAATTAGAAGAAAGCTAATTAATAAGAAAATCTACAAGAAGTTAAAATGGTCCCCAAAAATGTCTCTCAAAAGAGAGAAACAAAAGAACTAACTAAGAACTAGAACTAAGAAAAATGAAAGAAATGGAAGAATGAAACTAATTGGGGACTCCCCAAATACATGAAATGACCTCCCTATTTATAGGGGGAAAAACTAATTTGTAATGACCCGTCCCGAATATCGGGATTGAATATTAATTAATTACGAATTAGAATGACTAATCGGGGATTAGTTGAGTGAAATCGGACGAAACGTGCAAAATGACCGTTTTGCCCCTAGCGTGGGCAAAATGTTGACTTTTAGTTCGGGCGGTCAAATGGACTTTGGCCGATGACTGTGACGTAGTTCGGGACGTCACAAGTTCATAGACAGGTGGCACGTTCAATTCCGACATTCGTAGAGAAAGTTATGATGTTCGGAAGTTGAGGGGTATTTTGGTAATTTGGCATAGTAGGGGCCAAATGTTGACTTTTTGGCCGGGAAGTCCAACGGACGAGGGCCAAGGACCGTTACGTAGGTCTCGTCGATACGAATCCAACGACAGGCGGCATGCCGAAATCGGAGATTCGACGACGAAGTTATGGTCACGGAATCGGGCTCGATTAACCGAACGAACCGGGAATAAAATAATATTTTAATAATGAACAGTACCCGGTGACTGAGCACACTTGGATGAGTGACAAGTGTCACTCATCCCTTAAAATCAGGCACAAAACATGGATCCATGATTTTGGGGGAGACCTAATTATTATGTTTTATTATATTAAATTAATTAATTAATCCTAATTTCCATTAACCTCCCATATTTTCTTCAACCGTGTACAACCCACAAATCAGTTTTCTCCCAACCTCCAATTCTCTTCCATTTCTGAACCAAAGTGTGAGCATTTGAGAGTGAATTGAACTGGGAAAAACGAGGGATTAATTGAGAGCTGAGGACTGGGATTTCGGGTTTTAGAAAATTTGGAGGAAAAATCGAATTGGTCGAATTGAGCTGTGATGATCGAATTGGACATTGGAAATAGCTTCCTGAGGTTGAGACGAGTTGTTTCAAATCAAAAACGAGAGGAATTCATGCCCAATTGGCTCTGAACGGGTTTGGTAACAGTGGGAGATATCGAGCTTGAGTCGTGATCAATGCGTGATCAAACGACGAAATTGAGGTGGGGAAACAATTCCTCATGGTCCATTGATACTTCTGGGTTCGTCAATTGGGAGGAATCAGTGGCCAAGGTGGAAACTCCATGGTTGCACACTGTTCGGATGTTCGAGTTTGAGTCGTGAAGATTGAGCAATGATTTGATCCAATTGAGTTGGGGGAAAGGTCTACCTGTGATCAATGAAGCTTCCTGATGAATCAATTTGGGGAAACCTTGTGGAATTGAGGTAATTCGACTGATGAACAGTGGCCGGAGGTCCTTCGATTGTTCATCCTTGATCGTGAGGATTGAGGTAATGTTTCAAGTAATTAAGGTTACAGAACCCTAATTGAACTTATAACGAAACTAATTGGATGCTCAATTGATGAAAACAGTGTGGAATTGACTGAAAACCAGCCGGGTCTAATCGCGGGTTGAACGACCCGTTTACCAGACAAACGGGCTTGAACGACGACACTGTAGCTGGCGCGTGGGTTTCACGCGCAGCCACTCACGGCGGCGCGTGAGGGCGCGTCCGGCCTAGTCTCAAGGTGAGGTCAACATGACTTTTGATCCTCTCAGTGTAACGAACATTTTGACGTTGATTTCGGTGAAATCGGATATTGTTTCGATAATGTTCCGCGTATCCGAAGTTTTGTTTTACGAGTTAAAT
Organism: Prinsepia uniflora; assembly: GCA_032719365.1. Lineage (NCBI taxonomy): Eukaryota > Viridiplantae > Streptophyta > Magnoliopsida > Rosales > Rosaceae > Prinsepia > Prinsepia uniflora. The sequence goes on from CM064876.1 coordinate 24,641,342, forward strand.
ACGTATTTAAATTCCGGAAAAATTGGGGAAAATTATATGATGTATTTTGAGATGTTAGTAACCCTCTATAATGATTTTGGGCAGGAGTTGTGATTTCCAAATTTTACGGAAAAACGTGCAGCTCGGAAACGAACCGTTTTGAACGGTGTGTGTGAGTGGACTTTTGGTTTTCTAACTGTGATGCATGCATATATGATTTAAAATGCTTTATTATATGATTTGATATGCTTTGGCATGATTGGTATTTCAATTCGGTGATTTCTCGGTTTTGTGATTATTATATTATTATATTCTGGCACGCTTTTCGAGAAATCATGAAATTGGTTAAAAATGATATTGTGGGCGTGAGAACCCAAGTAAATAATGATTTTGACTCGGATTTGGAGTTACATGTGAATTTGATGATTTTTGGTATCCTCGTGATTTTGTGATTATTTTAATCAGTCTTTCGGGCACGTATTACGAGGAACGTGCAAATGATGTTTTGGGCTAAGCCCGGATTGAAAATGATATTTGGACTCGGATTATGAGTCAGTGATTGATTTCATGGATTTACGTGATCGTGGCAACTCGGGTTTACGGTTGCACGGATTTACGTAATATTGATATTCTGGGCTTGAGACCCAATGGAATTGTGATTTTGATTGGATTTGTATTTCCATGTGATGACATGATGATATTGATGATTTTCGGATTTATAAAGTAAATCGGGACTTGGGGCTGAGACCCTGTGTTGATATATGATTTGGTTTTTAATGCAACTGTTTTTCACTGGTTTTTGTGATGATGATATGTTGCGGATATTTAGGGCTTTCGGGAGAAAATATGTTTTTCCCCGGAGTGCACCCTGGAGATAACGCTCGCCTTCGGGATGGAAGTGTTTACCCCGAAGAGGTCACGTAGCACGATCTTTGTCTTGCAGCCCAGGGGAGGCTTGACTCAGATCAGATGTGCTGGATTATATGGATCGGTAAGTGATATGTTCACGAGATCCGGATCGTCGGCTGGTGAGGTTTTTCCCAGCGACGGATTGCTGACTGATGATGTGTTCACAGCAGCGGATGCTCGGATTTTGAGCGGTCCTTGAGCCTATTGATATGCACGCGTTGCAGGGATAAACGTGACTCTAAGCAACAGGATATGGAAATAAGTCCCATGGTTTATGGAAAATGATTTTGAGGAAACCGTGGTTTAGCGGTTAAAATGATTTAAAGAAATTGTGAACTTTTTGAGATGTTAAACTGATTTGGTGAACATGAGTTTTTGTGGACCATGGGAAAATATGTTTTGATTTTATCGGTCCACTGTTCATACTTGAATGATTTCATACTATTACTCATGTTTTACGATATGCATGCAAGTTTGTGAAAACTGGAGGGGAAGAATGTATTTTGATAAATGTTTTTATAAGAGGTCATTTTTGTCCACTCACACCTTTTCTGTTTTGTTAACCCTTCAGGTCGTGGCGCGTTGATCGAGGCTATTCCAGAGGTGGAGGTATGTGCGGGCACAGGCGCAAAAATTCCCTTGTCTGGCAGGTACTGAAGGGTAGTTTCGGACTTTCAGTTGACTTGTCAGACGGGAGCAGGACCGGGTACGGTCTTTGACGTCCAGTTGGGACGGGTCCTGTCAAATTGGTATCAGAGCACTAGGTTGCTGATGCTGTTGCCATGCCATACCTCCGGAATGTGAGCCTCGTGCGCGACCTGGTAGTGAGATGGGTATATTAGGGTATTTGAGACCTTGTGATGAATCTCGGAATGTAATTGACCTTGGTTTGTGGGTCAGATATTAATTTGTGTAGCTACGGCTTGCTAATTGTCGAATCGGTATTCTTGTGGGTCCTAGGATTTGCTGGATCCAGAGGCTTGGAAGGTAGCACAATTGGGTAGGTTGGACCCAGGATGAGATTATTCTCAGTAATTCCTTGTGCGAAATGTGAGTTCCCAACGTCTAGAGTGTGTTGGGGGTATTCCTAGGTTTGGAATGTGGTATTGATGTGGTTCACCGGCGGTAATTTGCTGGGTGACCGGGTATGCCAGGGATGGCATGGATGAATGAGTCAAAGAATTCAGTTAGGACTCGAGATGAGTCATGGTAATATCTTAAGTCTCAGGAGCTGTCGGGTTTTGAGGGACCCTAGGTAGTAATCGCGGAACCTAAGGTGGAATGTTTGGTTCGGAAATGTGTGCTGGCGGGTGGTTTGACTCTTAATGACTTTTCGAAGTCAAGACCGAGTGACGATTGTGTCAGGTCTAGTCATGTCAGCTTTAGTGGTGGAACTGCAATCCACAGTCGGGGTTGGTACTTGTCGAAGGAATCCCAGAGTGGGGATACAGGGTAGTCGTCCGAGTACTTGATTCCATTGGATGTGGAGTCTCGATAGTGATGTCTGATGGTTGGGTCTGCACAAGTCGGTGGCAGGCACTCATACCGAGAGTGATTGTTGAGAATCGGGGGGGACGTCAGGGGACGTTTCTTTTTCTCACATGAGTTGTCAGGGTGACTGTACCCAGAGTTGTTAGGTGCGAAGGAGGCAGAGTTTCTCCTATTCGAGCAGAGGTACGGGGTCGTCGCTTGTTATGAGCGGAGATCCAGGGTTGTCAGTTTTGCACACGGTGTGCTCATACTGATACTGTTGTCTGTGTACTGGTGTGGGTGCCGGTGTGGTGCTGACGATGGGTCACGAGTCGAGTTGTGACTTCGACGAGTTGGGTATGTGTCAGTAACCAGTCCAAAGGGGACACGTGGTTGGTGTCCGAGTCCGATGGTTCCAACGTGGTTGGACCTACGGAATCATGAGAAGTTGTGTTTGAAGAGGATTGCGGGTTTTCCGCATGGGGATTAGGTATTCTGAAGTCATCAGGGGTGATTTCTTATTTTCTGTTGGGTTACCTGGCGTGGGGAGTGCAGTGAGTTTTGCTTGCATCCACGTAGGATGAATATTGGTGTCATTATTTTGGATCATCCTTGGTTTTCCCTAGGTGGGATGGCAAGGATAGATACGAGGTAATCAGTAAGGGTGTAAGACCCTGTGGTTCCTAGTTGTTGACTGTGTGGATCCTAGGTGGATCGGGTTTGTGATGTCGTGGACGTTGGGCATTGTGACGATCTAGGATCGTGATGTTCACGGTCGGCTGACGTCGTAATGGATCTGGGTCGTGATTTCGATGGTCCAGATTGGGTGAGAGTTTATCACTCTTACGTCGGTATGTGAGTCATAAATGACGGGACTGAACTTCTTTTCGAAGTGGAGCCCCTTATGGTATGTTACTCGAACGAGTAGGTTTTCGACGGGGTCGAAATTGGTCAGCCTTAGAGTTGTGACGGATGGGATTGGCTTCCTTATGAAGTCCATCGGATGTAATGTGTTACTCGCTTGAACTGGTAACCGATAGGTTCGGTTTTGGTGTGTCCGAGTGGACGTGAACCAGATTTCGGGTTTTGGAATCGAATTTCTGGGTGACGATTCAGGATTCGATTCAGGAACTTGAAAGTGGAATACTGGATTTGGGTGCGGAATGATTATTCCAAATGCTAGCTTACGGAATAATGATTTCGGATTCGGATTTGGACATGAATTAAAAATTGTGATGTATGGATTCGGATTCGGGATTTCTTACGAAATTGCGGATTCGGATTTGGTATTGAAACTAGCTGATTGGTGGAGTTTCGATTTGTCTCTTGCTGGTTTGGACAAATGGACTCCGTTATTGGAACGTGTTTGGCTATGACCTAGGTGGTTGTAGTCTGGTCAAGGGATAGATGTACGTACCTTATACGTGGTTTGGGGTACGATATTTTGCAGACTTGTGGTGGCCGGGGTTGATGTGAATCCCGGGAGAACTAGGCGTTCTTCCCTGTGGACACGTTGATGTGTCATATTGAGTGTGTCATTTGGCGAGGTGTTTTTGGGTAGCATAGGACAAGGATTGTCGATGTTAGCAAAACCCTCAGGCTTTTTACTTTTGCCTTACCTGGTTTGGGATCGACCATATTGGTCTATGGGTCGAGTACTAGGGTCCAGCTGTAGGATCATGCTTGGTGTACGATGTACGGTATCGTATGGACGAGGGTACTTGATACCTAGTGACGGTACATGGGATGTATTAGTGTTGTGTCGATAAACGTGTTGGTGTTTGGCTTAGTTCCAATACCATTGGTTTTGGTCGTAAACGTGAACTGGACATTGAACACGATGCACTGGGCAGAGTGATTCTGACGATTACAGTGATTGTTTGAGCAGGTGCTCTTAGCCAAGGTTGGCAAGTATAACTCTAGTGTTGAGTTGTGTGATTACTGATAGGCTTGTGTTCAACGTGTTCCAGATGCACCGTTTGATTGAGGGTGATGACGGTATGCGTATACTTAGGATGAGTGAGCTGGTGGTTGGTGTGACCGCAAGTTGCTTTGCGGCGAGATGTTACCTTGTCGTGACCTTACCAGCATCTGGGATCGCTGCGGGGGTGACAGTTGTGGATACTACTGTTGGTATTTGTCGCAGGATTGAGTTTGCCCTGCGAGGGGAGATCATGTTGATGATCATATGCTACATTGACGGACGTTGTAGTATGATGTGTTGTCACTAATTTGTTACTGATTGGCGCTTTACTAGGGTGGTAAAGCTTGGTGGTGACAGTTTGGCTTGTGGTGTCGGCTTGGACTGACTAGTGAGTTTTGGTGACTTTCTATGAGAGCGAAGATCAGGGCACATTAGTGAGTATGTGGGGCTGTCAAGCTGAAGGAGTTAGCTTCACGGTGACATTGCCAATTTCTGGTAATCAATTTCATTCGAGGTAGTCGAGTGTAGTCAGTACGACGTGCATCTGTGATGTGACGTCTGAGTGCAGACGAGTTCTGTGTTGGCTAGTGGGTGTACAGGTGTATACGTGTTGTGTGGCCATTTGTTCTCCACGAGGTAGTTGTGGAATACGAGTAGTTGGAATTTCGGGGACGAAATTCTTTAAGGAGGGAAGGTTGTAATGACCCGTCCCGAATATCGGGATTGAATATTAATTAATTACGAATTAGAATGACTAATCGGGGATTAGTTGAGTGAAATCGGACGAAACGTGCAAAATGACCGTTTTGCCCCTAGCGTGGGCAAAATGTTGACTTTTAGTTCGGGCGGTCAAATGGACTTTGGCCGATGACTGTGACGTAGTTCGGGACGTCACGAGTTCATAGACAGGTGGCACGTTCAATTCCGACATTCGTAGAGAAAGTTATGATGTTCGGAAGTTGAGGGGTATTTTGGTAATTTGGCATAGTAGGGGCCAAATGTTGACTTTTTGGCCGGGAAGTCCAACGGACGAGGGCCAAGGACCGTTACGTAGGTCTCGTCGATACGAATCCAACGACAGGCGGCATGCCGAAATCGGAGATTCGACGACGAAGTTATGGTCACGGAATCGGGCTCGATTAACCGAACGAACCGGGAATAAAATAATATTTTAATAATGAACAGTACCCGGTGACTGAGCACACTTGGATGAGTGACAAGTGTCACTCATCCCTTAAAATCAGGCACAAAACATGGATCCATGATTTTGGGGGAGACCTAATTATTATGTTTTATTATATTAAATTAATTAATTAATCCTAATTTCCATTAACCTCCCATATTTTCTTCAACCGTGTACAACCCACAAATCAGTTTTCTCCCAACCTCCAATTCTCTTCCATTTCTGAACCAAAGTGTGAGCATTTGAGAGTGAATTGAACTGGGAAAAACGAGGGATTAATTGAGAGCTGAGGACTGGGATTTCGGGTTTTAGAAAATTTGGAGGAAAAATCGAATTGGTCGAATTGAGCTGTGATGATCGAATTGGACATTGGAAATAGCTTCCTGAGGTTGAGACGAGTTGTTTCAAATCAAAAACGAGAGGAATTCATGCCCAATTGGCTCTGAACGGGTTTGGTAACAGTGGGAGATATCGAGCTTGAGTCGTGATCAATGCGTGATCAAACGACGAAATTGAGGTGGGGAAACAATTCCTCATGGTCCATTGATACTTCTGGGTTCGTCAATTGGGAGGAATCAGTGGCCAAGGTGGAAACTCCATGGTTGCACACTGTTCGGATGTTCGAGTTTGAGTCGTGAAGATTGAGCAATGATTTGATCCAATTGAGTTGGGGGAAAGGTCTACCTGTGATCAATGAAGCTTCCTGATGAATCAATTTGGGGAAACCTTGTGGAATTGAGGTAATTCGACTGATGAACAGTGGCCGGAGGTCCTTCGATTGTTCATCCTTGATCGTGAGGATTGAGGTAATGTTTCAAGTAATTAAGGTTACAGAACCCTAATTGAACTTATAACGAAACTAATTGGATGCTCAATTGATGAAAACAGTGTGGAATTGACTGAAAACCAGCCGGGTCTGATCGCGGGTTGAACGACCCGTTTACCAGACAAACGGGCTTGAACGACGACACTGTAGCTGGCGCGTGGGTTTCACGCGCAGCCACTCACGGCGGCGCGTGAGGGCGCGTCCGGCCTAGTCTCAAGGTGAGGTCAACATGACTTTTGATCCTCTCAGTGTAACGAACATTTTGACGTTGATTTCGGTGAAATCGGATATTGTTTCGATAATGTTCCGCGTATCCGAAGTTTTGTTTTACGAGTTAAATACGTATTTAAATTCCGGAAAAATTGGGGAAAATTATATGATGTATTTTGAGATGTTAGTAACCCTCTATAATGATTTTGGGCATGAGTTGTGATTTCCAGATTTTACGGAAAAACGTGCAGCTCGGAAACGAACCGTTTTGAACGGTGTGTGTGAGTGGACTTTTGGTTTTCTAACTGTGATGCATGCATATATGATTTAAAATGCTTTATTATATGATTTGATATGCTTTGGCATGATTGGTATTTCAATTCGGTGATTTCTCGGTTTTGTGATTATTATATTATTATATTCTGGCACGCTTTTCGAGAAATCATGAAATTGGTTAAAAATGATATTGTGGGCGTGAGAACCCAAGTAAATAATGATTTTGACTCGGATTTGGAGTTACATGTGAATTTGATGATTTTTGGTATCCTCGTGATTTTGTGATTATTTTAATCAGTCTTTCGGGCACGTATTACGAGGAACGTGCAAATGATGTTTTGGGCTAAGCCCGGATTGAAAATGATATTTGGACTCGGATTATGAGTCAGTGATTGATTTCATGGATTTACGTGATCGTGGCAACTCGGGTTTACGGTTGCACGGATTTACGTAATATTGATATTCTGGGCTTGAGACCCAATGGAATTGTGATTTTGATTGGATTTGTATTTCCATGTGATGACATGATGATATTGATGATTTTCGGATTTATAAAGTAAATCGGGACTTGGGGCTGAGACCCTGTGTTGATATATGATTTGGTTTTTAATGCAACTGTTTTTCACTGGTTTTTGTGATGATGATATGTTGCGGATATTTAGGGCTTTCGGGAGAAAATATGTTTTTCCCCGGAGTGCACCCTGGAGATAACGCTCGCCTTCGGGATGGAAGTGTTTACCCCGAAGAGGTCACGTAGCACGATCTTTGTCTTGCAGCCCAGGGGAGGCTTGACTCAGATCAGATGTGCTGGATTATATGGATCGGTAAGTGATATGTTCACGAGATCCGGATCGTCGGCTGGTGAGGTTTTTCCCAGCGACGGATTGCTGACTGATGATGTGTTCACAGCAGCGGATGCTCGGATTTTGAGCGGTCCTTGAGCCTATTGATATGCACGCGTTGCAGGGATAAACGTGACTCTAAGCAACAGGATATGGAAATAAGTCCCGTGGTTTATGGAAAATGATTTTGAGGAAACCGTGGTTTAGCGGTTAAAATGATTTAAAGAAATTGTGAACTTTTTGAGATGTTAAACTGATTTGGTGAACATGAGTTTTTGTGGACCATGGGAAAATATGTTTTGATTTTATCGGTCCACTGTTCATACTTGAATGATTTCATACTATTACTCATGTTTTACGATATGCATGCAAGTTTGTGAAAACTGGAGGGTAAGAATGTATTTTGATAAATGTTTTTATAAGAGGTCATTTTTGTCCACTCACACCTTTTCTGTTTTGTTAACCCTTCAGGTCGTGGCGCGTTGATCGAGGCTATTCCAGAGGTGGAGGTATGTGCGGGCACAGGCGCAAAAATTCCCTTGTCTGGCAGGTACTGAAGGGTAGTTTCGGACTTTCAGTTGACTTGTCAGACGGGAGCAGGACCGGGTACGGTCTTTGACGTCCAGTTGGGACGGGTCCTGTCAAATTACACTAAAAAAAAATAAATAAAAACAAATAAAAGTTACAATAAAAATATTAAAAAGTGAAATGATGAGATTGGGTGGTGTTTGTGGGGAAAAAAATGTAAAAAAAAAACAAAAGAAATGCTGCTGGAGAGAAACTGTCAGAAACAACTGAAAAGGGAAGGAATATTCGGCATGGGCGTGCTGAAAGGGGGATGGTGGGCCGGCAGGCATGCGCTGGAAAGGGAGGAAGTGGCCGGCAGGTGGTTGCTGGAGTGCAGAGGATGTCGTCGGTAGGCGCGCGCCGAACGGAGGGGCTGGAGCTCGGGACACGCGCACCGAGACTGGGGAGTGCGGCTCGGTGGCGGGCTGCTGCTGGGCTGCGCGGAAGTTGGGCCGCTGGGCTGCGCGGAAGTTGGGCCGCTAAGCTGCGCGGGCCGCGGGCCTGCTGGCTGAAGAAATGTATTTGGGCTGCACAGATTATGGATTTGGGCTGTAAGAAAACTGAAATTAATTAATTTAACTAATTTAGTAATATTTCATCGAAATTCGTCCATAATATTTTCGTTAAAATTCCGATCGAGACGATTCTTTCGCCAAAATACTCCAAATTACAAAATTTATTTATTTAAATAAAAATAACACACAATAAATTATTTTATCTAATTATTTATTATTTTAATATTAAAAGCTAAGTATAAAGGGTATAAAATAATATAAAATAATGCTTATTTGAGGACCTATCACATGACGGTTGGGACGTCAGGCGTCTGGGATGCCAGACATCTGGGATGCCAAGGATTGGTATAAACTGTATTTCACTGGATTTACGAATTTGTATTTTTGTGTTAATTAATGGTTTTGGGCAGGGATCCACATGGTTTAATTTTACGGTTTTGGGCTGAGTTCCCACAGAGTTTGGATTTATGGTTTTGGGTTAAGGTTGTAATGATTTGAGGAAGAAAATGGCTTTGGTTTTATAAACGGTTTTATTATGCTTGAATTAACTTATTTTTGTATGCATGCATGGTTTTTAAGTGAAGAGTATAAATGTCTTCTTTAATACATGTATTTTTATTTAAATTATTTATTTTTGTCCACTCACAACTTTTATGGTTTTTAATGCCCTTCAGGTTAATCGCAGATGCAGACTGTAGCAGAGACCGAGATATCATGTGACGCCCCGGAAATTCGAGAAATGTAAATTTGAAAGTTGGAATGTAAAAATGACGTTTTTGCCCTTGTAAATGTGGTGGTTAAAAGTTGACTTTTTGTTCGGGGATACTTTTTGACTTTCCATAAAGACCGTTTTGTAGGTCTCGAGACGCTGACTCCATAGACAGGAAGCACATTGAAATCGGAGTTCGGACGGACAAGTTACGAGTTTAAAATGGAGAAGGGCAATTTGGTAATTTGACGAACGAGGGGTAAAATGGTAATTTGGGGCAGGAATTTGATGAGTTAATGGAATGGTGACTCATCTGTTCTGTACGTGACACATGTCATTGATATTTGAGGGCTTAGTGGCCTATGTAGCCGCATGGGTTCAAATGAATACTTCTCTCATTTGAGATATTCATACAAACAGCAGAGGACTGCTTGATAAAAAAAAACCCACCCAAAAATTCATCTTGATTCAATCAATTGAGAGGATTTAAGAGAGTGAAAAACGAGAAGAAAAATGAGAAAAGATAGAGAGGAAACCGAATAGAGCCTGAAACCCAGAATTCGAAATTAAAGACAATTGTAATTACGAATTTGAAATTGTGGACTTCGATCACTGAAATTGGGTTCAAATTAAGCCTTATGGGATCAAGTCGAGTTGAACCACCTCAAAAACGAAAGGAATTGGCACAGAAGAGGCTAAGAACAAACTCTGCTAAAAGTTGGAAAAATCGAGTTTGTGTTCGTGTAATTGAAGGTAAGCAAACGTGAAATTGATCTCGAAATTATGTTTATAATGATCCTAAGATACTTTTTAATTGATTAGAATGAAAAAACAAAGAGCAATTGGATGGAATTGAGCCACGACCCTTTAGGCACTTGAATTGGAAATCGATCGATTGAGGTATGAATTCATGAAATTGAGTATATAGAACTTTAATTTAAAGTGATTAAATGAATTTGAGTGAAAGAATAAAGAAAACAAGGTCGAATTGATGGAGAACTAGTCGGGTTGAATCGCAGGTTCACAGACCCGTTTAACAGTTAGTTGGGTTGGGACGATAAACAGTGGGATTACTGTTCATTAGCACGTGGGTTCACGCGCAGCCCGTTCAAGCCGCGCATGGGGGCTCGTGGTTGACTTTCTAGGGAAGTGTTCAACACACTTTTTGATGTTTTCAATGATACGAACCTATTGACACAGATTTTGAATCGATCAGACATCGATTCGGGGTACTTTTGGGTATCCGAAGTACGTAGTTAGTGTTTAAATATTATTATTAAATCCCAGAGTTTAGGGGATTGTCATATGAGGTTATGTAACGGCCTAATGACCTTAAATTGTTATGTTTGACAAGCCAGGATATTCCC